>JAYRCH010000225.1:0-1200000 GCA_037179445.1 Phengaris alcon alcon
CCACTAACTTGATCGTCAATAATATTATCGCTATAATAGTCTCTGCTGAGGTCTACGTTATCAATAACTAAAGGCGAATAGCTTTTATCTACGTGATCGTGGTTGTATCTTGCCTTTTAAGTTCGCCTACTTCCTGTGTCAATTTTTTCAAAACTTTATCCTTGCGTTTACGGTGGCGCTGTCGCCGTTTCTTTGTACAAGAAGATGAGGAAGAGGAAGATGAAGAATCCGAGCTAGTGACTTAGTTGGCGGTTCTCGGGCCCGGTTTATCTACGACCGGGTCAACTTCATCATTAGTTTTTTCCATGCTAAAAACGAAACGTAATATTAGGCTTCCATGCAAAAAGCTTGAAAATGTAAGATATGAACGACAAACAAAAGTATTCCTTGACGGTAGTTAAGAATATTTGAAAACCATAGAAAGATTTGTGTTTTACTAAAAATACGGACTTAAAACTAAAAAGCACGAACGTAAAAAGCATTACCACTATGCATTATAATATAAATAGTTCTAATTATAAAGAAATCTAAAAAATAAGTACAAAAAAGTATACCTGAAGGTCGATAAAAAATTCTAGAAAAGTGGTAAAATTTTCTAAATTTTCTTATAAAATTACTCAATTCCTTTAGAGGGTAGCGTATATAACTTAATTATTATAGATTCTATAAAAATAATGATCTATTTATAGAAATATTTTCAATACGAACGGTAAAAACTGTTAGTTAGTTGTATTCACTTTGTAAGGAAAATAAAAATGAGCACTTAAATGAATAGCTGCTATATCAGGCTCATACTTATAAAATAAAATA
The DNA here is from genome assembly GCA_037179445.1 of Phengaris alcon alcon. NCBI lineage: Eukaryota > Metazoa > Arthropoda > Insecta > Lepidoptera > Lycaenidae > Phengaris > Phengaris alcon. The sequence continues at coordinate 811 of JAYRCH010000225.1, forward strand.
AAAACTTAAGCACTTATCACAAAATGAACTGTTGGTAAGTGCAGACGGGTCGAAAATTCAGACGCCAATGATTTGAAATTAAATTAGGCCACTGCTTGTGGCGTCGCCATGGTGGGGTTCTCAAGGTAGCTGTGCGAGCGAGAGGGTACGAGAAGGAAAGAGAGAAGACGAGGTCGAGCACGCTAGCGCCATATCATCTCATATCAGTAAGCTTCAAGTATGCGTACAGTATTTAATAAACAATTTTCTACATACCTGATACCAGAACTCACATACATTGTTATATTAATAATCGCAACAACAACAATTTGTAAGTGGCCGAGGGTTAGGTAACAATCGTTATAAGTTTATCGGTATAAGCTTCGTTCCATAAAAAGTTAAAGATAAGTGCGAACTTTCGTATATCTTCACCATATGTTTGATGACAAAATTCACCTCTATATTTAAAAATTTGCCGAGTAAGAAATGCTGGAGAGCCAGCGCATTCTTCTAACAGAATAGCGCCTTTATGAGGAACTAAATTTTGTTTCTTCAACTAGTCTATTATGCTTTGAAAAGTTCCTTCTGCTTCAGCCTTCTACATTTTTGAATAAGAACCTTTATTTTCTTACGCTGCAACTTCACTGTCTATATAAATTTTCCACGTTTTTGGTGGTTTAGGTGCCACTACCTGGAAAATATAATATTAATAATATTGACAACATGAACATATTCTAAGAATTCTCATTCGATAACGTTGCGTTACGTGGTTACGCCGCAGTCAAATATTCCTGGGCCTACCACAGAAGTGTACTTATTTTGCACCAACGGATAACCACTGAAGATAATCAGGTTATGCCGTATGTGATAACATGAAATATTTTGGTATAAACCTTTAGCCCTCGTACCCACGAGTTTTTTTGTGGTCGCGACTCGCGACAGAAAAAACTGCACTGTAAATAGAACTCTGCAGCTAACCTACAATAGAGCTGAAAATCGAAGTGTCAATTGTAAAATGTCAGATTTGATACGATACACGATTTTCAGCTGTTTTGTATTAGCGTAGAGTTACAATAAATTCTATTTCTCTATTTATAGTGCAGTTTTGTTTGTCGTGACTACATAAAAATGTTGTCTTTTTTGTATTTTCTGTACTTTTGTATTTTTTTTTAATGCAAGAAAAATGATCGAAATAAAGTTGTTTTGTTGTTTTATTTACCTTTTTATCCTAATAATTGGGTCCTAAAATATAAAAATCGATAAAAATTACATACTTACGTATAGTTTTAATTTCTTTTTTTTTGTATTTTAGGCTTGAATATTTTAAATTATCACTTTTAGACGATAATACGTTTAATAGTTACCTACGGTAAGCTTTTGAATTTCGAACACTCTTTTTAAATTCAAAGTGTCACCTTTAGACATAGACCATAGATGATAAGTATTACCATAGATGATAATTATTACCATAGATGATAATATTACTAGAGACCTACCAACCTAACTGTGAAATGGCGAAAATTGGAACTACGGCCGTCATTTTGAAATGTCATTTGATTGTCAGGTCTACTACATTCGGGTGCTCTAGTTGTTTTGTTGTGATATTGCTTAAATTATCTTAAATTAAGTGATGCTTGAAACTTTATTCTAAAGGTTAATCCTTTTTTGAAGAAGAAGCTCGAGCGGGGTGTCCGATTATTCCATTTACAACAAATTTTGAAACATATTTCGGCTGCGACAGGGTAGTGTTGTCAACCTTCTTTTTGGAACGAAGTTCCTTATGGCGCTTTACAAATTGTATTGGGGCTAGGCGGATTGAATTGGCACAACACTTTTTGCCACTCGAAATGACAATGTAATAACGACAAGAATGATACAAGAAACGACCTTATCACCTTGACAATAATGTAGAATTTTGCAATTACACATTGTGACTGTTATGACTGTTACATATTGTGACTAGCTAGCCGGGCCTTAGGTAGGCGAGCGGGGGACGGAAGAGCGCTTGGCCGCTTGATGTTATTACTCAGTACGGAGCTTCAGTAGTACTACTTATTATCTATGGTGCGGAGCCGGACTTCGCGGCGGCAACACTGCGAGCAGCAAGCAACCCGCCCACTCACCCCTGTCCCTACCTAAGGCGCGGCCAACTAGTTCCGCGCGCACTATATAATATACTTAGTTCAACTATTTGTTTTGTATAATATAATATATTATATCTATAACAGATAAACAAAATTGAAGTGTCTGTTTGTAATTTAAAATTAACAGCTTTTATTTTTACTGAATGCATTTAAAAGTCTGATCGGTACTTACAATAAAATATAAATTGTTAACATTTTTCTGTCCGTCTGTCAGTTTGTGTGTTTGTTTCGGCTAATCTCTATATATATATATATATATATATATTTCTTCCAAAATAGGCTTCAATTCTTCATTATCAACTATATAATTATATTACAATATATATATTATAACTTCGTTCCATCCGGGATTTTTGAAGTCTACGGACCTGACGGACCTACCAGAGTTTTGCCGGGGAATTCAATGGGTGATGTTGTGGATTTTGTATTTTTTTTAAATTTGTGTTATTTCAGTTCTTAATGTGTAATATTGGTAGAATATTAACCATTAAATATTCGTTAACGTGTACAAGTGTTCAAGTGTTCCTCCAAAACTCCCTAGAAACTTTCAGTAAAACTTCTACCACTTTACTGAGTCGACTGACTTGACTCATTGACTGCACTGACTATCTATTTGGACTTTGACTATACTTTAGACGACGATTTAGGAATACGGTGTTGAAAATTGAAACGAAAATTCTATTTCCCGCCTTTTTAACTTGACACTAGCAAATAGTTTTAAGCCGACGCCATATATTTAAATAATAAAAAAAAACCTAACCTGCCAGACCATAGATAATAAGTAGTACTACTGAAGTGCCAGACTTCCAATGTTTACTAACATTTATTTTATATCCTATATTTCAGTTGTGAGTTAGGAATTAATTTCAAAAATAGTTACGGAAGGGCACGCAGCAGAAGAAACTTGTACAAAAATTCGGACACCAGGCAAGGAGAGAAAACGTTTGTGTGATGTTAAAAGTGGATTTGTACATGTTGATGATTTTGACATGGGAGTGCATGGGAGTTACACGGAGAAAAGTACATGAATTTTATTCTGCCAAAAACGCGATGCCTACTGCTAAAAAGCTTCTAGAGGTCTTAAAAACAGAAATAAATTACATAGGAAAGCGAGAAAGTCTGCGAAAGCTACTTCAGAAAATGGGATTTCGTTTAAAAAAATCTTAATCCAATTGGAAGCTTCTAATAGAGCGTAATGAAATATCAGCTTGGAGAGCAAAGTACTTGCATGCAGTGGATAAAAATAATAAATGTCCCCAGCCCCGGCCCATAATTTATTTAGATATTCACTTTTCGCATACATCGGGTAAATGTTGCCAAGGAGAGGGTATAGACAGAGTGTTGGAGCCTGTATCGAAAGGGCAAATATATACTATTGTACATGCGGGACGAGATACGGGATTTGTTACAAATGCACTACTTGTGTTTAAGTCAAACACAAAAAGTGGTGATTATCATGATGAGATGAACAGTGCCAACTTTAAAAAGTGGATTATTGAAAAACTTGTGACCAATTTACAAGAGACATACATAATAGTGATTGATAATACTCTTTATCATCGTATTTGTGTAAACAAAGTCCCAAATACGAATTCTTTAAAAAAATATGTGCCATTATGGTTGACCCAGAATAAAATTGACTACAGGGAGGAATTGACTAAACCTCGGATTTTAGAAATAATTAAGAGAAACAAGCCTAAACCTGGATATGAGATTGAAAAACTTTTAGAAGACAATGGACACAAATGCTTATATTTACCCCCTTATCACTGTGATCTCAATCCAATTGAACTCATATGGAGCACAATGAAAAGAAAAGATGTAAATATTGAGCACAAAAATGCTGAAATTCCCTGCCTAGTTAGTGAAGGTGGGGCTCAGTAACCGTGGATGGGGACCACAGTGAAGCAAAGAGGCAATCAGGGTCGGCTTGGCAGGAGGCTGAGCTGGCCCGAGGAGGGGTGCTCCCAGCGGACGCGCCTGGAGGTGGGACCGCAGAAGAAGAGGAGTGCCGGTATTACGGTGCGCCGTACTCCCTATCTTCTGCGGCCGTGGAGGGATCGCAGGGGGAGAGGGTGGTGGTGTTGTGCCGCTATCCCTACGAGCTGGCGGGGCCGTTCCGCACGGTAACGGCATCGGTGGGGCCGCAGGGGAAGAGGCAAGTTTGGTATGACGGTGCACCGCTTGCCCTATCCTCTGCGGCCGAGGTTGATGGTTGGCCTCCACCAGTACTGTAGCAGACTCGGGGGGAGTCTGCTACAGTACTGGTGGAGGCGGGGGACGGAGGCGCACTTACCATCAGGTGCGCCTGCCGCCGGCGGGGTCGCGGATGTGTGTATCGTTCCCGTGGCCCCGTCACAAGGCGGCGTGGAGGAAGGTGGTGGGGGGGGGGGGGGGGGGTTTAGTGGGTATACCGTGGGTCTCACCCTGCGCCCGGGTGGTATGCGTAATGCATTTCCCCCTCCGAAAAAAAAAAACTTCATACGATTACTTTTTAAACAAAGCGTTTGCTTATTCCTGAAACACTGAACTGTTGGCGTACCAACTTAAGTACAAATTCCTTAAATACAAAATCCTTCTGTCAAATTCTGTGAAAGTGTTAAGATCGCGCTCCTCAATTTAATTAGTTTTCGTGTGGAAAAACAAAAGTTACAAGATAAATTATTGTGCAACTTGTTAAACAATATTAGTTGGATAAGTGATAGTGTTATTTACGCGTAAAACAGTGGATTTTTGCTTAAAAACTGCAAAGAAATACGTGTTTGACACATAACCAGTGGAGAAATAATTATTAAGTACCCTCAACTTTATCACTTTTTGATACTGATAAATTACATTTGAAGAATCGACACTGACACCTGTCAAATATAGTGATACCAGTTTCTAAAAAAAAAAAAAAAAACGAATACCTACTCAAAAAATAAATTCCCAGAACAGTTCGAACTCAACTCAAATTAAATGTGCCAAGTGTAGTAAACCACCAAACGAGAAAAAAACCGCTACTTGTGACTCCTGCAAACTACTACTATGTAGTGACTGTCACGGCTTGTCGCCTACGGAAATCCGCGTTCATGAACTGAAAACTGTTGCTCGCATGATGACTTTTCTTTGCAACAACTGTAAGTCTGTAATGTCTCAATTACCGGAGATATTAAAAAAGCTGAATCATCTCACGGAAGAAGTCCAGCAACTTCGATTACGTCAAAGTATGCTTGCGACTGAATCAGCTATTCAGGAGATGACTGAGCGAGCCAACAGGTCCAACAACATTATTATGTATGGTGTACCAGAGTCATCCAGTGACGTAGTTGAGCAGAGAAGAGAACATGATAAAAAAGAGTGTTCTACTATCATAAGTACCATATCTAAAGATGTAAACTGTAATGATATTAAGGTGTTTCGTCTTGGCGCCCCTAAATCCGGTGCGAGTGCCAGGCCGCGTCCATTGAAAGTTGTTTTACGTAGCAAAAACGAAGCAATTTATATTCTTCGCAATAAAAACAAGCTTAAGGAACCTAAGAATATAGTACCTGACCTGACTCCTCTACAAAGAGAATATTTAAAATACTTAAGAGAAGACTTAAACAAGCGCATTAGTGAAGGAGAAAATGATATAACTATAAAATATATCCGTGGACACCCAGCTATTGTAAAAATGGAAAAACCAAAAAAAAACTAACTTCAGATAACTCACACTTAATACCTACGCCAAAAAGAAAAACAAACTATGGAATCGCAGGGGACAATTTGAACAAATCATTTTCAACGGCTCTCACCACAATCACAATACTTTACACAAACATACAATCATTGCCCTCTAAAATGGACCTCTTAACTGCTAGAGTAAATTCTCTAAGACCTTCCCTTATTGTGATCACCGAAACATGGCTTAAACCAAATATACCTGACTCAATAATAAAAATACCTGGTTACGATATATTCAGAAATGATCGCATTGATAAACGCAGTGGTGGAGTTGCAATATATGTCTCGAAAAACATTGATTACAATATGACGACAAGACTAAACACCAGATACTTCAAGAAGCATGCAAATTCAGAATGCCTATGTCTAGACATAAAGATTGGAAAAAACATGTTTTCATTATGTGGTGTATATAGAAGAGGACATGACTCCACAATAGATCATGACAACACTTTACTTGATCAGTTACACTGTGCATCATGTGAGAGCACCGTGGCCATAATAGGAGACTTTAACTATGGTGGAGTCAAGTGGCCACTTGAAGACATCGGGTACACAACACCAAAGGAGAGGAACTTCATTCAGTGGTACAAGAATACCAATCTCACACAATTAATAGATAAGCCCACTAGGTTTAGGCAAGGCAATCAACCATCAATTTTAGATCTTATCCTTACAAATGATGATTCGCTTATAGCTTCTATTGACCACCAGGCCCCTATTGGAAAGAGTGACCACAACTGCCTATTAGCAACCATACAGCTGCAAGTACAAAGAAACAAAGACTCAGAAATCAAATCCAGGCTAAATTTCAACAAAGCAGACTATATGAAAATCAATGAAAAATTCCACACTACCATACCACTTGAAAACATGAAGGCAATAAATTGCGTTAATAACCAATATGACAGTTTCTTAAATGCCTTAAAAGAAGCAATAAATCTTTACGTACCACGGATAAGAATTACCAAATCTACTAAAAACAAACCGTGGGTAACGAAAGACACGAGAGACCTTATTAACTACAAATTATCGCTATGGAACAAATATAAATTGACAGGACTTGATAAGCACTATAAAGATTACAGAAGAATAAACAACCGTTTAACAAGTCAAAGCAAAAATGCCCGTATGCTTTATGAACAAAAAATTCTTCATGCCGGACCTAAAAAGTTTTATTCCTATTTAAGGCAACAAGTGACATCAAAGGTTAGCATACCTACTATACTACTCAACAGACAAGGCCAAAATGTAACTCAGCCTTACGAAATTGCCAAAGCGTTCGCGGAACAGTTCTCCGGTGTTTTCCAAAGTGAGCCAGGATACCAGTTACCTACCTTAGACCCTACACTTAGAATTGAAGACTCTATTGGGGAAATACACTTCACTGAAAACAAGATTAGCCAAACAATAAAAGAATTCAAATCAGATTCTTCACCGGGACCAGATGACGTTCCTGTAACAATATTAAAAAATTGCGACATTTCCGAACACCTAGCAACAATAATGCAGATGTCCTATGACACCGGAACGCTACCAGATTTTTGGAAAACTGCAACAGTAACGCCTATTTTTAAAAAAGGAAACAAACTAGAACCGGCAAATTACAGGCCTATAAGCTTGACTAGTGTCGTATGCAAGATTATGGAGAAAATAATAGTAAGGCACATCCGACATTTCTTTAGTAAACACAAAATTATTCCTGAGCAACAACATGGTTTTTGCCCCCACCGCTCCACAATATCAAACTTGTTGTCTTGTCTCGCTGTATGGACAGAGCACTTTAATAAGAGAGAGCCTATTGACGTTATATATCTGGATTACGAAAAAGCCTTTGATAAGGTACCTACAAGAAGGCTCATGCAAAAATTGGAATTACTAGGAATACGTGGGAAACTACTTTTTGCGACAAAGAACCATGCAGGTGCGAGTGGGAGAGGTAAAGTCAGATCACATAGAAATAACCAGTGGTGTGCCTCAGGGTTCAGTACTAGGTCCAGTGCTTTACATCATATACACTTTTGATCTTCCTCGCTGTCTCCATTGTAATGTAAGCGTCTTCGCCGATGACACTAAAATATTTGCAAACCCACTCACCAGCTTCGACCGCCTCCAAGATGACCTTAACAAAATAGCTAACTGGTCCAAGCAATGGCTCATAAATCTAAATTCTTCGAAATGCACAGTATTGCATATTGGCAAATGCAATCCACACCTGAAGTATAAGTTAAATGATACTCAACTTTTGAAAGTCAATGTGCAAAATGACTTGGGAGTGAAGATTACATGTGATCTAAAGTGGGAAGAACAAATTACATGCATAACTAAGAAAGCTAGGAGCCTGATATACTTGGTGAGGAAAGCGTTTCGAGAGCTGACACCAGAAATGATGCTCCAAATTCATAAAACTTTTATAAGGCCAATGTTAGAATATGCATTTCAGATCTGGAACCCCTATTTTGTTAAGGACATTGAGCTCCTGGAGCAGGTGCAGCGTTCCTTTACTAAAGTACCAAGAAAAATGAAAAGACTGTCATATGAAGAACGGTTGGAAGCCTTGAGGATTACCACTTTAAAGGAACGCAGGGACAGAGGAGATCTAATAGAAACATACAAGATCCTAAACAGACATTATGATATACAGGACTTGCATAAAATATTTACGCTAAATGATAACACACATTTAAGAGGTCATAACATGAAGCTCTCTGCCAGTTTTTCAAATAACAACCCACATAAACATTTCCTGTGCAACCGTGTCGTAAGAGCTTGGAATAGCCTACCAGAGGATCTTATTGCATCCCAAAATGTGAACCAGTTTAAGAACAGACTTGACAGATATTTAAAACAAAAATCACTAAAAGAAGACAGAAAATAACTTGATACAGGCAATATCAGTTGTCTCAACTGCCTGCCTGATTAAATTAAATAAATAAATAAATAAATTATTAAATTCTATTCATATATTTTATTATTTTTATATCTAAGTACTTGTTTTTATTTAAAAAAAACTGTAAGTATTTCATTCTAAAGGCCAATGTCTAATGTCAAATTTGAGGACCTTAAATGAATTAGCAACACTGAATCAACGGTGTCGTCCTCCTTCAGTTCAAAGTTAAGTTGGTAGGTCTGCTTTTCAGTAATAATATTATCATCTATGGGTCTGCTTCTACCGGTTACACGTGTGCAAAAGTGACAATAAAATAAAGAGATAACAAAATATGAATATAATAAGTACTTATATTAAGTTATGGACCAAGTGATAAATCGCTATACATAATTGTATAATTACTATTTTTTATTTTATTAAATATAGTGGGAATTATAAAAAAACCTACCCAAGAGCATGTCAGGACAAGTCTAAGGAGGGTTCCGTAACTATAATCGCGTAATATATATTTTTTTCAAATTACTTCAGAAGTTGCTGTCCGATTTCGTTCAAAATAATTTTCCTAAAGAGTTTTTAGCATGATCTATTAGCATGGAAAATTGCAAGTTTCTAGGCAATTGGAGGCCTATTTCTCGTAAATGGCGACTTTGTTAAAAAGTCATGTATGAAACCCTGCCTTTATTTAAAGATGCCTATTCAACAATACCTACCCTACACGATGAGGTAGAATGAAAATAAATTTTTCATCCCTACTTCACATGTATGGAGCCACCCCTAAAATATAATGTAGGTGGAGCTAAATTATCAAGGAATTAACAGGCCAATATGCCAGGTATAGGATAGAAAGAAGTGTTTAATGCATATCTATACCATAAGACTAACATTATTCCACACTACAGTAGCGAGTAGGAGATCTGGACTTAATGATAAACAAAAAAATTTCCAGCGTAATAACTTTTTCCTCCTGAATAATTTCTTAGTATCTTCAGCACAATCAATATATATATTTGATAGTTGGCTATATTTGGATTTCTATTATTATTGTTTTTCATATTCTTTCCTATTCCCTAAAGCAACTGTGCATTCTTGATCCCACCAAGGTGGAGATGGAATGAAATGAGATAAATGTTTTTTTGGGGAATGTTTCATCAGCTGCTTTAAATAAATGCAGAAGCTAAGGCCTCTGCACATACAGATTCGTTTTCAGATGTTATGCTAGGAAAAGTTAATAAGTATGTGATCAGTGAGTGAATTTCTAAAACTAGGTAAGTACTTAAGTATCCCAATCTGAATTATTTTAAATACAATATAATATTGTCGGTACTTTACTAAGTATATGATTCATTTCTGTATTTCCCTGAAAATTATAAGATAATAGGAAAAATATCGCTTCCTTAACTTGACTCTAAAACATACCAGTGAAAAACAGATTTGTTTTGTGTTGGAAACTTAAACGCCTTTATAACTTGACAATGGCTAAGGGGTCATACACGGTCCGGTTTTCCTTCAGTTCGGCGTGAACGGATGCAAAATCGTGTCGTGCAATTTCGAGATCGCATCAGACGGCCATATGGACCATAGATAATAAGTAGTACTACTGAAGATATGGACTCGGACTGAAGCGATTTTTTTTTTAAATTAATTTATTCATGACCATGGATACAAAGTCCTTCAGTCGGATACATTTTGAGTTGACTGAAGTAGGGATATTCCGATACTAGTAAATACGAGTAGGTACTCGATACTTTTGATTCGATACCGAGTATTTATAGCATCGAATCAATCTTGCGATACATACTCGGTATCGAAACAAAAGTACTTGGTATCAAATCGAATCAGCATCACCATAAAAAAAAACCGAACGCCTCAAACAGAATGAGAGAGCAAAAGCCCTCTCGCTCGGTTACCGGTATTCATCGCGTGGTGGCGCGGCGTGGGTTGGGTCTGGGTGACGCGTTGTCTCGCGCCAGGCAAGCCGAACTCGTCCGGCTTCACCCGAGCCCGAGCCGAAAGCGAGAGAGACGCCCGCCCGCCGTTGGCGCCATTTAAGTTGTCATTGAGCATTGTCAACATAATTGTCAAACATACAACACAAGTGATTGTTTACGAGTATTTTTATTTATTGTAATCATCGGCTTATTATTCCAATGTTATCATGGCACCACCAAAATCAATAATATGGGCACATTATACCAAAATAAACGAAACAATTGCAAAATGTAAACAATGTTTTAAGTCTGTGAAGTATTGTGGCAATACGTCCAATTTATTCTAGCATTCTAAAACTCATGGAATTACTGTAGAATTAGGCAAATTACAGAAAAAAGCAAATAAAGGGACCAACGAAAGGTAAGATCCTAAATTTTTCTTTTTTGCGACTGCTTTCCTAAAATGTTAAATAAAAAGTAAATTAGATCCTTTTTGTATAAAAATTTAGTTTTGTATCCAGCAGTGGCACTGTGATCGTCTATATACTGATAATATATGACATGATTTGACAATGAGATAATTCGTTTGTATGCATACGATTTATACAAAGGTTATGCGTTTGTTATTGTTAAGTGGCTGTAGTGTTGGAGTAGGGATTATCGATACTTTGCAGATTATCGATCTATCGAGTGTTAATTTTTGTTCTTATGTTTCAGTTCAAAAAATACAATAACGTTGGCCAGCTCAAAGCATTTAATGGAAGATGATCAATCGCAACCATCAACATCAAAAATTTCAGAAGATCACGATGATGGTTCTAGTGTAACCACATTAACTAGTATGGACACGGAGACTGGCAATGAGCTTTTTCTGAGCAGTTCAATACAGGATGCGTTTAATTGAATTTCATCTAATAAAGGTAAAGAAATAGATATTTAATTAAATATGAACAAAATAATATTAATTCAGATAGTATTAGTATTATTGACAAAAATATAAATATTGAATTTAATATTACATGTATTAAAATTAAGTTTTTTTTTCAGCTGGTGGTACGAAGTATAACAGAATTGTTCAAGCATTGATATTTTTTATCTGTCAAGATATGCGTCCATTTAACATAGTTGAAGGTGAAGGCTTTTTACGACTTGTAAAAGAACTGGAACCTACTTTTAAAGTTCCTAGTGCAAAGTATTTAAAGAAGAGGACTACCGAAAAGTATGAAGCTTGTGTTACTATTTGTAAGTCCAAATTATCCAAGATAGACAATTTCTGTTTAACGCTAGACATATGGACAGAGACAATTAATGAAGTAGGATTCATGGGTGTCACCATACATTTTGTAGAAAGTGGTAAAATGTGTATATATTATCTTGCAACTCGTGCACTAAGTGAGCGACATACAGCTGATTACATATCGGAGAACCTGCTTGATATTTTGAAACAATGGGATATTCCTCTTACCAAAATTTGCGCAGCTGTAACAGATAATGCCAGTTCAATGTTGGCTGCTATACGAATGTCTAGGCGAAAAAAAACATTTGCCGTGTTTTGAGCATACTATAAATCTTGTGGTTGAAGAGGCACTAAAGTTACCCAGTGTTAAATCAGCTGTTATAAAAGTACGAGAAATCGTTAATTGGATAAAAAATAGTGTTGTGCAGTCGGATAAGCTACGAAAAATCCAAATGCGTAATAATGTTTCGGAAGAATCAGTTTTAAAACTTATTGCAGATGTAAGAACTAGATGGTACTCAACTTTTTTTATGTTAGAGCGATTCCTAAAGTTAAGAATAGTATCAGAAATTGTAATTGAGAGTGTAGTGGCTCCAAATTTTCCAAGTGCTGTGGAAATGGAAACCTTGAATGAGCTTACAGCTGTATTGAAGCCTTTTGAATATGTAACAAGAGAATCATCGGGCCAAAAGTATGTAACAATCTCCAAAATTATACCAATGCTTAATTGCTTAACTACAGAACTGAATAGTATCACTCCAAACTCTGCTATCGTTAAAGAATGTAAGGACATTTTATTGAGAGAGCTTAAAAGGAGGTATGGGCTGATTGAATTAAACGATCATGCAGCCATTGCTACACTTTTAGACCCAAGGTTTAAAAACCTGCATTTCCAAGACCCCTCTGCATGCGGAAGAGCTATTCAAAAACTGAGAACTATGGTTGCCGGACAACTAAGTAGCCCAAGTGAGTCAGAAGATGATATCTCATCTACTGCACCACCTGAATACGATTTTTGGAAACATCATAAGGAGTTAGCACATGGACACAAGAAGAAAAAGAAATCTCATCAGGGAGATGAAGTTTCTATTTATTTATCAAATCCAGTAGTTTCTCTTAAAAACAACCCATTTGCAGAATGGGATGACATGAAGTTTATATTTCCTTGTCTGTACAAGTATACACAGCAATATTTAATTGTTGTTGCAACATCAGTACCTAGCGAGTGTCTTTTTTCCAAAGCCGGTGCAACAATGTCCCAAACAAGGAACAGATTGTCTCCAAAATACCTCGAACAGTTACTGTTTTTGGGAAATCTTGATGTTAAAGAGTTTTTTGTTTAAAATATGTACGTGACGCAAAACGTTTATAATAAAGATTTTTTTTTCTTCTCAATTTTGTTTTAATTATTGTCCTTCAACGTTCATTGTTAGTTTACTCAAAATAAAAAAGTGCTAAAAGTATCGATATCAGTAAGTATCGATACTTTAGAAGTACTTGTTTAAGTAGTATCGAAAAAAGATTTGAGTACTATCGAAATGAGTAGGTATCGATACTTTGATGGTATCGGAACATCCCTAGACTGAAGCGATTCGATACAGTGTTGCCAACTCTGTTTTTTTCGAAACTACTTGCGTCGTTTTCTACTAAAAACTACTAAAAGAGTACCGATAACTATTAAAAAACTACTAAACTTAGGAATCCCTAAAAATGTTTATAGGGATTTTGTGTTTACAAATACACATACATTTTCAGTTTTAATATTTAACCGTTAAATTAAAAAAATATATTAGGAAATATTAAGAAATTAAATCGGTACTTTTAAGCGACTTACGGACGCGTGCCACTATGTGCTATTATGATAAGGTGTCTCAATAGCACATAGTAGCAGGCCATTTTGCATATTATGATTACTGTCTAGGTATTTTCTACAAAACCACTACTAACAACTAAATTCCTACTAAGGAGGGAATAAAATACAAAATTTTGTAGCAAAATTTGTAAAATAACTAAGTTGGCAACATTAATTCTGAGCTGTACGGATGGACTAAACGGCAATAAAATTGGACTGAACGGTAATAAAATTCGAGTGTAAAATTAAAACCGGTCAAGTGCGAGTGCGAGTGAGCCTCAAATTTTTATTTTATTCTGTTTTTAGTATTTGTTGTTATAACGGCAATAGAAATAGCTACACCATACATGTGTGAAAATTTTAACTGTCGAGCTATCACGGTATAAGAAGGTTAAGATACAGCCTGGCGACAGACGGACGAACAGCAAAGTCTCAGTAATAGGGTCCCGTTTTTACCCTTTGGTTACGGAACCCTAAAAATGGCACGTGGTCTAAAGTTTATTAAAGTTCATTGAAGTATTTAAAACTTTAGAGCCACTATGGTTGATAAAATCTAAAGACTATTACTATAAAACAAAGAGAAATGATTTCTATAATATATTACTGGAAAAATGTATGACACAATAATTCGGTTTCGTCGATAGCGTGATTACAATTGCAGCAAAATACAATTAATAAATAAAATAATAGCATAAACTGACCAATAGCATGTCACGACATGTCTAAGGAGGGTTCCGTAACTATGTATATAACTATGTATAACAACGCGCAATAGGTTTTCTTTGAATTACTACAAAAGTTATTATCATGAAGTTATTACAGAAGCTAGGAGAGCAGCGGACAGACAGACAGACGGACGGGCAGAGTGAAATTATAAGGGTTTCTTAATATTACGGAACCCTAAAAACCGACCGAAGCTCGCGGCAATTTTCCGTGTATGTGCTCGAATCCGTTCAGGCCGAACCTTAGATTAAAACGCCTAGAAACCGGGTACGCGCATGAAAAGTGAAGTAAATCATACTGAGCCATAACGGCTCAGTTTGTTCGAATGACCCGTCAGTTGTCAAAGTCAAGCGCAAGTGCATACATCTCCGACTATTAAAAACATTATGACGGTTTGTGTCGTTATTGGGTGTCACAATGCATCGGAAAAGTATTAAAAAGCTTAGGACATAACATTTTATATGTAAGTATGAAATGTTATGTCCGAACAATTTGACTTGTATTAAATCAAATATTTAAAACATTTTAAAATAAAATCATATTATGTCGCCATCTTGCTGCCCTATTGTGAATTGTGAAAGTGTTACTAGTAATGATAAATTTATTTCAAAATTTTCATGGCTAACTATTAAGTTTTATAATATTTTCAGATTTTTTTAACTATCAATTTAAAGTATTTCCAGTACTAAGATAATCCTTAATATATTCCTTAATACCAGTTTAATATAAATAAAGTTAACAAATTGTGTTTAGATGGTTTAAAATGTAATATGTTATATTTTTACATCTCACGATATTAAGAAAAACAAATACAATAATTCCAATTTTAAGAGTACACACTTTAAAAGTTTAGTTTATGTGCGTGTCGGTATGTAATGCTTACGCCTACATCTATCTGTTGCTTGCTTCACTTTGTACGATGCGTTTGTTTGAAGACTATCGAGGCGTTATTAATCTAAGGGCCGAACTGACGTCAGTTCGGTCGGATGCGATTTTCTCCGTGTATGTGCTCGAATCCGTTCAGGTCGAACTGACGTCAGTTCTAACTGAAACGATCGGCCTCTCGTCTGTGGAAGCCTTAACGGCTGTAAGCCACAATGCCATAATAAAAAAAGTATTAAATGTCAGTTGTCACTTGAAAATTGTCAATAAAATAAAATTCGTAAAACGCTGTATGTAATAAAAATTGCTGGAAATATTATATTCTCTCATCACATCACTGCAAATATCGTTTGCAGAATGTTAAGTAAAATATTATACAATTTATATAGAATGCTGAATTTAAAAGGCTAGTACAATAATACTTCCTCCTAAAAACTGTAATAATGAATTTATACGATAGTTAAGATAGCGAAATCGTACTAATATTATAAAGGTGAATGTTTGTGAGGATTGACGGATGTATGTTTGTTACTCTTTCACGCAAAAACTAATGGACGGATTTTGATGAAATTTGGTATGGTAGCATGAGCTCTGGATTAAAAAATTGGCTACTTTTTATACCGAAAAAATTGTATTTCCCGTGGGATACGGTATTTACGCGTGCGGAGCCGCGGGCAACAGCTAGTTATTTCATAGTAAAAAAATTGTAGTCAAAAATTGATTGAAAAAGATAATTAGATAGATAAATTAGCCTAAGAGCTACTAGGAAATTTAGAGCAGGTGTTTGAGGCAAGCTGAAACCTTGTCCTTCTATTGTACCTCAACACCAGACTGCAGGTCTGGCTGGTCAGAAGCGGTTGGAGGGGCTAAGTCAATTTACAAGTTTTTGAAAAGTTATTTTTTTTATTCCAAAAAAAACATGTTGGAGGCAATTTGAAATTTTGATATAGTGTTAGTTTAATGTTTAAGGAGTTGGGAGACAAGTTGTGACATGCTATTGGTTAGGATTTTATCCTAGAGTCTTATACCCAGAGTTTAATGTTTAAGTTTTAAAGTTTATATTGTGTTTTTTTTAACCTTTTTCCAATTTACTTTTACACTAGTCTGGCAAGGTTAAATCCCCGACTAAATGACCTGGCTTTTATTCCCCAACTTTTTAAACATTAAATTAACAGTATAATATTATCAAAATTTCAAATTGCCTCAGACATGTTTTTTGGGGATTAAAAAATTCACTTTTCAAATATTTGTATATTGACTTAGCTTAGCTTCTGACCAGCCAGACCTGCAGTCTCATGTTGAGGTACAATAGGAGAAGTATAGGACAAGGTTCCAGCTTGCCTCAAACACCTGCACTAAATTTCCTAGTAGCTCTCCATCTAAATGACTTGAAGTAAAACGCTTGACTTGGGGAGTAAGCTGGTGAATGCGTGACGTGTTACGACGTTACGAAAGGTGTGATCGGGAGAGGTGAACGGAAGTTGAGAGGGATATATAAGTTAGTGAAGATGAAAAGGGAGAGTTACGTTTCGTACATTACTATAGGAGCAAGAGAGAGCAGTGCGCGCGCATATTTTCTCTCTCTTTCTCTCATATCCAGTGCATGAAATATGTCACCGTATAATTGTAAATATCGTTAGATTGTAATATAATTAGCTCTCGCTAGTATAAAATGTCGACAGATTGTCAAATAAACATTGTACTTACAATTTTACGAAATATTTTTCGTTATATTATAATATAACTTAACTGAAACTCGTTAAATTGCAACTCGTGCGCTGATTGGTATTGCCATAGCCATTGCCATATTGGTATTGGCATAGCCTAAATTGTAATTATTTCCCGTGTTCTAATATTTTTATGTAATTTAACCTATGTGATTTTGATGTTATAATAGTGATAACATTCGATAACATAAAATGAAAAAGCAAACAAATATGGCGGCGCGGGGCATATGCCGTTAACGGTTCAACCAATCAGCGCGCGAGTCGATTTCCGTTTTATATTTTGACGATTTTAGTTGTTATATTATAATATAACGAAAAATAATGTGTAAAATTGTAAGGAGATTGTTTATTTGACAATCTGTCGACATTGTGTAATCTCGCTAGTTTAATTACAATCTAACGGTATTTAATATTTAACGGTGACATATATCTCAGTCAGTAGTTTGTTTGCGAGTTTTAATTCAGTCGTGTGGTCAGCATACTCGTTTTTTATGTATTATTATGTATGTACATACTTTTATAATAATTATATTTTTTTATAGTTAACCCCTCGTACTCATCCATGGTTGCATTTTACTCTCAAAACAACAATATTGAAAATTCAAGTAAAGCAGAATCCAAGAGATTGGCAGAGTTCAGAAAAAAATTGAGAGAGACTACTCCAATAAATGACTTAGGTGAACAAGCTGAATTCCAACCTAAGAAAGATGATCCTTTGCCTCCATTTCCAAACAATACTAATCCAGATACAGGGGAAGTGGGCGGACCCAGGGGACCAGAACCGACTAGATATGGTGATTGGGAAAGGAAAGGCAGAGTATCTGACTTTTGATTATGCTTAGATTAAAGAAGGGGCATTTTTGTATGGAGCCCGTCCCCAATACTGTAGCTCTACAAGAAATATATCAAATTATGAAAGGGCTTGAAAAGTGTGTAATTTTATTGTATGATAAAAAATCCCGAAACCATGGGAGAAAAAAGTTAATGAGGGTTAAGGGTTAAAAAAAGTAAA
This sequence comes from Phengaris alcon alcon, assembly GCA_037179445.1. Taxonomy (NCBI): domain Eukaryota; kingdom Metazoa; phylum Arthropoda; class Insecta; order Lepidoptera; family Lycaenidae; genus Phengaris; species Phengaris alcon. Next base: position 18,890 of record JAYRCH010000225.1, read on the forward strand.
AAAAAATATCCTGTATTATTGCACCATTTCATAGTGTTGCTAGTAAGGAACAATATCTGGTATACGGAAAACTTTAGGAAAATGTTGTATTTCCATAAAATGCCTCATATTTTTGAAGAAATGTATGGGAAAATAATATAATGCTAAAAATAATCTCTATTCTCAAGTTTTCGCTCACAATTACTTCCCAGAAATTGTTTCTTACTAGCGATACTATCCAATGGTGTAATAATACAGAATGTATTTTTATTCACAACCTATGGGTTCGAAACCTGGTTAGGAAAACTGAGTTATCAGAAATCTAATGACGCATTTAAGTTTTTATCAAGTCGGTCTCGATATTCTGTTGGGCTAAATTGCTATTCCTAATTTTTGTAGACTTCTCTTACAACGCCCAGAAGAATGGTACCATGTACATCTTTTTACTTTTTTTCTATACATAATCATTTTAACATTATTTTTTCTATTGTATGTATTTTAATGTAATTGTTTTATCTGCATCATTAGATTTTACATAAACCAATTTTCCAGGCCAGGTTTCGAACCTACAGATTATGAAAAAAATACATTCTGTATTATTGCACCATTCGATAGCGTGGCTAGTAAGAAATAATTACCAGAAAGTAATTATGTGCGAAAAAATTGAGGAAAGAGCTTATTTTTAGAATTTTATTATTCTTCCATACGTTTCTTCAAAATATGAGGCAATATAACATTACTTCCCAAAAAATTATTCCTTATTTGCAACACTATGAAATGGTGCAATAATACACGATGATTTTTAAACTTTTTTTTTTAACCCTCATTAATTTTTTTCTCCCATGGTTTAGAGATTTTTCGTCATACAATAAAATGACACACTTTTTAAGGCCTTTCATTTGATATATGGGGCATTTCACGTCAAACGGACAACCAAAAAAAAAATGAGATCGTGAATTTTGTTTATATTCTACTACCCCCTTACTAATAAAAATATTTACACAATTGATAACATTAACAACGTTGCTGTCTTTGTCTGTTAAGTGACATTTCCAACGCATCAGACAAAAGACAGCAACGTTGTTTGTTATCCGTTGTGTAAATCTTTTTATTAGTAAGGGGGCTAGTAGACGTGGATGTGTACACAATAGTTTTTCGTATCAATCTTTAATGCTGAGTTATGAGCTTTTAAAAATTTACTAAGAGTGAAGTCCGTTATTTTTGGATGCTTATTAATTGTATCAATTAATTTGTAATAAAAACTAAAAATTATTGTTTCTTATAGTTAAAAAGTTAAACGAATTCTTAATTTGATTTTTTTTGCGTATAATTAACCTATAGTGAAAATTTCAAATCGATATTTGAGTACCTTCGGCTGTTTTTAAATTAAATATTTTAACCTTCAATTAAAGCTTTAATATAATTCTTGACAAAAAAAATTAAAATGTTATCACTAATAGTTTAAGACTTAGGGCGGTTTTATTAATTAAGAATGATACAGTAATAAATAAAATAGTTTTATTTTGTAATTTTTATAATTTTACTATTTGCACTAGCACTAAGTATCTTTACACATAGGCCTTTAGTTCCTGCCAAAGTTGTTTAGTTCCTGGAATAGCGGAAGCAAAACGCACTCGTAGCATATCTCGCTCTTGTTCAACACTTTCCTTCGAGCAGTAATATACAAAGGTCAACAGTCAACGATGACTTTGCCCATTCATATAGTCTGATAGGTGTAGTGATAGCACTATTCGTAGACTGTAAACTTGCACGGGGTGCCAAAAGTTTAAGGTTTCCCCTAAGACCATCACATGGCCCTTTTCCATGGGCGGTGGCATGGAAGCTGTGCTTCTTTCTTAAAATTTTGTTTGTAATAAAATAGGTTCACAAAATTGAACTTATCCTTAAAATATTGGGGAGTCCCGTCTGTGAGGTATTTCATTGTAGAAACCGCAAAACTGGGCTCATCAAGGTAGGAACAGTATTTTTTGAAAAGCGTAGAATGTGGCAGTATCATGCTTTAAATCGTCCGAAATCATGATGATGATTCCATGTATAATGTCATTCCCATCTTTATAATAATAAACGGATGTCAAAAGCCTGTCTTGATCATTATTCCAATGAAATGATTGGACAGCATCTTCTACGACAAAACTATAATTTTTGGCAAAATCACATTGAACGAGAATTTCGCCTTCAGAGATGGTTTCCTTCAGAGTTCTAAAATAAAGCGCTTGTTGTTCAGCGATATAAGCACGCGGATTCAAAATGTCCAATGCGTTATACAAACAATCAACAAAATCATCAGCAGAAAGCACTTGGGTGGCTATCGTGAAGAGGTCTGTACCTTCCCATTTTTCAAACTGAATATTTGTGACTTGATTTTCATCAAATACTATTTTTAAATGATCACGTATTCCGCTAAAACCAGGAGGCAGGAAGAGCAACTTTCATTTGCAGATTTTGCTGTCTTTGTAGACATTAGATGACATTTCGGCGTTGGATTGGCACTCATGATGATGAGTGCCATATTTTATTACCATACTATAAAGGATGAAAGATGCAAGGTAGTTTCAGATGTTAAATAAACCACGTCTCCTCCTCCTCTCAACATTAGTTTAACATTCTGGTTTTACATACATACACATACCATATGTGTTCGAGAGTCTCCAGCGAGGACGCATTGTTTGGATCAAGTAAAAAACTTTGTTAAGCCAACTTTTAGGTTCAAATATTCTATTTTGAACTTTTGATAAAGTTCATCTACCTATATTATACATCAGAAGTTGTTTTTGTACATGCGTTCTTTTTCAGTCTTCTAATTTTATGGCTACAAAATCTTTTTTGCCTGGCATCAATCGACTGATATCTTCGCGAAGATAATGATTTTTTACCAAGTATTCAGTTTCCGCAGGTAATTTACGGCCATCGGGTTCGGACGGATTCGCTGATGTCAAAATGCCAAACTGTTCTACCAGTTGCTGAGCTTTTTTGCTTGACGTCGGGATGTTCCGAATTCATGAGCCAGAATTATTCAGACTCCAGGACTTCGGTGCAATAGTGAGTATCATAGTCTTGACACATGTGGAAGTGGAGGGATTATCGAACTTTTCTTTGAGCTGTTTCAAAATTTCTTCGTTTTCGATTGATGCGTCTGTCTGCGTTGCACACACATTTCTTCCGGAATAAAAGCTTCATCTTGGGTAATTTGCGAATAACTACTTGACGCCTGACTTGATTGTGATTGGAAAATATTTGTTTCTGAAGGTGATTCACAAAACAGCCGTTTTCTACACAACTCACATAAACATCGGGCGAAATTGTCCACTTTTCACTCAATGATTTAGGTATTTGTCTAACTTTCATATGTTTTGTATGACGAGACAAGAGGAACGGATTAAAACACCGATCACCATAGGAATCCATATTAAAACAATAAGGAAATATGACGAGCGGTCGAAGTTTGAACTAAAAGTATAACTCAGCAATAAAGCATGATACGAAAAATATTGTGTGTACACATCCACATCTACTAGAGAAGTGTATAACTGACCAGAATATAAACAAAATTCACGATCTCATTTTTTTTGTTGTCCTTGACGTGAAATGCCCCATATTTCTTGTAGTGCTATAAGGGTGGGGCCGTTTTTCCCCTTCTTCTTTCTTAAATTAAATTTTAGTTTTCTTAGAAAAAAAGTTTCAGCTTACATTGCGTTGTACTCTAGAAGACTACAAAATATGTTGTTTAGGAGAATTGTATAGTTACGTTTCAATAAAAATACGTAAATGAATTATAGACTTTAATTATGTGGCTGTTGATGCCTTACCAATAGTCTTAGGCATCTTTTTGTTTGTGGAATCTTCTAACTCCTTAGCTTTATAATAATGTGGTGCAACTTCTAAGAGCCATTTACTTTCTATTTCTGTCACTTGGCGCATAAATTCCTTTGAAGTAAAAACAAGTTCATGATAAATTACCCATCTGGGTAATTCTTCAAATAGTGCACTATTAGGATGTACCATGACCGTCTGAAAAGAGAAAAAAATATCAGTCTACTAATATTCTCCACTCTGCATTCATTTAACATTTTGATTTCACATTTTGTGGTTTAAAATCTAAAGACCGAGATAACAATGTCTTATCAGATATATTCTAATAGAAAATATTGTGTGCTGTGTGCTAGATTTTGTCACTACTCACTGTGAAGAAGTGAACAACAATTTATATGGCACCAAATTTTTTGTTTCGTTTGCCACAAGGGGCATTGTTTTAATGCCATACATATTAATGTAGTTAACTCTTCATGGTGAATACAGTAGATCGTCGATTATACAAACTAATTGGGGGATGTGGGTATTCGGAAAACCGGTATTTTCGGATAATCGAACTACCTTTATGTTTAATGTCCGTCAGAAGTCCGTAGTGGATTCGTCAGAAGAATCAAGCTGGAATATAAAGTTACTTATGCTCGTCTTTTGTTTTTTTTTTATTTATATCCGTAATGGTAGACTTACCAACTTGGTATTCATTGGATAACTTGGTTGCAGATACGCCTTTTTCTAACCGTTTATTAATCTCTTCTTCTTCTCAATATTTATCTTTCATAGAAAGATCAACACGTTTACGTTTAGGCATTTGAAATCGAGAGATTACTTTCACGCGGCAACATTTAGTTACTTGGAACTAGCGGTTACTTGGAAGTGAAATACGAGTACAATTAACAAGTCGCGACAAGTGCGCGAGTACTGTAGCGCAGGAGGCGGGAGAGGCAAGCGCGGGTCGAGCGGGCGTAGTATACAGTTCGGATAAGCGGTCGTTCGGATAGTCGACGCTCCACTGTAGTGACAAAAACATGCAAACAGCACAACGGAACCTGAGTTATTATTTGGTGGATGGATAGCAGCTAGAGTTTAGTGTGTATTCTTTGACCTCCTTTTTTAAAAACTCATACTATGTTTTCTTATTCAAAATATTGTAAATCATTTTATTAACTTACTTGGTTATGTTTGACTGTTCTGTAGTGACCACCCTTTGAAAACTTTGCAATGTGATAAAAGTAACCTGCCGTTATGGCTTTGCGAATGTTTGCATCATCCGCTATACTTGATAACATCTCTATTTCAACTCTCTCCATGAGTCCTACTAATTGTTCTCTAACATCACGAGCCCTCTTCATAGATCTGTATTGAACGAAATTTTCGTAACACCACTGTACGGAATATTCAGAATCTGCCCACTGATTATAAACATTCATTAATGTTAAATGATCACCATTTTTATGGAAAAAGTTTTTTCGGGCTGTATCTGCATGGATAATTTTGTCTTTTGGTCTATAAAACACTGAACTATTTACGGATAACATAGCAGCTATGGTTACTACTTCTTCTGAACATTTGTACCTGTAAAGGTACAAAGTAAATAACTATATTATTATTTTTAATAATATAGATTTTAAAATTATTTTTCTTGCATTTTCTTATTTGATATAAAATTATGTTAAAATATAAGATCAAAGTGAGTTTTTTTGTTTATTAAAAAGTGAATATTTATTTAAAAATTTGTACTTACTTTTCACTTGCCAATAACATTTTAGCAAGCATTGGATCAGTAGGAAATTCAGCCATGCGCCTGCCAGCTTTTGTCAGTTCTCCATGATGATTTAGAGCACCTAGAGCATACAGTTGCTCTAATGCTAAAACTAAAGTTTCATGGGGAGGTGGGTCCAGAAAATCAAAATGGATTAGGTCATTGATTCCTAGTGCTTTTAGTGTAAGCACTGCATTGCCTAAATTGATCCTCTGGATTTCTGGAACAGTATTATCTTCTAGTTCGTATTTGTAAGCCCATGCGGTGTAAAGCCTAAAACACTTTCCAGGGGCAACCCTGCCAGCTCTTCCTGCTCGTTGATTTGCCGACGCTTTAGATATTGGAACAACCAAAAGGCTTTCCATTCCAGTTTTAGAATTAAAATTATTCTGCTTCGCAAAGCCTGGGTCTATCACATAAATAATATTATCTATTGTTAATGATGTCTCAGCAATATTGGTCGCTAGAACTACCTTTCTTGCTCCCTCAGGTGTCGGTTCAAAGATTTTTGCTTGCATATCTGTTGGTAAATTTGCATAAACGGGCAATATTATAAGTTCTTTTAATTTTTTTCCTATTCTTTTAGTTCTTTCTTGTAACATTTCTACACAAGTTTCAATTTCCTCCTGTCCAGTTAAGAATACTAATATATCACCAAGGGGTTGTGTGGCATGTATTTGCAGTATAGATACTACACATGCATCTATGTAGTCAGCTTCAGGAGCTTTTGTATAATAAATGTCCACTGGAAATCTTCTCCCAGGTATTCTGAATATAGGTGCTTCATCAAAGAAGTTTGAAAACTTTTCTGCATCTAATGTTGCACTTGATATAAGCAATTTTAGATCAGGTCTGAATCGAGTAATGTCTTTTACTAGACCAAATAAAATATCTGTATGTAATGTTCTTTCATGAGCTTCATCAATTATCATTACACTGTAAGATGCCAGATCAGGTTCTGACAGAAATTCTCTGTGAAGTGTACCATCAGTCATGTATTTGATTACAGTTCTATCAGACGTGCAATCTTCAAATCTTATACTATACCCCACTTCATTTCCTAGTTTTACATCCATCTCTTGAGCCACTCTAGCAGCTACAGACATTGCCGCCACTCTTCTTGGTTGAGTGCACCCAATTTTCTTTCCATCTTCTGTAAACCCAGCTTCATAGAGGAATTGTGGAATTTGTGTTGTTTTACCAGAACCGGTTTCTCCTTCTACTATCAAAATTTGATAATTTTTAATGGCTTCAATTAGTGAATCTCTAAATGGATAAACAGGAAGTGACTTTTTTGTTTCTTCTATAGTCATACGGACTTTTTTGTACTCTGATATTTCATCCTCCTCTTTTTTTTCTTTATTTCCCTCCAACTGAAGTGCTTGGATAAAATCAATTTGTTCATCCAATAGTAGTTCATATTCATCTTTAGATTTTGCATCTTTTGCACCAAACTTGAAAAAAGCTGATTTTATTTGTTCTTGCTCCCACTTTCTCTGCTCTGAATTTGGTAATTTTTCATTTTCATCAACTTCTATATATTCACCTGAAAATTTTAGGTAATTTTTAAGAAATTATCTTTCATTCCACTGGTCTACAAAAAAATTAGAAAAGTCGGATAACATTGAGGCAAACCACTGGCTTTTATATCTTTTTACCATTTTTGAAATACCTTGGTGGAACCTCTTACCATGTTCAACATACATGGTGCCAATGTTTTCTGTGAAAAATCTAAATACTGATACAAGAAAAGTTATTTTAAATGCATCAAAATTTTCTTATAGCAGCAAAACTAGATGTGCTTGATAAATTCTGTTTGTATATTTGAATTTAGCATGTCAATATGAATAAATTTCACTTTTGATATATACATTATTAAAAAATTATGAAAAAGTAGGTAAGATAACAATTACCTACATTCATATTATTAAAACTGCTGTATGAATAAACAGTTTAAATATGATTATTACCTTTTTCTCCTTTACCAAGATCTTGTGGCATATGATACCTCTGTACATTTTCAAGTTCTCTTGCTTTTTCGTGTTCTTTTGCCAACTTTAATATAGTTTTTTTATGTTCTCTCTCTTTGCGCTCCCGTTCTGTTAATCTGCAAAGTATGTGTACAATTTAATACAAAATTCTCAAATAACTTAATATGATAATGTTCAATATAATATTAGATTTTTTTGTAATTTAAATTAATGCCAATGTAATTAATTAGCACAGTTGGTAAATGCTAGCAAAATTTATATTCTGCCACTGTTGAGCTGCAATCAATGCATAATATCAATTTTATAGACCATCATAGTTCGGATTTTAATTCGGATTATTGATAGTTAGCAATATTGAAACACTTTAAATAAATTCTTACATGCTTTCATCAAACAGATATTCATCATCTGCGATGTCATCTTCCAATTCAATAACTTTATCGTCTTTTCGCTTTTGTAAGTATTTACGACGTGATTGAATTCTCAGTTTAGGTAAAACTTTATCTCTATCTTCAGCTTCTAATTTTAAACGTTTTGCTGCCTCTTCATACGATCTCTTGCTGGACCCCTCAGCCACTTTCTTAGTTTTTTCTTCATCACGTTTTTTCAGTCTGTTGGCAAATTCATCTCTTTCTCTTAAATCTTTCTTACGGCCCTCTTCAGCACTCTTCGAATCGGATGATGAATGAACACGTTTACCGTGTTTATCCATTATTAATTAGAGGATAGTATGAATATTTTTGGTATTGTTATAAATTTCAAAACAAATTATTTACATTTTGCGTTACCTACAAGACGTACTATTCGCAGTTCGCTTTCCAAACTTCTTCTTCTTCTAAATTCACTTTTATGCTTCGACATTGACAGTTGAATGACAATCAAGTTATTTTTTAATTTTTTAAATAAATAAATGGCGTCAGCTTAAAACTATATGCCAGTGTCAAGTTAAAAATACTGGAAAAATATTTTTTGTTTAAATTTTCTACATCGTATTTCTAAATCAGTCCAAAGTCTAGTCAAAGTCCAATTAGATTAGAGTCAGCACAGTCAATAAGTCAAATCAGTCGCTTGAGTAAAGTGGTACAAACTTTACTGAGTTCCTAGGGAGTTTTAGGAGAGAAACACTAAATAGCACGTTTATTGAAGTTGTAGCACTTGCCTACACTTGTGTACGATAACAAATATTTAATGGTTAACATTCTACCAATATTACACTCTAAGACCGAAATAACACAAATTTATGGAATAAATACAATACAACAACGTCAATAACTCCAACAATCAAGTTGACAGATACAGAAAGTACTACTATTTTCTGTAAATTGAAAGAAGAAATGTGTGGGAGTTTTGCCGGGAAATCAATCTGTGACATGTTTTGGACTTGACGATTTCGAAATACGGTGTTGAAAATGAGGGTTTCGTGGATAAATTCGTGACATCTGACAGTTTTTTAACACGACAAGGACCGTCGGGCTACCAAGCGCCACCTGGTGACAGAAAAAGAATCGAAAATTCTTATTGACCGTTTTTGATACCACTTGCGACACCAGATGACGCTTTGTGTGCGTTGGGACTTCTCCTTAGCGGCAGAAAAAATATCAAACACCCTCATTGAAACGAAAAAATTACCCTCCTTTTTAACTTGATACTGGCAATTGCCCATTTAATTAAATAAAAAGAAATGTGTGTCAGTGAAAAAACCTAGTTGAGTGAACGAGGTGTGAATAAAGTGTTAGAAATAGAATATAAAAATATATTGTGGTCTGATCATAGATGATATTAAAAAGAGGGGTCTGATTGTCTAAAAATAATTTCTTTAGTAATTAATAATTATATATAAAAAAATAATTAATAATTAAATTTAAATATACTCATGTGAATATTGCAAAAGAGAATTTAATATCGTACACTACATTCTTATCTCATTGACATGCAACATATTTTGAAAAAATGCAGGAATACTTTTCAAGGCAATCTCAAATTTGTAAATATATTTGGTCCTACGGCAGAAGAGGTAAACTCGTATTACGTACGATCGCCGACAAACCCGGTGTACAACTTTTGGGACATTATTGCCATTTTAATAAAATCGAAATGTGGTACACCGGATCTGTCGGTGACCGTAAGTCCTGAAATTATTTTCAAAGTATAGCTTTTTCTTGTATGAATGTTTCTGCAATACATACTTAGAAAGGTTTTATCTAGACTATCTTCGTAAGGCCGCGGCGCGGCGTGCCAATATTTTAATGCTGATTTGTTCAGCTCTTTTGGCGTAATAGAGATTAAAGTGGAAAGTTACAAAATATATAATATAATCCATTACATTAAATTTTAATAAGTAGTTATTGCATTGTTTAAGATCGCTAAAGATTTAAATGTTGGTAATAAAGTATGCCTCGTTACTGGTGCCAGCAGCGGTATTGGCTTGGAGATCACTCGGTGCTTGACGTCCATAGATTGTAATGTGCTCATGGCGTGTCGAAACACATATGTTACAAGGAACGCCGCTGAAACTGTTTGTAAAAATTTCGATCGCCTGAGATTCTACGAAGTGAATCTCACTTCTCTTGCTTCTGTTCAGAAATGCGCCAAATCGCTTCAACAGTCCCAAAAGTAAATATTTGCAGTACCTACTTATTTAGATCGTATTAGGACTTAGTAAGTACATCTGAAGGTAAGTACCTACTTAGTTACTTATGCTTTTATGAATTAAAATACCTTTCGAAGATTTACTTAGTAGCAACAAGGCGTACACCTCGGCAGCAATAAAGTAGGTACCTATTCACAGATTTATCGTGTTATTTACATGTAGGTCCATATTTACCTACCTACTATCGACGTGAAATCGTCATTAACTACGATTCGTAAAAATTACAATGCGTGTGTCCTAACCTCAGATTAACAACTATGTATAGCATAGATCGCCTGCTAATTAGTAAGGAAAGAAACCTATTAGGTATATCGTTCCTTATCACACACGCTAACACTTAGGTATTATGAGTGCTATAACGTCGTAAAGATCACCAAATCGGGACAATCTTCGTAGAAAAGCGAAAAGCCTGCTTCGAAGGTCATACCTACTACACCTGACACTCACCTCGTTGTCCAGAGGTTTAGAGCTGGCTTTCAACTCTGGAGTACGTGGGTTCGATCCCCGCATTTAAGCAACAAAAATGTGGCTTTCAAGTCTGGTTAGGACAATGCACGCTGATCACCTGATTGTCTGACAAGAAAGATGATCCATGGGTCGGATGGGTATGTAAAAAGTCGGTTCTGTGCCTAATCTCTCGCCAGTCGTGTCGGTTATCCGTCCCACTGGGTTATGAGAGAAGAGAGACTGCTCTTGTGTACTGCGCGCACACTTGGGCTCTGTAAAATTACTACTACGTAATCGGACTGGTTTCAACGAAACCAGCCACCGCCACCGAAATCTGGGTGGAAACCAGTTATTTAAGTATTATTACTTACCTGATACACTCACTAATTACTTACATACGTAAGACATATATTTTTTCAATTTTCTTATTAGTACCTAAACTGGTTACTTATTTAATGTTTGAAGGAGTATCGACATAGTAATTTTGAATGCCGCTACGTTTGGGCTGCCGTGGACTTTGACGGAAAACGGATTGGAAACCACTTTTCAAGTTAATTTTCTGAGTCAGTATTATCTACTATTGAGTATCGAAAACATTCTTGCTCCTAATGCTCGCGTTGTATTCACGTCATCCGAATCCCACAGGTGAGACCGTGTCAATTTGATACAATATACATACTTACTTAATTCACTTGTCATTGGATACATGTTGAGTATTGTAATTATGCACCCATTGTAATTATTGTGTACCGACATAAATGGTAATTTTCTTTTTCCGATGTCATCATTGTTTTCAAACAGTTCGCTTTTAAGGAACGTGGAGTTATCCGAAGGAGCGCTAGTTTTTCCGTCTATAGACCACCTATCGCTGTCCGCGGAGCGCTACACGTCGATCCGCGCGTACAACCTGTCGAAGTTGTGCGGCGTGCTGGCGGCGCGCTACCTGCACTACCGCTGGCTGCATGGCGAGCGTGCAGTGTTCTGCGCTCATCCCGGCTCCTTCGTCAAGACGGGCCTGTGCCGCAACTGGTGGGTGTACGAGGCGCTCTACACCTCTATGCTACCGTTCTCAAAGACTATCGTGAGTGAAATTTTATTATTTACCGTAAATGCTTTGTTATAATAACGACACGAGCGCTGCTCTATTTAGACAAATATAACCAAGAGCATGTCAGGACATGTCTAAGGAGTGTTCCGTAGCTATCAACGCGCAATAGGTTTTCTTTAAATTACTTCAAAAGTTATTGTCCGATTTCGCTCAAAATAAATTTTCTAAAGAGTTTTTAGCATGAACCAGTGGCAAAGGCTAGTTCTCCTTTATAGAGAAGTCCTACCCTGTACAATAGGTAGGGATTTGGATGAGAGTCTTCAAAGGGTATTTGGTAAGTGAAGCCGATAGGAATGGAGTTATAGGAACACTGGCATGAACTACAGGCATGAAAATTTACGTTTCTATCTCATATATTTTAGAAATGCTAGGGGGACCAACTTATAAATCACTTTGGAGGCCGATTACTCGAAAATGGTTGACTTTGAGAAAAAGACAAAAGTCATGGATGAAACCTTGTCTTTTTATAGAAAACTTATTCGATGATACTCCTTACGTTGGTGAAATTTCATCCTCTTTTCACATGAATGGATAGCCACCACTAAAATATAAAAATATTATTATTTAATGATGCCAAAATCGAAATCTATACAGAATCTATATCTATAACTATACCAAATTTCATGCATTTATATTCATAATTACGCGGACTAGAAGGGCGGACAAACAGACAGATAGAGATACATACATACGGACGGACAGAGCGAAACTATGAGGGTTCCTCGAGTACTACGAAACCCTATAAATGATGTCGCTTTATTTGGATAGCCTGACTGATTTATCTTTGCAATTGGCTTCGCTTGTGAGTTGTAAGTTGTGACCGCTGCCGCGTTCGACATACAGTCATAATTTGTTACAATTGTTTTGGCTTATACTTACGCAATATTATACTAAAAAGTATAATATTGCGTCGCTACTTGTAAAGCTTGGACTATATGATCCGGAATCCGGCGGGCCCGAAAAAATTCAGAGCAGGAAAATACACACACCGGCATATTTAGCGGAACATAAAATAAAGGTTTGATATCAGTATCATATAAGGTTGCTGGCTGGTTTATACGTCATTTAATTTAAAAAGAAATATTTTCCAATTAAAAAAACAACTGAACATCACATTTAATGCAATTGTTTTAATTTTATTCAAATACACTTTATATGGAGCGAACTTCGAGTATTTCTTCCTTCTGAGTTTGATTTAAAATTTCATTGAAATACTGTTTTTTTGTTAGTTTTTTTTTAATCGCGTATCTTTTTGGAGTTGAGGACTGAATTATGCCTGACTTAGCCCCAACGGAGATTGCCAGGGCACTCGAAATGCGAAGAAATGGTCAAACCTACAGAGTGACCTTCGTCGACCAGTTTCAACGATCCATCGCAATATCTAACGGTTCAGGGAGACCGGTACTTATGTGAGAAGAGCAGGACAATGCAGAAAAAGACGCACTTCGAGTAGGGATGATCGTTTCATTCGGCTTCGTGTACGTAGGAACCCCCGTTTGACGGCCGTCCAAGCCCGACATGAGTTAGAAGCAGTGCGGGGTGTAACCGTAAGTGAGCGTACGGTACGAAGAAGGTTCGAAGAAGCTGGTTTGGGTTCATTTGTGCCCGCCAAGGCTCGAGGTAAATCATCGTAGAAACATGTTAACTTTTGCTCAGGAACATCGACTTTGGAACCCGGACTAATGGAGTAAGGTATTGGTTAGTGATGAGTGCAGAATTCTCTTAAATCAAATTGACGGCAGGCAAAGAATATACAGACGCAAAGGAGAACGATACATTCAGACAAATTTTGAAACTACAGTTGCATACGGTGGTGGAACAATAATGGTTTGGGCGGGCATTTGTTTGGGAGCTCGCACAGACTTGGTAGTGATTGACAGAGGGAGTCTGACTGCAGACCGCTATATCAGAGAAGTTTTAGAAGAAAATGTCGTACTGTTTGCCCCATATATCGGTGACGATTTTGTTTTTATGCAGCATAATGCTCGGCCGCATACCGCTCGGGTAACTCAAGCTTATCTTAATGATATGAATATAATTGCTATGGAGTGGCCGGCGAGGTCACCGGATATGAACCCAATAGAGCACGTTTGGGACTTGCTGAAAAGAAAAGTTAAGTCCAGAATTCCAGCTCCTGCCAACGTGGGTGAACTGCGAATCGCCGTAGTTGAGGAATGGCGGACACTACCCTGGGATGGCGGATAACATCATTCTCAGTATGCCTAGACGGGTAGAAACTTTAATAAGAGCACGTGGAGGAAATACGCGATATTAATCACCATTTTCCTAATTTAATTAATTGTTTTTCCCGGTTACATAAATAGTTCAAAAATGTATCATTTTTCACAAATAGCCTTTACTCGCAAAATCTGTTCTTAATGTGATCTCATTTTAAGTAAAACAAATGAAACTTTAAATAACAAAAGAAGTATAGTAAGTAGATTTTAAAATAAAACCATATTTTTTTAATTATGGACCTTTTTTTTGTGTTCCGCTAAATATGCCGGTGTGTTTAGAACTTTGTTTATAGTCCCAGTCTAATGCGCTCGTTTTCAGGGCCAAGCCGCTAGTACTATCGTGTACTGTGCGACTTCCCCGGCCTTGGCGGGACAGTCGGGCTTCTACTTCAAGGACTGCGAGCGATGCGAGGCGAGTGAGCTGGGCAAGAGCACGCACTTGTCGCACAGGGTTCACGACTTGGTCTGCGATGTACTGCGGCAGAAGCACTGCGATGTGCCCAGGGCTGGCACAAGCGAGGCTCTTGAAAGTGAAAATGACGATGAGGAGCCAGCCCTGTCTAATTGTTAGTCTAAATGGTAGCTAACCGTTCAAATATTTAATTTATAGAAAGAAACTTATTTATAAAATTAATAGAAAGAAACTTATCTATAAAAGGAAGCAAACTTTTTTGTTATAATCGGATAGCTCGTCAGTTGTCATCTAGGTATTTAGATAAAAAATTTAATAATCCCTTTATTTTGTGACATTCTAATAAACGTTTTTAATGTATGTTTTTGTTAATAGGTTTTATGTGTGCATATTTTTTGTGCCTAATTTTAATTTAAATAATATATACTTAATACTTATGTCGTAATAAGTACTCTGTCGTTGGAAGTATAAAATGAAACACATTTTACAATATATTATTGTATAATGATTATAATGCATAGTCCTTCAATGTAACAAATAACATAAGGCTTAACTAACTACTAAACATCAGTGGCGCGGGGTTCCCACAACTCCATTCCTATCGGCTTCACTTCCCACTGACCTTTTGAAGACCCACATCCAAATCCCTACCTATTATGCAGGCTGGGGCTTACCTATGAAGAAATCACTATAAATATTAATTTACAAGGGAAAAGCTTTTTATCGGATAACGTCTTAACATTGAGGGTCTGCTTCATAAAGCAATAAGTTTTGGAAAGCTACATAATTTTTTTTCTACTTGATTTTAGCTATTGCTTTGGATAATTTATTTCATTTTTTATTTATACCTGTCTATCATTGGTACATATAATGTTGAAATACTTTATAATAATAATTACGTGATTATGTAATAACGTTCGATTGCTTATTCTTTCTGCAGTAAATAATATAACAATTTAAAACGTATTAGCATAAAAATATACTTAGATTGTTTAGAGATTTTGCCACTTAAACAGATTAATTCAAAGTATAATTATCGTAAACGGTAAATGCAACGAGGTATAACAATTTCTATAACCTCCAACATATTATAATCGAATTTTACCACAACCCAAGTAACAGAGAATATTTATTTAGAT
The DNA here is from genome assembly GCA_037179445.1 of Phengaris alcon alcon. Lineage (NCBI taxonomy): Eukaryota > Metazoa > Arthropoda > Insecta > Lepidoptera > Lycaenidae > Phengaris > Phengaris alcon. Next base: position 34,440 of record JAYRCH010000225.1, read on the forward strand.
ATGTGTGACAAGTAACGAATGGAAATGCCGCAATATTAACGTTTTTACACTATCTTTTCAGAAACAACCTTCTCTTTCGATATGACCAGCTCCTAAGAAATAACTGTCCGTCTTTATTGAATTAAATTAATAAAAGGATACAGTTCTACTGATTCCGTAAACGTAAAATATTTTTTTAAACGTAAAATCGTTATTTTACTCGTAAAAAAAGTAGAAATTTCATACAAAAAGTGTCTGTTTTCAATATATTGTTGATAACAATTCATCGGCAATTAGGTACACAAGTTGCGGAACATTAATTTGCACTTGAAACTACTCAACAAGTATTCTAAGTATTTGAGTTGACAGACCTCTTACATATTTTATAATCACAACATCTTACTTGCTCTTTATTTAAAAGTAATATAATTTATAGCCTTATTTTCCGCCCTATTTTCTCATACAAATTTTGTTTTATATATTCACATCAATTTGTATAGGTTTCTGTGTTTATCACAATTTTACACAAGAAGTTAACATTACACATACAATAGACATTAAGCAGCAGTTTACACAATATAAGCATCGATATCGATGCTGTTTCTTTGTTTATCACAATTTTACATAAGAAGTTAACATCACACATACAAGAGACATAAAGCAGCAGTTTACACAATATAGGCATCGATATCGATGGTACGCTTACCTACATGTTTTCGATTGCAAGAAATTTGTAAAAACATTATAATTTCATCCCACCAGAATACATTTAGGATTTCATTTCATACACGAGATGTTAACATGAAATGAAATCCTAAAAGGACTATTATCGTTGACTTCAGTCAACAATAATAGTCCTTTCATTCATTTTTAACCCTCCGTCGCAACTGGACAAGAATCTCGGTGCGTAAGACTCGGGAAATAGTGTGCGCGCACCATTCGTGCAACGTGCAAAAACAAAGGCAGGTCCTCAATTCTCGTATTTAAAGTAAACATTAATTTTACTTTGACTGTATTATAAGTGAAGCGCCATGTTATCATAAACAGATTTTGTGAAGTTTGGACCAATCAGAACGCGTTTCACATTGGTTTAACGTTTACGAGAATACCGGTTTGACAGTTTTAGCTTATCGGTACTTGATTGTAATTGTATTTATTGCAGATTTGACCTTCTGAACTTAGGGCTCTCTCAAGTTTATAATAGGATTTTTGTACCTGTAATTTGAAAGAGAAACAGAACATAGTACTAGAGATACATAGTAATATAATTTATAGCTCAAGGAAACATATTTTATGACGGGTAACTGGTTCAAAAACCCAATTTAACATGGGCGAAGTCGCGTGCAAAAAGCTAGTAAACTTCATATTTTGACGACTACTTCTGTCAACTAGCGATTGTGTCACCTTGCGAATCCGTCATCTTGAGATTATGTCCAGTTGGGTAATTTTAGAGATTTTTAAATGTTTTACTACTAAGTAGGTATATTTTTGATCTTTATAATTGGTACTCCACATTATTTTACAAATGTAATACTATTTTGCAATTTACGAATATATTTCAATTAAGAATAACTGTTGCTCCGATTATTTTGTTGACCCTGCTGGCTAGTAGAGATTTCATTCCAAAATTACTCCATCTGTCGGACTACACAACTATACGGTCGACAGTACCGTTGACACATTTGTAATGCTACTATCATTACAAATGTGTCGCTGAGCGTTCGGCGTGCTAGTAGAGCAGTATGCGCTTCTCGACCTGCTTGCGGCAGATGGGGCACACGGCGATGCGGTCGCCGCACATCTGGCACATGCCGTGCCCGCACAGGAAGATCATGTTCTTCAGACGGTCCAGGCAGATCGGGCACATCGTCTGGAATACGTAGTATACTTAATGTCAAAAAATATTAAACTAAAGATAGGCTATGACGTACATTTGACAGAACAAATCTTCATACAAGAGATAGTTGCGCCATCTTGATTTCACCAAACCTCAAATGTCAAAATGGTCCCAAACAACTCCATTTAAGTGGGGACAATTTTTGCCTCAACATGCCTCGTCTCTAATATCTCGTCTATGCTGAGTAATGTATGTCTAAAGAAAAGTTACAAATAGTAAGCTTGTATCGTGGCCACCATTTTTTTTGCAACACTCCGTGAACGAACATTTTTGTTGGCTTTAACTCATTTTCGAACACCCAAATTCGTGACTGGTTTTTGTTTCGGGTTCGTACGCGTATATCCAGGATTCGTCACCTGATACGATGTTGTATACAGCATTTGAGGATCCTGCGTGGAATCTTTCGAGAGTTCTGACGCACCAAGTAACGCGAGCCGCTTTTTGCTCCTCACAGAGCAAATGCGGTATCCATCGGGAAAACAACTTTTTTACACCTAATTGTTCATGCAAGATTATTTGTATTTGACTCATGCCAATGTCTAAAGTTGCCTGAATTTCGCGGTATGTCACATGTCAATCTTCCTCAATCAGCTTACGCACAGCATCAACGTTTTCTTGGGTGACTGCAGTTTTTGGACGACCTTGACGGGGATCATCACTGAGCTTGACACGTCCACGTTGAAATTCAGCAAACCAGCGATAAATTGTGGTTTTGGAAGGACTTCATCACCAAATGCAGAAATCATCCGGTCAACACACTGTTTTTGTGTTAAACCACTTCGAAAGTCATAATAAATCAACGCTCTAGAATTTTCTCGAGTCAATTCCATTTTCTCAACGACTAAACAAGTTTGACAAGACCTTGTGACAAGACCGAGAATCTTTTTTTAAATAAATAAACGGTATTCGATTTTTAAAACCAAGGAGTTTTAAATTAAATAGATTTTAATATGACAGGAATAGTGGAAATATTCCATTCCCGATACTTTTAGTGCAGCCCTCGTAGTTATCCTTATAGCCGATATAGAAACTAAAAGAGCATTAGTAAATAAATACAAAATATCTTGTACCTGATATGAAAAATCAACATGTTAAATTTTACACCAGAATTCTATATAGACAATGCAATACTATACCTGTTCTTTGATGTCCTGCAACTGCTGCTGTAGTTTCTGCACGTCAGCGGGCGCGGTGGCGCCTGCAGTAGCGGCGGCGGGCGCGGCGGCGGAGCGCGACCCGTTGTTCATGAGGTGCGGCGCCATCTGCGCGGGCGCCGGCTGCCCCTTGTTCACGTGGATGTGCGCCAGGTTGCTGCCCTCTTTGTCCGCTGTAATAACGATTAACTGATGGATATTCTCAAACCACTAAGTTGTGACCAAGTACCTACTAAATACATTGTTAATATTCAAAGAATTTGTATAAATGGTGTCAGACAGCGGAAACCCACCTTCTGGTTTACTGGCGGGTGCAGCGGCAGCGGCAACGGGGGCGGCAGCGGCGGCGGTCGCAGGCGGCGGCTGCAGCGGCGTGCGGCACTCGACGCACTTGCGCATAAGCGGCGCACAGGCGGCGCACGCGCACACGTCGCCACACGGCCGGAACACCACCGTCGCCGGCGCCTCTGAGCACACCACGCACTCGCCCACGCGCTGCCGGGACGTCACGCACGCGCGACAGATCAGGCACTTTTTTACCTGAAACGTAATATTAATACGACGTTATGTATGTCGCTTGTGCATGACCGAGCGAATACCCGACCGACACAGAAAAAAATTAGACAGATGCAGTTGCGATATTTATGTCTACTAGCTTTTTCCCACGGCTCCCGCCCGCGTAAATGCTGTATCCCAGGGGAACACTGTAGTTTTTTGGGATAAAAAGTTGCCCTTGTGTTAATACAGAATTCAAACTACTACCATACAAGTTTCATCAAATTTCTTTCAGTAGTTCAATCAAACATCCATCTATCCATCCATCCTCATAAACTTTCACATTTTTGAAATCCTACAATTCGATTTCAAAGATGGTATCACAAAAGTTTGCAAGTGCATTACCCTGGCAGCGCAAACGTTGCAGCAGCAGATGTGTCCGCAAGGCCGGAACATGGTGTCACGCTTGGCGTCGGAGCAGACGAGACACTCGTCGGTGGTGGGGTCGCCTTGCTGCGGCGCGTCTCCCGCCGCCGCCTCCGATGTGCTCGGCGCTGTGATGAAGCTGGTCGCGCTCGCGTTTAGAGACGCGCTCTCGCTCTCAGCCGCTGCGTCAGTTGTAGCACTGGCGCCCTCCTTGCGGCAGTTGGTTAAAGTCTTTCGAAGGTTTGGATCTGGGCATAGGTCTAATGGCGTTTGACCTGAAATCACAAGTTTTTGATTAACGCAATATAATAGAGTGTTGTATTATATAAATTAGAAAGTCTCTCTTTCATATTAAATACTCTTTACCCTTTTTATTTTTAATGGTGAGATCGGCACCGTGCGTGGCAAGGAAGCAGGCGATGGAGGCGGATGACTTCTTGTCGTGCGCGTGCGCGATGCCGCTGAGCAGGGACGTGTCGCGCGCGTCCTGCAGGCGCCGTAGCTGCTGCAGCGTGTGGTGCCGCAGCGCCTCGTGCAGCGGCGTGTCGCCGTCCTGGAGTTAGGTTAGGTTATGACAAATTACAACTTTTTCTTCTGAGGTAGCAAACACTACCCGACGATCTTCGCGTTTTCTTAAAAAATATATTTATTTGTACTTACTTCGAAGCGTAGGACCCCATTTGACAAATTCGCAGGGAAAGTTCTAAAACCGATGCGATATGCCCATGTCCCAACGGTCATCCTGCGGCTCATTAGAATGAACACAACCCACCTTATCGCATATGTTGAGGTTAGCGCCGTGAGCGATGAGCAGACGTACGATCTGCGTGTGCTGGCGCTCGACGGCGAGGTGCAGTGCGGTCTGCAGGTTGGCATTCTGCAGGTCGAGGCGCGCTCCACCCCGCACGAGTAACTCGGCGACTTCCGCGTGGTTGTTGAAGGCGGCCAGGTGCAGAGCGGTGTAGCCGTCGTCCTTCGCGTCGTCGATGATCCACGGCCGCGGTAGTTTGCCCAGCATTATCTTCATGGCGCTGAAATATAACATCAATTTAGCTCGTTGTGAATGCAAGTAAGGTTGTAAGAAACTTGAAACGGAAACTACATTATATGAATATAGTAAAATATTTTATCGATTGAAGAGAGATTTTAGCATACTTATATATGAGATGATATTACTACCATAAGTCCACAGCCTAGCTAAAAGTATATGTGACTGCTCATACAACTTCTGACTCTTTTTTTTTTTAAATTTCCACTACCTATAGCTGTTAACGATCTGACTACTAATAAATTTATGAAAATCTATAAGTAGGTACCTACAATTAGCAACGAGAACTGAAGTATGAATTTTATGTAATATTATACCTAGTTTACTTCCAAATATCTATTCTCAGAAAAATTTCGTTCGTGATAATAAAACCCTAGGGAATGTAAGTAGATAAGTACATAAAATCTAATCCTTTTTATATCGCGTAGCGCAGCATACGAGAACACTCATAACATCAATCTTTCAGCATTCACTGTGAGACATTGGCCTCAGATATAGAATTAATAAAATCCTGTCGTTTATTTTATGGAGCGCTAACTGGTACACAGCGCGTTTCCGACGCAGATTAATGTTTCTAAGTTTATCTACTTTATTAAAAAAATAATTCAGATATAGGGAATATCTGAATTATATTTTTTACTTCCCTAGAAAAGGACAATAGTTATGATAAACATACCTAAAGACGAAACAGACAAGCAAAGGTCTGTATAAGAAATTATAGGAAAACCAAAGATTTCAAAACTAAAGATAGGCTATGACGTACATTTGACAGAACAAATCTTCATACAAGAAAAATTTACGCTATCTTGGTTTTCACCATACTCAAATGTCAAAATAGCCCCAAAATCTCCAAAAGTGGGGCCATTTAAATGGATACAGTTTTCACCTCAACATGCCTCGTCAATAATAATATAGATTCGTCCACAATTTATAAAGACAAAACTATCTGGACAAACTGAGGCAAACGAATTTCAAAACATGTTGGGGTGTTTTAAAATTCATTTGCTTTAGTTAGGGTAAGGCGCGGGTCTCCTGCCGAGATAATAATATTATTAGCATCCACTCGACACCGTTGTTCACAAATTTAGATTCGAATAAGTGCGTGGGTGTTGCATAGTTCTGGGTCTCGTAGGACGAGAACGCTCCTTAACATGAGCGACACAACATGTCGACGGCAGTTGTCAACAGTAGTAGACTGTACTCTGTAGCCGAGTAATGAGATGAGAGAGAGTAGCGGGAATTTGACAAGTAATAGCCGGAAGAAAATTGTTAGGCTGGGACTGTATTGTCCGGAATCCGTAAGACCGGGGAAAATTCGGAGCAATGAAAATAGCACTCTGTGACTCTGAAAATCGAACACATAAGTGTCGAGTCAAATGTCAATGTCATGTATGACAGCTCGATATTTCGGTTTTCAACTCTATTGTCGCAGAGTTCTATTTTCAGTGCTTTGAATTGCCCCGGGCCCGCCCGCCGCCGGATTTCGGGTCATATAGTCCCAGGCTTACCTACTTACAATTGGAATTACGAATATGGGTTACGGAATAGTAACGGATGAAAAATAAAAAGTGGGCACACAGATGTGTTCCGATAGATATAAATATTCTTAGGCATTGTCGCTGTGCGGATGGGAGTGGTTTCACTCTCGCAAACGTAGAATTTGTTTTAGTCGTAATCTATTATCAGATATCTTGAATAAACCGATTAAGTGATGGACATGTTAAATGTATTTCTTGGTAATAGCGGAACCCTAAAAGAGCTTACGGTAGCTATTTTGAGAAAAAATGTGTAACGAAAACAGAATTTCTTGAAGAGGGCGTTGTTTCTGTGGAACGGTGATAATTCGGGATCGCTCTTGCAGAAATGCACGCCTCCGTCGAGGTGGTTGACCCTCGATCGAAAATAGCTCAAACATCGCGTTCATAGGTGCGAGGAACACGAGGGGATTTCATTCCCACTCATAAAACAGAATTTTAGAAGGAGCAAACATTAAATAGAGCAGCAACCTTAATGCGTGGTCCCGTTCCGAGTTTACTCTTTCAATTCCGTCGCTAACTGATATAATCAGATAGCTGGTAACAATAAATTAGGCGGTACACATTTTAATATGCCGCGATACGTTCGAGGAGTAAAAACGAACGAAGTAATTAAATAAGGTCAAACGTTGCGGTCCGCGGGCGACGGCGGTCGGCGGCGGCCAGCGGCGGTCGGCGCGAACTACGTACAGCAGTCGGAATCCGCCCGTCGCCGGCCGCTTGCGCGCGCGCACGCCGCGTCTAACGCATGAACGTATACCAAAGCTTACTTGAAGCTAAAGTTTGAAAGTTATGAAATATTATGTGATTATGGGTTTTTCATATTATATTATGCGACTCCAAAAAGTTACTTAGGTACCTAAGATTTGAAACAATCGACTCTTATAAAAACTAAAGTAAGATTTTAATTTGCTTCTTTACCAGCTGATATACCCAACGAACAAACTGTTTGTTAGCTTAGTCATACAAAGATGTCTCTGTTATCTAAGAAGTAACATACTAATTAAGTGAACATGGGTGCTTTATGAAAATTTGTGTCAATATGATTTGTAGTAAGTATATAGTTTACTGACAGTGACGAACCACTTGCAAGTTACCACTGAAAATTTATTGAACTCAACTACAAGTTCCTCTTTACTCATACAATTTGATTACCTCATTCTCAAAATACAAGGTTTATGATTTCCATTCCTGTGACAACCACGTTCTTATTTGATGTTAATGTCCATGTTACTCAGTTTGTGAAATTAAGTACAACTTCAGGGCATAGTGACGCCACTTTGGTGCGTTTTTAATTAACCACTTTATACAATGCGCACAATCATTACGCAATGTGCGTGTAATGTCGTGTATGTTTTTATGTTATTACAATATTACATTTACCTATAGTTAGTAAATAAATTATAATATTACTCGTTGACAGTCAATCGAGTGTTTTGGTTCAATAACTGTTACGGCTACTTAACATAGGCTTCTAATGATCTTCTCGTGTATGGTGATTTACCATGTTATTTTAAGACAACACGCATCACTTACAAGACATCAAATATGGTATGTAACATACGTCTTTTACATTAATATTACATTACATGTTTAAAATTAATAATATCTTTTTACACCTTTAAAATATAGTACTAAGTACATTGCCTCGCTGACCGCTAGGACTTACTAATAAATAATTTAAATCGACTTGAGCAATTCAAATTAAATTACTATTGCCGTTGCTTAAGTACCTATCGTCGTAGGTATTACGTAGCAGACAGTTCAACGTCACAAAAAAAGAACAAAATGCTAAACTTTTGTATGAATTGTAATCGTAAGGGACAATAAAAAAATATTACCTAACACGAAAATCAAGAGTACCTATATGATTTAGTCAACTTGTACTTATTAAAAAGAAGAGATAATTAGGAAACATAGTATATGCTTGTTTTAGTTCACATAACTCGGGTCAATTCACACCGAAACGTAACGATACACGATGCGACGCTGCATTTTTAAGATAGCTATTCTAAATTGAACTTTATTCACAATACAAAAAGATACACGTTTCATATGACATCAGGGGCCGTATTATGATCTTTTAAAATACCAGCTTGTTTCCAGGCAATTCGATATACGACCCTAGTCATGCCTAGTTCTTTTTCGTATTACAACGACATTTAATTCTGATTGGATTCATCCTAGTTTGGTTGTCGCTGACTGGTATAAACCATTGATAAAAGAAAGGTAGGTATAAACGAGCATGGAGGTGACGTACGGAAACGTCAAATTCGACGTAATTACAGTCCGTTTTTTTATGGCATGCCCTTAGTAGGTTCAGAGTTAACGACGAACAGAAAACTTGTACTGTAAGATGGGGCTATTTGAAATAATGCGATATTTGGATGATGCAATAATGCGATATGGGGCGAAATTTGGAACGGCATTTTAAAAGGATATTTTAAGGGCTACCCATAAAAATAATGTTCTATGTTGATAAAATAGCCGTCGTTTTTATATACACCTATTTAAAAAAAGGGCTAATTTTCTACGCAATAGCCCCCTTTTACCGGTAATACAATTTATTGTAAATATTATTTATATAGAAAGGGTTAGGAAGATTTTGGAAAAGGCAATTCACAGTTATTTACCCTCGCAATCTGGTGTGACAACACTGATACTCGTATGACCGGACTGTAGATGACTTGAAAAGTGCAAATTCTTTTATAAATTATGTAATGACTGTTGATTGAAATTATTAGGAATTGTGAATTGCTTATGGCCGATTTCTTCATAAGAGAGATAAACTAGAGTTTGTTATTCGGCAGATATACTTATTCCAGGGTTAAAATTTCGATGGTTGTCTTCAACAGACCGCCGGGTTAGCTATCCTATGGTCATATATGTGTGACTGTGAGCTATATACCTACTCTAGGGGTCCTCTGTGCCATGTTAACTCTACACTGTAGAGTTTTTACGCACACACTGACATCAGTAAGTTTACTGCCAGGTATAAAGTCAGCCCAATATTTATCCTTAGGACAATAATATTCGGGGGTTATTTCTTAAACTGCTGTAAAGAAAACGAAATCTCCAGTTAACTCACGTTAACTAACGGATAACTCTAATCGTACGAGTGAAGAAATCGGCCATTAGTGAACCACCAAATCTCGTTTAAAGCTAAGCTAAATGTTTATTTTCTATGAACCTGTGAATAAAACATATCTATGTCTTAAAAATAAACAAATATTCGCAATTATTTTAGCGACATTTTACGTTACTAAAATACACATAAAAATATTAAAAGAGAACACTATAATATAAACAAGGCACTAAAAGCTAATGAAGTGTGGCGTAAACTGAATGGATTTGTAAAGGCAGTTTTGACGTAAAAACAAGCCAGCTAATGTCAAATGATTTGTCTTAATACGAAAATACCACGCAAGTTTCAATGCAGAAGTAAGTCAAGTGTCACGTGACTGCTGACTGCATGGCAATAAGTGATCATAATACGAAAATGCAAGCCAGTTTGTTTCATCGCGTAAACTGACTGGAATTAGGAGCTTGTAATACGCCCCCAGTCATAACACTGCACATCTTGACAATGTAATGTGTATCTTCTTTGTGTAATGGATAGAGTTCAATTTTAAATTAATTCTTAAAGAAATTCAGCACCACGACGCGTCTCGTTCGTTTCGGTGTTAATTAGCCCGAGTTATTTGAACTAAAACAAGCATATTCTAAGTTTTCTAAATAAGGTCTTATTCATAAAACTGAGCATGCTTGCTGTATTTAGAATTTTGATACAGTACCTGGGTACTTTGCTTTGCTCGGAGTTCTTATAAATAAAAATAAAAAAATATATATTTATCTGACTGGGTTTCGAATCAACCAGATTCCGAATTTTCGAACAAACAAAAATTAAAGATAAGCATACCAAACTGCCAATCGGACTGACAAAATAATCGAAATTATTAATATAATATTGTTGCACGAAAAATGCGCAGTTTAGCAGAGATAGGACCCAACTAGATCGATTTTTCTCTGAATACTAAATTTCATAGTAATACTTGCAATCGTTTTCGAGAAACCGATTACATATATACAAGATTGTCTCGTTTAAAGTATCAGATTAAGTGGTAAATAATCCCTAAAACATTTTCGTCTTTGATTAGAATTCGTCATAACGACATAATTATCATCCACACGAGTCAGCCACAAAGTCGGGTCCGTGAGTCAAGTGTCAAGTCATGTCACCCACATGTGTGGACCCCACCTAGAGAGCCCGGGACAGGGGAACGATATTTAAGATAAATATCATCTATACCTACTAATATTATAAAGAAGAAAGATTTGTTTGTTTGTTTGCATTGGAACGGAACTACCGGACCGATTATGATTAAAATTGGCTTGAGATATATAGTAGACGGTTCTCGAGGGATTTCCTTTTGCTCGCACGTAGTCGCGCGCAACATTTGGTGATAAATATATAATAATAAATTCAAGCTAGCAGACTGAAATAAAAAGAAACTGAAACATAATTAATTAAAATTTTAAGCTTCTCAAAACTAAGCTAAGCTTAAAACTAGCTTTAGTATTTAGTATTTTTATCAGATTTGTAGAATTTTTCTAAAAAAGTTGATAACAAACTGATAACACAATTTAATATCACCACATGCGTCGGGCACTCTAGTTAAACGTAATACTTTATACTATTATGTAAATATTCAAAAGTACAATTGGTACAAAAAAAAACCATCTCTTCCAATATTAACCCTATCAAACAGCGGGCAGAAATAGTATCTTCTTCTTCTCTTATATAAAATGGAATGTAATTTAAATATCTCGCTGAAACTCGAGAACTATTTTTTTTTATTAGTACAGAACGATTTAGTCATATACGGTCTTGCAATAATTGAGTAAGTTTGAACGGTGAGAAACATCGGATAAATTATGAGGAAAATACTAAAAACAACGATTAAATTTTCAGATTTTGTCTGTTCAGTTCACTGTGTTTAATTTGTCACTTGACTGACAAATATAGGTGCGTGCAGTTTAACTGTTTGGTTTATTTAAAAATGAAGGTTGAAATTGTAGGTGTAGATGTTGGTGTAGCTTGTTGGTGTAGTAATTTTTTTATTCCAGTTTATAGTTAAGACAGAACAACGTGTGTTGGGACTCGGGACAATTAGTATCAAACAAGTTTTAAAATCAGATAAGTTGCTTTTGCTTAGTAGAGTTCTACTACCTAACTATACTATGATACACTTTAAAAGTACTTGGAAACACAGGTTTGTGTGTAAATAAAAGCAAAACAAGTGCTTTTATCTGCCCGCATCGTTCATAAGATCAATCTGAAACTTTCTCAAACAGTTTTTGTGTCAAATATAATCCCTTATGTTGCTCAAATCGGTAAGTTTGTAAAAATATACGTGTCACTTTTGATAAATATAAAAAATAGTTTACGACCTATTCTCAGACATACTTACCGAATATACATTAAAAATTTCATTAAAATCGGCCAAGCTATATCGGAGGAGTTTAGCTACAAACACTGACGCGAGAGTTTTATATTATAACTAGCTGACCCGACAAACGGTGTTCTGTCATTGCCAGAACGAACATGACATTTTTGATAGGTAGCAACGGTTACTATGGGGAAGTTTAAAACAACAAGTTTTTAGTATCAACCCTATTGCTGATCTGTGGAGTGTGGATCAAAAGAAAAAAGATTAAAATAGCTATTAAAAAATAAGGGTTGGTATTTGGTGGAAGATTATTAAGAAATAAAGGATTGTATGTTTTTATTAATGCCACATCATATAGAAATAAAAATTTTGTGGAAAAAATAAAAAATATATTTAAGTATTTATTCACGCTTATCATTTAGGGGTTGAAAAATAGATTACGACCGATTCTCAGACCTACCGAATAGGCAAAAGAAAATTCATAAGAATCGGTCAAGCCGTTTCGGAGGAGTGTGTAACACTATGACACGAGAATTTTATATATTAGATTATTAGATTAGATTTTTTTAATGAAATAGACGAAGAAAACGTGCAGAAGGATCGTAAGCCATTACCAGGGCCCATGGTCAATCGTAACACCAGAGGAGGTTGTAATACCTCATGCGTTTCTACATAAAATCATCCCCCAGTTTATGTGTAGGGGAGGTACCTTTTTATTTTTGTGATTATATTTTATTTTATGTTGTGATTTTTGGAACGAAGTTTCCATTCCTTATGGGGGGATGCGGAGGGGTACCCTAGCCGGGAAAAAACGTCCGTAACGTGAGATTTTTATGTAGTCTTTATTATTTTCTTTATACTTCGAATAGAACTTAAAATTAATATTTTTATAAGGAACATCGTTCCTATCCGGTGTCCCACGACACCACACGGTTTCTTTTTATTTTTGTGATTATATTTTAGCACTTTATCGACTTGGTAAATACACATAGCCATGCAAAGTTTCATCTTCCTCGCACTAACCGTTTGGACGGTAAGCAGAAGCGTGAAGACGGACGGACATGACGAAACCATAAGGGCGATTGTCCACCGCTACCGTCACGTCACCCAGAACGACATGACGGCGCCGAAGTAGCGATACATAGCCGAGTGTCGACCGTGCGCCCGTCACCTGAGCGCCGTCATCCCGTCCGCCGAAATATCGCTCAGTTCGGCGCTACCGCTAGAACTCGCCCCGAGATTGTGAGGGGCCGAAGTGGCTGACAAACAAAACATGTTTATACGTGTCCATCTACGACGGCGCCGTGACGTCGTCGTCGCACCGCAGCTTTTGGTTATATATCAAAAACGTAAAAACGACAACTATATTAAACTGACTGAACCACCGACATCGTCGCAGTGGACAAACGATCGCCGTCACTTTAACTTGATCTCGGCCAGAAATAACGTGACGTCACGGTACCGACCTTAACTCCCACAGACGAGAGGCCGGTCGTTTCAGTTAGAACTGACGTCAGTTCGGCCCTTAGATTAATAACGCCTAGATAGTCTTCAAACAAACGCATCGTACAAAGTGAAGCAAGCAACAGATAGATGTAGGCGTAAGCATTACATACCGAGACGCACACAAACAAAACTTTAATATTGTGGAGTGTGTACAGTTTTAAGGGACAATTTCATCGGGAATTGTTGCTCTTAAAATTGGAATTATTGTATATTTTGTTTTTCTTAATATCGTGAGATGTAAAAATATAACATAAATTTCATTTTAAACCATCTAAATACGATTTGTAAACATTATTTATATTAAACTGGTATTGAGGAATATATTAAGCTTTATCTTAATACTGGCAATACTTTAAATTTATACTTAAAAAAATCAGAAAATATAAAAAAAAACTTTGTCTTAGTTGCAAAGTAAGCCATGAACTTTTTGAAATAAATTTCATTCACAATAGGGCAGCATGATGACGACATGATGTGATTTTATTTTAAAATGTTTTAAATATTTGGCTTAATACAAGTCAAGTTGTAGTGTGAAATGTTATGTCCGAAGATTTTTTAATTATTTTCCGATGCGTTGTGACACCCTATAACGACTAAAGCCGTCATAATGTTTTTAATAGTCGGAGATGCACGCACTAGCGCTTGACCTTGACAACTATCGTGTCGTTCGAACAAACTGAGCCGATATAGCTCAGTATGATTTGCTTCACTTTTCATGCGCGTACCCGGTTTCTAGGCGTTTTAATCTAAGGTTCGGCCTGAACGAATTCGAGCACATACACGAAAAATTGCCGCGAGCTTCGGTCGTGTTTTTAGGGTTTCATAATACTTAAGGAACACCTATTGTTTCGCTCTGCCCGTCCGTCTGTCTGTCTGTCTGTCCGCCGCTCTCCTAGCTTCTGTAATAACTAAATGACAATAACTTTTGAAGTAATTCCAAGAAAACCTATTGCGCGTTGTTAGTTACGGAACCCTCCTTAGAAATATCGTGACATGCTCTTGGTTAGGTTATTACTTTATTTATTTATTGTATTTTGCTGCAACTGTCGTCAGCGTGACTACAGTTGCGACTACAGATCGACGAAACCTAATTATTGTGTCATACATTTTTCCAGTAATATGTTATAGAAATCATTTATCAGTTTTATAGTACCTAATAGTCTTTTATCAACCATAGTGGCTCTAAAGTTTTAAATACTTCAATGAACTCTAATAAATATTCTTTAGACCACGTTGCCATTTTTCGGGGTTCCTTACTTAAAGGGTAAAAACGGGACCCTATTACTAAGACTTTGCTGTTCGTCCGTCTGTTGCCAGGCTGTATCTTAACCTTCTTATACCGTGATAGCTCGACAGTTGAAATTTTCACAAAATATGATGTAGGTATTTCTATTGCCGTTATAACAACATATACTAAAAACAACAAACGTGATTTTTCCGTTTTGTACGGAACCCCTCTAGCCGACTCGCACTTGACCAGTTGTATTTTACACTCGATTTTTATTACCGTTTAGTCCAATTTTATCACCGTTCAGTCCATCCGTTCAGGTCAGAATTAATGTTGCCAACGTAGTTGTTTTACAAAGTTTTACTACTAAATTTAGTATTTTATTGTCTCTTTAGTAAGAATTTAGTTGTTAGTAGTGGTTTTGTAGGAAATAGCCAGACAGTAATCATAATAATATGCAATATAGCCTGCTACTATATGCTATTATGACACCTTTACATACTAGCACATAGTAGCACGCGTCCGTAAGTCGCATAAAATTACCGAATTAATGTATATATACGTAATATTTCCATTTATATTTTTATTATTATACGGTAAAATTATCATAGTTTCAATATATTAAAACTGAAAATGCAGTGGTTTTTTAAGGATTCCTAAGTTTAGTAGCTTTTTTATAGTTATCGGTACTCTTTTAGTAGTTTTTAGTAGAAAACGACGCAAGTTTAGTAGTTTTCTAAAACCAGTTGGCAACACTGGAACGAATCGCTTCAGTCTATCCGGCCGACTGATGTGAACTCGAAATTACGATACACACAGACGATACGATTTTGCATCAGTTCAGGCCGAACTGAAGGAAAACCGGACCGTGTATGGGATCCCTAAGGGTTCCGAGACGTGAAGTGCGGAACCCTAAAACGGGAACAAATGTAAAACACTATCAAAAAGATCAAGTTAACATTATCTTAGCTGCTTGTTCGATACATTACAAAAAGTGTTTCTACAATTATTGAAATCAGGAAGCCAAAGCAATATACTTCTTTAGTTTCAGCTCTTAAAGTGCTCTTAACGATGTTTCTGTCGTCAAGATGCCTCAACACTCCATTCATAACAAGTATTCTGCAGCTGTAATATAATCAGATACATCTACGAATGAGTCACAACTCACAGCAGTGCGGCGTGACTTTGCTAAGAAAGTCGGTTTCCTACGGCATAATTATTTCATTTACAATTATAAAGATTCCTTACAAATATATAAACATTCAATAATAGTTTGTTAGGTCTTAGCTAGAGTATTGTGTTGTGTCGCTTGTGTATAGGTAATCTTGTAACTTAAACGAGAAAATCTTGTATGGAGGAAACTGGGGACACTTGCTCCCCCCTTTTTAACCGACTTTCAAAACAGGAGGCGGAGGCGGCGGCGGGCGGTGGCATTCGCCTGTATATATTTTTGGAATTTAAGAAACGATTTTCATATATTATAAGCCCGGTACGGTGTCACACGATGCACGATGTTAGACGCAGATGCGTCGGTCGCTTTGCATTGCACACCAAATTTTACTTTTTAGAGTAAACTCCAGTCATACGTCGGGGCTGATATTTAATGCTTATTTACTCCTACATTTATTCCGCCGACTACTACAGTAATAGATCTCATTATCTACATATTATTGTAGTAGGCGGAAAAAAGTAGTGTTTGATATTTTTTCTGCCGCTAGGGGGCAGACCCAACGCACACAAAGCGTCATCTGGTGGCGTAAGTGGTATCAATAACGGTCAATAAGAATTTTCGATTCTTTTTCTGTCACCAGGCGGCGCTTGGTAGCCCGACGGTCGTTGTCGTGTAAAAAGCTATCAAATGTCACGAATTTAAAAACCCTCATTATTTGATAATATAGTGTCTAATCATTATCATCACTGGTGATTGTTTATTAGGTGTATTGCTTATTTGGGGAAATACCACGGCTTCTCAGAAAACCGGCATAAAATAACGCTTGAGTTTGTTTTGCCGAGAGAGTGAGAATAACCGGAGGTTTTTTGTATTAATAACTTTCTTAAAATATGTTAATAATATAAAAAATATAACTAAAAAGGGAAAAAATATTATTTTTAAACAAAAAATTAAAACCGACTTCCAAAGTAAAAATGCACAAAAATGTATGAAATAATTATTATCCCTTTTTAAATTTGGCTAAATATGAAGTATGAACTGGAATAAATAAAATATGAGTAACCACCTATACATACTACAATTTATATTCGAACAACTACATCTACAGGCTACACCTACTTACTACACCTACAACCTACACCTACAACCTACAGCCTTCACCTACAACCTACACTTCCATCCAACAACTAAGAAGTAAATTGAGATTAAAAACTGTACATAAAAAATTTTCGTACGACCATTATTATTTTCGATTGCCATCTTGCAACCCTACTGCTGATCTGTGGATCAAAAGAAAAATATTAAAATCGCTATTAAAAATAATGGTTGGTGGTAGGTGGGTGAAAATTTAGGTTGAATGTATTTTTAATGCCACATCATATAAAAATATGTCAAAAAAAAAAGGGTGAGTCACCCTTATTATTTAGGGGTTGAAATAATAGAATAGGACCGATTATCACGCCTACCGAATTTGCAAAAAATTTAATAAGAATCGGTCCAGCCGTTTCGGAGGAGTGTGTGACTCGATGACACGAGAATTTTATATATTAGCCCCCTTACTAATAAAAATATTTACACAACGGATAACTTAAACAACGTTGCTATCTTGTTCTATCATGTGACATTTCCAACGTATCAGACAAAGACAGCAACGTTGCTTAAGTTATCCGTTGTGTAAATAGTTTTATTAGTAAGGGGGTAGAAGATTAGACATTTTTTTTATAATTTTT
This sequence comes from Phengaris alcon alcon, assembly GCA_037179445.1. Taxonomy (NCBI): domain Eukaryota; kingdom Metazoa; phylum Arthropoda; class Insecta; order Lepidoptera; family Lycaenidae; genus Phengaris; species Phengaris alcon. The sequence goes on from JAYRCH010000225.1 coordinate 52,059, forward strand.
TTTTCATACAAACTTTCGCCTGACAATAACGAAGTCGGTTTTTATATTGGAAGTCGGTTTTAATTTTTTGACGTGATAAAGTCTTAGACCGATGAACGCCGGCTGCACGCACGAAAGATTGTCACGTTCCGCCTGGACCGAGCGTGCAAGCGAGAGCGCGGAACAAGCGATAGAGAGGCACGATCGGCCTAAGCGTTCGTCTTGTGATGACGTTATCACGTAAAATTATGGTTCGTAAACCGACTTAACAGACAACCATTTTTTTATATTTTAAAAATTAATCATAATTTTGGTTACATAATCTTAAATATAGTAACTGTCAAATCAGAATAAAAACCTACAACATAAAAGTTGATTGCAAGAAAAATAATTTTCCTACACCATTAAAAAGTGCCATATCTGACGATTCTACTCATTTAGAAAAGTTTGCTGTATAGTGGACACTCCCGACATAGCCACTGTAAAAGTAGATATTGCCCATACAGGCTCTGTAAATTGAGTGTACTTCCCGAGTGTAAGAGTGTACTTCCCGAGTGTAAGAGTGTAGTCTCCTTTAAAGATCAAGTGTCCCTCTAATCCTGTATATATTTTAATTATCATAATCACAAAAACAGATTTAAGTTTTTTCATGAAATTTAGTATGCAGTGGGTTTTGGGGGAGAAACATCAATCTCATACATCGGAAACAGCCAATTTTCAAGTTATTAAATCTTTCGTCACGCAACAATATGTCAATAATTTTGACTCTACTATTGTCAGTCCGAATGGCAGTATTGTATGCGTGTGTATTATTTTTGGGTTTTTGGTAAATTGGAGTCTCGGGTTCGAATCTCTGTCAGCTCGTACTCCCAGGCACTTCATTCTTATTCCTCAAAGTTATAATATCATATTAAACGATTAAAAGTTGTCTATACTCGTAAGCCGTTTTATATGGAAATCTCTACAACAGCAAGGTACATACGCCAGTGGAGTGGAGTCTCTACGGCGGCGAACTTACGAGAGTCGAAATTTCATTAAACTAAGTAGTTATTATAAAGTGTCGACATCTGGCAATTGCAGGGAGAACACTAAATTATCCTCTCCTTTATTACCACATTTGTATAACAAAGTTCTATTTCACAATCGTATATTGATTACACATCATTCTCAAACAAAAAAAATGTTTAACAGAGCACGATTCATTGTAAAGACAATTGCTAGTGGTAGGACACCAACATCTGTTTGGTGTTTGCAATAAAAGCCCCTTCGACCCTTTCAGGTACAATACCCGGTTTCTCGAGCGGACGTGGGTTCCGATCCCGCCATAGTTAACTATTTGTACAAAGAATATTATTCCAAATCCGGTATTTGTAATCACTCTCTGTTTAAATAGTAGTCCCAACTATTAGGTGTATCATTCCCACCAAAGCACATCCTTTTTATGCAGTTTGTAATGATGCTTAACTATTGAAAAGGATCCAACAGATACATACTACTTACTTTAAGATAAAAATAACGTATACTATCTTATACTTTAAACGAGACTTTTAACTTTTAACTTGTATATATATAATCGTAATCTCGGCAACAGCTGAAAGTATTAACATGAAATTTAGTACAGGGAGTTATGGGGGAGAAAAATCGATCTAGCTAGGTCTTATCCTTATGAAACTGCGCATTTTTAAGCTATATGTTTTTTTCTTTCGTCGTGCAACAGTAGGTCTATCAATAATTTCAACTCTATTATGTCAGTCTGATTGGCAGCTCGGTACGCGTATCTAATTATACTTTTTGCTTTGTTCGGAAATTTGGATTGTGGTGGGTTCGAATCTCGGTCAGATAAACATTTTTGTCATTCTTTTTGTTTTTTTTTTTTTTAATTTACTAGAACTCCGAGCAAAGCTCACATTAAAGAGAGTAAGTTGTAAGACAGTGAAAAAACGAGTAATTAAACCCTGAGTTATTATTTAGGCATGATCTAAGTCAGAGTGACCAGCTCGTACATGTGCGAAACATCATTAAATGACTCATTGAGATCCCGGCTGACTTTACATAATATTATATTAATAAAACATTATTGTAAGCGTAATATACTGAAGAAGAAGAAAATTATTGTTTCCAGAAAATGTTTTTACGACTTTCCCATTTTTTTATAGTTTAGTTTTAAGTAGTTAAACGTTCCTACCCTATTAATTAAAGCGTCCTATTTGTTAAAGTATCGCCCTAGTGAAACGCACGGTTTTCGGTGCGATAATAGTCGGTACTCGGTGATACTCCCGCGGCCCGCCCGATGGTCAGATTCCCCGCGGATCCAGAATAGTAAGTTATGGAAATGTGCGATTGGGGCAGTAGCGGGCAACTGCGGCCAATAACAATGTCACATTAATATTCAACAAGCGCTCTTTGGACGTTTATGCTCCGGCAGCATCGCCATTCTTTTTATCAAATAGCGCATCTTGTTCGATCACGTAAAATAATATTGAATTCTGTAAATGCTATTCGCTATGCGTCCCGCCTCGCGACCCACTTTTCACAACACATTTGAGCCATGTAATATATAGGTATGATAAATGAAATTATTTTATTACTGGGTTTTGCTGTATCTCTTGAAAATTCAAATTGTCATACATATTTTTGTTCATGTAATTCTTTAATCTGCCCCTGTCACGCTAAGAAGTTTTGAATGAAAATTTGCCTATTGCACTTACTTAAGTGATCGCACATAAGGATAAACGTTTCCTGTTTAATATTTTGAAAAATTGTGATGTCAAAAATGCTCACAAAACTATGTAGCTTTCGAGTAGACAAAAGATGAGTTGGCCGTCGTCCCACTTGTTTGGCTACGAAACTTTGCCAAAATTCTTTTATTGACTGAGAGAACGTAGAGGCGAATTTTACGGCCGGCAGCGGGAATTCTCGGCCACAATGCAGCGCCTGTAGCACTATAGCTCAACTGTGCAAACACTATCCACGGGCGAGCTCGCTTCAACTATGTAATGTAACGTTTTTTACTTTTTGTTTTCAGGCGCAGTGCGAAATGCTCTTTAAGTGTTTCGAACGGATAAGTCCGTGATCGTCGGAAAAGAGTTCAGTTTTCAGCGAGCGTTTCGTTCGGTGTTCGTCCGAGGTCAGTGAACGCTGCGGATTGCCAGATCTCGCGATGGAAACTATGTATAGCCCGACTACCCCGCGGGAGGTGACAGTGGTGGATGGTAAACTACTAATAATAGCCTCCCCTCCAGCGCGCGACGATCGCCGCAGCGGCGGGAGCGCACATGTGGCGCCCGCCGCCGGCGACGCGCCGCGCTCTGCGTGTGCGTTTTATTTTCGACGCGGTCGTCGAGTGGCGCGGAGTGCCGCTCCTTACGTAAGAGCCTCCTTCGTGTCCGCGCGGAGGCTGCGAGTGCTGCGACGCCCGTGTACCGACGGGGGCCGCAACTTGCACGCCGGTTGCAGGCTCGAGTAACCGATCCGACGGACGCACGCCGATGGATCTATTTCGGGAAAATACAAAAATGGAATGGATGGTACTCGCGACTCGAAAGCGAACTCCGGTTGGGTCCATTTTTAGAGCTGGACTGCGCGTGCGCATCGAGAGCGCCGCCAGTGCTCCGAGAGCTACCATCAAGCCGTGTCGCTCTTCTTCTCCGAGACAGTTGTCGCGAAGTGTAATATCCTAGAGATGTCCTCGCGTGAGGTCGTGAAAGGGAACCATCGAGACCGGTGACCGCGAGGGATCGCAAAAATATGAAGAATGAAGAGTGTAGCCTTGCGCTAGTTCCGTGCTTCCTTACTTCCCATAGTTTTAATTCATATGGAATGTAAAGAAGTATGGAGCTGCGCGGGCGTGTCTGCGATTACACACGTCTGTGCCTCATCATTATGCGAATGTGATTTGTTTAAATGTAATGGATTTTAGCGGTGCTCCTAGTTTGGTTATTGATTTTGTGTATGGATGTGTGAAAATAATTTTATGAATTGTGAGAGATGATTGATAGGCCACAAGACGGACCGAGGTAAAATAGAAATTTTCTTAGTAAATTAACAATTGAAAAGTGTTGTAATAATTTGAACATATTGAAATTAAATTCATTAGCCATAGTTGGAATTATAAAACAAAAAGACACAAGTGAATGCTTCTAGATTAGATTTATACGACGTGAAGTTTTAATACAAGTGGCATGCAGTGGTGTTCAAGTTTATTTGGTTTATTGGGGCTAGCAGTCGTAAAGTAACATGTGGTGCGGTCTAGGTAACAATTCTGACTAAGGCAACATAAATAAACTTGAGACTAATGACGACGGCTGCCCGAGCCGAACATAATTATACGTAGCCGATGGAAACGAAAGCGGATAAACAAATATATTTTTAAACTCCGCTCCGAGAATATTAAATTTCAATTAAAACGCGCTTTATTTTAAAAATATTTTACTTTATTTGTGAATTGTACTATTTAAGGAGATACAGTGTGTAACACTGACATTGCATTAAAGTTTAACTTCACATTTCAAAACATTTTGAATAATCTAAAATATTAATTTGAAGACAACGTTTTACTTTTAGTAGCAAAATATTTAAAATGTCTTTGTCAAAAATACCAATAGTTATAGCTAGGAATTGGGTAGTAACATATTATGTAGATACCTACTGCAGCCGGGCCATGTAATATTTAAAACAAATGTATATTCTTTTTCAGTGTCTAATATAGTCGGCAAAAGTAACAAAAAAGCGAAGACAAAAAGCGAGGAGAGTTTTTGTGAGCCGCCTGCGCCACGTGTGGGGGAACACAGCTCGTCGTTGTGATCGCTCGCCGGCCGCCGCTCGCCGCTCGCCCGCGCCGCTCGCCCTCGCCGCTCGCCCTCGCCGGTCGCGGCCCAGCGCGCGGCCGCGCCCCGGTCCCGCACAATGCTCCCATCGTGTCTTATGTCGTAGAATTCTTAATCACATCTACTAGGTACTATAATAAATGTGAAAGTTTGATGCTTTGGATTGATGGATGTTTGATACTCTTTCATGCAAATACTAGATACAAATAAAACATTAAAAACTAACTTTTTTCCGCGGCTCTACCCGCGTTAATTTAGTATTGGGAATACCGAAAAAGTAGCTTATGTTATAATCCAGAGCCTAAACTACTACCATAACAAATTTCATCAAAATCCGTTCAGTAGTTTTCGCCTGAACGAGTCACTAACATCCCTTCATCCATCACATCACAATCTATCTATATAATATATAACTATATATATAAAAGGAAAAGCTGATTGACTGATGTATATATCTGATGTAAATTTTGCACACGTATTTCTCATATGACGTAGGTGGATGCCTAAGGAAGGATTTTTCAAAATTTAACCTAGGTTAAAGGGAGTAAAATAACTGATAAAAGTTTGTATGACACTTTTTGTTCCTTGGACATATTTGCATGATATTTCGTATGAATTGTGTACGGAAAAAATGAGTTACGTATTTCCGTGTTTTCTAAAATTCAGCCCCTGGGTGGGTAAAATAGGGGATGAAAGTTTTAAACCTAATTTCACGCGGGTGAAGTCGCGGGCAATTTATGCTAGTCTTATATATAAAAATGGATTGCAATTTTAATGTCTCGCTATAACGCGAAAACACAAAAATATTAACACTATATTTGTAGGTGCGACAGAATAACGTGTGTCGGGACAGCTAGCTGTTCATATATTACAGTAGTAGGATTTTTGTATACGAGTACGAGGTATTTGTATAGAGGCTTCGTTAAACTACATGACAAATAAGGCCAAAAATCTCTTATGTCATTTCAACACACCTAAATTATTTTGTACTATAAGTCCATAACTTTCATTATATAGTTGGGTACTGTGGTCTGTGACCAATTTTACACGGATGGTATTTTAATTTTCCTAAGGTATATTGGAGTTATTGGGCGCGACACCTTTACGATATACTTTAAGGAAATTAAGGTAGATGATTGCTACGTAATGAATGCCTACAACACGCCGAAAACTCAGCATGCAGAATGTAATGTCCGAAAAAATAGGCAACGTTTGTACTTTGTAGTGAACTTTTTCAGGATAATGTATAGACAGCGATCAGAAAATTGCAGGACTTCAGGATCTTCATATATTATTATTGCAATAGTATATGCGTACATGTATTATATTCTTCACTATCACATAAACTTTTTTATTCAATCTTTGCTTACAAAGGATCTTTAAGCTGTTAGTTATCAAAATAAAATAATGCATAGTAGACAAGCTCGCTGCGTTACAATTGTTTAGTCATATTAATTAACCGCCTACTGGTCAGAAGCATAACGTCTCGTATGAGTTTGTACTTTATTTTAATGAGGCGACGCACGAGACAATATTTATACGGTCGTCGCGCTGATGCCAACGGCGCGAGTCGCGACCGAAACTTATCGCGTATCGGCGAATACCAAATCAAGCGAGCCGTAATACTTTATGTGCCAAAATTTTATATTCGCTTATGTGTAGCGAGGTGTGCCTATTACAAATGTATTTTTAGTCAATAACAAATGACCACCGGGACCGGGGACCACGTCATTTGTGCATAATTCGTGATAAGGATACGCAACAAAAACTGTTACATTGTTTAACACGACGCGAACAAAAACACAAAGGTTACTCGGGGTCTCATTAAATTATAAGGGTTTAGGGTACGTGAACAAAGCCAACATTAGCCAGGTTCCGTTTATTGTTTCGGAGATGAGGGGGGGGGGGGGGGGATGACAGCACGCAATGTTATCGGGAGCCGTGTACCGCGAACAGGCGCGGCCGCCGATTGATTCCCGCGAGGCTCTCTCGAGCGAGTGTCGAGTCGAGTGAACTCACAGCAGTCAATAGCGCAGTGTACGCGCATACGAGCATGGCTCGAACCCGACCCGCGCCCTTTAATAGTGCACGCTCTTTGCTATCGCACAAAGGCGTTTTCTATGAGAAAGGGATCTTGACCTACCAGTTCGTATAGCGTGTTCGACTCTTAAAATCGTGTTGAAAAACAATTTATTCATGCATCCATGCAACGACTGTCGCTAACAAAAGAATATAAAACTAGACAGGGGGATAATGAATGCTAGTCGAAGACCATTTTAATAGAGTTACATGCATTTCGGCTTAGCTTTTATTTTTGAATTGAATGCATCAATGATTCAGGGACAAAAGTTGAATACTTGTGGATTAAAACCAGAGATTTACTCTAAGAAAGGATGCAATCATATTATGTTTCAAGAATCACAGAATATTTATAAGTCCATAGTTTTTGGTCAATCTGATTTAATAAACAATACTATACAGTATTATGAAGCTACAACCACTAGGTACTGCTAGTAAGTACTTGTAAAAATCCCGAACAAATAAATGTTTAACAGTTACTGTTATTATTCTATCAATTGTTATTTGCTCCTTAATGTTCGGAAGACTCCGCTACTGAGACTTGACAGTGTTAAACTGAACTCACGCTACATCAACCCGGTGTAATAAATGAATTTATTGAAACTGAATCTACATATTTTCTGTTATAAGCTGATACATAACACATTTGTTTCGCATACATAAGTAATAGTTGACATGTTTTTCAATAGGATATTATAAACGAAATGGAAAGCGAACAATAAATATTTAGCGTCTGCATTCAAAGGGAACCGTAGTTTTAACGTGGGGCTGGAGGATGTCATGGTATTTGTGTAGATGACGCGAAAATAGCCATCAGAGTCTTTGGCACCGCTCCAGAGGCCGCCGAAAGCTTCCTGACGACTGCCGCACGAACCGGCACAATAATTCTTTTCCATAGTCGGTATAATATCATTCCTACGGTATCTTGATGTTCAGAATAATTCACATAATATATTAATGGAGATCGCTATATTCCTATTCTGTGTATGTTCTATTCCAGGAATAACAAAATAATGGAATTTTCAGAGGCGATGAGAATCTCAAATGAAAGAATTGTGCCTACACCGACTTACTTTATTTGAAGAAGGAATTTTCATAATCATAATTTCATTTATATCTATATAAGGTTTGGTAAAATCAATTATTATTTATATTTTGGGAATGTGATCTACTGCTTCTGTAAATACATTTAGGCAGAAAATAATTGAAACATTTCGAATAAAATATATATTAATAAATAAAATTACTGAGGTCATTAACCTCACAAAAACAGCTGAGTTTAAAGCGAAAGCAAAGTCTTTGCCTAAATAATATCAATTCATTCAGCTGTGTGCGGTCAATGACCCCCGTAGGGCCGTAAAGAACTTAATGTTATTTTATTTGGTACTTTTTTTTTCGAAATGTTTATATTATTTTTCTACCTAAACGTCTTAACATAAGCAGTAGATCATATGCCCAAAATATCCCCATATCCGTAATTGATTTTACTAAATATACTATAAAAATAAAAATAAATTACTAAAATGTTTGTACGCGCATAATTTCCAAACGACTGCAATAAATTGGATAAATCTTTCTTTTATGTGTTCGGTATTGTCAGGAGAAGGTTTGTATGAAAAAAAAAATATAAAAAAAATTATAGCCAATCGACGGCAAAACGACTGTTTTATTTTCACAAGTCCTGTTATATTTTCATCACCCTTGATTTAAATGTATAAATGAATGATTAACTATTTTAATCCTACTACTATTATAAATATGAATGTTTGTGAGGATGGATGGATGGATGTTAGTCTACACGCAAAAACTACTCAACAGATTTCAATGAAATTTGGTATGGTAGTAGATAAAACTATCTCTGGATTAACACATAGCCTACTTTTTATTTCGAAAAAATGTGCGGTTCCCACTATATTTGTTTTTGCGCGTTCGACGTCAACGACTTAGGCTACTTTTTATCCCAAAAAATACAGTGTTCCCGTGGAATACTATATTTACGCAGGCGGAGCCGCGGACGAAAGCTAGTGATGTAATAATTGAGATGGCTTAAATACTAGCTCCCCACACCGACGCTACGCAGGAGTTATTTTATAGCAGCCAAGTGTGTGCGCAGTACACAAGAGACCAGGAGGCGCAGGACCAACTTTTTACATGCCATCCGACTCATGGATCATCTTTCTTATCAGACAATCATGTGATCAGCCTGCGTTGTACTAACCAGACTTGACAACAACATTTTTGTTGTTTTCGGCGTCAGTTCTATTCTAATTTTCTTAATGACCTTTTTATTTTGAAATAAATTTGGGCTTAATTACGTAGAATTTATTTAGCTACATAAAGCTGTGATAGTTAACTGAATATCAGTGAAAAAAGATTTTATTTTCCTACCAAAACTAAAAATAGGGAATTGTGTCAAGTGTATTTATTTATTTGTACCCTTAGATGGATATTAAATCTAAACAAGATTTTATTTTAAAAATAAACCTTTTTGCCAAAAGAATCAGTCGGTACTCGGTAGAAATCATTTGAAAAAGTGTTAAATTCTAATCACTTTAGAAAGTAAAATGCCATTATGAAACTAGATATAACAGGCACTGAAAATCTTGGTACCAAGTCCCCCGACAAGGATCAAGTGTCCCTCTCCTCCCATAAAGAATTTTAAATGTGTTATCCGACAGACAGTGGCGCCCCCATCTACGTGTTTATTTTTAACGTTAACTCAAACTCAGGGGAGCTAAATATTTCCGGGACGTACGAACAGATGGCGCTTATACACTTTAATTATTACATCTTATTAAGAACAGACACCAAGCTATCTTCTTTGCCCGTTTTGTGTTAAGATAAAATAGTAATGCTTGATCAGCTGGATTTTGTAGAGCAGAGAAAAGTCTATAATAGATTGAAAATGAATAGTTGGCAAATATGATTTAACAAAAAAGGTTTATTTCTTAGTGCAAATTTAAGTAAGTAAAATCAAAGGTTAAAAATACGTATACACCAAACTGTACATGTTTACACACTCGGCTTGCAAACATTATGTACCGGTGTTAATTTTTCGTAGGGACTTGGCACACCAGCGCTACGGAGCTTGTTTTGTTTCATTGTGCGAGGAAATGTAGCTTTGCAGATATGAGAGATAACAACTGGTTACTTTAATAAGTAGAAAATTAAAATAATTTTATGTTATATGCCATGTTCGATTGTATTATTTTTGTATAAATATAATTTGAATTTCTTATGCGAATATTACTTCATGTTTATTAGTAACTATTTATAAAGTAGGTACAACAATTATAATTGTCAAAAGAAAACACTTTATGAAACTAGTCGAAGTAAAAGTTGTAAGGAACATCTTGGCATGCATATTTAAATGTCCCCCGACACTTAACTCCGTACAAGTCGCTATCCTTACTGGCTGGTAATTTCGCATCACGTCTTTTACTTTTAAACTTAATTAATATAAAGGTTATACATTTAATCTTTAATTGTTTACAGCTTAATTTATAACGCATACAAGGTTTATCGCTTACAACTTCTGCTTTGCGAGACTTAACTTTTCGTGTTGACGGACAAGTGATGAAATTATCGTGCCTCTGTCTCTCTCTCCTCTCTACCTCTCGAGGAACTCCGCACTCCTAACTTCTAACTTCTAGGCAGTAGATAAAGTAGTTTTTAGCATCAGTCCGTCTTTAAGTACGAAATTAATAAAATTGTATAAATATGTGAACATTACGCTTAGGGTCAATTCACACGGAAACAGATCGACGCGGCGCAGCATTTTATATTATTATTTTTATTGAACTTTATTTATAAAAAATAAAATTGAAATTTATTTATTCCAAAAGAAGATACATGTTTCATTCAGAATTCGAATGACAGGTTGCACCTTGCTGCATAGCGCATGTGCAGTGTATGACTGATGTCATATGAAACTTGTATCTTTTTGTAGTATAATTTGCAATAACTATCTTAAAAAGGCAGCGCTGCGTAGCATCCCTTAAGCTTCAGCATTCTCTTGTCAAAGTCTGTAGAGTGAAATTTAATTTTAACAATATAAAACTTTTACATATTTAAAAATTCGTAGCTTATACTAAGAATATTACTCTCATAATAATAGTATAATATCATACATAAATGTTGGACGTGTAGATCATACATTATTCATCATATCAAGTTTAGGGATCACTAATTGCTTAACAGAGCTCGAAGCTTGTAAAATTATATAAGATAAGGTGCTATTAAAACTGAGTATGCTTTCAGTAAGCGAGCCTTAAATGAGTAATTAGTAGCATGTGTGCGCGGCCGTACCATCCGTAACGCGCCGTGTGCCTGGGACTGCCGCCCGCGTCCGCCCTAGCCCGCCCGCGCCCAAATAAACCTGCGCCAAATTATCTTTTTAAACAATTTACCCAAATATGCGGCGGGTAAATGGGTTTTCGTATCGTAAACTTTTAATAATAGTGGCAACTGTTAGTAAGTTTTCGGGTTAAACTGAAGATGTCGTTAATACGAACAATTATTGCCCCATATTTTACACTAATTGTCGGATTACGTTCGATTATGCAATACTGTTATAATGTTTCATAAAACTTAATTACGTCCACAGAGGACAATTGCATAGACGGATTAAATAGCCAAACGTATTGTAATTATCCAAAGTCAGAGTATCTGAAGTGATTTGTCGATAATCGTGTTATTGTAATATTAGGTCCTTACATATAGAATTGGCGTTTTGTCGTACTGGCCACTTTGATCTTCAATATATCTTCTTTGTTTAGGAATTCCAATTTCAAATTTATACCGCTATTTACTCATGCATTTGTGTTTCGAAAACCGTAATTCATTTGTTTTTTCCTCTTTTGGTTTTGTCTTTGCGGCACTCTGTTTACAAAATGGAAAACTTGAAATATCGAATTATTTTCTAGTACGAGTTCCAACATGGCAGCAGTGCTGCAGAACGGCTCGAAGGATTAATGATGTGTATGGCGGCGGTGTCTCAAAAGAAAACACAGTGCCATTTTGGTTCCAACGTTTTCGTTCTGGAAATTTCGACCTGCAGAACGTTGTTGTTTTTTTGAAAATTTTGAAATACATTTCTTATTACTAGTAACATTTTCACAATTCACAATAGGGCAGCAAAACAAAATGTTTTTTTACAAATTTTAAAATGTTTCAAATATTTGCCTTAATACAAGTCAAGTTGTAGTACTTACATATAAAATGTTATGTCCCAAGCTTTTTTAATTCTTTTCCGATGTATTTTGACACCCTACTCGTATAACGACACAAACTGTCATAATGTCCGACTATTAAAAAATAGTCGGGAGATGTTCTCGTAGTATGCACTAACGCTTGATAACTGACGGGTCGTTCGAACAAACTGAGCCGATATAGCTCAGTATTTGCTTAACTTTTCATGCGCGTACCCGGTTTCTAGGCGTTTTAATCTAAGGTTCGGCCTGAACGGATTCGAGCACATACACGGAAAATCGCATCTGGTTTGCGGCGAGCTTCGGTCGTGTTTGTAGGGTTCCGTTATTACGGAATTATTAGGTATTCCTAAGAAACCCTTATAGTTTCACTCTGTCGGTGCGTCTGTCTGTCTGTCTGTCCGCTCTTCTAGCTACTGTAATAACTTATGACAATAACTTTTGAAGTAATTAAAAGATAACCTATTGCGCGTTGATAGTTACGGAACCCTCCTTAGAAATATCGTGACATGCTCTTGGTTAGGTTATTACTTTATTTATTAATTGTATTTTACTGTACCTGTAGTCACGCTATCGACGAATGCGAATTATTGTGCCATACATTTTTCCAGTAATAATTGTTATAGAAATCATTTCTCTTTGTTTTATAGTGTCTTTAGATTTTATCAACCATAGTGGCTCTAAAGTTTCAAATACTTCAATGAACTCTAATAAATATTCTTTAGAACGCTTTGCCATTTTTAGGGTTCCGTACTCAAAGGGTAAAAATGAGACCCTATTACTGAGACTTTGCTGTCCGTCCGTCTGTCACCAGACTGTATCTTAACCTTCTTATACCGTAATAGCTCGACAGTTGAAATTTTCACAAATTATGTACTTAGGTATTTCTATTGCCGTTATAACAACAAATACTAAAAACAAAATAAAATAAAATTTTGAGGTTACCCATACAACAAACGTGATTTTTTACGTCTTGTACGGAATCCCTCTTGCCGACTCGCACTTGACTGGTTTTATTTTACACTCGAATTTTATTACCGTTCAGTCCAATTTTATTACCGTTCAGTCCATCCGTACAGGTCAGAATTAGTGTTGCCAACTTAGTTGTTTTACAAAGTTTTACTACAAAATTTAGTATTTTATTCCCTCATTAGGAGGAATTTAGTTGTTAGTAGTGATTTTGTAGAAAATAGCCAGACAGTAATCATAATATGCAAAATACTATGGTAGCACGCCATTTTCAATATGCTATTATGACACTTTATTATAATAGCACATAGTAGCACGCGTCCGCAAGTCGCTTAAGACTACCGATTTAATTTCTATATTACGTAATATTTCCTATATTTTTATTTTTTACGGTAAAAGGATCATATTTTCAATATATTAAAACTGAAAATGCTGTGGTTTTTTGTTGTTTTTTAGGGATTTCTATGTTTAGTAGCTTTTTTATAGTTATCTGTACTCTTTTAGTAGTTTTTAGTAGAAAACGACGCGAGTTTAGTAGTTTCGCAAAAACAGAGTTGGCAACACAGGAGCGAATCGCTTCAGTCCATCCGGCCGACTGATGCGATCTCGAAATTGCACACAGACGGTATCGTATCGTATGATTTTGCATCCGTTCAGGCCGAACTGAAGGAAAACCGCACCGTGTATGGAGCCACTTAAACAGCACAATAGCTATTGGGTATAGCTAGTGTAAATATAAAACTTTGTTACAAGTTTTAAATTAAGCGATGAGCTTCACATTGAACGGTACATTCGTACTCGGTTGTCGTCACAGGACCGAAAGTGGTAAACACGTACACGCCCTACGCTGTAAATTCAATTATATTATGTGAACGAAATAAGACTGCCTTGGGAGAAGCACAAAATTTAATTAGAATAGGGATCGAAAATTATAAGAAACATAATTATTGTATGTAGCTACAAAAAGCTTTGTGTCTTAACATACAAGGAAAATATTTTTTTGTATGTTAATAAGATGTTAGGAAAAAAAATCTTAAATTATTTATATAACTTAAAATAATTAACTTAAATTATTTATATACCTGGCTTAAAAGTATATATTTTTAAAAAGTAATAAGTATATGTAATAAATTGATTAAAATATTCTTATTTCTTTATGCATTTTCTATTAAGATTGCAAGACACGTGGAATATCAAAATTATTTTTTTAAAGTTATAATATAATAAGCCCGAAATAGCCCAGTATTTTGGTATAAAAAAAGGGGGTTACCCGGACTATTATTACGAAACTACTCACACCTAATTTATTAAAATCGGATCAGTAGTTTAGGCGCCACGGTGGAACAAACATACATACATACATAGACTGCCAAAATCATTACCCTTCATTTTGGATTCGCCGTAGTCGGGTAAAAAAACTAGTCGCTTACATGTCGTAAATCAGTCTTAAACGTGAGAACGTTAGATAATGCTCGTTACACTGCTAAGCTGGAGGTGCAAATGTATGTCTAGCCCTAAAAATATTACAGTAGAGCCGAGCTCACCAGATTTCAGCCACTATTGAGAAGCTTAAGTGGAATGTAGAGCGCTACGCCTGGACTTGCATAAAATATGGTCGGGAGGAATCTTGCGGCTTACTTTTTATTTGTTAATCTATGTAAGCAATTCCTGGTATATTTTATTTCCTCGTGCATTCCCTACACGTCTGCATTGCAGATCCTATTAACTACAAGTTCACCGCTTATAACATGATTTGGATGGAGTACGTAATGACTGTGATTTTCATGTAAAGGCATTTTATTAAAAAATAATGTCCTTGTATTCAATAATTCAATAGAGTTGTATTTATTATAAGGATATTGTAAGTGGGCGGAGATTAAGATATGACATTACTTAATTAGCAGTTAATAATATAATAGTACCTGGGTAACCGAGCTTTGCTCGGAGTTCTGATGAGTTTTAATATATAAAAATAATCGCAAAAATATTTATCTGACCGGGATTTTAACCCTAGCTATATAGCTAAAATTATATATACGTTATACGCATACCAAACTGCCAATCGGACTGACATAAAAGAGACGAAGTTATTGATATATTGTTGCACGGCGAAAGAAAAAACATATACAGCTTAAAAATGCGCAGCTTCCCAGGGTTAAGACCTAGCTAGATCGATTTTTCTCCCCCAAAACTCCCTGCATACTAAATTTCATAGTAATACTTGCAGACGTTTCCGAGATACCGATTTTATATTATATACAAGATTGTCTCGTTTTAAGTATAAGATAATTGACCTTTGTATTCGTTTTTGTCAAAAAATAACGTCGAAACAACGAACTTAGAAATTTTAGCTTCAGTTTAACAATCCAATGCGATGATAAAATGATAGTCTTATTTTATGTTTTTAAGCGGTTTTCCTCGTCTCCAATCTCATAGAATAAAGGCATTAGCTCATAATAACGGCACACTTTAAAGTACATACAAAGGCTTTATCTCATCGGCCGACCATTGCAATTCAGTGCCCTCGATTGGTAAATGCAATCGATCTTGGAGGATCCGGATAGGCAGCCATTCATGTAAATTACGTATTCGATAAGCGATTAAGGAATAATCCAAGTGGGACTTCGTTTATAATGTACGTCGCCCATATTTAAAGCTCGTTTAGGGAAAATCGCTGGTTATATTGGTATCGTCGATGGAATTTACGGTTTAGATGTGTTAAGTTACGGATAATTTATTTTATCATGACGTTATTGGTTATTTTTAACTACCAAAAAATATTATATCTATTGCAATGTTTGAAAGTAAGAATGTGACATAGTAAATATATATAAACATAAACTCTACCATTATTTTCGTACTCAATAACTCTACAGTAACTAAGGTTATGTTTGTTTTTTAAAAAAGTATAAAGATTGAAACAAGAAGACCTACTAATTATACCTATCTATGGAAGACTTTGCTCACAGAATTTGCTCACCATTAATACATACAAGTATTTAGCGGCTTAATCTTAGCCATTAACAAAACATTTCAAATTTGCCAGCAGCGACTATAGACGAGCAAAATTTAATGTGAAACACATAAGGAGCAGTAATAGTTACCTTAATATTAATTAATCTCGTGTCGCTTAAACAAGATACATAGGCACTCGTGTTCAGTACACGTTAGCTAACTAACCATAAATTATCATGTCAAGCCGAAGGAACTCCGCGACAGGGTTAAATTACACCCGCACTGAGCCGAAGGCGGCGTGCGCCAAGCGGCGTCGACGTGTTTCGGAGATGCGCTAACAAAAAATGATTAATCATTTTACGTATGAACGCCGAGCGTATACGCTCACGCGTTAATACGAAATTGAGGCACACTGCATAAAAAGACGTCTTGATGAATCGAAACAGACATAAAAGGTTCAGGTTTTTATGCTGGAAATAATCCCGAAAGAGGCCGACACAATTCCTCATTTCATTCACGTTCCCTTGCGATGAAACTTTTTCTCTGCAATTTTTCTGTGGAGGGCGGGGTGTTATCAGGTGGGGCAGTTTGCCAGTCGCAGCACGTAGCGGCTCCGAGCGCTGCGCCGCCCCGTGCCCGCCCGCTGAATACAAACTTCATTAGCCGTTTGATAATTAGCCCGTTAAATTCCCCCACTTACCGGCTCAGATCTCCTAAGCCAAACTCTATCCACATAAGTGCCGATGCTCGTTTTTCCGATACCGAATTGCCTCGAAGTAAGCAATACGAGCAAGAACTTGAATATAAGTCTAATTTCGTATTTTTAGTCTGTTTATTCTCAAATTACCCCCAATGAAACTAAACAAATTACATTACTGCTGTCGATACCATTACGCGTATGCTGACATATGTAGTAGGTATACTTCAGGGACTTATGTCTTTCACAGGGTATAGCAACAATAACAGTAAATTGCTGAGAAATGTTCTGTGCATTTCATTGGAGATTTTTGACACGAAAGAGCGTATATAATCAATTCTCTACTGTTAAACTCATATAAGAATAAAGAGGTAGGCATGTAGTAGGTACTCTTTAAAAAAATGATAAAGCTGTTCTGTTTTTAAAACGCGTAGCTCTCAGTCTTTATTAAAGTAATTATGCCGTACATTACGTGGCGTGGGTGTTATGGATACACGTACTCGGTATAAGATGGCTGGCCACTTTATTATTCTATGCTAATATTCTCCTTTGAAGGATAAATGTATGTAGCTCAGTAGTTTACATATTGTGTGCTCGTTGCCATGGTACCTGCTCGCCGCTATTGGATGCATCCTATTAATATGAACTAATATTTACCAAGTACCTATTTCCTGACACTAACATGCAAATTTTTTTAAAATATTTTCCTACAATTTCCTATTCAACATCAGGCAAACGGAAACAGCAAACGTTAATTAACAAAATACAGACAAATAGCGCATTTATTTCGCGACATAGACCAAAATATGACACAGCTTAAAAACAACACATCTGCTGTTGGAAAATTGCAAAAGCAAGATCCGAAAGCGGATAATAAAAGTGACAGTAAACCGGAGCTGCGCTGCTCTGAAACAAAGGGCGCTGCGAGAACTAGACACAACTTGGAAAAATTAGAAAACGATGGAGCAGGAAATGCATTTTGTTTTAAGGCAGATCGCAATAGCGGCAATGGCGCCGGTTTGTGCTGGGCTAACAGCTCACCTAAAATCGCCGCCTGATCGATACGTAATTCGTGCATGTTACAACCTTACACATACAATTTCATCGTTTTGTTACATTAATACACATTATACCTAAAATGAGAAGAGAAACTTTAAAGAATATGCAAACTGTCGCTAGTTTGGGTATCGCAAATTTGTGTTTTTAGGGTTCCATAGTACTACAAGGAGAAGGTCCGTCCAGAATTAACTTTTATAATTATGAATATACTGGATGAAATTTGATATAGTTACAGATTGTGTATACATCTCGATTTTGGAATCATAAAATAATAATAATTTTATATTTGAGGGTGGCTCTCCATACATGTGAAGTGGGGACGGAACAAATTTTTTCATTCTATCCCATAGTGTATCGACTAATAGGTTTTTTAAAATAAATTTAGGGTTTCATACATGACATTTCTACAAAGTCAACCATTTTCGAGTAATCGGCCTACAAAGTGGTTTATAAGTTAAAATAAGTTGGTCGTCTGGCATTTCTAAACTATAGGAGATAGAAACTTGTAAGTTGCTGCATGGTCATGCTAAAAACTCTTTAAGAAAAATATTTTGAGCCAAATCGGAAAATAAGTTTTGCATAATTTAAGGAAAACCTATTGCACGTTGATAGTTACGGGCTCCTTACACATGTCCTGACATACTCTTGGTTAGATTATTACTTGTGATTGCGACTAGCTGCAGGTGTAAAAAAAATTGATATGTAAAAGTTGTTCAATTTATATGATCTTGGTATAACATTTTTATTGTAAAGTTAGAAAATCTATAGTGAATTGCATATTGCATGCATGTCGAGGCAAAAAGTGTCCATACTCAAACTTTTGGAGTTGTTTGGGGCAGTCAAGGTTTGACATTTGTCATCTTGACATTTTAACATTTGCTTTCCGCGGTTAATTCAGTCCGCAATCTACGCATATGATTGAAAAAATCTTCAGAAATCAAGATGGCGTAACTTTTTCTTGTATGAAGATTTTTTCTGTCAAATGTACGTCATAGTCCATCCTTGGTTTGGAAATCATTGATTTCAAAATGAAAATCATTTACCTATAACTGCTCTGATAACTTATGTAGGTAATGCTTAGTCCTACTAATATTATAAATATGAAAGTTTGTGAGGATGTATGGATGGATGGATGTGTGTTACTCTTTCACGCAAAAACTACCGAACGGATTTCTTTGAAATTTGCTATGGTAGTAGTTTAGGCTCTGGGTTTTAAACAAAGGCAACTTTTTATCCCGAAAATATACAGTGTTCCCGTGGGATACTGAATTTACGCGGGCGAAGCCGCGGTCAACAGCTAGTACCAAATAAGCCTTATTCGTAGAGTACCCATAATATTTGTAGAAAAATATCAAAGGCATCGAAAAATCAGCAGCATGTTACAATTGTAGAAATTTTGGAATATCTCCAAAATTAGGCCAACCAACTCGCAATATGTGGTAAAATTGCGACTTGTTGGATCATATTCAATTACTGCTATTGAAAGCTGATTGAAAAATCGGATGCTACGGAGAGATGCGCTGAATATTTATCCTTTTTGTGGAATATTAGAGTTCGACTGTAGTTATTTTTTTAGATTATACCTAGCTTTTTATTTTCGTATTACATTTATCAATTAAGCTAAAAAACTTATTACGCCTCACTGATCTGTAAATTAATATAATGACTACAGTAAAGGATTTATTAACAGCTATCTAGAAATCAACCCCGGCGCTGCTGTTTAATTTTACGACTTGCCATCTGGGTAATTAATGGCTTCAACCCTTAAACCATTTTAAAGAATACACATATTTTTCTTTAATACATAAATGAGGTTTGCAATTTACAATAAAAGCTCGCTGAGGGCGCGGGCGCGGACGCTGGCGGTGGCGGCGGGGTATTTCGGCGTAATTAAAACAAACAGGAGGCTCGCCACTCCTCTCTAATTGCGTTCGTGTTGAAATAATCACGGACTGTGACAAAAATATCGATTCTTACCGATCAACTATTTATTTATCCCCTGATTACTTCACCGCGGGTAGCCCATTTGCCGTTTGCCGCTTTGTTAGTTATCGAAGTGGTTAAGTGTCGACCTTTAGTTGTTGTACTGTTGTACAAATCTTAAGAAGTATCTCTTAAGTAAACTATCGTGTAAAGAACATCAAATTGTACTCTACTCTTAAAGTATACACCGAACGGACGTTTTAGGTTCATAGTATCGTCTATAATATATAATAAATACAATTGAAGTGTCTGTTTGTAATTTTAAATCAGCAGAATTTTCACGTTATGCATATTATAAAAGTATATACGGTACTTAAAATAAAATAAAAAAAATAAAAAATCGTCTTGTCGTTCGTCTGTCTATCTGTTTGCTCCGGGTAATCTCTGAAACGGATGGACCAATTTCCACGTGACTTTCACTGGCAGATAGCTGATACGGAGTAACTAAGGCTACTTTTACCTTCGGGCACCCGTTAAAAAAATAGAGTTCCGTTTCCGTTAGTTCTACGCAAACGAAGTTGCAGGCACCAGCTAGTTAAAAATATATATGAGGCCGGCTATTAATTTAAAACAAATCAACTGAAATTTATTTAAATACATACTCGAATTTGGTAAGGCATAAAATTTGCATTACAACGTCATACACATGTTAAATGAAACAATTAAAAAAGTTGTTAACATGTGCCAGCGTTATTGTTACGTGTTACGACGCGTCGTTCCGTATAAAGTTTACATATTTTTATTTTGGTCGCACCCGTTACTCTAGATGTTGGTCACTTATGTTTCACATGTTATACAGCTACGAGATTGTTGTCAACGGTTAATTCACACCGAGACGAAACGATACGCGACATGGCTATCCAAAATTGAACTTAATTCATTACACAAGAAGAATCGAGTGTCAGGTTGCACCGCGCTACACAGCGCATAAGCAGTGCATGACACATGTATGTCTCATATGAAACGTGTATCTTCTTGTGCAGTATATAAAGTTCAATTTCAAATAGCTATCTTAAAAATGCAGCGCCGCGTAGCGTCGCTTATCGCCGCTGTATGAACTGACCCTAACTATCAACTGGACAAAGAGGAATTAAGAAACTTACAGTCTAATATTACACGTCTTTCATTACCTGTAACAAGGACAAAATGTAAAAGACAATTTTTTAAGCTTTAACAAAATTTTAAAGCTTAAAAAATATATTTTACTATTTTTATTCTACGTGGAGGTGGCAATTCGTGTACTAGCTCAATACTCGGAATATCCAAATTATTAACAGTTGTCAAAAATTGACATTTCCATATAAATTAGTCGAAGTTAGAATGATTATTACAGCCGCCACGTACTCTCAAGTAATTGGACAAAATTGACTAGTTTGAATAATTTTGTCACACTCATACACAGTCGCATAACACTATGTGAATTCAAAACTTGTACGTTCGATACCATAAATTGATTATTGAGCCAATACCCAATACTGGATTTAACTACTTGAGCATGTGCGGTGGGCATGAGGCGTCAGTTACGGTGTAACGCGAACAGTTTCCTTTCTAATGTTATTTGTCGATTGCTAATAGCAGAAGAAAGGAAACAAAAGGACAGCAAATTAAACCCAATGTATATAAAGTTTGCATACCGCCTACATTTTAGAATATCATATCGCAAGGTAACGTATAATTTTAATAATGCTAATATATGGATTTCTATTAACTTCCCCTGGATTATAAATACAGTCCCATTTTTCTCGTGTGTGGGGTATCCCGGCAGATAACGGGGATTTTACGCAGTGTCACTGGGAAATTCTTACCTGATGAAATATTGTTTTCATTTGCATACATGTTACCATATCTAAAGAGATTTTCTGCGTGTAATATTGTTTTCCTTCTTTCACATATTTTTTTTCACGAAAAATATCTTGTTAAAAACAATAGAAAATATTTAAAAAAGAGAATAATATACTCGTTCATTAGGAATATATTTAATAGCTTTTAAGTGGAAATTTAAAAAAAAAATAATTTTCACTTAGAACTTTATTTTTTGCCTTATATTCCACACGCAATATTTTGAGAAGTAAGAAAATATTAAACTTGAACATTCACCCCATCGTCTATTTCACGTTGCTTAAGGCCTTCACAGACGAGCGGCCGATCGTTTCAGTTAGAACTGACGTCAGTTCGACCTGAACGGATTCGAGCACATACACGGAGAAAATCGCATCCGACCGAACTGACGTCAGTTCGGCCCTTAGATTAATAACGCCTAGATAGTCCTCAAACAAACGCATCGTACAAAGTGAAGCAATCAACAGATAGATGTTGGCGTAAGCATTACATACCAACACGCACACAAACAAAACTTTAAGTGTGTACTCTTAAAATTGGGATTATTGTATTTGCTTTTCTTGTATTCTTTTCTTGATTATTGTATTTTCTTTTCGTGAGATGTAAAAATATAACTTATATTTCATTTTAAACCATCTAAACACAATTTGTAAACTTTATTTATATTAAACTGGTATTAAGGAACATATTAAGGATATATATATTGCCCAATTCACAATAGGGCAGCAAGATGGCAAGATGATTTTATTCTAAAATGTTTTTAATATTTGACTTAATACATGTCAAATTTTTCGGACATAACATTTCATAATTACATATGAAATGTTATGTCCGAAGCTTTTTTATTCTGTTCCGATGCATTGTGACATCTAATAACGACACAAACCGTCACAATGTTTTTAATAGTCGGAGATGTATGAACTGACGGGTCGTTCGAACAAACTGAGCCGATATGGCTCAGTATGATTTACTTCACTTTTCATGCGCGTACCCGGTTTCTAGGCGTTTTAATCACGGAAAATTGCCGCGAGCTTCGGTCGTGTTTTTAGAGTCCGCTCTTCTAGCTTCTATAATAACTTTATGACAATAACTTTTGTAGTAATTCAATGAAAACCTATTGCGCGTTGATAGTTACGGAACCCTCCTTAGACATGTCGTGACATGCTCTTGGCCAGTTTAGGCTATTATTTTATTTATTTATTGTATTTTGCTGCAATTGTAATCACGCTATCGACGAAACCGAATTATTGTGTCATACATTTTTCCAGTAATATGTTATAGAAATCATTTCTCTTTGTTTTATAGTCTTTAGATTTTATAAACCATAGTGGCTTTAAAGTTTTAATTACTTCAACATACTATAATAAATTTCTTATGACCACGTGCCATTTTTAGGGTTCCGTACCCAAAGGGTACCCTATTACTAAGACTTTTCTGTTCGTCCGTCTGTCGCCAAGCTGTATCTTAACCTTCTTATACCGTGATAGCTCGACACTTAAAATTTTCACAAATGTATGATGTAGGTATTTCAGGTTATAACAACAAATACTAAAAACAGAATAAAATAAAAATTTGAGGCTCACATACAACAAACGTAATTTTTTCCGTTTTGTACGGAACTCATCTTGCCGACTCGCACTTGACCGGTTTTATTTTACACTCGAATTTTATTACCGTTCAGTCCAATTTTATTGCCGTTCAGTCCATCCGTACAGGTCAGAATTAATGTTGCCAACTTAGTTTTTTACAAAGTTTTACTACTAAATTTTGTATTTTATTCCCTCCTTAGTAGGAATTTAGTTGTGAGTAGTGGTTTTGTAGAAAATAGCTAGACAGTAATCATAATATGCAAAATGGCTTGCTTCTATGTGCTATTATGACCTTATAATAATAGCACTTAGTAGCACGCATCCGTAAGTCGCTTAAAACTACCGATTTAATTTCTATATAAATGTAATGTTTCCTACTATATTTTTTTAATTTAACGGTTAAATATTAAACCTGAAAATGTATGTATGTTTGTAAATACAAAATCCCTAAAATGACTTTTAGGGATTCCTAAGTTCAGTAGCTTTTTTATAGTTATCGGTACTCTTTTAGTAGTTTTTTGTAGAAAACGACGCGAGTTTAGTAGTTTCGCAAAAACAGAGTTGGCAACACTGGAACGAATCGCTTCAGTCCATACGGCCGACTGATGCGATCTCGAAATTCCACACAGACGATACGATTTTGCATCCGTTCAGGCCGAACTGAAGGAAAACCGGACCGTGTATGGGGCCACTTAAGGACTAATATAAATATTTATTCTCTATCTGTCACAATCTTCTTCTTTTTTATTAATTAATCTTAAGATTTTATAAACTTATGAAATAAATAGGCCAATAATCATTTAATGTGAAGTAAGAAGGTAGAACCCAAAGGTTTGTAAAACTCTTTTCCACTTTGCTAGTTTCTTTTTATGTAAGTAGTATAAACAATTTCTAAAACTAACTCAAACGCTATGAATTCATTGTAAAGTGAACTAGAACCGTTTAAAACATTTTTCATCCCATTTTGCGTTTCCTTTATATATTTGAAATTATTTATGAATCGCTTGGAAACTTAGGAATTTAATTAAACATTCAGTAAATGTTGATTTTTGTTTGAGGTACAGAAGCATCCTCACCTCCCCCCCTCCGTAGTGTCTGTTACTTACATAGTTAAAGCGACTTTGAAAAAAATATTATGTCTTTTAACTAAATAAACGAAACTCGTCATAAGGTACATTAAAAGATGACATAAATTATGGCCCGGACATACGAGGAAACTTACACTGCACACAAATAATGTGGACACTAGTATCGACATTAGTGTCAAGTGTACTGTGTACTTGAGGACACCTCAAGTACACTGGCCAGTGAACATATTCCGATGCTGACATAACTTTAAGTAATAGTTACCTTTATTTTTGTCAATTCTTAACAATTTGTGTTGTAACTCGCGTATTAATCGCATCTTAAGCTGAATGCTCTTGGCTGACCAAAGGCTATTTAACAAGCAGTACATAAAATTAAATAACATTTTTTTTTATAAATCCTATAACCTGAGCAGGTACGTAAATTATATGCCCGTTAGCCAATGTTACCCGGACCATTATTATGAATCTATTGACACTTCAATCATTAAAATCGGATCAGTAGTTTAGGCGCTACGGTGGAACAAACATACATGTATACTACATAGAGTGCCAAAATCATAGCTACATAGTTTCTTACGCTTCCTTTTGGCTACGCCGTAGTCGGGTAAAGAGGGCTTAAATAATAAAATATTTTCTAAATATCTTTAAATTTTATGCAATCATACCTACACATTTTCAAAAACTGTAACCCGACTACGTAAAAAAGGGGTTTAAAAAGGCGAAAATAAGGAAATAATTCAGAGAGAAATCAAGAAATGCATAGGTACAAAAATGGTCAAGCTAGAGCCGTGGTCGCACCTACTAATGACATCTAAGCGTCAGTTCACACCGAGATGTGTCGTGTCTAGGGCCCTTATTAATAAACCGTTCTCAAACTCGTTCTCAAGACCATTCTTGGCTGAGACGGTCTCAAGTAACGATTAGCTTCACAAGATGATCTTTAATTAGCTTCTTTTTCTCCCTGAAATTATGCTTAGTACTTATAAAAGATGCAAGTTGTATTACACCTGTAATTAAGGCAGCATTTAGATGTGTAAACAACATGAATGTGCAATTTTAGCTTTTAATAATGTTTGTTCCTTGTTGGTGTATCTATTAAATAAATAAATAAATAAATAAATTCATAGTATGATCTCAAGACCGTATCAGTTGATAAAGTTATTGAGATCACTTACTCAACTTTTAAGCGTCATCTACACGACAAAGAACGAATGAAATAACGTTTCGTTTACACTTTTACAAACACGGGTTTAATGATTATACATTACTTCAGTACTTCTTTTTAAAAATGTAATATTTAATAATATAAATACCAAAAAAACATACCGGTTGTCTGTAAAGTCGATTTACTGACGATAGTTGAACGTGACAACGTCAACAACAACAACAACAATAATAATAATAATAATAATGAGGTAAAGGCAATGCGAGGTAACGCTGGTACTTGGTACTTGGTAACGGTACTTGGTAACGATAACGGGTAACAGGTAACGCATGAGTCATGTTTTTTCGTGCGTGCAGCCGGCTCCATCGATTTATAAGAAGTTATCACGTCAAAAAGTTTAGTCTGTATTTTTTAAATGGAAAAAATGATTTTCATTCATTTTCACGTAGATATTAATATTTTTTAATCTCTAACATATTTATATAACAACTACGTAAAACGTAATGCGGATCATTGCCATTCGAAAAAAAGTTCTTTTTTTCTTATTCTTTAAAATGGCTCCTTAGTGATTCGCCAAAATCAGAGTGTGACGAAAACTCTGCCTTATCAGTGGGTTTTATGAATAAAATTAAAAACAAGGGCACGGTGTACTCGATGAAGTCTGTTTTGAATAATCTAAAACTTAGAACATATATTTAAGATTACTACCGAAGTTTTATTTTGTTATATTATGTACATAAAGTTTAAATAAAAGGAGTATTTACAAAACAAAGAATAAATTTAAGGTCGATAGGGCGAGAAATTGTAGGAGGGAAGGGAATCATATAATGAAGATTATTTTTTGGACAGCGAAAAAAAAACAAGTGTCAAATCAAGTTACTTTTGTTTTGATTTTTATTTTTGGTATTGAGTGCTATTAATATAAATCAAATAGTTAATTCGTTTAATGTAAATAAATAAATAAAATCTAAAATATTTCTATAAATACTCGACACTGGCAGAATGGTGCAAAACCTTTGCAACTGCGATTGCCAAAAGGGAGAAGAAGAAGTATCAACCAGCGTTTTTTTTAAAACTTTATTTTGTGTTGAGTAACACAAAAACACAACAAATAATATTACTCAAGTCAAGATTTGACTGTACTCATGAAACCGCGTCTCAAGTAACATTTTGATAACAATGACAGCTTACTTGAGTAACGAGTATCGTTTATTAATACGTTCGCACTCACTTGATATGCCGTATCTGCAGCTGTACTTAAGTACGATCTATTAATTAAAACAACATCTTAAGTACTTTCTTGAGAGTTGTCTTAGAGATAAGAACGTTTTATTAATACGGGCCTAGGAGTGAGCTGGCCCCAAGGCCTAGAGAAGTTTTTAGAAAATGCGTATATTCGTCATATACATGGATACCCCAAGATAGACACAGACGACTGCGATTTGACATCGACTGTTCCTTATAAAGTGAACTGTGAACCTTATAAAGTAGGTGCGACCACGGCTATTTTTGGACGTATCCATTTCTGGATTTCTATCTGAATTATTTCTTTGTTTCGGCCTTTTTAAACCCCTTTCTTACGTAGTCGGGTTATAGTTTATTTAACTTATTTTTTTAATTTCGTATTTTTCCGTTTCCCAATCGAACATATTCTTGGAATTATATTAATAAGTAATCAAAACACATGAAATTGAAAATATCTTCTTTACGAGCACGGAGCGAGCCAATTTTTTTTCTAGATTTAAAGAACGACAATAATGAAAATTACAATATTATGATAATCAAGAAATGCAATAGAGAACATTCAACAAGCAACACCAATTCACTTATTAGTTATTCACCGTATAATATTATGTAGTCGAATAATATATCCTCACATCAAGCACAACGATACTGCGATTCAGAAATATATAAGACCTGTATAGTGACATCTATCGAACGTAGTAATAAAAGTTTTAATAATTTATTTCAACTGCATGTTTTAATTAAAAACGGATGAACCGATTAACCAATTTTAATCTAGTTTTTTTTTTAAGCTGACATGATCGAGAGTGTTCTTAGCTATAATTCATCATCATCAGCTCGTTCACTGCTGCACAACAGGCTAGATTACTACATTTTTTTATTGCATAAACTTGAGTAGAACTCTGAAACTCTGAAATATGAGTGACCTAGCTGTGACGTCACGCCTAGGTTAAAGTGTATGAAGTATACGGCCGCAGGAACATATTTGTAAATATCTCCGATATTTGTGCGTTTAAGTTCATACTTACCATAATAAATGTTTTTGTATATGATGTAAGTAAACTAATGATGTAGGTTTTGGTTACTAATTTATAAAAAAAATTATTTACTTTTTTGTACTTTTTAGATGTACTTATAATATTACTAAACTAACACATAAAACATTTTTTTTACATTTACTAAGTAGTAATGCCTTAATATATCTGAGTATATTATTGAAACAAAATATTTTAGATGTAGTCATCATCCCTATTCAGAGGTTATTTAAATTTTTTATTATCTTATGTATTGTCTATAATAAATTATATTTTAAAAATAAAATATGTTTTATGAAGGTACAATAATATATAAATTATATATTTTTAGTCTTATATTACGTAATGTTAGAAAATTGGAACAACACAACAAAAACAATTCGTACAACCCAGTTGGGTTGTACGAATTGTTTTTCAAATTATATATTACGAGAGTTTCATACGAATTATATATGAAATGATATGATTTTATATAATATATACACATATTTGTAATGTGCTTGTCAAGACCTTTCTTTTTTGATACCAAACACGTGATGATTATGTAAGTTCTCATTTTCAAAACGAAAGATTAAAAAAAAATGAATACCCTATATCTGTTACCCGCAGCATCATTACGAATCTATAACATATTAGAATCTATCTACACCTCAATTATTAAAATCGGATCAGTAGTTTAGACGCTACGAGGGAACAAACATACATACATACATAGACTGCCAAAATCTGACCCTTTCTTTTGGCTTCGCCGTAGTCGGGTAAAAACAAAAATATTGTTTACATTTACAAAAGATTTTCTCTGTTTCGTTAAAAACATGTACGACTTATTAACTTTGAAAGGTAGTGTTTAAATAAAACGTAAAATAAACAGCTTCATAAATATGGCACGGTGAATACCTTTATACTAAAAGGTACAATTATTTATTCAGCTCTTAGCACCAACACTCGTTGGGGTAACATTAAACCTTTTTTGAGGCATAACCGACTAGGTTTTTATCACATTTTCACAATTTACATTTGTATTCTTATATTTCAAATTGTAATGTACTAATGTCTTTTTTACTCGACTACGGCGAAGTCTACCCCACTACGGCGAAGCCAAAAGGAAGGGTAATGATTTTGGAAGTCTATGTATGTATGTTTGTTTGTTCCATCGTAGCGTCTAATCTACTGGTCCGATTTTAATAAGTGAGGTATCAATAGATTTGTAATGATGCCACGGGTAATATATATATATATATATATATATATATATATATATATATATATATATATATATATATATTTTTAATTTTGTATTTCGAAAATGAGACCTTAAATTCTAACATCTAAAAAAACTAAACCGAGATAATCATCACGTGTTTGGTATCAAAAGAATGGTCGTGGAAAGCACATTACAGATATGTATATATATTATATTAAATCATATCGTTTAAGTCATAATATAAGTTTAAAATGCGGTCGTACAATTGGTACAGCCCAATTGTCCAATTTTCGAACATTACGTAATATAAGACTAAAAATATATAATTTATATAATAATATAAATTATTGTACCTTCATAAAACATATTTTATTTTATAAATATAATTTATTATAGACAATAAATAACAAAAATAAAAATTTAAATAACCCCTGAATTGTCAAGCACTGAACGAGCTGATGATGATGAATTACATAGCTTATGTACACTCTCATTCATGTCAGCTTTCAAACAAAAAATCTACATTAAAATCTGTTAATCGGATCTTCCGTTTTTAAATAGAAATGGCAGATGAAATTTATTAGCACTTTTATTACATTTTCGTTCGATAGATGTCACTATACGGGTCTCATATCATTCTCTGGTCATTTTTCTGAATCGAAGTATCGTTGTGTAATAAGGGAAATTTTGGAGTTGAATTATTAAGATCTCAATCTCAATTGCGTTCCTTGATTATCATTTAAACTAGAAAAAAAATTGGCTCATTCCGCGCTCGTGAAGAAAATATTTTTAATTTCAAGTGTTTTGATTACTTATTAATATTATAAAAAAAATATGTTCGATTAGGAAACGGAAATATAAATATACGATATAAAAAAAATTGTTAAAAAAACTTTAACCCGACTACGTCAAAAAGGGGTCTAAAAAGGACAAAACAAGAAAATAATTCACGATAGAAATCCAGAAATGCATAGGTACAAATTGATCAAGGTAGAGCCTTAGTAGTCGCACCTATTTTAATCGCAGCCATCTGTCTATCTTGGAATATGCATGTGTACTGTTCCTTTTGTCTTTTTAACCGACTTCCAAAAAAGGAGGCGGTTATACGTTCGGCTATATATATTTAATGTATGTTCAACGATTGCTCCGCCGTTTATAGACCGAATTCTTTTTTAGCTGTAAAGGATATAATCCCAAATTGGTCATTTTGTCACCAAGATGGTGACCTAAAAATACGATCCATGAGGAATCAACGCAACTCCAGTAGTCCAAGCATATGCTACAAAAAAGTAAGATTTTGCACCAAGGTATACCCTGGATCCAAAAGTATTGAACTCCTGAGTCCTTATAGGTACATGTTTGGGAATTCCGGGGATTTGTTTAAAGAACTGCAAACGTATGCCATAATCTTACAGTTATCATAATCATCATCATCATCACCATCTTCACAAGAAACACCAACATATTATTATGATGACAAAAGGACTCATCAGAGTTTTGTGCACCGATATAAATGTTTTTCAAATTTTGCTATTGCCAAAATTAAATTCGTGATTTTCATGACATCACTATAATATTATATTTAATGCTGCTACATTTTGCCGCCAAGTACTACAATAGATAATAATAATTATTTAATAATAATGTATCTAATCATTATCATCACTGGTGATTGTTTATTTGGTCCAGAGATCGGTAATGCTTATTTGGGGAAATGCCTCTCAGGACCTCTCAGAAACCTGGCATAAAATAACGCTTGAGTTTGTTTTGCCAAGAGAGTGAAGAAAGCGGAGGCATTTTTGTATTAATAAATTTCTTAAAATATGTTAATAATAATATAATAAATATAATTAAAAAGGCAAAAAATATTATTTTTAAACAAAAAATTAAAATCGACTTCCAAAGTAAAATGCGCAAAAAAGATGAAATAAAACTTATTACCTAAATAATTGCACTTTACCGAATATCGAATATACCGAAAAACGGTATCGAATTCAAAATAATGAAGATTGAGTAGAGAAGAAGTTAAAATTTTTGCCAAATTTAAAAGGGGAATTATTTAGAAAATAAGATTTATTTCATACTTTTTACTTTTATAAAACAATATATCAATAATTTCGACTCTACTAAGCTAGCCGTTAAGGCGTTAGCCGAATTGTCATTTACACAGTCGATTCGACGCGGTGCAAATCGACCCAATTAAATCCCGCATAATGTCTGATTTACTCGGGTTTCTGAAGCATCATGTTTTTTGCCGCATGGCGAAAATCGACCGTCTAAATGGCAATTCAGCGAAGCCGCAAGTTATTAAACCACAAGTTCTAAAGTTGGATAGCATTCGACTTTCGCCGCACGGCGCTTGGCCATACGCGGCGAGTGACTAAATTCGACCGTGTAAACGATCAGTTGCAGGCGATCGCAATTGTTTCGTATTTTAAAAGGCAGGTGACTAAAGCTGACTTTTAGTCACTCGTGTAAATGGGCATGCATTGCGTCGTGGTGAGGCAATTTGTCAAGCGACTCGCCGCAAGGCGTATCGACCCATGTAAATACTCCATAAAAAACTCCATTCATTTCGTTAGCGTAGAAATCATTAATCATTTTAGACCTTGCACCTAGTATAAAATAATTTGTTATTGTGAAACTTATTTTGAATGAAAAATAAATTTTGAATGGACATTTGGGAGAGGTCAGGACTTTTGCGTTTACGCAAGTCGAGGATCGGCGGTGAGGACAACCCCGGGGCTGTGGCGTGTGGTGGCGGCGGCGAGCGGCGGCGCGGGCAGGCGAGGCGCGAGGCTGCAGCGCCGCAGACAGTGCGGCGGTGAGCGGGCGGAGCGAGGGGCGCGCGGGCGGCGGGGGGCGGCGGCGCGGCGGCGCGATGCTGCGCGCCTCTCAGTCGAGACGCGAGGTCCGCCCGCCCTAGCCGCCAGTATTGCCTCCCGCCCGCCCCGTGCGTTTTACATGCGTCGCTATGGTTATTATCCACGTCGATTCATACTAGCTTTCTCAGATTATAGGCGACAATTTTGCACAAAATAAGCGATTTTGTAATTTTCTTGACCCCTCGTATCTCGTATCAAACAGATCTCCGCGCGCGTTACACGTTAAGTATTTTCGAAGCTTTCGGATGGACCGGAAGGGGAGGTGAGGGGCAGCCGGATTCGGAGGGTCGCGGGGCGCAGGTCCCCTCGCAGCGCGGGGTTAGTAGGTTCGCGATGTCGCGTCGTCGTCGGTCGGAATGCATTCGCGGACGTAAAGTAGCGACCTGAGGTGTCGTCGTGTCTCCTACCTGAGGTCGGTCACCTCTTAAATATTTCGAAGCTTGTATTTCCGTAAAATAATAAAATTCGGCAAATTCCTGTAGCGCTTTTTAAATTATTAATACTAATTACTGAGAAAATATGGGTCAAACCGGAGATGCAAGGTCATCTTTTCGATGTCAACGAACCGGTAGTTTAGTACTCGAGTCAGGTCGATGACGCCGGGGTCATCGGGTTAGAGCCAGCGGGCGGCGGCGGGTCGGACGGCGGCCCAGCTTGGTGGGCTCGCTCGACATTGTCCGGCAGTGAATGTGTACGGCTCGCGATCGCGAGTAACGTTCGGTCGTTGAGAGATTTGAGTGTCGGCGTAAATTGCGAAGTCTGAAGTGTGTTCTGCTGGTCGGCCGGTCGGTCGGGGAGGCCGCCACGGTAACCCTGCCCGAATTAGTGCAGCGTACGGGACTAAAATAGAGAGGCGGCGTGTACGGTTACACGCGCGTCAATGTCGGCGCGCCGGCACGCGCGGTAAGCTTACACTGTGTGCTCGCGGCGCGCGCGACCAGCCCTATATGTGCTGCCCGCGCCAAGTCGCCCGAGCCACGCCGCGCCACACCGCACCTCGCTTCTCCGACGCCATTCTATTTTTGTATCCATCTGTCTAATTCACTATGTATATTCCAAATTTTACACCGGTCTAAATATACCCGTCCTCGTATTAGACGCCGGTCGCGTGTTTTGTAAAACCGTGTGACGGACGCGAAGAAAAGTGTTGTGAAGATATGAAACGGAAGATTGAAGATATGTCAACGAAGCGATGCCGGGATAGGAGAAGACGTCAAAGTGTTAGCGTTGTTCGCTTAAGCTGGTTGACTTCGGGTCAAATTGTCTATTTCATATCATTTGGTCCCCTTCAACCAGCTGTAGTTGACATCTGCTTCGCTTGCTACAGTCATCACAAACATGTTATATACATTCGGACAAGCTTGGACTTTGTAAAATACAAATTGTGATCATTCAACAACACGTTAGGAACGAATGCTCAAGCATTTTATAAAAATACGAGAAATGGTTAAAAATATTTTATTATTATATATTATATTTAAGAAAAAATATTTTATATGCGCTGAAAAGTCACAAGAATTTGAAAGACAAAGTAATATACCAAGTCTCTAAAAAGTATCATTAGTTAAATGACAAAATAATTCATTAATCGCTATAATAACGTTAGGTTCTTATGATTCTGTAAGCAAAATAATGATCTGTGTATATTTCAAAGTTCTGGGCCAATTTTATATCGACAAAATAATAATGTCAAAATCAATGTCAATTAAGTAGTATCGTTGATAAAATTATATTTCAATGTGACGTTTATCTAATGTTCACGCTAAATATCATCGATGTTCAGTTTTATTATTATTACTAATTGTATTTTGCAATAGTAGAAGGAATATTATATACTTATACAATAAAAATATTTTCATTAATATTATATATGGTATTTAGTTTGTATAGAAAAATGAATGGGTACAGAGTTAATAGAAGAGTCTCGGAAAACACTCGAGATCAAAGTAATTAATTTCGAGCATCCTTTGAAGTCACACGAGCAAAATGCTATAAATGCTTTAAGTTGTTAGCGAACTATTTTGCTATTTCGTGTTGCGGTCGGCAGGTCTTTTGTGTCAAAGGTAACCTCAAAATAATTTTTAATGATATTATGTCGAATGTCTGCCGCTGCTTATCGGCGGAGTCGCTGAGGCTTTTGCTTTTAGGATTATTGATTGGTCTGAGCGTAA
Organism: Phengaris alcon alcon; assembly: GCA_037179445.1. Classification (NCBI taxonomy): domain Eukaryota; kingdom Metazoa; phylum Arthropoda; class Insecta; order Lepidoptera; family Lycaenidae; genus Phengaris; species Phengaris alcon. The sequence goes on from JAYRCH010000225.1 coordinate 86,036, forward strand.
GTTTAAGGGAGTTGGCACGCAAACGGAAAATCGTAGAGCGAGGGTGCTTAGTTAAGGAGGATACGGATTACGGGGATCTATACGATAATATTTATCTTGGACCGTACGTGATAAACTTTACGTACAATCCATAAATGTATATATTTTGTTAAGTGTAACATAACTTGATTACTTTCAGTAAAGTAAAAAAAAAACTTAAAAAAATGGTCTCAAATATTGAAAACTAACAGACCCGGAAAACGTTGTTTTGCCATATATATTATTTCTATAAGATAATTTTTAGTAGAAGGGTGAAAATTTAGGGTTGTGTTGTGTTATTTTTAATGCATGCAACGATTTATCCAATTTGGTGCAGTCGTTTGGAAGTTAAGCGCGTACAAATATTTCGGTAATTTTTTTTTATTTCTATATATAAATTATATATAAGTTACGCAAAGTTTTACTCTTTTTTTCATAAAAAAGTAGATACATAATTACTGGGTACTAGCTATATATGAAATTACTGCAATGGGCGAAAAATATTCCGAAACAAGAAAAGAAGAAGAGATAATAGAGTAGGTACAGATCGAGATACGAGTCAAAGATGTTATACATTCGATAACAAGCGATAACATAACAAGTGACTTGAACAATTTGAAATTAAATTATTTTCAAATTGTTACTGATATAATGTTCGGCAAGGGCTTGCATATTAAAAACTTAGGATACTTGGTTATAAGATGGATCAAATAGCATCGACTACTCAGGTCCTGTTACTTCTAGGGCTCGGGCATGCTTCTCTTAAAGTGAGAAGGATTTGGTGATTGTCCACCACGGAAATGCCAAGTATTTATTATAATCCAATACATTACATAAAAAATAAAGATAAACAATATATAATTTTATTTATTGTAATTTAATTAGTAGCCTAAAGTTTAAAATTTATCACTAAAATATGTTAAAATTTCAGTTAAAGAGATTAGATAATCACGTTTTTTTATTCATAGTGTAAGTCATGAAACTAATGGTTGAAATTGTATAATTGCCACACAGGAATTGAGCATTCTCAATATCTATCTAATCAAAAATATCATAAACAAATTACAACGGCATAAAACCAATTACAAAATGGAGTAATTAATTACTTAGAATATTATTAACAGCTACTTAATTGGATTTTGGTTTTATTGTGCATACATACAAACATACAGGTCAAACTCAGAATCTCCTTTTTTTCAAGTTGGTTAAAAATAATTGCGGATAACACGCAAATTAAAACTGAAAAGATTCAATACTTATATAAATATGAAAAATTTGGTGAGCTTTTATGTTTAAGTCTGGAATAGCTTGATTTCAAACGTAATTTTTGCAAGAAAGAAATTTATTTTTCCTTTGCTAACGTAACGATACTAAAATTTTAATGAATAACCCAAGACTGCATTCAAAACACTCCGCAAAACTGAAATGACAAATAAACAGTTTTTTCTTCTTCAGTGCATGTTGCAAGTTCTGATATCTATCAAACAATAGTTCAGTAATATTTTATACTTCGGTCCAGAAAATAGTTTTACGCTAGGCGCCATAAAATTTGTGACTTAAACTGGCTTGCGTGAAATTGTTCCATTGTATGGAATATACAGGCATTTTTTCAACAACAGCGCTGCTGCGACTCGTACATTTTTAAATTTCAAAATGGAAATATTCGGGAAATTGCTGTAAAGATGCGGTTTTTTATTTTCTATTAGCTGTCCCGACACACATTGTTCTGTCTTAACTATGTACTGGACATCTACTCCTACCAACCTATCGGGCCCGGCCGATTTTTTAAAATAAACCAAACATGTATTACTGAACGCACCTAATAAATATTTTACAGTTAAGTGACAAATTGAACACAGTGAACAGTTAGCATGGGAAAAGTCAATAGTCGTTTTTGGTATTTGCCCCGGAACTTTTCTAATATTTCTCACCGTTTCAATTTTCGCTAAACTTCCAAAATTATTTCAAAACCAAATTAGCCAAATCAGTCCAGCCGTTTCAGTTTCTCGAGTTTTAGGGAGACATTGGAATTACAATCCATTTTTAGGGTTCCGTAGTACTCAAGGAACCCTTATAGTTTCGCTATGTCCATCCGTCTGTCTGTCTGTCCGCTCTTCTAAATTCTGTAATTATGCATTATATATTATATGTAATGCAAAAAATATATATTATTTAAATAAATGTATGAAATTTGGTATAGTTTTATATATTGTGTATTGATCCCGATTTTGGCATCATAAAATAATAATTTTATATATTATGGCTCTTCATACATGTGAAGTAGGGATGAAATTTTTTTTTAAATTTTACCCCATCATGTGGGTGTCGTCAAATAGGGCTTTAGAAATGAAGGCAAGGTTTTAAACATGACTTTTTTTTAATTAACGATTTTCGAGAAATCGACCTCCAAAGTGGTTCGTAAGTTGGTCTTGGTTGGTTGGTATAATTTATAAACTATAAGAGAAAACTCTTCAGAAAGTCCAAATAAAACTTAGCGGTTTATGTGTAACGAGTGAACCCTTATAGTTTGGCTCTGTTCGTCCGTCTGTCCGCTCTTCTAGCTTCTAATTGATGAAATTTGGTATAGTTATATATTGTGTCTAGAACTCGGTTTTGGTATCATAAAATATTAATAATTTTATATTTTAGGGGTGGTGTTTTTTGATTCTACCCCATCGTGTGGGGTATCGTTAAATAGGTCTTTTAAAACAAAGACAATGTTTGTTACATGACTTTTTTAAAAAGTCAACCATTTGCGAGTAATCGGCCTCCAAACTGGTTGATAAGTTGGCCCCCCCTGGTATTTCTAAACTATGAGATTTAGAAACTTCCAATTTTCCGTGCTGATATCACGGATTATGCTAAATACTCTTTAGGAAAATTATTTTGAAGGAAATTGGTTAGTAACTTTTGAAGTAATTTGAAAAAAAAAACCTATTACGCATTTATAGTTACGGAACCCTCCTTAAACATGTCCTGGTTAGGTTATTTACGAGAGACTTTGCGAGGACTATTTTAAAATTTAGTAATCAATCAACTTTACATCAGGCGTTTTGTTTTTAAATAAATCACTATCCAGTACAAATCCAATTTAAATGACTGGCGACCCTTTAAGTTCGGTAATGTACAGAAACATTTTGTACAATCCCAACTCCTCATTAATTTGGTTAAGCCGTCGATTTGTTTCAACCGCTACTACCTAAAAAGAATTCCAATCTCTTTTGGTACCGCTTCAAATATTTAATTAGAATTTTACAGTTTATTCATGTGTAAAATAGTATAAATGATAAAGTAAATAAGTCCTTTTAGAAATACTTCATAAATTCTACATTTTATTTCTTCAATAACTAATGTTCTCATTCCTTTCTGCCTTTCTCTGTATAACTAATAACTTTTAATATCTACAAAAGACGAAATATAGAATTACATATGCGCGCATAAAATGTTTAAAAATTCGAAAGAAAAGTAGATGTTATGATTTATGAATTTAAAGTAATCTTTAACATAGCGGAACTTTAATATACTTCTAGTGTAGATTGAAAATAAAACCATCTTTCCGTCGCAAAGTTTTCTCTCGTATATAGCAGTTTTCATAAATAAAATGTAACATTTAATGTTTGTTTGGTATCATAAAGTTTCGTTAGTTTACAGAACATGACAGTAGTTTGTGAGAGAGGGTCGCAAAAACGCCGACGGCGCTCGGGGCGCGGCGGCGGCGCGGACGGTGGCAGGGGCGGCGCGGACGGTGGCAGGGGCGGCGCGGGAGCGGGCGCGGCGCGACTCACTGCCATAAATCACGAGCCCCCGAGATCCCCTAATCTCTTAACAACTACGAATCGCTCCGAATGTCGCAACAAAAGTTTGTAAATTTAATAAATGCTTCATAATTTTTCATTAAGCAAAACCTCCGCCTACCTGGCCGTAATCGCCGCGTCGCGTGCTCGTTCGGCGCGCAAAAAGCCTTTTATGCATGTCATGTATATTTTTAATATTTCGGGTCGTTTCAGTGACATTGGCGCGGGCGGGGGCTTCACTTGAATACGCCTCAGAAGGAAATCACCTGGCAACCCATTAACCTAATTCACGGCCGGCCGAAGACAGGGCAACGAGGGCGCGGGCCCCGCCATCGCGCCGCCCGCAGCGGCTGTAATAACATAGAAATAAGGCGGCGGTGAAGGAATCGGGCCAATCATCCCCGATCCCGCGACTTCGCAGCACCTGCGAGCCTCGATAAGCGCATACCTGCTCAAATTATTGTTTTCTAATAATAACACTCGCAGTATTTTACGAGGCTTCAATTTCTACGGGTGTATTACCGCTAATGTAAAAAAGTACTTCATGAATATTTAATGTACCTGTTACTTGATGCCTCTCTCACATTTTATTGAAAAGGTCATCAACATCAGCCTACATTCATTGAGCTGCAAGATTTACAATAACCTTAATATGTTATTAAGGTTATCATAAATCTTACAATAATAAAAAATAATAGTATTTACCGTCTTTAAAATCGAACTCTCGTTTTGTTTAAATAAAGGCATAATAAAATATGTTGGAATAATAATATAATATAAAATAACATACATAGTATGTTTTATAACGTAATAAAGGAAATTAGTCAAAATTGATTTTTTATTTATTTTGTACCTTTATATTATTATGATACGACAAGAATGTATAAATTAATATCAAATGAATATTTTAAAAAGTTTTAAGAAGTACAAACTACAAAGGTCGCTATTCGCTACGCTTAGCGTAGCTCGTAGAGGAGGTCGTAACGCCCTGCTACGATGCTACGAGCAGGAGTAGCTGCCTACAATCATCCCGCTACGATCTTTACAGCCTGATGTCACTATGACATTTTGTAATTAAACTTTAAAAATTGAAATGCATATAATGTAAGTAAAGCTGGCATATAATTATACACCAGCATTATTTCGAATCAAAAAGCACAAAATTGTATCTTAGAAATACATGGTCTAAATCTTTCTAAAATGCGGCCCGTAGATAGAATCGGTTTAATATGCATCTTTCAAAAAAGTATTTGAGAGTAGAATACTACATTATTTTTTGCAGCTCTTTTAAAATTTGCAGAAAATAGTTTAATAAACTCAACGAGAATAAAGTCAAAACGTCACTTCCTGTTAATTTAATAAAGCGGTGACCGCGTATTGACTACACGCGAAACCCGAAAGCCGCAAATAAAGAATAAGTGAAATGTCAAGAGATTTCATTTCCGTTGCATTACCGCACAATGGCTGGTCGGAATTAAATATTTCAGGTGCGGCGTTCGCGAGTCGGCGCGCGGGGGTTGATGAAACTGCACACTCCGCACGGCCCTGGGAAATTTCATTATTTTTGTTTCAGGGTGCCGCCGCCGCCACTGCCGCCGCCGCCGCCGCCGCGCCCGCGCCGCGCCGCACTCCTAAACGGCCGAGTACAGTTTCTGTGACGTTAGATTAATTTTCGTGTCGAGTTATTATAATTACACGGATACCTATTGTAGTCCGAAACGATCCTCAAATTTGCTGTTTTCTTTTTCTTCTAAGAGAATCTGCCGCATTACTTGACTGAGTTTTAATGTTTTAAAGTTTATGGATAACAAAGGAGTACGGTATGTGCTTGCCATCAAATTGCTAATCGTAATTGGATACTATGCCAAAAGGCACTGAGATAAGAGAAATTCTGTGATTATAGTAAATAAAACAATGTTATAAAATTGTATCATATTTCTAGTCACAGAATTTATTTCATATATATTATTTAATAAAGGGCTTTATTAATAAGATACTTGCATAATATATTGCGCCTATTTGCTATGAGGTCTATGAGGCTATCACAAACTGGAGATCTCTTCCATTAAAATCCGGGGCTTTATTTCTCGCAAAGATAAAATAAAATTTGTGCCCAAACAAATGAAAGTTAATTTTTATATGTACCCGACCTCATTTTAGATAGCACGTAATAAATGGACTGTAGTGGGTTTGTTATCCGTACAACTATACCTTCGCTCGGAATAATAGAGGGTCCTTGAGGGACGTTCAGATATTATATTTTATTGAGAAATTACTGAAGTTGGCCTTAATTTATTACACCTACGTTGAATAATAAAACTGTGTTCTATAGATGAGCATTACTAAAACTATTAATTATATCGATTCAATATAGTTTGTGAAATAACTTTGGCAAACTTGAAAGTTTTCATCGCTGTATCTTCGAAGCACTAGCGGAGAAAAGATTTGTTGTGAGTTCTGTACACAACAACTGTTGAAACATCAACATTTTCCAACTTGAAACTCCCGCTATTTCAATGTTTTCGATGACTGGCGCCGTATCGCAGTCAAGTGATAATTAGAGTTTAGTGATTTTAGAAGCGACAAATCACGTCTAACGGGCGAGCGTATTCAGTCGCACGCGGCGCTGTTGACTCGCACGATCACTTACTCCGATCATTACATAAATCGCGGGGGCAGCGAGGCCGCAACCGATATTGCGTCTGGGCTCACTCTGCATAAATAAATGAATATAGCACTCGGGAAGCGATCAGCTAATGGGATATGAATGAAGCGCGGTGGGCTACACGAGCTGGAGTCTAATGGAATTCGCTTGTACGCAAACACGCTGCGGCCCTCGCCTCACCTGCAACTCCTCAAGCGCGCGCGGGCTAATAACACTCCGCACTCGATCATCTTATAATATTGAAATTAAGAATCACGGCCAACAATGATATTGACACCTTATTGCATCTCAATAAATAATCGGTTTATTAAATTTGCTTTGTGTACCTATTTGATCTAATAATAAATCTAATACACCCTAACATTTATTAGATATAGTCCGAATAAGTAAGTGTTACAAGTGATACAAATCCGGCCAAATAATATTCAGATGCATATTTAAAAGTCAAAGTAAAGTTATATTATAGTTATATATATATATATATATATATATATATATATATATATATATATATATATATATATATATATATATATATATTATATATATATATATATATATATATATCCAAAAATTTAGAATCGCAAACATGTATACAAATTATTAATTAAATTAGAATTGTATTTTCACTCATATTTGCCACAGGTAGCCACCGCACATGTAAAATTTAATGCAGTTGATAACATTAATATGGTTCATTAATTTGAGGTCGTTAACGTAATTTATTTTATATTTATTTACTTTCAGTTAAATAATTTATATTTGTTGTCGATAAATTGAACAACAGCGTGTGAAAATTATATACATTAATTTTATTAAGTTTAAAAAGTCTTATTAGTATTATATTAGAATATTATTTGAAAGAATCAAGAAAATCTTTCAACATTTTGGCAAAGATTCACCCACATAAGGTGCCTACGAAGTATATTGACGGGGTAAACCCATCAATATACTCGTTCTTCATTCAATTCTTATTGTCGAAAGGGACAATGTGGCGAGAAAGATATTGTGAGGAATGGCGTTCTGGTCCATAAATATTCAGTGAAGTGGACTGTGCCTGAGCCCTAATAAAAATCTCAAACTTTAGCTCTATGCTAATGTAATGCTTAGGTACTAAGAGAAATGTTTCTACTACTTCTGAAATAAAATATATAAGTTATGGTCATTGATACAAAACTCAAGTCGGATCCTCTATTTACCAACACTCAACAATTAGGGTATTTTTGTTCATATCAAGTTGTGCAGCAATCTTTAATGGAATAGAAAGAGTAGGGATTAAAATATTTTTTCAGCTTTAAAAAATCTAGCAGTTTCCACGTCGATTCCATAATAAACACTATCGCTACGGATTGATAAAACAAACTAATCAAGTACTTAAATGTCTGCCGTGTAAATTTACGTGCCAAAGAAAATTCGCCAAACTTCAAAGCATATTTTACTTTTGGTGAGGTAGAAAGAAATTCTGCTCCGTTTTAGTATTTACACGCTCGAGTTTGTATAAGTTTTTAATTAAGTATGTATAATATTTTGTACACACTATATTTTAAAACTTAAACGAAATACTAGTTGAGTGTATTGAGCTGCTGTTGGTTTAAAGGTAATTCAATATACTTGTGTGTTTTGTTATTAACGTTTACTTATAAATATTCTACGTTTATGTTTTTTATAAATATTTTATTATCATTTTACGTTTACTTATAAGTATTCTTCGTTGCTTGCGTTCAAAACCGATTTTAGACAAGTATTTTTTAATGTTTTACTTACCTACATACATTGTCACTGATTTTGATTATAATTACGCGTACCTGAAACAAACAATAGATTTTATTACAACCAATTATTAAAATCACCTAGGAGTTATATGTTATAGATAAATAATATTATTAATAAATTGTTCATACAAAATCTATTTATATATCACTAGATGTTGGCCGTTACCTTATGCGCGAAAAAGGAAATCTCGTGGAAACCGTAAATTTTGCCGAAATAAAAAGAAACCTATTTCCTTTCCCGTGGTTCTCTAACTGTGCCAAATTTTAATTAACTCGGACCAGCCCCTGTTCAATGCAAACAAACAAATCTTTCCTCTTTATGATAATAGGTTGGGGAAAAAGAAATCCATTATTTTTCGGTATATGGCTCTAGTGATCGATATCTCGTAAAGTATCAATCGGACCATTTCAAAATTATGCTCGTTGTCAAGGTGACATTTCACACTAAAGAAAATAGTTTGCTGTTTTTAGATTGGTCCATTCAGTTGTGAGTTACAGGATGTTGAAAATGGAAGGCAACAAACAGAAATTAGGTACATTTAAGTTTTTTTTTGATAAATCCGAAAATGCAATCAAGGCGGCTGAAATTGTGAATAGTGTTTATTAGGGTGTTCTAATTATGGCCAAAAATTATTTTTTGGAAATTTGTAACGCACACCCTCAAAATGTTTATAAATGCTAAAACAACCTAAATATGAATTTTTATCCTTCTAGGATGATTGCAATCCGTGCCGACTGAGCCACTAAGTTTACAAAAAATCGCGTCTGTATCATACAAAATCAGTATTTTGTTCTATTACAAAACCAATATAAGTGCAAAAATTAGGTAAATTCGGATTAAAATAAAACAAGGCTGACATGAATACTTATTTAAACTCATAAATTAATAACAACAAGTTTGGATAACTTCTCTTTAGGTCAGCTTTTACAGGCTTGATACAAATATCTTTGTTGACGATATAGCGCAACAAGAACCTTCGTTATTTTAATTTTTTTAGCCGTGATTTACGTACTTTTCATGAAGATTCCTGTCAAAAAGTGCAGTTTAGATGTTGATCCCTACAAGCTCCCTGGTTTTTTAAGTCCAAGAAGCTGTTCTCTATCGTCAAATGTAGCAATAACATTGGCAAATTTCCTTCTTTTCAATTTCGTCGATACATATAATTAGGTAACAGTTATCTATTCTGATAGACTGAGATTACTTCAGATAAGTTGTTTTGAAAGACATTTTGATTGCTTCTGTCCTGGATTCGTACATAGACGAGAAAATCTCGTCCGGCATACTGCGTCCAGAACTAAGAATCTATTATACAGACTGAATATATAATAATATTTCATGTTATTAACAGAATACGAGTACGTTGAAATGACAACTAATAACTCTTTTTTGTCAAACATTATTTGATATCGCACATCTTAATGCCTTCAAATGATGAAGATTGAGGAAAAGTATTTTCATAGAAACAAAGGTAGGTCAAACGAAACAATTGTTTAGGTGGCGTTGACAAAAAATATTTAATATTAAAGAAAAGGACAAGAACTAAACTTTCTTCCTTCTTCTTGTAATAGGTTTTGTCTAAGTTCTTTTCTTTCTCCGCATTTTTTTGACAGAATATGTTTTATAATCTTATTATTATTACGTTTCTTTCACTGGCAGTCAGATTGACTTCATAAATAATGTAAAATACACTTAAAATAGGACAGCCAAAACTTAACGATTATGTGTTGATTTTGCATCATATATTTGTTTCTGTAAAATTCAAGAGTGATAAAAAAATACTGCCTGTATTTTTTTATCACTCTTGAATTTTACAGACATATTTAGGTACGCAATAAACAATTGCGCACAAGAAATCTTAAAAAACTACGTATGAAACGACAAATGAAACATTTAATTGCAGGTCATAGGGTTGTCACCTTGTAACTTGTATGGGAAAATTAAAATCGCAAGTCGGCACGTGTTATCGTTTATCAAATGCGATATTTTTCTTTTTCTAGGCTATATTGGGTCAATCCGAATATTTTAAGAGGGTCGCATACCCTAAAAAAATATCGAATTTGAAATTTCTGGGACGCCCTAGTGTTTAAGGTGCTGATACTGTAACAGCTAATTACGTGCAATTTTGGTTTCGTCGATTTCGTTTAGACATTTTTGATGTTAAAGATGCATCTCGCACGGGCAGGCCTGTTGTCGAAAACCGAAAACGTCGATAAAATCACAGAAATAGTCGAAGTTTCCGGCATGTCAGTAGTCATAGCATCGGCCAGGAGATGAAAATCGACCATAAAACAGTTTTAGACCATTTACGCAAAGTTGGATACAAAAAGAAGCTCGATGTTTGGGTGCCGCACCTTGAATTTCACGCAAAAATAATGGATTTCTTTTTCCCGAACCTAATATTAAAGTATATTTATTATAGTATTTACCAGCCCCGAGGGGTTCAACATAACGGCCAGGGACTGTAAATTCTTGTCAAGTGTCGACAGGCTGCTTTCAACAGTCATAGCATTGTAATTACTTATTGCATATAGAGTAGGTATACAGAATATTACCTTCTTGTGTCCTTCGTTAAATATTAGTACCTAGGAGACCGAGATTCGCTCGCAGTTATAATATAATGCTAAAATAATTAAAAATAGATAAAAAAATATTTGAAAAAAAGAAAAAAAAAAGAATCACAAAAATTGTCGTCTGACTGGGATTCAAACCCGAGACAAAAATTTGCCAACAACACAAATAGTCCAACGCTAACCAAAACGCCAACGGTATTTGACGTTTGGAAATCGAAATCACTCATACTACTACTTATTACGCGACAAAGGAAAAAAACAGTTTCCCTGCGATAAAATTTTGCTCCCCTAAAAGTCCCTTCATAGCATAGCTAGGTATACTAAATTTCTTGGAAATATTTACGACCGTTTTGGAGATTCCGATTATATCTATACAAGATTGTCTCGTATGAAGAATAAGATTAAAAATAACTTGAGCTTGCAATCCTACTACTATAATAAATGTGAAAGTTTGTGGATGGAACAAAAATGGATGGATGGATTGATGTTTGTTACTCTTTCACGCAAAAACTACTGAACGTATTTTGATGAAATTTGGTATGGTAGTAGTTACCTACTTCTTAGGCTCTGGATTAAAACATAGGCTACATTTATCCGGAAAAACTACAGTGTTCTCGAGGGATAATGTATTTACGCGAGCGGAGCCGCGGACAAAAGCTACTTAAAACATAAATACTTATTACTTACCTATCTATAAAATAGCAATACCAAAACGATGAACACGAAATCGTTGAAATATTTCGTTGTTTCGTGTTCCGTTGACTTAATATCAATATTCATAGTCATGACTTAATTAGGAAAATTAACTGAACTACGCCTCAAACCCTCTTGCTTATTAAAATGTAAATAAAATCATTTTATGGAAAGGTTTCTTTACAAATAGAGAAATTGAGATGAAATATTATAAAATTGGACATGTAATTCATGCGATCAGCTCGTTATACAAAATAAACACAAATTCAAACTTTTCAGTCTTATTAAATACCGTTTATTTTAGGCTGCATAGGCCCATTATTACGTGTATCGTTTTTATTTGCATTTTTTTAAAGTATATGCCTTTCTCCATCTCTTTCTTTTTCTAAGAGTACCTAGGTATTATGAAATTGACATAATTATGGTGCTTCGAACCTATTTCAATTTAAATAGTTAAAATATTTAACTACACTTTTTTATGGAGTAGGTACGGAGATTTTAGCGCTCTATCTTGGGCTTGTGTTAGAGTTTTAACAGCAAAAAAGGTGAAATTTGACTTTTTTAATAAACATTATTTTGAATCTGCACGTTTGTCTATGTAAATCTGCATTCTCAATATAATATAATATTTATTTATTTTTTATTATTTCTCAAATATTTGGTACATGTCATGAAAATGTACGTTTTCAATCCATTTTTGAAAAGCAACGTTGTAAGAATTTGAAGACATGGATCCTAAAGTATAAAACCTATTATAGTAATATTTCAATACAAAGTTTACTGGCAACACTATACCAAATTACACAGTAGGAAACGAGTGTTCGCCTGGGGTCGGGTAAGTTGTAACACACGGGCGAGGAAACTTCACCGAGGTCGCGGGCACCGATAAATATATCCTAAGTCGTATGTGGCTGTAAGTAAGATTGAAACGTATAGAATTACTTACATAAACGTTTTGCTATAATATCGGAAAAGAGATCAGAAGTTAATCTATCGGCAACATTCCTCGCGTTTCGCCGGAAGGCACCGCCGCCCGCCGCACCGCGTCGACGACCGCCGCCGACCCGCTCCGGCCCTCCTGCACGCGACCGCCCTCTTCTCTACTACGACTACTGGATAATCGATCTTTTTGCAACTCACTATGCGCCTATCTCGCAGCGATTAGTTTATATACAAACTGCATTAGATTACAGTTGTGCGAAGTTTGTTTGTGGTTAGTTATGGCGTAAGTTGAGGTCTCCGGAGGACTATACTCGAGATCATATTCGCACATTTGTCTTTGTGTAATACGTGAGAATAACGCTACCAGGATACGCTGTATACATTTGCATGTGTTTTTAAAAAAAAAACATTTATTTCAAGGCATTTACAAGTAACAAATTAGATTGTTAGAATATAAAATTACTAGAATTAGTATTTAGATACGGAAATTAGAGCAAACCACACAAAATAATTTCGAACATCTTGTGTCATCTTGTGACTATCGTTTCAACAAAGAAATCAAGTTAAAACTAAAAGCCAATTTTAATCTCGATACATTCCGAAACATTTTTTCACAAACAGCTTTCGTTGTTGTGCAAATATTATTGTTTGTGCGACAAATATTCACACCATGTGAATTTGTAATCCAATTTCCCCCTTGTTTGGCGACAACTCAAAACTACGATGTGTAATTAAATAAAATCACAAAAAGCTTCATATATCTCGGAAAGGGATCAAAGGTAAAGGCACTTCGATGATAAATCAGTCAGATATATGTCCTCTCCGATTGATATAAGACATAAGTAAATCGTCTATATTTTCTTATTCCAATTTGTTACAGCGTTCCATACATTCCTCTTTTCTTTCAACCGCAATCTTATTTCATTCATCTAAAGAAACTAAATTATTTAACGTTTCTATTAGAGAACGATAAGTAAGCAAAAGTCAATTATATAATATCTGTTTTACTAAAATTATTCGAGGCGTATTAAAATATTATATTTAAATGTACATTTCTTTAATTCGTTCCTCGTTTATAGTTGTAGTCGAATGTTTTCACGAGCTCTACGCGTGTTGATATAAAGATGCAGGATTTTTATATTTTACGAATTTTGCGAGAGGTTAGTAGTGGTAAGCGCCAGTTTACACCGAAACGAGACGATACGCGACGCGGCGCTGAATTTTTAAGATAGCGATTCAAAATTGAACTTTATTCACTAAACAAGAAGATACACGTTTAAGAGTTGTCAGAATGTCAAGCAAGACCGCTTTGCATAGCGCAGTTGTAATGAAACGTGTAATGAATAAAGTTCGTTTCTAAACATTATTTTAAAAATGCAGCGCCGCGCCGCTTATCGTATTGTTTCGGTGTGAGCTGATCCTAAGCCCCTGGATAAGTGAATAGGTGTAGTTGGATTTGGATTGTGGCCCCTACCTACCTAAGTTTTATACGATCTTGTAATATTTTACAAGATCGTATAAAACTTAAGTAGGTACCCGTTTCGGGACCAAATGGGACTTGTATTTTATGACGCTATTATAAAACGCCCTAAGTGTGAGAAATTATTTTGGGATGGTAGTTTTCGCAGCATTTAGTTTTTGAAATAAAATTTCTCACGAAATAAATAAAGTGTTATATCAGATGAGTAAAGACGAGAAAACTTCAAACTTACTATTACTAAGTAGGCCTTTAATATGCCTTACAAGATGTTTTTAAACTTAAACTTAAAAAACTTAACAACTAAAGTATAGCTGTTAAGTTTTTGAATGTTGTATTTTTTTAACAAAAATAAAACTTTATCACAACATTCTTTACGCAATCTATAAATATATTTTAATATCCAAAGACCATTTCCGGAAAATAATGTCAACGTGGACGGATAAAACATTCTAGGATATAGAATCTCGAGCGTTAATTTGGAAAGGAAAACGGCACGGCCATAAAATAAAGAAATGCCACGTGTAACTATGAAAATGAAATACGAGAAAGGCTTTATGAATTTGGGCACAAAGTTATGAAAGGAAGGTAAAGGAAATGGTCACCGGAATTTCCTCTCCACATGCCGGAACACGACGTACGTATTGAACTCGGCTTTACGAGAGGTACGTACACAAAATGGCATCGGGATCGATGGCTCGCATATGATTACTTTACAAAATAAGAATTCCTAAAACACAATTACTATAAAACCTTTATTTTAATATAAAAAGAATATTTTTGTACTTTACTTTGTTGTCTTTAGAAAAAGAGTTACAGGTTACAGTGTACACCAATTTTTTTTATCGTTTAATTAATAAATTAATTTGGCAATACATTTTGTTTTTTTTTTACTAAGGCGGTCACCAATCCAACGTCACTAGCAATGGCGCGTAGCTTGACTTATCAATTAATTGATTGACGTTAACAGCGACGAGTGTTTCAAAACTCGCTTAAAGCAGCTCTTGCTAATATTTTTCGGCAGGCGTCAAAGTGTACGTTTCACATTTTTTACTCGTTTTACACAGTTGAAGTTGTTTACTTATTTTCCACGTACACATTAACCTAACCAAGGGAATATCAGGACATGCTTATTAATGTTTTATTTCAAATTACTTCAAAAGTTATTGTCCGATATTATTATTTTATGATGAAAAAAGTAAAATCTATACGCAATCTATAACTATACAAATATAAACAATTCATATATACAGGAGTTGGCAAGGGTGGACAGACAGACGGAGAGATAGACGGAGAAAGTTAGGAAGGATAGATATTGTACTCAAAATAATAGATTGTTAATTTAATTATTGTCTTAAAGATTTATAACATAGTACTAGTAACCTAATACACGATTGTGTGGTTGCGTAATGCGTGGATTACTTTTCTTTTTCTTTCACTTCTGGGTATCGGTATTAAATAACTAAAAAAATTCAAAAAGTAAAGTGAAAGACCTGCTTTTATTTATTATATTAAATTACATTCACAGTTTGTAGACCAACTAACAAGACGTACAGTCTATGACAAAATTATTAGACAAAAAGTTTATAATTTACAACATCCACACAAATTGAATTTGACCAGGGTTATAATCCTCAGTTGGCCCCGACTCACCACATACGTTTGTAAATTGGGCATGTTTCTAAATTCAAAAATTAACGCTCAACAAACTTTCACAAAATAAAGCTAATAAGACAGCAGTCGTGCCAACATATTCAGTTTGGTGTAGTGCATACCGTACGGCGCACAGTGTTGGTACACTATAAAACCTTATTTGGTTATTCGTGTAATCAAAATTAAAAAAAAAAACAAGCGAGCCTTACAAAAAATAATAAAAAATCAATGCTTAGTACGATTTTCTAATATGATAAGCAGTGACAGAAATCAACGTTAAAATTAAAATAAAAGCGAGCCAGCCCTACACACAAATCATATTACTTAATTTTTATTTTTAATCTATTTATATTAAGCTTTAAAAATCCAGCTCTTTATTATAACAAAATGGTATCACATTTTGTAAACATGAAATACCTTTTGCGACCAAAGCTCATACATTTCTATAGAGTATTCGGAATAAATACATAGATATAAAATGTTATAGATATGTTGAATAGGTCGGTTCAAACGTAGTTTCCAAGTAATTGAGAGTTGTGTTGTTATTCACGCGGTCGGGCGGGCCTCGTGCAGGAACTCACAACAGGGAATAGATTCCTTTAGTCACATTTATGGCTAATATATTCATGGAACTTTCACAAAAATATTACAGAAGGCGTTCGTGTCCGCTTTATTATGGGTAGGAGAGATACAAAAAACACATATATTCGAATTACCCGCGGAGACAGGTTCGTTTGTGCCGTGGATAAATATGATAAGGACTGGTCGCTTTTATTTGGTTATCGTGTTGTTTAAATTGATACCCAAAATTATAGTACGAAAATTATATAAAAGTTTATTACATTTGGGTGAATACAATGGCGTGACTGTTTGCAAAATTCATTTCAGATTTAGGTTAATCGCGTTAACCAGCAGCATTTAAGTACTATAACTAACGAAACACACAATACCCATCGTATAACATCGTAACTTTAAACGTATAATAGGTATACGTCTGATTGCAAGTGTTACAATTATTATTTGAAGTAAATATCATCAAACGACCATAGCCTAGGCATAGAAATAAGGTTTACGTTTTGTCGTGTTGCATATATAATAAATATGCAGTTATTAAATTTTCCGGTGAATTAGAAATATTACGCATTAATGTTACATTGTAAGTAGAATTACAGCTAAAATACGAGACATGTGTACTCGACGTCCGTGGCCGTCAAAAAGGATGACTAATTGCGGAAACATAAGAGTAGTTCTGCTGATTTATGTGAGATAGTAGCTCTGCTTTTATCTGCATTATAATGGATTGTTGTTGCTACTGTTATGGTACCGCGAATTTACACCCAAGCACTCCGGCAGCGGAGAAAATAAGTGTCTTATAATGTCTAAAGCTTTGTATAAAAGAATAGCATTCCCGAAGTATATTATATTATGTCTGTCTCGAATGAAAAACGTAAGTAGAGCAATAACTCATTATTCGTCGTATAAAATTACTCATTCTAATCTTAAGAGCTAGGGCTCTTGGTTGTGGAGTAATCGCCATATTGTCCTTTACTTTTGACCTCTTAAATAGAATTACTATATATATATATACAACAAAACTTCTGTAACCTGTAGATTTTTCTTTAGAGTTAACAAAATATGTTAACAATTGTCAAGTCAATGTGAAGGTTACATTAAAAGCATCTTACACACTATGTGCAAACGCTACAATATTGCATGAGATTGACCGTTTTTTTCACAACTAAGAGATTAGTAAAAGTTGAAGGAGTTAATTTGACTTGTAATAATCTATTGTGATTACAATTCAACATTAAAATAAGCGGATACTTAAAATTTATATTAGATGGCACTCATCGATTTTTCAAGAGTATGAAAAAGTGATCAATGTAGCTAGTAGCAGCTGTAAAGGGTTCTAGTAATAGTATATTGTGTAGCAAATGTATGGACATTTAATGTTCTATATTCAGCCGAATAGAAGTTTTATAGAGGCAATGAATACATAAGTTGCATCGCAGCAACGGCGCGGGCGGCGCGGTTTGCAATTCAGTGTGTCGCCAGCCTTAGTCGGCGGGCGGCGGCGCACGTCACGAACACGCGCACGCGACGCGCCGCGCAATTTCCGCTTCGCTATCAGATGGCTTGCTGGCGCAACCACGCTCCGCTGTCAACCCAGCGGCGAGAAAAACGCGATACAGAAACTGAAATAAAATTCAGCGATGCGCGCATACAGACGCATCAGAATAGCGATTCATATCTGTAACATGAAAATTCAGACGTGCATAGCGATTTTAAGCAGCAAAAGCTGTTTAAAATGTAGCCAAGGTATTTTCTATTGGGATTTCCCTTTGTGTTTATTACGTCTGAAAGCTATCTATCAAGAATGAGAAGTTATAAACGATTGCCAAGTTATAAAGAAGAGAGTTTATTATGTACAAATATTACATGGCTGGGTTCCCAAGCTCTTGTTTCTTGCTATGAAAGTAGGTAATCTGGAAGTATGGACCACACAATATTAAGTTTAAGTATTTAGTTTTGGATTTGCATCCTAAGACATGAATAGTGTTTGTACGGAAAGTGTACATGGACAAGAGGCAGTGCTATAAAAATGTAACATAAAAGTTACATAGAATCAATTAAATTAAGTGGTATATTAAGGTGAGCCGCGGGAGACTTAGCAGTAAGGAGTGGGCCGCGATTTAATCGCGCGTTTCGGCCTGCAACAGGAAGTGGGTCAAGCAGCGCCGCCCGAGCTATTTATTGCGTTTCCGTCTGAATTACAATAGATATACTTCAAAGAATACAAAATTAATCTATGAACAGATTGAAAAGTTAGCGTGCCTTTAATCACGACTGCCCCGACCCACGGTTTGATAAAATAAAATCATCAGATCGATATCATGGGTTTGCAAAAAGGCATACCATTAAACGTTCTTTTTATTTGCCGGCGCCTTCCGTTGAAGCGGGCTAAGTCTTAGTCGCTCTGCAATTACAGACAAGTGTCTTTAAATGAACCGGGCTCTCGAGCACGGTGCATCGCTTTGCACCCGAATGCTCCTTTTTCGCCGTTATGCCGTTTTCTCTCTGAATTAATTTGATGATTTTATTTACATTTAAAAAAGGATACCAAATAAACGTACACTTGAAGGAAAAATTTAAATAATAATCATACAATAAGAGCTTTAGATTTTTCATTAATAAATATTACTTATTGTGCACTAGTTGTGTTTACCTAGAAGGTTGTAGTAAAATTAACAAAAAAATTATAGATATTATGTAGGTGGTAAAATATTTGATTAAAAAACATTTGGAACACTGTATAGTTTTAAGGGTATTTCATCACATTTACCGAAGTAATTACAATAAAATAAATATAATAATACAATAATATTATAAGGAAGTAACATTTGTTTATTTAATGTTTGCATTGACTAGGCTCCGAAACTATTTGCCGATTTTGATGTAATATGGCACATATAGGTATAGAGTATCTACACCACGGTGATGGATATAGGTAAGTTACTTTATATCCCAAAACAGTATAGTGTTCCCGTGGGATACTGGATTTATGCGGACGAAGCCGCGGGCAATATATTATATATTTGATATTATGTTGTCGTACGAAAAGCATTTCGATATGAAGCGTGAACTAGTCGAAAACAGTATCAAAGTATCGTTATCAGTGAGTGTTCGCATACCTCGGAATTGTAAGCAGATGCTTATCATATTTCACATTATGGAACTGCCAAGCTTTGTGACATTCAAATGCTGTCAGATAGCTTCATACTTCTTTTGTAATTTACACAAAAATATTTGCCTGCGTCTTTGGGACATATATACGAGAAAAAAAGAGATTTATTTTCATGCATTATTCATCTATGTGTCTTCGAACGTTTGCACGTCAAAACACATGATATTTTAGTCGTACAATAATGATATATTTTGTGGCACAAGACGTTCGGTAATACACAGTTATGTTCATTATGTGTCCCGGCAGTACTGAGATATATCTACTTTTAATTATACTTCTATTTTGATGACCTCTGTGGCTCAGACGTTAGCGCGTCGGCGCTCAAGCCGGTCGCGGAGTCGAATCTGGCCGAAAGAACAAAAATTTTCTGTGTTCCTAGGTCATGTGTCATGGATGTGTATTAAATGTGTATAGTATACTAAAATCTTAAATATATGTATAGAATAAAAGTATTAAATATATTATATCCGTTGTCTGGTACCCGTAACACAAGTTCTTCGAGAACTTACCACGGGACCTGATCGACGTGGTGTGAAAAGCGCCCATAGATACATATTATATAATTTGAAAATTGAATTCTTATAACATTATCTATTTAATACCTTATTTAATCGTGATAATCATGTAGCTTAGTAGATGACACTGTACGATTTTTGTTAATGCGTGTAATTTATCTAGATCACTGTGCAAGTGGGTACGGTCTGTACAAAATGAAGTCTGCAGACGGCATTGTTTAATTTTACAGCTGCTTGAATTTTACGATGTAGTTTGTAACGTTAATACAGTCATATTAAGTTGGTGCTTGGTTCGTCCAATTCTAAACTATATCTGAAGTCACATTAAAATAAACCATTAAATATTACACGTCATCGGTGGGATGTGGAGAAATTTAAAATTGTTTTAGAATCTATCGATATAAGTTTAATAGCTAACAATCATCCGACTACTTCAGTAATGGCACTGTTTTGGCATCGGTTATACGTTTGCGAATGCGAAAACAAGTTATATTGTTATGTGAAAAGTGTTGTCTTTATTCAGCGATTTTGCGACGATTCAAAGGATTGCCGATGCATAAGATAAAATGTTTCTTACAGAAGGATTTAATATATTGTCATATTAAAACAATTATTTTATTTTTAACATTGTATAAAAATATCAGTTGTGATAAAGTAATTAGAAGAAACGTTTTAATTTGCTTCCCTATATACAACACAATTCCAAAATCATTCGATATTATCAGAAACGACCGTAAAAGTGATAAAATTAATAAGTATGTTAACAGTTATAGAGCACCCGTTGTCTAGATAGCGATCTATGTAGTTCGCCTCTTCGCTAAGATTAGTGTAAAATGCGCGATGGCTTGTATATTCGATGATATTGATTTTGGAATGTGGCCAAAAAAACTCGTAGCAGGGGCACGCGTCAACTGCCGCGCTGGCCGGTCCCAACGTCAACCCTTTTACGAATATTAAATTTTGTTTTGCCACTTCGCGATTCTAAAAGTATCGTATACTTCATATCACCTTTTCGAATAGCATGTACAATTTTTACTGCACGTTCGTGGGAAATTGGATTGATCTAGGATTTACAGTATGTTTTTGGTATTTTTAAGGTTTGAGAGACTTTGTTTGTCAGTAGATAGATATTTAATAATAACTTTTGCCCGTGGCTCGCGTAAATACAAGATCCCACGGAAAAACTGTATTTTTCAGGATAAAAAGTAGCCTACGTGTTGTGAGAGAGAGTGTTAATCCAGAGCTTAAACTACTACCATACCAAAACTCATCAAAATCCGTCAAGTAGTTTTTGCGTGAAAGAGTAACTAACATCCATCCATGCATCCTCACAATCTTTCACATATTTCATACTTAGTAGGATTTAAGTACTAAGTATATCTATATTAATATTATAAAGAGAAAAGATTTTTTTGGTTGTTTGTATCGAATAGGTTCCTAAACTACTCGACCGATTTTGATGAAACTTGGCGCACATATAGAATAGACGGACGGAGAAGGACATTAAAATGTACGGTTTATTTCGGGACTTCCTATTGCGCGCATGAAGTCGCGGGCAACATCTAGTCTAAGATATTAAAATTATTAATTAACTTGGATGAAATTAATATCCATTTATTAATAAGAGTAAATATCCAGTTTGTATAGAAAATATGGAAATGGCTTTAGGTACGCTTACGCCATACTCCTCTAAATGTATAGTTCAGCTGCCGATGTCTCGTAGTGCCGTTGTCGGAATGTTAATTAACTTTTGTGAACTCCCGTTTATGACATTCCATAACCGAAAATAATCACTAGCATATCACTTCTTGAGTCGTCGTTATTGGCTTTAAATTTCATGTATATTGGGTATATTTTAAACAAGATGGTATTATTTTGAAGAATAAATTCGATTGGCCGAAATTGATGACGTGGTAGAGGTTGTATGTTTTGAACATAAGCAAACACTTCGCAAATCGTATAAATTTGAATATCTTGAGATTGTGTGGGCCGAATTTTATAAAACAAACTGAAGTCGTAACTTCGTGCTAAGCATAAAGTATTACTGAAAACTCTATTTGATTCGGCCGAAGTTCTTACGTGATGCGAATTCGAATAGATTATCAAATAGATAGGATAACTAACTAATATTTTATTTGCACAGTTTTAATTCCTTGCCTACGTATTTAAAATATTCTGTGGGCAGAGCTCGAAAATAAGTAGATAGATAATCACTAGACCAGGTTAGTGTGCTAATATTGTAAGTGAAGTGAAGTTCTTTTCTCGTTATTATAACACGTGTCTATGAAAGTAAAACATACGTAAATTATATGTTTCGAAATTATTAAAGTTCATGAAGATATTCTCAAGTCTACAAGTGTTGAAAAATGACAAACTTTCATTAAAAATTTCCAGTGGTGCTCCATAAAAACTTGGACATTATTTTTTAACTTTAAAATATTTTATATGCCAGAGACTCAAATAAAGAATTAATGAAGGTACACATTAAGGGCACACTCACACGTGTATATTAAGGGCTTGTACACATGAGTGCGCCGCGAGGACGCGCCCTACACAACTCTGCGTCGTCGTCTTATTAAAACAATCAAAAAAGGAGCATTAAATGTATGAAATTGGGTCAAATATGTGCTATCAAGATTATCTAGAGATCATTTCTATGTACAAACATAGGGTTCTGTATGATTAAATGTAACATCTTAACATAGTTCTCTATTCTGGAAATCGCTATATAAACATCTATCCATTAGTGACTGCTACTGAAAAACAATAAAAAAACGACTATCATTGTTTAATACGTGAAGCAAAAATTTCATGTACGGTTTTACGAGAATTGTGCATACGGATCAGTGTGAAATTAGGCACATTTAAAGTTTAAGTGGAGAAAGGCCTCCCGAAGGCTAATATTTTTAAAAATAACGCTTAGAAATACATTAAATTTATAAAAATAAGAACAACACCCACTACCTCCACCCATACTAGCGTTTTTTTTTTATATTTTTTAATTTATATATGGCATCGGCTTATAACCATTTGCCAGTGTCAAGTTAAAAAGGCGGGAAATGGAACTTTCGTTTCAATTTTCAACACCGTATTATTAAATTGTCAAGTCTAAAGTCTAGTCAAAGTCCAAATAAATAGTCAGTGCAGTCAATGAGTCATGTCAGTCGATACAGTAAAGTGGTAGAAGCTTGGCGGAACACAAAATAGCACGTTTTTAGAAGTTGTATCACTTGCCCACACGTGTGCACGTTAACGAATATTTAATGGTTAATATTCTACCAATATTACACATTAAGAACCGAAATAACACAAATTTATGAAGATATAAAAAATACACAACGTCACTCATTGAACTCTCCGGAAAAACTAGCTACTAGCGTTTTTGTTTATATTACAGGAGGTTTGATACAATTGTCAATGAGTGTCAATCTTTCCTTCACAATCCATAAACAACATTTACATGTTTTATTTGGGTATCTAAGAGGCAAAAGAAACCTAAAAAAGTTGAAACATTAAAATTAAAACATGAATTATGGTCGAATTTCGACCACAGGGCGACCTCTAGTCAGTCAATAATATTTAAATGGCAAAGAAATCTGCGGGGATTTCCGACCGCTGTCCACCGTCTTATTGTAAAGTTAAAACAGCATCAGAACTGTCGCAGTCGCATGGCAAATATTTAAATTAAAGAAATTCCTTTTATTCCCGGAGGCGCTGCGCCAGGTCGTAGTTGGACGTTTAGACGCGGCGCGCGATGTCGCTACAACTATTGCTCTCGGAATATGTGGAGCACGCATGGGCTATGTGTACGACATTGCATCAGGCTTATATACATATTGAAATACAATAAAACTGTCAAATCAAATATAGAAAAGTTTTATTTCATCATCTCAAGTCAATTCACATCGACACGAAGTTATACGCGATATGGCGCTGCATTGTAAGATAGGTTTCAACATTGATTTTTATTCATTACACAAGAAGATAAACGTTTCATTGTAAGAGTTCGAATGTCAGGTTGCACCGCGCTGCGCATGTGCAATGTATGACAGATGACTGATGTCATATTATGAAACGTGTATCATTTTTTGTAGTGAATAAAATTCTATTTTGTATAGCTATTTAAAAAATGCAGCGCCACGAACTGACCCTTAGCGATAATTATATCTATGTTACAATGTTTAAAGCGAAAAAAAGAAGGATGAACATCTCATCACATATAAGAGCGGAAATGCGACAACGCAAATAGATTATATTTTAATAGACAAGCAAAAAATAAGACAAATAAACGATTGCAAAGTCATTCTGGGAGAACCGCTAACCTTACAACATAGATTACTGCTAACTAAACCATTTACTGCGGAAACTAAAACTTAAGAAACTAATTAAGAGAAGGAAAGTTAGAGTGACAAAAGTAAAATGGAAACCCTCAGCACAGAAAAAGGAAGTTATCTTATAAATATCATCAGAGAGTACCTATGTAATAACCACCCTGGTGAAAACTCCTCAAACGACACCTGGTCAAAATTTGAAAATTTCTGTGTAACATCAAATTAGCTAGGAATCAGTAAAGGAACCCTGCACAATCGAAAAGGCACTCAATGGTGGAATAACAACACCAAAACAACTGTAGAGGAAAAGAAACGCGCATTTAAGATTTGGCAGGAGACCCGCTCTGATCAGGATAGGGAAAAGAACAAATTGGCCAAAAAAGCAGCTAGAAGAACAGTGGCCATTGAAAAACATAATGCTGAGCCTCCCCTCCTGAATCAGCTACAGCAGGTATCCCTCGGGAATACCTGCTGTACTTTTTAAGGATAAAAAGTAGCCTATGTTTTAACAAACATCCATCCATCCATCCGTACATCCACCCATCTATAAATCCAACCATACATCCTCACACACTTCTATCTTCTTCTATAAAAATCTATAATATCTATGGACGCTTCACGCCAAGTCAATCTGGCCTCGTGCTAAGTATCCGAAGAACTTGTGTTACAGGTACCAGAAAACGGAAATTATATTTAATACTTTTATACTCTACATATATTTAAGATTTTTACTATATGATACACATATTTATTACACATCCATGACCCAGGAACACAGAAAATCTTTTTGTTCGTTCGGCGGGATTCGAACCCGCGACCCCCGGCTTAAGCACCAACGCGCTGTACCACTGAGCCAGAGAGGTCGTCATTTATAATATTAGTAGGAGGATCGTAATAATTATTATTGATTGAAATTATTAGAAATGGTGAATTACTTGGTGATTTTGGTGATTCTCGTGTGAAGCATTATTTCTAGATATTCAAATATTTCTAACTCGTCAGTCGTCAAACATTTTTATTTTCTATGAACCTATGAATAAAACCTATGTCTTAAAAATAAACAAATATTCGCAATTATTTTAGCGATATTTTACGTTACTAAAATACACATTAAAATATTAAAAGAGAACACTATAATATAAACAAGGCAATAAAAGCTAATGAAGTGTGGCGTAAGCTGAATGGATTTGTAAAGGCAATTTTGGCGTAAAAACAAGCCAGCTAATGTCAAATGTTTTGTCATAATACGAAAATACCAAGCAAATTTCACTGCAGAAGTAAGCCAAGTGTCACGTGACTGCTGACTGCATGGCAATAAGTGTTCATAATACGAAAATGTAAGCCAGTTTGTTTCATGGCGTAAGCTGACTGGAAAATTGGAGCTTGTAATACGCCCCCTGCGCTTATTTATGGTTGCGAAACATGGGCATCAAAAAAGACGCATGAGCAAAAGCTCCACGCTACAAAATGCGTATGCTACGGTACGCTAGAAGTAGTCACACTAAAAAACAAGGCTCGCCATGAGTATATCAGGGCGAGCTTTAAAGTTGCAAAGATAACGGACAAACTGCGCTCAGTTGTACTCGATAGTCCAGGCTGAGATGGTACGGTCACGTAATGCGTAGAACCGAGGATCATGTCGTGAGAAAGTGCCTTTCTATGGCTACTATAAAGAGGGGAAGAGGAAGACCTCAGACCTGGGATGACGAATGTCCAGAGGGACATGAAGAAATCAGGTCTGAAGGAAGCACAGCGACGGACCACGTGGCATCGCATGATTGGGAAAGCCGACCCCGTGTAGCGGGAAAAGGCGAGGCCAAAGAAGAAGAATGTTTCAAGCGACACAAAATAATAATATGGATTTACAATTTAGTCTAACCCCAACAGAAAATATCTGAGCAATTTGCTATAACATAGCGAATCAACATTTAAAGAACTGATTATATAGGACCAGAAAGTTACTTTATCATAAGCCTAAGTGTACATAATACAACAATCTAATATTAGGTCATTACATATGAAATTGGCGTTTTGTAAAGGAGGAACGTAAAGTCGATTTTTTTAAAACATAATATATTTATTTAATCCAAGTATATACCATTGCTATCTATGCACTTTTGCCATCTCATAGGGAGTTCATTGATTCCATTACTAAAAAAGCCGTCTATTGTGCAGTGTGTGGTCTAGCGTTGTTCTGAAGCAGCGGTGGCCTAGAGCGAATGACCAACCTCGGTTGTTTAGCAGCTAGCTTTTCCATCATGATTTGCAGTTGCTGGCAATAGACAACTGCCGTAATCCTCTGGCCAGATTTAAGAAAGCTGTAGTGAACGACACCGGCACTTGTCTTTTTTTGAGTAAATTTTCGCTTGGGGCAGGCTTTGGCTGATTCGCCAGGGTTCAGGCATTGCGATGAGCGTTTCCGATCATCGTACAAGATCCACTTTTCATCACAGGTAATGATTCGATTTAAAATCCCTTCATTATTGTGCCGGTTGAGTAATGTAACGCAGTCGACGCGCCTTTGTCGGTTTGCTGCACTCAATTCATGAGGTACCCACCTTTCAAGCTTTTTCACCTTCCCAATTTGCTTCAAGTGGATTAAAACAGTTTTATCACTAACACCGCATCCTGCAGCTAACTCGGACGTGGTTTGCGATGGATCCGCTTCCACAATAGCCTTCAATTCTTCATTATCAACTTTGATCTCCGGCCGTCCACGGGGCTTGTTCTGCAGGTCGAAATTTCCAGAACGAAAACGTTGGAACCAAAAACGCACTGTGTTTTCTTTTGCGACACCGCCGCCATACACATCATTAATCCTTCGATCCGTTTCTGCAGCACTGGTGCCACGGTGCAACTCGTTCTCGAAAATAATACGATATTTCAAGTTTTCCGTTTTGTAAACAGAGTGACGCAAAGAAAAAACCAAAAGAGGAAAAAACAATATAAGGACCTAATACTTTATATATATATACGAGGGCGGCACTGAAAATTTCGGGAATCAAGGAAGTGACACAACAATACTATTTAAAAATGTATTTATTGCTTTTCGAAGTATTCACCGCGAAATTTGACACATTTTTCCATACGATGGAACCAATCATTGAAGCAACCATTCCATTCGGAAGTTGGGGTCTCCAAAATGGCCGTTTTGTAGGCGTCCACAGTTTCTTCAGGTGATGAAAATCTCTGACCACGCAATTTATTCTTTATTTTAGGGAAAGTATAGAAATCATTAGGGCTTAGGTCGGGGCTGTACGGCGGATGGTCTAATAATTCTATGATTTCTTGCTCTAAGAACTCTTTTGTTCTGTGCGCGGTGTGAGAACTCGCATTGTCGTGATGGAGGATGATGCGGCGGTTGCAGTTCTCTTTACGGAGTTCAGAAACGACCTGTGGCAAACAAATGTTAGCATACCATTCTGCATTAACCGTTCTTTGTCCCTCAAGAGGAATAGTCGCAACATGGCCGGTTTTGGAGACAAACGTGGCCACCATTTTTTTTGCAACACTCCGTGAACGAACAATTTTTGTTGGCTTTAACTCATTTTCGAACACCCAAACTCGTGACTGGTTTTTTGTTTCGGGTTCGTACGCGTATATCCAGGATTCGTCACCTGATACGATGTTGTATACAGCATTTGAGGATCCTGCGTGGAATCTTTCGAGAGTTCTGACGCACCAAGTAACGCGAGCCGCTTTTTGCTCTTCACAGAGCAAATGCGGTATCCATCGGGAAAACAACTTTTTTACACCTAATTGTTCATGCAAGATTATTTGTATTTGACTCATGCCAATGTCTAAAGTTGCCTGAATTTCGCGGTATGTCACATGTCGATCTTCCTCAATCAGATTACGCACAGCATCAACGTTTTCTTGGGTGACTGCAGTTTTTGGACGACCTTGACGGGGATCATCACTGAGCTTGACACGTCCACGTTGAAATTCAGCAAATCAGCGATAAATTGTGGTTTTGATGGGGCTTCATCACCAAATGCAGAAATCATCCGATCAACACACTGTTTTTGTGTTAAACCACTTCGCAAGTCATAATAAATCATCGCTCTAGAATTTTCTCGAGTCAATTCCATTTTCTCAACGACTAAACAAGTTTGACAAGACCTTGTGACAAGACCGAGAATCTTTTTTTAAATAAATAAATGGTATTCGATTTTTAAAACCAAGGAGTTTTAAATTAAAAAGATTTTAATATGACAGGAACAGTGGAAATATTCTATTCCGGATACTTTTAGTGCAGCCCTCGTATATATATGTAATCAGTATTACCATGACTTAGTGAGCAGGGGGTTTTGGGAGAGAAGAACTTAAATCTGGGAAACTGCCAATTTTTAAGCTATATATGTTTTTTCTTTCGTCATGCATCAATATATCAATAATTGCGTCTCTATTATGTCAGTCCGATTGGCAATTTGGTACGCGTACGTATAATTTTAACTTTATTCGAAAATTCGAAATGTGGTGTGGTTCCAATCCCGGTATTTGTTTTTATTAATCTACTAGAGCTCCGAGCTAAGCTCGGTTACCCGGTACTTATAATCTTATACTTTAAACGAGACAATCTTATATAATCGTAATCTCGGCAACGATTGCAAGTATTTACATGAAATTTAGTATGCAGGGAGTTATGGGGAAGAAAAATTGGTCTAGCTAGGTTTTAACCCAGGGAAACTGCGCATTGTTGAGTTATTTATGTTTTTTCTTTCATCATGCAACAATATATCAATAATTTTGACTCTGTAATGTTAGTCCGATTCGCAGTTTGGTTAATTTTTTGCGTTGTTCGGAAATTCGGAATGTGGTGGGTTCGAACCCCGGTAAAATATTTATATATTGTATTTTTTTTATCTACTAGAGCTCCGAGCAAAGCTCGGTTACCTAGGTACCTACTATAATTTATATTAGGTACCTACAAAGTGATGTACCACTACTATCACTACCAAAAACCTAGAGATTTCGCATATTATGTTGGTTACACAAAGTAGGTCACGATAGAAGTATGGCAATCACAAACATTTCAGTTCACTTTATTACGATGTTTATTTTCCACAATTTAGGGTTGTGCAGTTCTAAAAGAATCGGTATTCAACGCGCTTGTTAACTTAAATGAATCTTGCTAAGTACCTAATTTATTCTAGTCTCGTATAATCAAATTCCTTTCAGTGAAGATAACGAGCTTAAGTTTTATTTTGTTATCTGAAAGGTACGTATCTACAAAGAATAGTTAAAAAGTGTCTGCCCGCAAAGTTTCTGCAGTAAGAACGTCTACTTTTCTCTATGAACGGGTCTGTTTCCGTTTAAATTTACTCGTTTTTTGTTCGCATTTTTTTGTGCTTTCTTTTTTCATATTTTCTTGTCGGATTTGTTAGATTTTAGGTTTACGTACGAGTTGCATCGTAGCGGCCTATAGTTTTGACGTGAAACGTTTCGAGTGACCGAGTCACGGGTCTATTTTTACAGCGGAATAAAAAGTGATCATGAATAGTGACAACGATTTAGAACATTTGCATTCGGTCAGACGATCGAGTGCTCCCCATTAATTGACGGCTCGCCGAGCGCGGTCTTAAATTGGTGTAAATCCTCAAGGCACAGATCATGCCAACCGAGAGCCAGCTCTCGACGTGCCTCCTCCAATTACTTTAATTAAAACAATACCACGGCACCAGTGCTTCGTCGGCTCGCTGCGTCTGTTTCCCATTTCCCTATTTAAATACGAAAACGAGCTCGTAGCTCGCGCTTAGCATGCAAGATGTTACTATTCCATGTTCTATACGGACCGATACCTATGTGGAGTTAAGGAGTAATGCATAAATGTATTTCGAGTTATTTATATCCGCGTTAAAGTAAAAGAGTTCACGTTGTTTTATGCGATATAACATTTTTGAGGTAGTCATCTTTATAGAAAATGTTCCATTCTCTAAGTGAATGGATCGGGAATCGATTAGGAAGTCAGGTTGATTCAGCGACTTCGAAGCTAGTAATTTACTCTCGAGTTGGCTGAAGGCGACACCTGTCGTTAGAAGTGACGGCTGATAATGCGACGCGAGCGCCATTCAAGCGCAGTGATGTGCGAGGAAGCGAAGCCACGTACCATCCACAACCTTTGCTAGCGGATTCAGCAGAACGTACAATGTCGATTTTAAAATGCCTTCCATATTCTAACCGCTTTTATATCTTAAAGTATTTTAGCCATTGCCACTACATATACTAAAGAAGGACACTAGAAAACAAAAAGAAACAGAACCACACTATCACAATTAAGTGTAGTGTATAGTATGTTCCACATATTGTGGTAGGCGTTACATGCAGTACAAGTGTGACATTCTACACCTAGTTCAGTGCCCACACACAATTGGACAACATACCGACACCATGATTAGAATTGTTAGTTTAATCAGAAACATATTCCATCTATGTTAAATAACAGTACCTGGGTAACCGAGCTTTGCTCGGTGCTCTAGTAGATTAAAAAAAGAAAGAATTACAAAAATATTTTACCGGGGTTCGAACACTCCACGCAACGCAAAAATTAACCAAATTGCTAATCGGATTGACTTAAATACAGTAGAAATTATACAGTACAGTAGATATATTGTTGCACGACGAAAGAAAAAACATATATAACTTAAAAATGCGCATTTCCAGAATTTTCTACCCCAAAACTCCCTGAATACCTGCAGCTGTTGCCGAGATTACGATGATATATATACAAGATTGTCTCGTTTAAAGTATAAGATTTACATTGGCTTAAAATATTGTGACAAAGCACAAAAAAGTAAATTATTTTAACATAACTTTTTTCTGAACTTATTTGACTGCGGGCTGCTATTCGTTATATTGCAATGGAATAAATTAGATTTAAATAATATTTAATTAAGATTATATTATAATAATCATTTTGTCGCGACATTAACGGTCAAATAACGACGAGGTAAATAGCGCTCTCTAAAATAGTACATTGGTTTAATGTTAATAATTTACTTTTAAATTCAAATAAAACATAATGTTTAAAGTTTATTTTGCCCAATGTTAGGCAAGTACAAACCAATACACTATTAAATGATGAGAAAATGAACTTCGTGGGCACCACTGTGTTTCTAGGTATAACACTAGATAGTAAAGTGTAAATATATATTTTATAACTCATATTACTAATCTTGCATATAGACTCAGTTCTGCAGCATATGCAGTCAGAAAAATTAGGGAAATTTATTACAAAAATACGGCGCGATTAATTTATTATAGTTATTTTTACAGTAGAGTGTCTTACGGCATCCTTTTATGGGGAAATGCCGCCGACATTAATATAATATTTGTGCTGCAGAAGCGAGCAATACGTTCGATTTACAAAATGTCCTGCTTTGAATCTCTGAGAGAATTCACAGTCAGAAGACGGTATTCTGACCGTCGCTTCGCAATACATTTTCGACAATGTGTTGTATGTTAGAAATAATTTAAGTATGTTAAAAACGAAAAGCTATAATCACTGTAGGAACACTACAAATAAACACAAACTAGATATACCGATGATCAGACTAAGTAAAGTTAGTAAATCTTTTAAAGATCAATGTAAACGCCTGTACAACAGAATCCCAGAAAACGTTAAAAATATTTCTATTCATAAATTTAAAAAAAGTAGTTAGAGAACGTTTGTGTGCTAAAGCTTATCATAGGGTCAAAATCATTGACCCTATAATAAGACATTTGTGGCATGTCAATTTATGACAATCGCACACTATGGGAATAGGATGGCCCGCCCGCCCGATGGCGCAAGGCTACTTTTATATTGTATTATATACAGGTTGACCTGAAATTCGATACATTCCTTTGAAAGATAGAAAGTAGACCTCATTTACAGTAATATTTTTCATGGCATCCCCTATCCGAAAGTTGATATTTACAAAGTTATTGAAATTTCAAATTTTTTTTCTTTATTTTCGACTTTTTGACTTTGACATGACGTATTTTTAAAATTTTTTGTCTTTTTAGTGATTTTTTTATGTATTTTAACCGTCAATGAGTCAAATAATATTTTTAAGGAATAAATAGGGACAAACTAAGCGAGAATTTTTCATTATGAGACATGAAACAGAATTTTCTTTTAAGAAAAATGCACATTTTTCCTAAAAACAGGTGATTTTTTTTAAAAAGTTGTATGATACAATGCGTACAAATACCTTAAATAACTTTCTTACCTCATAAGCTTCCAAAAAAGGTACAAATATGTACATAAAAATATGAACATGTAATAAACAAAGACAAAACAATCATCAGGTAACGTTATCTCAAGAATTACTCTACCTGAGGCGACCTTTTTTCAATTTCAATTGTTTCCTTTTAAAATTTTCAATTGTTTCCTTTGTTCAAACTTCGGGATGTTTCGGCTACTGTCGTCGCGGCCCTTTGTCAATGAGTTACCGACTGGCTTAGAGAGCAAATTTAGTAGCTAATATTAGTTTTAAGTCAACTATTGCCGTGTATGGACGTATTGTTGCTTTAAACTACACCCTTACTTCTACTTGTGATTTTTTTGTATCGCGATGGCTGCTTTTGAGTACGATAAATACGCTGACATCTTGTTTTGTTACGGACTTTGTAATGGTAATGCTGCTGCTGCACGAAGAACATACGTTGAACGTTTTCCGAATCGACGAGTGCCAAACGTTAGAGTGTTTTCAACAACATTTCGACGAATTCGGGAAAGCGGCCGTGTTGATATTAGACGTGGCGATTCAGGCAGACCTCGTTTGTATGCTCCAGAAGAAGAAGAAGAAATTTTAACACTTTTTCAAAATGATCCTTCTATTTCTACAAGAGCGGCAGCTAGAAGACTTGGATTGAGTCAATGGAAGGTGTGGTTTACAGTACACACAGTGCGTCTACATCCATTTCACTACACACCTGTCCAAGCGTTGGAAGAGGGAGACCCGGTTAGAAGAATGCAATTCTGCCGTTTTATGATAAAATGACATGGAGGATCGCAATTTCTTCTCAAGAATATTGTGGACGGATGAATCGAAATTTGACCGTGACGGGATAAACAATTTCCACAACACACATTACTGGGCACCAAAAGGAGAAAACCCCAGGATGAAAAAAGAAAGGGCCCATCAAACCAGATTCAGTCTAAATGTCTGGATGGGTATAATTAACAATAATTTAGTTGGACCTCATTTTTTGCCTCAAAATTTAAATGGTGAAATGTACGAACATTTCCTAAGAGAGGAGATTACTGGTTTAATGGAAGATGTGCCAATAGCAACTCGTCGTAATATGATTTTCCAGCATGATGGTTGCCCGGCCCACTTCCGCCTCGGCGTACGCCAGTGGCTAGACCAAACTTACCCACATCGCTGGATAGGTCGAGGCGGGCCAATTCCTTGGCCAGCGCGGTGTCCCGATTTGACCCCGTGTGATTTTTATCTTTGGGGTCATATGAAGGCTTTGGTGTATACTACACCCATAACTACTGTAGAGGAGCTCAGAAGCCGCATAAGAAACGCAGCAGAAGAAATCAAAACTAGTCTTACTACCAGAATAATCAAAACAGAGGTACGGAGAAGACTACGGGCCTGTATCAGAAACAGAGGTTCACATTTTGAACAAGACCTAAAGTAGAACATTTATTATTAAATTTAATTAAACATTGATGTTTTTTAAACACAATAAACGTAATTAAATTCAAGTTTTTACTTTTATTTTAACCTTATCGCAAATAAATCGATTTAGACATTATTACATTTTACTTCTATGTTTACTACAACGTCATATTTTTATGTAGACATTTGCACCTTTTTGGAAAGCTAATGAGATAAGGAAGTTATTTAGAATATTTGTACGCATTGTATCATACATTTTTTTAAGAAAATCACCTGTTTTTAAGAAAAATGTGCAGTTTTCTTAAAAGAAAATTCTGTTTCATGTCTCATAACGTAAAATTCTCGCTTAGATTGTCCCTATTTATTCCTTAAAAATAATAATTGACTCATTGACGGTTAAAATACATAAAAAAATCACTAAAAAGACAAACATTTTTAAAAATACGTCATGTCAAAGTCAAAAAGTCGAAAATAAAGAAAAAAAATTTGAAATTTCAATAACTTTGTAAATATCAACTTTCGGATAGGGGATGCCATGAAAAATATTACTGTAAATGAGGTCTACTTTCTGTCTTTCAAAGGAATGTATCGAATTTCAGGTCACCCTGTATATCCTGACTTTTGTTTATAATATATAGACTAAGTTTTCATATTGTAAAAGTATATTTTTTTAAAAGATGGAATATTGTTTTTCATCTTTTTGCTAAAATATGGCCCCGTGCGAGTTTCTTACGACGCTTCTTTTCGCCGGGTTAGTTCCCGAACCGGTGGTAGGCATCACGTAGGGATTCCATACGGAATTCCATAAGTGTTATTATTAACCTATATGGAACTAAAACTTTATGAATTTTTTAATTACACTAAACCAATGCTTTATGTTTGAGGGAGTTTAAAAGTGCTCACACACGTACGGATTCGGTACGGAGCGGACAACGGATTTCCGCTCAGTACCAAATCCGAGCGTGTGTAGAGTAGTCCGGCGAACATAATTATTATTAACTAGCTGTTTCCCGCGGCTCCGCCCGCGTACATATACTATCGAGTATCCCGCGGGAACACTGTACTTTTCCGAGATAAAAAGTAGCCTATGTTTTAATCCAGAGTCTTAACTACTACCATACCAAATTTCATCAAAATCCGTTCAGTAGTTTTCGCGTGAAAGCGTAACAAGCAAACTTACATTCAAATTTATAATATTAGTAGGGATTGTGTCCGCCACGGTCCGCATCGGATATGGTTCGCTCCGTACCAAATCCGTGAGTGTGTAGAGCAGTCGGGCGATTGGGCCGGACACCGATCGCAGTGTTGCCAACTTAAAGATTCCCAAAATTAGGGAAAAAATCTACGGGGGCTTACTAGGGGGCAGGATTTTTAGAGATTACTCCTTAAAAGTAAATTTTTATATGTGTATATAGCCCGGGGTATGAAAATTTACAGGGAGTGAAATCGAATTGTATTCTTATGTGTATATACAAGACACACGAAGCTTTTAGAGTTTCTAGCTTATTAT
Source organism: Phengaris alcon alcon (assembly GCA_037179445.1). Taxonomy (NCBI): domain Eukaryota; kingdom Metazoa; phylum Arthropoda; class Insecta; order Lepidoptera; family Lycaenidae; genus Phengaris; species Phengaris alcon. The sequence goes on from JAYRCH010000225.1 coordinate 121,339, forward strand.
CTCTTGTACCGAGATTTACGCTAATTTTATTAGACTATAATTGAGATAACCCAATTACAGTCCAATAAAATCAGCGTAATTATTGGTCGGATCAGGGTCGAATTAAGGGTTAAGTTTGGGGAGAAATATTTTTGAGAGTTGGTATCACTGCACGATTTTAATTGATTGTTGGAATCATCGTCGTCGTCGAAAAACAGCACTGTAAATAGAACTCTGCACAATAGAGCTGAAAATCGAACATATGAGTGTCGAGTTTTCGATTCAGTCTGCCGGACCAAATCCGTGCGTGTGGAGCGACACCGGATTCGGTACGCGGATATGGTCCGCGGACCAAGTTGGAGTGTATGTTAGCACTATTAGAACGACCTTACTTTGTAACTTATAACATGGAAATAAAATAAAACTTATAAATGACAAGAATATAATATCACCTCTTTGTAGACTCCAAAGTAGTTTTTTTTACAAAAATTATATGGAGAGCGCTCGGTGTACTGTGTGATCCATAAACCTGTTAAAGGCTTATATAATCTCGGGATTATAGCTACACGGAGTCGGGTAGGTCGCGGGGCGGCACGAGACATCACATCTTGGACGGGAGGAACTTTACCAACTTTCTTAAGGGCGGTTAGCGAAGTTTGACGTAAACGCGCTCCCCGTAAGCCCGGGGATTCGATACTCGGCAACAAACTAACAACATCCAATATACGGCTTCAAAAAATATATATATCATCCACCAGATTATTGGATTATGGCGTTATTGGTAGGTTGCTACCTCCCCACTAATAATTAATTTTTAACAAGAAAATCCTTGTAAGCTTACGTTTATTGTTGCATTAATAGACAATTAAAAATAATAGTATTTTCTTCCTCAGAATAATGATTCTGAGGATGTTTATATATCCTGCCCAAAAGATTTCTTCTACAAAATCCTCTTGATAATATAATCTGTAATTTACCTTATTTTTAACTGATTTCACGCAAAAACTGTTTACATATTTACTAACATACATATTACGCGTATGAAAACATAATATGAAAGATGACATCATAAACAGAGACATATCACGTGATTTCGTAACTTCGTGTAATCCTAGAATTATTTTTAGCGCATTAAATCCGCGCAGATAAAATCGATCGTTGTGGATTTGCTCCCTCACAAACAAATTCTATGACTTCCGCTTGTGGGTATATTGTAATGTAATATTATACTGCTCATTGTTTGAGGGACTTTGTATATTTAAGCGAAGATATAATTACCATTTTGAGGAAAAATATCTATTCCTATTCTTTATATTCAGAATCTGCAAGTTATAAATATGATTCAAAATTAGTAAATATATTTCTATTGTGTCGAGACGGCTAGTTTTATAGGAAACAGCTGACAGTTACTAAAGTTAATGACCTAGAGTGAGCTGAGTTTTATCCGAGTGCCAATGGAAGGCATAAATATTTCGCCACATTTTATACTGTTCAAATTAGAAACAACCTAACCAAGAATATGTCAGGAGGACTCAGGACATGTCTAAGGAGGGTTTTGTAACACTATTAACGCGCAATAGGTTTATTTCAAATTATTTCAAAAGTTATTGTCCGATTTCGCTCAAACTAATTTTCCTAAAGAGTATTTGGGATATATAAGGACCTATCAGCATGGAAAGTTACAAGTTTTTATCTCTTATAGAAATGTCAAACGAACTAACCATTTCGGAGGTCGATTACTCGAAAATGGTTTACATTATAAAAAGTTGTATATGAAACATAGAATTTATTTACAAGGATATATTCGACGATACCCCACACGATGGGGTAGAATGAAAAAAAAAACATCCCACTTCACACGTATTCTATAAGCAATCTATAACTGTACTAAATTTCATCTATTTATATTCAGGGGTATTAATTGCCGAAGTTAGAAAGGAAGGACGGACGGACAGGTGGACAAGCTTCACTTATTAGGGTAGTAGTAGTAGGTCTTAGTAGTTACAAGGGACCCTAAAATACAATACAGAACATAATATTGAATTGCTTAGGTAAAAGGAAACAAATCATTTTCGTTACTCATAAGTTTCGTTATTATATAAAATAGTTAATAAATCAATTTACATGTATCAGTTTTTATCTTATACTTTAAACGAGACAATCTTGTATATATATATATATATATATATATATATATATATATAATCGTAATCTCGGCAACAGCTGCAAGTATTTACATGAAATTTAGTATGCAGGGAGTTTTGGGCGAGAATTAACAAAAAATTCAACCGCAGAAAAAACTGAAAAGCAAAAAATAACAAACCTTTTTTATTTAAACATAATAACTAAGTTTTCAAACTAATGTAAGCATACTCAAGTAATTTTGAGTCGGCGCAGTATGTTTGATTTACTTCACAAAAGTCAAATCCCTATAGATGTCTCTATAAATTTTGAGGAGTTCCCTCGATTCCTCATAGACGCCATCATCAGGTCTCCACTTTGGTAACTAAAGGACCAATTTCGAATTACCTATACTCTTTACAACAACAAAATAATTTTGCAAATAGGTCCACAAACGGCAGAGTATCCGTGATAATATAAAGATATCCGTGTTGATGTAAAATACTATGAGAAGTACGTATTATATCATCAATTTGTGATGATGTATGGTGTCATGATGGTGGTGATGTTGATGATTACTGTAATTGACAAAGTGGCATATGCTTGTAGTTCTTTAAACAACGCCGAAATCCCCAAACATGTATCTATAAGGAGTCAGGAGTTCTGTTCAGTACTTTTGGATCCAGGGTATATCTTGATGCAAAATCTTATTTTTTGGTAACATATGCTTGGCCTACTTCAGAAAAAGTCGAAAACACTATATGTATCCATATTAATTTCGAGGATTTCATCATCATCATCATCATCAGGTCACTTTGGTGACAACGGGATCAACTTCCCTGTTGTCACCAAAGTGGATTTTTTACCCTGTGGTGGTGTGTGTGTGTAAGTGGACCCTTTACATCAAAAAAAGAATTTTGAAAATCGGTCCACAGACGGCGAAATGTTCGTTGAACATACAAAAAAAAATACATACAGCCGAACGTATAACCGCCTCCTTTTTTTGGAAGTCGGTTTAAATAAAATATATACACGTTGACTTGAGAACCTCCTCCGGTTTTTTCGTCGGATAAAATTCGGTCTAGCTAGCTAGTTTTATCACTAGGAAATTGCGCATTTTTAAGTTACATATGTTTTTTTTTCTGTGCAACACTAAATCAATAATTTCAAGTCTATAATGTCAGTTCGATTGGCAGTTTGGTTAATTTTTGCCTTGTTCGGTAATTCGGAATGGTGGGTTCGAACCCTGGTAAAATAATTTTGTGATTCTTTTTATTAATATTTTATCTACTAGAGGTCGGACCTCTCAAAGCTCGGTTACCCAGGTACGTTATCTGAAACTTAGACAAGTAAAACTTTAATTTTGACAAATTATAAAAGTTAATCGTTATATTTGCAGTGATCTCAATCTTGGTTACGGAGGCACTCGGGTGTGTTATTAAAAGGCGGCGGCGGTGGCGGCGAGGTAAACGGGCCACAGATCAGGGGGCAGATCAAATATAACTTCTAGTTTTCTATCTCGAAGAAATCTACCTGCTCCTGACAAAGTCCGGAGGAGTTTTATGAGTTTAATCAAATCGTTTTAGGTGTGTCACGGCGCGTCTTAACGACTGATTGTGTTCGCACATGTGCCGAGTGCTGACTTGTTACGTACATACGCACGATCCGAAACGCAATTCAGACGAATATTACCGATGCCCGGCGCCCGGGTAGCGCTACGTGCACGCGAACCGTACATTAATACCCTTACGTAATACGTCTCGCTACTTTTTCACCGCAAATATTATTAACGATTTAATTCACTTACACTTTATCAAGATTTATGCCGCACTGAAACTTTATGATACCGAAAGCGACTGTTAAATATGCATTTCTACCTTAACGTTTTATGGATTGATACGAGATAATATTTTCTTTTCGAGCTTAATGCCATTTCCTTTTCGAGTTACAGTTTTATTTGAATAAGTACACAAAATACAACAAAATTCATTGGAATTAAAACAACATTATAGTGTAAGGTTTAAAGTTATTTAGGTACGAAAAAAGTCTTTAAAAACCATCATGCTCTAAGTAAACGTCGATATTAAAATGTCACAACATTATTATATTGGCGTTCAACTTTCAGAGTAATATCTTTCCGCGAGGCCTTGGCGTGCCTCTCGAGATGAAAAATGTTTTTCCGGCTAACCGTCGTCGAATATTCATGCATCGACAGAGCGATCGTAAATTATTTACGTCGTCGAAGACTCGTACTAGTCGTACCGGACAAATCTCTTATGCAAATGCTCACTTAGGTGATACTTTTTTCTCTCGAAGCATCCGGTTTCAGGCTTCAACAAAGAGACAGTAGGTATTAGGTAATTTGAAGCTACATTATCTCATAAACAAGTATAACTATTATCTACCTCACTTGCATTTGCAGTATTAACTTTAGTAAATAAAATAAACCAATAAATATCGTAAATATTACGTATTAATACGAAGCGAAAACTACTGACCACTTTTTACGAAAATTATGCAAACGGAGGTGTATAAAATTTAGCATAGTTAAAGTTTTTGTGTGCGCAAAAAGCATTTTTTTTTAAATAATGCATAGAAATGTATATATAACTAATGAAAACGTTACACACACTACCTCACACTAACATGGGTTTTGTATAATAAGAGTTAGCCGTGTTGGTTGGACAATTCGTTTGATTTGACACAATTGGTAATCTTTCTTTCACATTCCAGAGACAATATTTACATATTTTATTGCGTATCTAAGAGACAAAAAAACCCATTACAAAGTAATACATACTACATTCGACGACCTAAGTGGTTCAATGGTTAGAGCGCGTTGGCGCTCAAGCCAGAGGTCGCAGGATCGAATCCCGTCAAGGGAACAAAAAGTTTTCTGTGTTCCTGGGTCATGTATGTGTATTAGGTCCTTACATATGAAATTGGCGTTCTGTCGTACTGGCCATTTTGATCTCAAATATATCTTCTGTGGTTAGGAATTCCAATTTCAAATTTATACCGCTATTTACTCATGCATTTGTGTTTCGAAAACCGTAATTAATTTGTTTTTCCTCTTTTGGTTTTTTCTTTGCGTCACTCTGTTTACAAAATGGAAAACTTGAAATATCGTATTATTTTCGAGTACGAGTTTCACCGTGCTGCAGAAACGGCTCGAAGGATTAATTATGTGTATGGCGGCGGTGTCGCATAGGAAAACACAGTGCGTTTTTGGTGCCAACGTTTTCGTTCTGGAAATTTCGACCTGCAGAACAAGCCCCGTGGACGGCCGGAGACCAAAGTTGATAATGAAGAATTGAAGGCTATTGTGGAAGCGGATCCATCGCAAACAACGTTCAAGTTAGCTGCAAACTGCGCTGTTAGTGATAAAACTATTTTAATCAACTTGAAGCAAATTGGGAAGGTGAAAAAGCTTGAAAGGTGGGTGTGTTACCTCATGAATTGAGTGCAGCAAACCGACAAACGCGCGTCTACTGCTGCGTTACATTACTCAACCGGCACAATAATGAAGGGATTTCAAATAGAATCATTACCTGTGATGAAAAGTGGATCCTGTACTTGATAATCGGAAACGCTCGTCGCAATGGCTGAACCCTGGCATACCTGTCAAAGCCTGCCCTAAGCGAAAATTGACTCAAAAAATGTTATTTGTGAGCGTTTGGTGGACTAGTGCCGGTGTCGTTCACTACAGCTTTCTTAAATTTGGCCAGACAATTATTGGCAGATGTCTTTTGCCAGCAACTGTAAATCATAATGGAAAAGCTAGCTACTCAACAACCGAGGTTGGTCATTCGCTCTTAGCCACTGCTGGTTCAGGACAACGCTAGACCACACACAGCACAACAGACGGCTACCAAATTAGAGGAGCTTCAATTGGAATGTCTAAGACATCCACCGTACTCCTCGGACCTTGCACCAACAGATTACATTTTTTTTTTCAAAATATTGATAACTTCTTGCAAGGGAAAAAATTCAACTCCGATGGGACAGTCCAAAGCGCCTTTAAAGATTTTATTGATTGCTGTCCGAATGTTTTTTTTTAGTAAAGGTATCAATGAATGAATATCATAATAATAGGTAACTATGAGATGTCAAAAGTGCATAGATTGCTACGGTATATTTTGATTAAATAAATATATTATGTTTAAAAAAATCGACTTTGTGTTCCTCCTTTAAAAAACGATATGTAATTATCATAAAATATTCATATGTAATGAACTAATATTAAATATGTGTATAATTTAATAAAAATCTTAATTATATGTATAGTATAGAAGTATTAAATATACCTCCCGCTGTCTGGTACCCGTTACACAATTCTTCTTCGTCTTCGGATACTTAGCACGGGGCCAGATTGACGTGGTGTAAAGCGTAGATATTTAATATAATATGTGTTACTCATTGTGACCCGAGTAATTAGTAGTTTCCGGCATTTTTATGCTACTTTCAATAAAAGGTTCTTCGAGGCAAACGTAGAAGCTACTTAAAAGAAAAACATAAAAGAAATGAAAAATAACTTTAAGAAATATTATGTTTATAATTACCAACAAAGTAATTTAGATACATCTCTCGGGTAATAAAAAGTCTAGGAATAAAATTAGCGAGTCGCTGTAAAAGGGCAAAATTAGGAGGCTTTTACTGCACTGTTACTTTTGAAACAGAGGGACATTAAGCATCGGGTGCTTGTCATCTTTTTCACATCAACATTTTTATAGTCCCATAAATAAACCAAATGAATGTCAAATCTATATCTATATACTACCAAACAATACGTCGATTTTTATGTTCCCTCATATTATAATATACGTATTCGTACACAATAATGATTGTCGAGATATTGGAAAACTGGGTATACCTTTAATTTAATCCGAATAAACAGATATCTCATTTTCGAACTATGAGTTTTCCGAATGAATTACGCTAAATAAATTCAGTAGGCTAATCATCTATAATCATCATCATATGCTTATATCATAATACGTGAAGCAAAATTTTCTTGAAATTTCCTTTTTACGAAAATTATGTAACGGAGGAGTATGAAATTAGGCACAGTTAAAGTTTATGGGGAGAAAGTCGTGCGGAAAGTTAATGTTTTAAATAATGCTTAGAAATACCTAACATTAATAAAAATAACAACATACACTACCTCAATTATAACTCACACTACCATGCGTCAGATACAATCATATTTTGTCACACGTTGACGTTTGTCAATCTGTCTTTCACATTCAATACACACCATTTATGTTTTTAGGGTTACGTAGTTACTACTAGGAACCCTTATAGTTACGCTCTGTCCGTCCGTCTCTCCACCCTTGATAACTTTTGTAATTATGAATATAAATACACAAAACTTTGTATAGTTGTAGATTGTGTACAGACTTTATTTTTGGCATCATATTATAATAATAATAATTTTGTATTTTAGGTGTAGCTCCCTTTATACGTGAAGTGGGAATGAAATTTTTTTCATTCCATCCCATCATGTGGGGTATCGTCGAGTAGGTCTTTCTAAATAAAGGCAAGGTTTCATACATGACCTTTATATAGTGTAAACCATTTTCGAGTAATCGACCTCCAAAGTGGCCACCATGTTGGCCCACCCCTGGCATTTCTAAACTATGATACTTAGGAAATTGCAATTTTCCATGCTGGTAGATCATGCTAAAAACTCTTTAGGAAAATTATTTTTAACGTAATCGGACTGTAACTTTTGAATGCTTAGATGCTCCTGGTTAGGTTATTTATTTTGTATCTAAGAGACAAAGAGCCCTAATAAAGACTTAAAAGTTAAAATATGAATTGTGGTAAAATTTTGACCACCACCATTTTGATAGGCAACCACTAGTTACAATAAAAGGAGAAAAATAGACAAATGAACAATAGCAGAGGGCCGAGGGCGGAGGACGGCACGCTCGCACATGCATGTTAGATGAGCCGTCGCATTCCGCCGCACTACAGGTGTCGTAAACCTTCTTTTTAATGCACACCTGCTACAATTTTCTGGCCCCACATGGTCTGTAGACTGACTAGAAAAATACGCCGGGTCCGACAGCCAATATGCAGTACGTTATCGCCTACGTATTGGAACATATTTAGCGCTTAATAAATCACAATTCGTTAATTTACACACGACAGGTTTTTTTGGGGTAGGTACTGCAATAAATTTTTATAAATAAAAGTCAACGAGGAATGGGCATGTAATATATTTATTATTGGGAGCAGGCTTACATAACCGAGCGGAATATATGGCCATAATCAATTCGATGCCAACCTGGCGAACAACATTAACACATGTTATTGATAGGTTATATCGATTATAAAATCAGATTGTGTTCCTTCAAACAAAATGTTTGCTTTAAAAAGGTAAGTTTAAATGTTATATTATGTTTTTTTATTGTCACATATAACAATTCACTTTATGTAAAGTTATTTATAACAAATATGTTAAAATTTGCTATCCTATTAACTTTGGAAATTGAAACAAAGCACTATTTAAGGACGTCCTGCATCATTACGTTACGAGAGACCATTTGGTTCTAGTTTTTTATGAGGGGGCGGCGTCGCTGGGTGAAGATTCGTTTAGAACAAGGATAGAGCACAAATTAAAAGAACGTCGGGACGCTAATTCCATTACGATTCGATGGACGGCAAAAGTCGCCTGTGCTAGAGTCAAAGCCGGTAAAACGTAATTGCGACTTCACTAAGCTGGGCTCCGCGCGGCCCGATACGGACGAAAGGGGACTCCTCTATAACGGCTGATATAAAAGCGGCAATAAATTTAGCAGGATGAACACACTCAATACATAGAGCGCGAGCGGTGGCCTACGCGTGTACACCTAACGAGGGGTTTCGCTACTAACCTTCCTTTATTTTTTACCGTTCAGCAAAATCTAAAACGATTTTCGTAGGCAAAATTACGAATAAAAAATATTATACGCCGGATGGCGTCACAAGTCGGGCGTAAAGTAAACCAATGAACTCGTGGAAAGCTGAGAAAATATATGATGAAAAAAGTTTGATTAAAAATCACACCTCATACCTATCATAACATGTCGATGTACAGAAGTGCGAATGAGTTTTCTGGCATTTGGGTAATGCGTGAAGGTATTAAATACAATCAACGGGGAAAATTTTGTTCAAAAATTCAATGCTTAAAAAGGAGAGAGATCATTTTGGGCCACGCGGCCAAGTAGCCGGCCAACTAAAAATGTAATAGTTTTATAGGAAGTCAAACTGAATATTTTTGGTTTTTTGAATTATTCTCTACGATCACTGGTTAAAAAATATAAACGGTCAAAGATTTTTAGTGGATTTGTAAGGCGAAGTCTAAAACATGAGTTTTAGCGAAAAGTGTTCATGGGAGTCCGAGAACAATTTTGGTAAGAAAAATTAAACTGGATATTTACTTTTTATTTTAATTTAAAATCTCCGATCGGGAATCGAAACCGACTTAACCGTTTATATAATTAAAACCGACTTCCAAAGTAAAAAAGCACAAAAAAGTATGAATTAAAACTTTTAAATTCGGCTAAAATTTTAACTATTTCTCTACTCAATCTTCATGATTTGGAAGTCGGTACCAGCCGGAACAATATCCTGATACGACAATATTTTATACAACTTACGTTCAAGTTGGCTGGTACCGACTTCAAACTTATGAAGATGAAGAGAAATGGTCAAAATTTTAGCCGAATTTAAAGGGGAATGGAAATAAGTTTTATTTCATACTTTTTGTGCATTTTTACTATTATATTATTAACACATTTTAAGAAAATTATAAGTACAAAAAAGCCTCCGCTATTCTCACTTCCTCGGCATAACAAACTCAAGCGTTATTTTATTCCAGTTTTCTGAGAGGCCGCGGTATTTCCCGAAATAAGCATTACCGATCTGTGAGCCTACTACACAATAACCAGTGATGATAATGATGCGATACTATATTATTATTAAATAATAATTATTATCTATTGTAGTAGTAGGCGGAAAAAATGTAGCAAAAAAGCATAAAATATATTATAGTGATGATGATGATCACGAATATAATTTTAGCAATAGCATAATTTCAAACACATTGATATCGGTGCACAAACTCTGATGAGTAGTGATTATCTATGTCATCATAATAATATATTGGTGTTTCGTGAGTAGATGGTGGTGATGAGGATGATGATTACTGTAAGTGGTATGATGGCATATGCTTGCAGTTCTTTAAACAACGCCAGAATCCCCAAACATGTATCTATAAGGATTCAGTTCTGTTCAGTACTTTTGGATCCAGGGTATACCTTGGTAGAAAAGCTTACTTTTTGGTAGCATATGCTTGGACTGCTTCAGAAAATATCCATATAAATTACGAAGAGTTCCTTCGATTCATCATAGATCCCATCATCAGGTCACCACTTTGTAGACTAAGAGACAAATTTCGAATTATAAACTTTACAACAACAAAAGAATTTTGCAAATAGGTTCACAAACGGCAAAGTAATGTTCAAAGATATCCGTGTCGGTGTAAAATACTACGAGAAGTACCTATTTATCATCATAATGTGATTATATATCACCACTTTGGTGATAACGGGACCAACTTGGGATTATACCCTTCACATCAAAAAACAAAAAATTTTGAAAATCGGTTTACAGACAGAGGAGTAATCGTTGAACATACAAAAAAACAGCCGAACGTATAACCGCCTTCTTTTTTGAAAGTCGGTTAAAAATACACCATGTATTATTGCATCATTCGATAGTGTTGCTGATAAGAAACAGATTCAGGAAAGTAATAATATGCGGAAAACTTGAACATATTTTAATAAAATACTTCTTTTTTTTATGTTGCCTTAGTCCAGGTAAAAAAGTGTATTCTTTTTAAAAATAAGTTGTTTCTTTGCTTACTTATTCTGGAACAGTATTTAAAAGTCAATCTGCAGGTCTAAAAAATCATTTTTTCATTGATTACTGGTTTAGCTTTTTAATTGTATACGTGGCTTTTCTTAAGCGGGCGTGATAGGCGATATCCGAAACTACGAGAAGGAGTTTTAGACTTCGCCTTAAAAGTCCACTAAAAACATTCACCCTGTATATTTTTTAAACTAGTGATCGTAGAGAAATGTTGCCAAAGTAAAAATATGAAGTTTGACTTCTTCTATAAAGCTATTATATTTTTTTTTGTAAGCCGGCTGCTTAACATCTGGGCCCAAACTTGTATGGAGGAGCATGCGCCGTCTCCTTTAATAAAATAATAATTAATACTTTCGGTTAAAATAAAGTTTTCATCTAAAAAAAGTTTATATTAGCAAACTGGAAGCAGGATTATTTCCATTTCTTTAAGTTTGCGAACCTATTCGTTCTCATTATTAAAATAGCTTGAAGAAGCTATACAATATTGTTCACATTTCCTATACCTACCTTAATATCAATTCAACAACACGGTTCGTTTTTGTCATATTTAGACAGTTGCCGGAAGCAGAGGTTGCTATTGGGATTAAATCTTTTAAATGTGGAATTTGGAGAACTTAAGCCAGCTAAATCGAAATAGTTCTCAAACTCACAGCGAAGCGCAAACAATGCTAAAAGAAAACAACAGTAAGTAATGTGATAGAGCGAGGAGCAAAGAAAATTGTTAATGCTGTTATTTTGTATACACATGTTTATTGCTATGAAACATGGCAGGCTCATAACAATCCCTTTCACTCTCCACAAATTGGAAGGAGCGTGTAAAGGAAAACATGGCCATAAATAAAACAGACAGATCAACTAGATAGAAGGCCATTACCCGAGATAAGCAAAACTTATATTCGCGGTAGGTATGGCTCCATAGATTAACAGAATGGAGCCGCGTTTCGATATCGGAGCGAAGGCGTTCGGGCTCGCTGGGAAATTTATTGTGCTATTCAACGAGATATCTTCTTAGGGACTCATTAAAAAGAAGACACGTCGTACATAAATCAGGGCCGGCGCTTGTGGTGCGGAGCTGGTGCTCTTATCGGGCGGCAATAGGCGCTATCCGGTTCCGGCGCGCCATCGCGCTATTGTGTCGCCGCGCCACTTCGCCGCTCCCAACGCCGAGCCGCCGCCCGGCTATCTCGACTTCATTACATTATCCCCTTTCTCGATACTTCGCTTCTTACGGATATAATTTTGAACGAGTTTCCTTTCCTTTATTTAATTTTGGTATTGTTTGCTTGTTATCCTTATTGTACCTCTGTGTTATTCTCCGTTTAGTATAAATAAGAGTAATATTTTATGACATCTAAACTAAATATCATCAGTATATTCATATCAATACGATTATCTGAGGGCGGAGTCGCGCCCTCTCTAAGACCACCAAAATTTCGATCGGTCGATGAGTCATGAGCTGATGTTTCAAATTTCATAAAAATCGTGTGTATAGTTTTCGAGATATTAGTTGAAAATAAAACCGGAAAAAACTTCGACCACTAATCTTATCACTATTATATGTCAATAAGGTTCAATGGTGGAACAATGTGGGTTTCAATTATGCACGGTCGTTCAGATAACTTCGAAGGTAGCTGACCATTTTGAAAACTCATAATGAAGTAGTAAGAACTCACGCCTATTTTAGTGTGGTGCAAATTGGCCCGGGGTCGACAGCAACGAAATTGTACCCAATGTGTCACTAAATCATATTTTCATTCAGGAAGTCAATATAATAAAAGTTTTACTTTTTGTGAAGGAAAGTTTCTGTGGGATATTATTTTTCAAAAATACTGATAAGCGCTACGGCATTTCTATGATATGACTACATGTTCAGCGCTACGCATGCTACGCTATTTCCGACAATAAGTACGGGTCGTAGACGCCGACGTAGACACAACAGAAATCAATATAGGTGATAATCATGGACGCCACAAACTATTTCTATTAGCTATCTATCACACCATGAGAATTATTAGTCACTAGATGTTGCCCGCGACTTCGTGCGCGCAATGGTACATCTCTACATCATCAAAACCGTACATTTTTCCGCGATAAAAAGTAGCCTATATCCTTCCCCGTGGTCTACTCTATACTATACTAATCTGTGCCAAATTTCATCAAAATCGATCCGGTAGTTTTGCAGGCTATTCAATGCAAACAAACATACAAACAAACAAACTTTTCCTCTTTATAATATTAGTATAGATTACGATTGAATTAGCTTTGTATATTAACGAGATTATTATAATTTTAGGAAGTTAATTTTACATTCGAACGATTTTCATTAAATTACTGTTGATTTCATGAAAATAATGTTCGTAAATCATAAATACAGCGAAGCAATACCAGCGAGCGCCCAGTGTAGAACAATGGAACCATTTATAACAATAAATATCCGCTAAAATAATAATCGGTGGAGGTATCTAACGAATTTAATTATTTGTTTGATTCACAGTAAATTTAAATTGCAATAAATTCCAATTATTTAATTCATGATTTTATACCGAACAACAAGTGACCATATAAAGGCAAATCAATAAATTTTTTAAAACATGATAACTGAACTTAAAGAGTTAACGGTTAAAATTTAACGATCATTATAACTGATTACTCTAATAATTCATATCGATAACCTATATTTTTGTTTACTTTTATATATCGTGTTAAGAACACTGTAAAAGTGAGTCATATAGTTCAAAGGTAACAGAATAGCCTATTACTCTGTTTAGAAAGGACTCACAACATTAAGGATACAGTGTGCTTATTTATAATACGAATGGTTCTAAAAACTAAATAATATAAAACAAGGAGCGAACAAGAATCAATGAATAAACGAAAGAAAATTATGATACAATCAATTAAATTGACACACACATCGAGTCACGCCGAGCGGGCGACACCGGAGTTTTATCGAGGGCGCAGCGCGTGTATGGTTGAACAAATGAGAATAATTGGCGCACAGTAGGACTACTCTCTACCGCCTCCACCACCGGCATCGCTCGCTTTAATTGCCCGCTGATATCAATTACCACGCTTGATCGACTTCGCGAAAACCCACCATGCCGCCCCGTGTACAAAGTAGTAGAAATTCACTCAAAATGTCGTTGGCAGCTCGCTCGTATTGAATTTACGACACTGACGACGACCAATAAATGCAAATTTTATTGTTTATAGCAGATTTAACGGCAGTGTACTCTTTTAGTGAAACCGTAAAGTCGGTGCATAGCCAGACGAACAAATCTCTTCGTAATATGCTCACCGAAATCCTGCATAATTTATTAAGGCGATGCTATTTAACTGGAGTTTTCAGAAGAACGAAAATATTCACTTTAGGTTTTGGTTATTTCCCTTTATTTAAAATAATCCTTTTTAATACAAATTGCAATTTAAGTTCAAACAATTTTATATAACTGCCTCCGAGACTAGTTTAAAGACAAAGTTCTGGAAAATCCGACATAAAATTTACGACGTCAGTAAAGGACGGGTGTTTCTTTAAGGAGGGTGAAGAGGCGGCCTGACCGAGGTTGATAAGGCTATTAAAAGTTACACTCCCAGACCGCTGTCCGGATTAAACAGATACATTCAATTGATTCTGTTGAAAAACATTTAAAAACAATTAAGCTTAAATCTTCAACAGCGGACCATCGAAGCCTTTAATTTCGGCCACGGCTCCATTGTTATCTAAGCCGAATGGTTATTTACGATACAATCCGTACAGTATTTATATAAGTAAATCATAGGGGGCTTTAGGGACTTGAAATCATTGGAATAAAAAATAGCACAAATATTTTCCCGGTTACTGTTATTGATATTTCTGACGCAGATTTCTATGTGTATTTTGTTTATCTGTATAAGCATTCAGATTAACATAAAATAACATGATAGGTTATGCGGGCAATAAAAAGAAATAAATAAATGGAATATGTTTTGTTTAATCTTTCTGTTCAAAATGTATACAGCTTATTTACAAATAATTAATAAAATCATTCTTTTTAATTAGCTATAGGGTAGCTATTAAATAACTGAAAGAACTGAAAGCATTTACATATTTTCTGAAATGAGTATTAGACTAATTCGTAGAACCTGGGTAACAAACTAATAAATTTAAATAAATTAAATGAATCACAAAAATATTCATCTGACCGGGATTCGAACTCACCAAGTCATCATTCCAAATTTTCAAACAAAGCAATAATTATACAGAATCATACCAATCTGCCAATTGGACTGACATAATAGAGTCGAAATCTATACTAATGTTATAAAGAGATAAAGTTTGTGAAATTGTGAGGTTGTATGATATAAATCTACTAAACCGAATTTGAAAATTCTTTTACCAATAGAAATTACGTTATTTGTGAGTGACAAAGGCATATTAACCCGAAAAATGAAAAGACTTTTTCGTGGTAGGTAGGTAGTTGCTAATCCGCAAAGTAAGTCGGAGAAAAACGGTCGAACGAAAACGTTTCTTACAAACACTGCCATACCGATAGGAGATATATGGTTAAGTCCTAGAGGAAAGTTGTAGAGCTTGATAATGCATACAAAAAGTCAGCGACAGCATATGTCTAACTTTTATTTATAAGTCTAAAAAGTTTGTTGTTTATATTATGTGTGTTGTTTTTTATATAAAAAAAAATTGAAATCGTTAGATCATGTTTATTGGCCGTATTATCAACAAATATGAATTCTTATTAAAATAAGTTAATTCATCGTCTCAAGTATTTAAGACATAAGATTTTTCCGTTGTACTGCACATACTTTGGACGAATGCATAAAGATTAATTATGGTCCTTAACACGGGCGGCTCCGGTGGACTTTGAAAAAATGGAACACTTTCGAATTCCACCTTTTTAGGGTTCCGTAATACATAAGGAACCCCCATAGTTTCGCTCTGTCCGTCCGTCTGTCTGTCTGTCTGCCTGTCTGCCCGCGCTTCTAGCTTCTGTGATTATGAATATAAATTGATGAAATTTCAAAATTTAAGATGAAAATGTTATAGATTGTGTATAGATCTCGGTTTTGTTATCATAAAATAATAATAATTTTATATTTTCGGGATAAAAGTATCACCCATGCATGTGTGTGGATGAAAAATATTTTTTAATCCTACCCCATCGTATAGGGTATCGTTGAATAGGTATTTTTAAATAAAGGAAAGGTTTCATACATGATTTTTTTACAAAGTCAACCATTTACGAGTAGTCGGTCTCCCAAAAAGGTTTATAAGTTGGCATTTCCCGGGCATTTCTAAACTATGTGACTTAGAAACATGCAATTTTCCATGCTGATAGATCATGCTAAAAACGCTTTAGGAAAATATTTTGAACGAAATCGAACAGTAACTTTTGAAGTTATTTGAAAAAACCTTTTACGCGGTTATAGTTACCCTCCTTAGACGTGTTCTGACATGCTCTTGGTTAGGTTATTTTGTAATATAGAAATTGCTAAATATAATATTAATTAAATTTTTCTTTAGTTGGCCAGCCGGCTATTAAAAAAAGTTTGATTTTCAACTTCATTGTTGACAAAATAAGACTATGATCACCCATAACTCCGAATATTTCGGTATATACCTAAGTTTGAGTTTTATCTTTATTTCTAAGAAAATAAGGTTCCTATGATCTCCTATAACTATATTTCGGCATATAAGTTTAAAATTCAACTCTATTTCTAACGAGACAAGGGTCCTATGATCTCCCACCATAACTCCGAATACGAGGGCTGCACTAAAAGTATCGGGAATGGTATATTTTCACTGTTCCTGTCATATTAAAATCTTATTAATTTAAAACTCCTTGGTTTTAAGAATCGAATACCGTTTATTTATTTAAAAAAAGATTCTCGGTCTTGTCACAAGGTCTTGTCAAACTTGTTTAGTCGTTGAGAAAATGGAATTGACTCAAGAAAATTCTAGAGCGATGATTAATTATGACTTTCGAAGTGGTTTAACACAAAAACAGTGTGTTGACCGGATGATTTCTGCATTTGGTGATGTATCCCCATCCAAAACCACAATTTATCGCTGGTTTGCTGAATTTCAACCTAGACGTGTCAAACTCAGTGATGATCCCCGTCAAGGTCGTCCAAAAACTGCAGTCACCCAAGAAAACGTTGATGCTGTGCGTAATCTGATTGAGGAAGATCGACATGTGACATACCGCGAAATTCAGCCAACTTTAGACATTGGCATGAGTCAAATACAAATAATCTTGTATGAACAATTAGGTGTAAAAAAGTTGTTTTCCCGATGGATACCGCATTTGCTCTGTGAAGAGCAAAAAGCGGCTCGCGTTACTTGGTGCGTCACAACTCTCGAAAGATTCCACGCAGGATCCTCAAATGCTGTATACAACATCGTATCAGGTGACGAATCCTGGATATACGCGTACGAACCCGAAACAAAAAACCAGTCACGAGTTTGGGTGTTCGAAAATGAGTTAAAGCCAACAAAAATTGTTCGTTCACGGAGTGTTGCAAAAAAAATGGTGGCCACGTTTGTCTCCAAAACCGGCCATGTTGCGACTATTCCTCTTGAGGGACAAAGAGCGGTTAATGCAGAATGGTATGCTAGCATTTGTTTGCCACAGGTCGTTTCTGAACTCCGTAAAGAGAACTGCAACCGCCGCATCATCCTCCATCACGACAATGCGAGTTCTCACACCGCGCACAGAACAAAAGAGTTTTTAGAGCAAGAAATCATGGAATTATTAGACCATCCGCCGTACAGCCCCGACCTAAGCCCTAATGATTTCTATACTTTCTCTAAAATAAAGAATAAATTGCGTGGTCAGAGATTTTCATCACCAGAAGAATCTGTGGACGCCTACAAAACGGCCATTTTGGAGACCCCAACTTCCGAATGGAATGGTTGCTACAATGATTGGTTCCATCGTATGGAAAAATGTGTCAAATTTCGCGGAGAATACTTCGAAAAGCAATAAATACATTTTTAAATAGTAATGTTGTGTCACTTCCTTGATTCCCGAAATTTTCAGTGCCGCCCTCGTATATCGGCTTATAAAGAGATCTGTGATGCCAATATTCGGGTCAAAGTTGCAACGTCCAGCGCATAGATGTCGCTTGAGTCGGTTTAAATCGCGCTATCAATTGTCCGACCTGACTTGTATAAGATTTATTGTTTTCCATATACTAGTTTTAGCTAGATGTCTTCATGAGGTAATCTGAAAGAGAAGCCGATAAGAATGCAGTTCTTTAGACCCTTCGCCACGGTTAGCTAGACCAATTTTTCTCCCCTAAAACTCCCTGCATACTTAATTTCATGGTAATACTTCCAACCGTTTTCGAGATTACGATTATATATATATATACAAGATTGTCTCGTTTAAAGTTAAAATGGTAACTTAAAATATGAAGTTTATTGTGGCGTAGCACGCTCGTAGCTGGCTACGGAGGTGCTACGGCCGGCAGCGTAGCAAGGCGATTAACGGCCCGTTTCAATAACCTATCTACCAATAACTATTTGTTAAAAAGTCAAATTTGTATCGCATAAAACCGGCGATTGATTGAATGACGACGTTTTTATATAATAGTTATTGGTACATAGGTTATTGAAACGGGCTGTAAAGGGACAACGCGGTTAAATGCAGAGTAATATACAAAAAAAATATTGTATTAATGAAATACAAAAAATACTTATGATATTTAGGTTTAAAACGTTCTTTTCATCTACGAAAAGCAAATATAAGCAATAGCATGTTACAAATTGAAAAATTTTAGTGAATAGTGATATAAAACCTGAAAGTATTTCAATTTCGGTAGTCAGCAAAGTTGAGACATCATATTTTACCTCGCGCCGAAGTCGAAGCTTATCGTGATACATGACACGCTCTCGCGTATTACACGAAATGTGAAATAGGACAAAGTTACAAGCCATGAAATTTTGTTCAAAGTAATTATTGTGAATTGTGCTCACTTCGGCGATGGTAGAAATTCGCGTATAAATCGCGTCACAGACCACAAACAAAAACGTGCATGTGGACCGGCGCCCATTATTCTCGACTGCATAATCGCTACGTCCGACGCCCGCATCGCTTCCCGTTCTATTTTATTTCCTCCCGGCACAGTTGTGTTTCAACTAGGCGGAGCCTTTTTCCTGACGCTTCGGCAGGGAAATTAAACTATGTTTAATTCTGTTTAAGGTCTGGTTCCGGACAGTGTGCGAGCGAGGCAACGAGGACGGCGACAGACCGAAGCCACCGCGCTACAATTCTGGCACAATGTGTGTCCGTTTTAATAGGATTAAACTCATTGTTACATACGATCTGAAAGGACCATGAGCCAAATGAAATTGTTTCTAGCCAAATCGAACTGAATATTGCATTGGCTGATGTTCGACAAGCAAAAGTAAATGTAACGACCGCTATTACCCGATGAAAATCCTACTAGAGCTGCTGGAATTGCCACTTTTCAATATTGACTTTTGTTAAGGTTTTTCAACAAAGTTAGCGACTGTTTTAACGTTAGTATTTATAGAGTATGAGCGAGTAGGCGGCGCAAATACTACGTAGGTAGTAACTAAAACAAATGAGATTATAATACAACTAAAGTAATATTTAGTTTTGTAACTGACTTTATACTTTGGAACCTAGCGGAGCTCGATCGTTCAACTGATTAACTTTTGAACAAACAAGCTGCTCCATTCACATGTAGACATAATGGGGATTAGGGATCTATCGGTCAGTGTAAATATTCGACTGTTGTTAGCATTTAATTTCAGAATTAAAAACAATATTGTATTCGTAACTTAAAGCTTAGTAAGTTTAGGTTCATTTTACGAGGGTTACTGAACATAAGCAAAACTAATTCGTAGGATGAATAATAATAGTTAGACAGTCCCGAACTCTGGGCGAATTTCGGCTCCATAATAATTGGCCACTTAACGTCATCCGTAATAAAGTAAATTCGGTAGCGTGACCGTTCATCTGGTTCGGCTGGAGTTCTAGAATCGAATATTAAATGATATCTTTTGCTCTTTCGATACAAGCCCTATAAAGAAATTTTCATAATAATTTTATAAATCTTACCAACGTTTTGGATAACCAAAAACTTTACTACCTCACTACATACAATTTATGTACAAAAATATGATACACATTTTTTCTGTAAGGTAATCTTAGTCAGAAAAATAATATTAATCAGAAATTAATAATAATATAAATCAGACAGGTTACTTTACAGAATATTATAATATTATTATTATTAATATTATTATTCATTTTTAATCGTAGTTAAAGATGTTAAGGACACAATAACGATAATCCTGCATTCTGTAATGGTTCAGCAGTATATTACGGTATCTCATTGTATTTAGTTATAAAATCCTATATATAAAAATGGATTGCAATTCCAATGTATTGCAATTCTAAAACTCGAGAACGGCTGGACCGGTTTGGCAAATTTTGGTCTTGAAATTATTGTGGTAGGTTAGGAAAGGTTTAAACGGTTAGAGATATTTGAACAATTGTGGAGAAAATACTATACTTCAGACTAAGCAACTCGTTTCGGGACGGCGATAATAAAATATAATATTAGCACTTTTTTGCGGATTTTTTTAAAACTAGATCAGTTTTTTTTTAAACTAGATCAGTTTTTTTAAACAATATCAGTTTTCGCTCGCACACAATAATAAAATTCCCCGTAAAATAACCCAAATCCCTCTAGGGCATGTTTCATACGGTGACAATATATGAACAAAATTTCGGTAAAAATGACTGTCACTATTTTATGAGAACGCTTGATTTGCGCGGTTTTATTCACTAACTTTGTTCTTCGCATGAAAATAGATTTTAAATATGTATTTACTGTTTGTTATACTTTTATTACATGCTGTAAAATTGAATATGACAATATATTATTCTGTTTAAAAATTGTTATCACAGGCACTATACTTTAGGATACTAAAATATATATCCTAAAAATAATGTAAAGTTTGTGACAAAAATAAATTTCTCTATGAAAAAAGATACTACGCGAGCATAGTTTTATAGCGAACTTTCAGGTCCCCTGGTACTCGTCTACATCCTTTAGTAGGTGAGTGAACTTTCTGCTTTCTAGGTTAATAGAAACAAGGGGCATCAAATATGCCCCCGGAGAGGCAGGGAAACACCTGTACACAATGGGAAACAGGGAAATATTACTTATTCGCAGTTACATTAGCAAAATGATGCGTGCACGTCAACGGCCTGAATATTTAAACGAATTGTCCAACTTCGTGTTCCTACACTAGCGAGAATGCTTTGGAATTCAGAGTTAGTACTGTACTTTTGCATACGCTACTACAGTACCTACTACATTAGAGAGTTTTCACATTGCGCGATGCGATATCGCATGTCGCACCGATAAATTACTAAGGTATGAGAGAGACAGCGGTATGTTTTAATATGAAACATTATACCTGTATTTGTCATTATCGGTGCGACATGCGATATCGCACCACGCAATGTGAAAACGCTCTTAGACTTATATTTTATGAAATAGTTGCTACTCGGCACATTGCCACCGCTTAAATGTGACTGTTTTAGTTAGTATTTTAGACAAACATAACTCGTATTATATGATTCGATAGTCTTATATTATAGCTGTAATTTTTCATAGTCGTAATTACCTTAGTACTGTGGGAAGAGTGGATGCCCCAAAGGGAGATCTCCGACCGAGCGAGGTGGTATGCCCGGTTAGACCGAAGCCCACTTGTATGCATTTCAGATGTCGTATATATAGTGCCAATCTTAGGAAACTTCGATAGCGCGATTCAGGATCGTAGCGCTAATTGGTCCGCCACAGTACTCTAACTGCAAAATGTTATTTTAATTGATTGAAAAAAACTTCAACTGAAACGTTGCAACAACACATTTGATCGCGAATAAAAACAAAAAACACAACCATTACAATAAATAACGACGTAAAAGTAAATAAAGGACACGTAAATATTAAAGTTCGGGTTAATCGTGCTATATATAACGGAGTCGAGTCGAATGAAATTAATGTCTCAATATCGAAATGGTGATTTTAATTGCCTAACCGCGTGCACATGCTGCGTCCAATTTTCCTTGTATCGTCGATAAGAGAACAAAAAGCTAACGTATTGGAGCTAAACGTGGTGCCTCGGGAGCAGAATGGAGCAATCAGGACGGGAATACTTTGACACAGCAATTCGGTCGGGGTAACGGCAGTGTTTTTGTATTGTGCCTCTTTATGTTTTTTTCTATAACGTTCTAATATGTACACTAAACTTTGTATATGTAATTCCGTGCATGTTGTTTCAGAGTAACTTTTTATATCTTTTAAACGAGACGATCTTTTATATATATATAATCGGTTTCTCGACAACGGCTACAAGTATTACCATGAAATTTAGTATGCAGGGAGTTTTGGGGGAGAAAAATCGATTTAGCCAGGTCTTAATCCTAGAAACTGCGCATTTTTAAGCAACATATGTTATTTTTAGTTCGTCGTGCAACAATATATCAATAATTTCGACTCTCTTACATCAGTCTGATTGGCAGCTTGGTATGCGTACCTACGTATCGTTTTTGAATTTTTTGGAAATTCGGAATGTGGTGGGTTCGAATCCGGTAATGTAAATATTTTTGTGATTCTCATTATTTCTCTTTCATTTATAGTTTTTAATTTTTTATAATTAATTTATTGTTCTACTAAAAGACCGAGCAAAGCACGGTCTCCCAGGTACCTACTTTGTTTTATGCGAGAAAGAAATTGGACGTTAAGTAGCTAGCGAAGATAGCTATACCTGATGATGACTTTGTCGAAACCGGTCGTGTAATATATTAAAATTAATGTAAAATACTTAATAAAGTGGAAATAGTGCAAGAAGTCCTGTGTGTTATTACTGTGATAGATTCGCAAGTACCTACATAAAAATTTAAATTATAAAATATGAGTAATACACAAAGTAAACATGTTTTTCTTGTTGAATTCTGAATGAAAAGCGAGAATCATATCAAAACTATAAACGTACGAGCGAAATGATATTAAATTAACATGAATACATTTTGTGTCAATAACATTTTATAACGAAAATAAATGTTGTTCTGGTAGCTTATAGAATCCGGTATTTGTGTGGTCAACCATGTTATAAAACCGTTCAATCCGTAAATCTATTTCATTCATTTCTGATTCACGATTAATATGAACATTATTTACAGACGCATTTAAAACAATTAATTCTGTTAATAACGAAAGCTACGCGCAATCCTTTTAGTAGATTTTATATGACAATTCCATTATTTGCAGTATTGATTGCTTCGTATCAATCGCGATATGCAAATATTAGCTTCGCTCGCTGGCCGCGCGGCCGGACTAGTGATTTACGTGTAGCAACGGTCGTTATGCAATTACGATTGCTTATTAAAAATTAACAGAGGCCGGTTATTTGTGACCATATTTCGGGCTTCCAGTGCTCAGATTTGCAGCATGGATCTGCAATCGATGAATATCGGCCTCACACTTAGCCTATTGTGTTTTGACATTAGTATTCCCCTTCGGATCCTGTTAAGAACGAACATGACACTTCATTTGTAGCGTAACGAGGAACGAGTCGCCTTATTGCAAGGTAACGTGTCTTAATAATATGGAACGGCCTCTTAAGCGCGCGTGGTTTATGCGGCGCCCCACCCGCGCGTAAATCTGGGCCCCGCGGGGGCTCCGACACGTAACGTTACGGTGTTACCTCAAGTGTCCTTAAACCATATAAGTGACATTCGCAACGTATAACCTACAAGTCTGCATAAAATATTTTCATTACTACTCATATAGCTTGCTAACGAAATTCTTATGAAGAAATACGACGTCATTTGCATTTATGTGGCGCTTTTGCTATTTTATACTTCACTTCTGATTTTATACAATGTTTTGTTACATCATCATCGTCTCTCTTTCAGCTAATGGCTTTTATTGTATTTATGTTTATAACCAGGGTGGGATGGGTGGCAACACCGGTATAGTGTGCACTACACTATACCGGTGTATATCTTTTCTCGTTAAAAATAGTGTCCAGTGAAATTGTTGGTTTTGTGTATCATCAAATTGAAGCATAAGGGGACGTGAGCTTGTGATATTGTAATCCATTGCTTTCTCCGGCTATAAAAGCTGAAAACTGATAATTTAAGTGATAATTTTCTACCCATAAAATACATATAAATTATTGTTGTTTACACAAACGTCAAAAACTACCCACAACTGTCATTATTTTTGCTGACGGAATCGAGTGACATCCGAATAAACGACATTGACACCTAAATAGTGTTGCCTAGTTAAAAGAATTTCCCAACTTCTGAGATAATCATTATGTCTGCGTGTAGTAAGTGCTATAAGCAGATAAAAGTCTTCCGATTTAAAAGCTTGCTCCATGTGTAAAGCTAGATATCACTACCATTGCTTAGGCGTGAGCTTAGAAAATTTTGCTAAGAAATCTAAGACCTACAAAGCTTCTCGGAAGTGCGAGCAGTGTCAACACTCTGATAAAAAGGATATTTTTCTTACACCGACGCAAACAGGTGCCAAAGGATCATTTCTTGAGTCTCCGTCGTCGTCGTCTAGGATTCAAGATTTAAAAGAATATTTTAATAGAGAACTCGAAGACTCACTATCGAAACTCCTTAGTGATATTAGAAGGGACTTTATTACCAAAATTGAGGAGTTAACTGAAAGTGTTAATTTTATGTCCGCAAAGTACGACCAGCTCAGTAAGGAACTCGATTCTAAAAACAGAAAAATCGAAGATCGCTCTGAAAACAACTCTTTAAAAATTTACATAACGGATATAAATACTCGATTAAGGCAGTTCGAATAACTATCACGAAAATCAAATATAGAAATACAGTGTGTCCCCGAGCACAAATCTGAAAACTTGAAGACCGTCATACAGCAATTTGCCAATACTGTTGGATATACTCTGCAAGAACATCAGCTAGTAAAATATCATTGGGTTGCAAAGGTCAACAAGGATACAAAGCGACCGCGGTGTATAGTGGTTAAAGTATCCAGCCCGCTCGTCGAATAATTTCACAGCAGCAGTGAGAACATTTAATAAGAGTAACCCAAAGGAAAGACTCAACTCTTCTCATCTTGGTATAACCAGCAAGGAGCCAATTTATGTGTGTGAGCTTGTCACCATCTAATAAGCAGCTACACGCACAAGTACACCAGTTTGCTAAAGGTAAAGGTTTCCAGTTTGTGTGGGTGTGCAACGGCAAAATTTTTATAAAGAAGGACATTGGCGCTAAAAACATATTTGTAAAAAATTTTGACTTACTTTCGTCGATATAAAATAACTTCCAGATGATAGTTTATTCACTGAATAAGCAGTACTATTTTTATTCGTAGTTTACCTTTTGATCTTGTTATTTTTTTAAAGGGCCCATTTCTGGGCCTGCTTGTTTCCTCAACAGCTAGGTCAAGACAATTATTTGCTAGTTTATATTTTTACATTTATGTTTTTTTTATTTTTATTTATTGGTTACATTTTCTATTTTTCTAACAATTTTCTATTTTAATCAAATTTTAGCTTATACATTTATTCTGTATTACATAACCTAATTTTTTCTTAAGTTTATTTGGTCTATTTTAACATTTCTCTGCATTACTTCTTTACTACTACTATATTACATTTCTTCCTTGTTTTAACTTTTATTTGTATATTTTACAAGTCCTTTCCTTAGCTTTACATTTCATTTCTCTTTACCTTTGCATCTGATAGGAGCAATACATTTTGTATTAATGTGTGTGTTTTGTTACATTCATATTCCTATTTTAACATGTTTTACATTTCTCTTTAATACTTATTTACATTTTTCTATATATTTTACTATCTGTGGCATCTTATCTGTTCTATCTATAAATTCTAATCTTATTTTATTATTTTCATCTAATTTTGTTTCAACATTATTTTGCTTATATGTCATATTACTTCTCAATTTTTACACTTCATTTCTTTACATTACTCTTATTTTCTATTTCCTTTCTTATTTTCTCTTCTTATGTCTACATTCTTAATTTACATATCAATTTCTTTCCATTTTATGTTTACTACTATTGTGCCTGCTAATTTGCTATTGTTGTATTTTTATCATCTATTATCTATTATTTTACACTTTTAAGAGAACATTCAGCCCGTAACATCCGCTCCGAATTTGTTTGCATTTGAATTATATATTATAATCCCAGTGCATCGTGTGTTATTTCCATTGCGCGCGCTACAGTAGTGCCAGTTACATCGTTTGGTTTAGGACTAGTTGGAAGTTTTATGCTTATCATAATCATATATATGCAAAGTCATTATTTATAAATATATTTTTTTTTTAAATATAAACGTAATTCACCATGTATGCCTTTAGTACAGTCTCAGTTCAGCTCTTGTTGCATTATTTTCATTAAAGACATTTTAACAATTACAATGACACTTCGCTCTTTTTACGACACTCTGGTACATATTGCTGGTACATAGGGCTGTATGCTACTGTGGCCCGCGCCATGGCATCCCACTTTTTCCGGACCGGACACTCCGCACTGAATGCATTGTGGTCTAATATATCTAAATTTTCCTTGCTACAGTTTATGCAGCACGCCTTACTGCCGGACTTCAATGACTCACACTGAGACAGGTGATGCGCCCCGGAGTAATGGCAGCACCTTACCTCGGCGGTACTGCAGAATCGCTTCCCATGTCCGTACCCTAAACAGCGCGAGTACTGTATTAGGGGGGACTGGTCGGCGACCCGAACACGTTGCATGTCTATATATATACGGCCCTCCTTGGTAAGGCACCGCCACATCTCCGGCGACACAGTCAACACCACGTGCTCCGTGTCATCATCTTTTCCACCTTTTCTGTATCCTATCCTATCCTTATCCCCATCTTGTCCCGATCTTGTTAATTGCAATACAGATGATGAATATTTATTTGAATAGTAACAGAAGCACCAAATTAAATTTAGATATTTTGTATCAAAATGTAAGGGGCCTCAGAACAAAAACAGATATCATACGGCATAACGCGCTTACACAAAATTCTGACGTGATTCTCCTAACAGAGACCTGGCTTAAGGATTCCGTTTATGATCACGAGTTACTAGACAATAGGTACACAATATTCACAAGAGATCGTGATTCATCTTGTTCTTTAAAGACAGGTGGTGGTATTCTAACCGCCGTAAAAAAAGAATTTGGGCCCATAAGAAAACTTAAATAGGAATCGTCAAACGAAGATCTTTGGATAGTAATAAAAGTTAGTTAAACATGGAAATACCAGTATCTCTCTATGTATTGGTACACTTTACCTTCCACCACCGATCTCACATGCATGCCTTGGAAAAGTCACGACTCACCTTACAGACGTTATACAGCATAGATTGCCTAAGGATCACATATTATTATTGACGGGTGATTTCAATTTGCCTAACATATCTTGGATATCTGATAATGTTACAAGCTCTCTGACACCTTCTTGTTGCTCATATGGTTCGGCTAGCTTGTTTACGGATACACTCTTTCTTAACGGTATCTACAACATGGATTCCATTAAAAATGCGAAAGATCGCATTCTAGATCTGATTGTTACTAATAATAGCAAAGCATTTAGTGTGTGTAAACATAATTTTCTCTACTTAATGAAGATGATCATCATCCGGCACTGCACATTGCTTTTGTACTTCCCTCCGTAAAACTTCCGAAAATTAATAGGTCAGCATCACTTAATTTTAATAAATCTGACTATGACTAAATATGTGATAAATGAATTATCAGATACCGACTGGGATAAATGCTTAAAATTAAATCAAAATATTGATGACGCTGTAGAAGCATTCTACACTACACTTATGGAGATAGTTACAAAATATACCCCTACTACATGCTACAGTGGCAATCGTAAATACCCCTTTTGGTCGCCCTTTACTTAGACTATTAAAAGAAAAATCAAGATTCATAATAGATATAAAAAATACTCAAATCCTAGAGACCTGTTAATTTATAAAACATTGCGCAATCAATGCAAATAGATGATTAAAGAATGTACCAACAAATTTAAAACAGAATCCAAATTGCGAATAAAAAGTAATCCTAAGTATTTATTGGCTCTTCATCAAATCTAGTAAATGTAACAGCAGCGTAATACCTGACGAAATGTACTTGGGTGATAGGGCTGTTGAGGGCGGACAGAATATAAGCAATGTTTGTGCAGAATACTTCCATTCTGTTTACTGTCACTCGAATTTACCGAACTATTCAGCTCATTGTTCAGAATCCTTTAACTATTCTGAATCGCTTAGTTCTTTTCTTATCTCTAAACAAGATATAAAGAGCTCTCTTCAAAAACTTAATGTCAATAAAGGTCCAGGCCCAGATTGTATTCCGCCATTATTTCTCCGCAATTGTTCAGGACAACTTGCTTATCCCCTTTATAGGCTTTATAATAAATCTCTAACTGACGGAAAATTCGTCGATCGAAATCGAAAAGCGTCGATGATACGAGGGCGGCACTGAAAATTTCGAGAATCAAGGAAGTGACACAACATTACTATTTAAAAATGTATTTATTGCTTTTAGAAGTATTCTCCGCGAAATTTGACTCATTTTTCCATACGATGGAACCAATCATTGAAGCAACCATTCCATTCTAAAGTTGGGGTCTCCAAAATGGCCGTTTTGTAGGCGTCCACAGCTTCTTTAGGTGATGAAAATCTCTGATCACGCAATTTATTCTTTATTTTATGGAAAGTATAGAAATCATTAGGGCTTAAGTCGGGGCTGATGGCGGATGGTCTAATAATTCTATGATTTCTTGCTCTAAAAACTCTTTTGTTCTGTGCGCGGTGTGAGAACTCGCATTGTCGTGATGGAGGATGATGCGGCGGTTGCAGTTCTCTTTACGGAGTTCAGAAACGACCTGTGGCAAACAAATGTTAGCATACCATTCTGCATTAACCGTTCTTTGTCCCTCAAGAGGAATAGTCGCAACATGGCCGGTTTTGGGGACAAACCTGGCCACCATTTTTTTGCAACACTCCGTGAACGAACAATTTTTAGTGCTTTAACTCATTTTCGAACACCCAAACTCGTGACTGGTTTTTTGTTTCGGGTTCGTACGTCACCTGATACGATGTTATATACAGCATTTGAGGATCTTTAAAAAGTTGTTGAGGAAAACAACTTTTTTACACCTAATTGTTCATGCAAGATTATTTGTATTTGACTCATGCCAATGTCTAAAGTTGCCTGAATTTCGCGGTATGTCACATGTCGATCTTCCTCAATCAGACTACGCACAGCATCAACGTTTTCTTGGGTGACTGCAGTTTTTGGACGACCTTGACGGGGATCATCACTGAGCTTGACACGTCCACGTTGAAATTCAGCAAACCAGCGATAAATTGTGGTTTTGGATGGGGCTTCATCACCAAATGCAGAAATCATCCGGTCAACACACTGTTTTTGTGTTAAACCACTTCGAAAGTCATAATAAATCATCGCTCTAGAATTTTCTCGAGTCAATTCCATTTTCTCAACGACTAAACAAGTTTGACAAGACCTTGTGACAAGACCGAGAATCTTTTCTTAAATAAATAAACGGTATTCGATTTTTAAAACCAAGGAGTTTTAAATTAAAAAGATTTTAATATGACAGGAACAGTAGAAATATTCCATTCCCGATACTTTTAGTGCAGCCCCTGTATAACCTTACTGCAAAGAGATATTGACACGGTAAGTCGTTGGTGCTCTTCTAATGAAATTAAATGTCGTTAAATGTTACCGTATAAAATTCACAAGAAAGCGAAGTTCTCATACATAACAGATATCTAACAATCCAATAAAGGAAGTCTCATCTATACCTATTGTACACTACAACTGTTATGTGCGATCTATTATCGAATACTTTTCCCAGATATGGAATCCATCTTATGATGTTCATATCTCTAGACTCGAAAGACTCCAAAAACATTTCTTGCATCATTTATGTTACTCTCATAATCTTTGTCGCAATTTAATTTATTTTGAATCCAAATTAGCGCACTTCAAATTAGTCTCTCTGGAACACAGGCGTCGCGTCTCTGATATTGTGTATCTACATAAATTAATTAACGAAAATTTAGACAGCCCCTTACTACTAGATAAAATTAGTTTATCAGTTCATCGATCGGGAAGTCGTATTCAAAACAGAAAAACATTGGACTTGCCAATACACCGGACTAATTATGAACAAAACTCCCCGTTATACCGTATGTGTTCCTCATACAATAAGACCTGTGGTGATTTAGATATCTTTGGTGCTTCTGTTCAGTCCTTTAAACAAAAGCTATATAAAAATTGTTAGTCAATAATACCACTTCACAGTGCACACTAATATCATTTGTAAATTTGATTATATTTGCACGTAGTATTCACTTAATTCAGTAATTTTGTGTAATATCCAGTTTAGTGAATCAATAAAAAAACCGGCTATGTAGCTTTTTAAAATAAATATTAAAATTAAAGTTTAATATCTAGGTAGATAGGTACTGTCATGGTGGTTTACTATAGTGAAAGTTAATTGTCGCTGTCGTCTTTTTAGGGCCTTTTTTCACCAAGCATGAGGCTTGAACAAAATATATTTCATTAACAAATAAAGGAGAATATTTATTTTATTAAACTAATAATAATTCAAGAAATAAATCGCTAAATTACTTCACTAAAAAGGAACCAACATATTTCCATGTTCTGGCAAGCCCAAGCATTTGTCATCATCAAACTCTTATTGCTTACGTTGCCACAGAATTTACTGTATTAAGGTGTATCTTAAGCAATTTCGGTGCAGTAGCTTCCAGAGTAGTAAAACTCCTGGTGCAATCAAAGAGCGCGGCACGTGCTTGGATTTAAAATTAAGTTAAAAAACCTTTTTAACGAAAAAACGTGCAAAATTGCGGACACCACTCTCTGCCATCTTTTCTTTTGTATTTTATATGAGATGAAATTTTATTCAACATGAAAAACATGATGTTTGTTTGTCATATGTGAATATTATGATAGTAATTTTTCTCATTTGAACAATTATTATATTTAAGGGAAAAGTTTTGCGTAGTAATGTTAAATATAATATTATATTTCACATTATCTTGTATGCTTTTGTGTCATAGCACCGCCGAATATTTTTTTGCTTACCTTACTAAATATGAATGCAATGGTTAATTCTTATTATTGTATTATTCCAATTTTTCCAATATTACATGCGTTTTGATAAAAACTCAATTCTTTTTGCCTCGAAAATTTTGTTTAATATTACATTTCTTCGGGATTGGTGTGATAAAAGAACAATAAGGAGGGAACAATAATTCTGTAACTATAAACGCTCAATAGGTTTTTTTTTTTAAATTACTTCAAAACTGTCCGAATTTGTTTAAAATAATTTTTCTAAAGAGTATTCAACATAATCTATCACCACAAAAAATTGCAATTTTCTAAGTCTCGTAGTTCAGAAATGCTAGGGGGACCAACTTATAAACCATTTTGGAGGCCGATTACTCGAAAATGGTTGACTAAAAACCTTGCCTTTATTTTAAAAGACCAATTCAGCGATACCCCACACGATGGGGTAGAATGAAAAAATATTTTTCATCCCCACTTCACATGTATGGAGAGCCACCCCTCAAATGTAATTTTTTTTTTTGTCAAAACCGAGATCTATACACAGTATTTAACTATACCAATTTGGATCCATTTATATTCATAATTACAGAAGCTAGAGGCGCGGACAGACAGACGGACGGACAGAGCGAAACTATAAGGGTTCCTTGAGTTTTATGAAACCCTAAAAATGTGAAACCCTAGAGCGGTGTTCGTCGTACAGCGAAAATAATGTATGCTAATGAGAGCGGGCAGAACATCGACGTGACGTCACGCGTGGGACCGCAGCCGCTGCCCGCCGCCGCCCGCGCCTAACGAGCGGGTATGCATTTTCAATACGCGACATAGCCGAATGAAACCGTTAGCCATCTTGCGACCGTTTAAAATAATCAAACATAAAAATCTACAAAAGGATCGTAGTAATATCATTTAATAATCGTTTGTCAAATTATATTCGTCCAGCAGGCTCGCCTGTCAAATGGATTCGACGCGTATTTGCTAACGTACGGAAAAAAGGCGACAGAAAGTTGATTTGGAAGTAACAGTTTAACGCAATAATGACTGTTTGCTAGGTACGATCTTAGTAATTGCACTTTATAGTTAATATTGGTAATTAATAAGAAAGGTACGTAACGTACGTTTAGCATACTGTTCTATTTTCCTATGCCGATGTTAGCGGTTCCAGTGCAGAGCTGACCCGTTAAGTCAAAGCTAATTTGTGTCAATATAAAAGCTAGCTCACCGCAAGATCACATGATTAGATATAACATTCGTTGCATATTAATAAACAACATTTAATAAATAATTATAATATTAATTATGTGTCATACAAACGTTTTATGTATTTAATTGAAAGTAATTGCTCTAACAATATTCCTTTATCCATAAAAAGATTTAAAAGCTATCATCATAATCATTATATATAGGTGAAGCAAAAACTTTGCGTTTTACAAAAATTATGCTAACGGAAGAGTATGAAATTGGCACTAATATTTTTTTATAAATATACCTAGAAATACATTAAATTTATAAAAATGACGTTACAAACACCACCTCAGAATAATTACTTAGACTGCCATGCGTATTATGAACACGTTGACATTTTTCAGTATGTCTTTCACATTCAATAGACAGGCAAAACAACCTTATAAAGTTCAAACTTTAAAAAATATTAATTAGAGTCGAATTTCGACCAGTAGGCAACAACAAGATTTAAATAAATTCGAAATAAAATAACGAATATATAAAAGAACCATTTCAATAAAACACATTACTATAGTTAGTTTTATAAACTCACATCGTTAAATACACTAAAATTATAAGCACCCACAATAGAAGGGAACAAAAGAACTCATTTGCTACAATAAAAGCAGTAAAAGTAGAAATAATAAAAGTTTGCAACCATCGCCTGTGAGGCGTTGCGCGCTGGGAGTGAATAGTACCTACTGATAAGTTCGATTTAAGTCTCGGCTCCTCGCTCGCAACGATTCCAGTTTACTATTACTTCTGGGTTCACTTTGTGTCTCTTTATGTAAGGTCCTTAACGCTTTAATGAGAAGCTCTTTTTCCTTTTAAGCCGAGATAAAAGCTTTAACACCTTATTACAACGGAGGTTGTATACATTTTAGATAACCCGTACCCGAATTGGATATACTGTTTTTTCGTCGGAGCTGCATCATCCATCACACGCCGTCGACTGATTTATGGCAGCACAGAGGCGAAACGACACGGGCCTAACCTACTAGCGATGACGATGCGATTAGAAGAACCGTGCCTCTACCACGGGTGCTCGTGATTGATACTCGCTAGTGTCTGCACTTTTGGTTGCCGAAAATAAAACGAACTGGGTCCAATTTTATTTATTCTATGATATTTGTGTTATATGTTGACTTCATTTGAAGCGACATGTCAAGAACAGAGTTCATGCTTAATTTTTTTATATTTGAGTAAGAGGTCTTTTCTACGTTTTTGTTTTCGAATACTCATAATGGTTAACGAATTTAGGCAACAGTGAAAACTCATGGTAGAGGGTACGGGGCGGAGCGCCGACGACATGATCACGTGACGTGTGCGAGACAGTGACTTACTATCTATAATGTACTTTCACGATTTGTTCGGGTGCTCCGTATGTAACAGCAACATAAAACGAACATTACCCAACCGAACAAATGAAACGACTTAATGTGTCATAAATGTTCGACGTTTTTTGTATTGCATTATAATGTCGTAAAAATTTATGTTATTTTAACAACATTCATTTTTAATACGCGTTGTAAAAACGCGAATACAACGCCACAAAGTCGGAGAGTCACATAGCTATCAAGCCGGTGTTCCCGCGAGAAAATTGCGAGTATTCATCATAAATGCGTGACATTAAAATTTCCAACCCCACAGCCGGCAGTAGCGCGCTGTTATAAATCAAAGCAAACAGTAGTTTGGACGCGCTACTCGCATTACCTACCTGTGTAGTTAAATAAACTTTTATTTATTTACTTTTTATTAATGTTAATAAAGTTGTTGTTCAATTAAATATGCTATGCAGGAAACGAGTTACAGACTACAGTTCCCATAGCCCCGTCAAAAAGGTCTGCCGTAGAACTCGACACACCCACAGAGATGGCTGTATGAAAAATGTCATTTTAGCTTTTGTTTCATTTTATTTTTACCTATCTTGACTGTGAATATTTCTAGTAATCATTTTTGCATACCGACATTAAGCCCAAAATAAAAATGTATGAAAATTATCAAGTATATCATAAAATTGAAAACTCTTGTTTGTAATAATAATTAATGCCTAAACTTATTACAAACAAGAAAAAAAAACACTTATTAATTTCAGGCATTAAAATTTGGCATAACTTTTAAGTGTAACTTTTGTGCAAGCTTTATGGACTTTTCAGCTGTTCCACAATATCTCATTTTCTGGTCCTCGCGTGTCCGAGTTCATTTTGTGACATATTGTGTTCGGGTACACCGTACATCAGGTTTCCTGTACTGCGAGCGTTTTACTATATTTTCTAATAAACAGAAATCTCCTTTACTGTTACAAATACTTTACAATAAGAATTTTGCTGCGTACTCGGTAGGTTTTTGGTTTACTGCAACGCATAAAACTAGCATGTTACAGGTATACCAAGCCTGTTTTCCTGTAGCCTGTAGTTTTCAAATACATTGTACATAATTTCGAATTAAAAACGTACATCCCAACTCCCGGCTAGTGGCACATGTAGTAGCCACAATGTATGAGGTAGTGCTTATCTGCGAGCAGACATTAAGTTGGCCACGCATATTTTACAGTAACGCAGACCGCGAGCGTAATTTGTGTTTTATTCCGCCATTCTTTCTGCAATAGCTTCATGTTAACGGCTTCAATATTTTCACGACCAAGCAAATTCGTACGACGATAAAAAATTTGAAGTTTAATGTTGAAAGCTAATTAAAATAATATAAATACCTACTGAATTACTACATAAATACATAAATATATTTGAGTACATACAGTTTAACCCGTACTGGTTTAGTTTCTTTTTATAAAATTTAAAAAAATATAAAATCCAATCACGATCTATTATCCCGTACGTACGTACATACTTAATAATGCAAGGACTATTATGGCTACGTACAACTTGAAGTGAATAACTTTTCAGATGGTCGATAGAAGCATTCAACCTTTATGTAGGTATATGGCTTCAGGAGTTAGTAAACTACTTATTGCGTTATCAGACTTTTTGGGTTTTGTTTGAAACTAAATCATCTTTTATTTTACTTTCTAACTAAGCGCGATCAAAAATTAAGCAGGATTTGATTGAGTAAAAATTATATAAACATTTGCACGCCTCATCAAATGCAAAATAATCATGAACAGAATTTCTACCTTGTATCATCTTAATATCTATTTTATACTTCTAATACCTACATTGTAACATCTTAATATCTTATCTTATACTATAAACGAACAAATCTTGTATATATAATCGCAATCTCGGAAAGAGCTGCAAGTATTTCCATAAAGTTTTGTATGCCGGGAGTTTTGGGGAGAAAAATCGAGCTAGGTCTTATTCCTGCGGAACCGCGCATTTTAAAGTTATTATATGTGTTTTCTCTCGTCGTGCAACAATAACTTAATAATTTCGACTCTATTCATGTCAGTCCGATTAGTAATTAGGTATGCATACGTATCATTTTTGCGTTGTTGGCAGTTTGGTCTCTGGAGTTCGAATCCTGATAATTTTTTTAAAAGAAGCGGTTATATATTCGACCCGTGTATTTTTTTTGTCAACGTGTGACATTTTTACGTTGACATTTTTTTAGCTCTTTCCTTTTGAAATAACTTAAGAAATAATTAACTAATACTTGACCTTACCATTTCGTCGCAACATTAGTAGCGTGTGACGTCACCTGCTTATACGATTTTTATATGGGGCGTTTTTACAAGACTCACAAAAGCGCTTAATACAATTAGCAATATCTTTGAAAATATTGATTTTTAGTAAACTATTCCTTTTGTTAACTGTCTTAATTTACAGAGCACTATTCATTTACGTAATAAAAATAAAAGAGGAAAATACTAGCTGACACGACAGATGTTGTTCTCTCATTGTCAAAACGAACATGAAATTTTTTATAGGTAGCAAGTTACTATGGGAAAGTTTAATTGTTGTTTTTAGTATCAACCCTATTGCAGATCTGTGGATCAAAAGAAAAAATATTAAAATCTATATATAGCTATTAAATAAAAGGGCTGGTGGTAGAAGGGGGAAAATTTAGGGTTGTATGTATTTTTAATGCCACATCTATATGATATAACAAAATAAAAAAAAATGTGGAAAAAATA
Organism: Phengaris alcon alcon; assembly: GCA_037179445.1. Taxonomy (NCBI): domain Eukaryota; kingdom Metazoa; phylum Arthropoda; class Insecta; order Lepidoptera; family Lycaenidae; genus Phengaris; species Phengaris alcon. The sequence continues at coordinate 157,865 of JAYRCH010000225.1, forward strand.
AAATAAAAATATTTAGGGGTGGGTCGGGTCACCTTATTTATCATTTAGTTGAAAAAATAGATTAGGAATCGAGAAGGATATAGAATCGGAAGGAGAATCGGTCGGATTCTCAGACTTACCGACTATGCAAAAAAATCATAAAAATCGGTCAATCCCTTTCGGATGAGTGTGTCCCCGAACACTATGACACGAGTATTTGATATATTAGATGTATTCTTAAGTATTATTTAAAAAATATATATTAGTTCAGTTTTCTCCTTCTCTTTTACTTTTACTATACCAAATTTCATACTCTTCCGAGAGCATAATTTTTGTAAAACGGAGTACAAAGTTTTTGTTTCACGTTTTAATATAATATTTGATGATGATCGCATTTATTGCAAAGCTGTTACAGTACGGTACATAGCGCAATATAGCATCACATCATTTGGGAGTTATAGAAATCAACACCACACGCTCAGCGGTAGAAGCGTGAATTAGTATTGAGATATGGAACTTGAGTGAATGGATGTGCCGTGCCGCCCGTGCCGCGTGCGAGATCGGTGAGCGCGGAGCAGTCAGAAGTCACAGAGCTCCTAACGAGGGCGAGTAGCTTCGCGCCGAGCGCAGCGGCCGCGAACCCCCTATTGCATTTATTCATGTCGTTACCGCTAACGATAATTTTATCGTGTGCTCATTTGCCGGCGCCAGTATTGCAGCCATCCGTCAGTGGTTTCAAATCGACAATTTGCGCGCAACACTAAAAACTTTATTGCCGCATAATTGACCCCGACGTACCGGTTGTAATCTACGACCGCCACTTTTAGTGTATATTATTTCACAGTATATTCTCGCTTGGTGGGATAGATGTTTTAATATCTTATACTTTAAACGAGCAAATCTTGCATATATAAGCGGAATCTCGGAATCGGCTGCAAGTATTTCCATGAAGTTCAGTATGCTGTATGCAGGGAGTCTCGGGGAGCAAAAATCGATCTAGCTAGAGTCTTATCCCTGTGAAAGTGCGCATTTCTTCAACTTTCGTCGCGTAGTAAGATATGAGTGATTTCGATTCCTAGTTAAAATGTCGCATCCGGCGGCTTGGTCAGCATTGGACTTTTTGAGTTGTTGGCAAATTTGTGTCTCGGGATCGAATCTCGGTCGGACGAATATCTTTGTGTTTATTTTTATTATTTCTAGTTCTAATTAAACTACGAGCAGAGCTCCGTCTACCATGTACTTACGTAATGATATGACCTGTTACAATAGTAGAAGAAAGGGTGCCTTAAAGAAAAAAATGTTAATAGTAAAATTGTGTTAAACTTTGTCCCTAGAGAAACATACTTTACCAGTAATAGAACCCGTATTTTCGAAGTGATAACGTCTTATAAATCGATGAACGCCGACACGCACGAAAAAATTGTCACGTTCCACCTCATTGTCATGTTCCACTTGATTATCACGTTCCACCTGATTGTCACGTTCCGCCTGAGCCCAGCGTGCAAGCGAGAGCGCGGAACAACCGATAGAGAGGCACGACCGGCCTAAGCATAGGCCTAATTCGGCTTGTGATGACGTTATCACGTAAAATTATCGACCCGTAAACCGATTTACCATTTTAGTTAATATTTTTATTACTTGTTGATTTTGATAAAACATTTTTATTTTGTAATGCGATAAAAGCAGTCAGTTTATTTTATACAATGAGTTTCGTGTCAGCGACGACAAAAATTAATTATGCACAGTCCGACAAAATTCAACATAGTTTTAACTCAATACAAACAAGATCGACAAACAATAGTTGCAATAACGAGTAATTGTGAAGTAATAGTACACAGAACTTCTTGCACTGTTTCCACTTTAATAAGTACTAGATTTTACCCGCGGCTCCGCCCGCGTAAATATAGTATCGGGTATCTGTACTATTTTGGGATAAAAAGTAGCCTATCCAAGTGTAACATAGTTACATTTCCTTCCCGTAAAATCAATTATTTCGGCGTTACTTGCGTCATCTATGATTTTTTATACTTAAATAATTTAGTCATTTTCAGAGGCTTAAAGCGCCATCTATCGGCGCACGTCCTTACTACGTTAGCCTTGCTTTAATATTTGATTCAAAGATCGATTTTATTTCCGTCTTTAATCTTAAAAAATAATAATTTAATTTTGATTAATAATGAAAATACAGTAGTTTTGTATTATTGTATTACATAATATATTGATTATGAATATAATATACTTTATTTTGATTTGTGGACTTTTTCTCTTTACGCTTTAGTTTTTATAGTTGTCAAAAGTTTAAAAAAGAGGTAGGAGAAGGGTATATATGGCACTTCTTCGAATGACTTTTCCTTTTTCAATAAAATTTTCTATAGACTCAAGATGTAGTCGTCGTAATAATTATATTTTAACTTCGTGTCCACGGTGAGTAGTTTCGTATATCTGTGTTGTGAATATTTGGTAAATCACGCTTGTAATTAAAACACATTATCTTTCATATAAAATATCACCTTGGTAAAATTAGTTGTTAAAAGAAAAATTTTATTGGCCACGTGCTCAATTTGTAGTTTCATCTTTCCGATCTAGCATTGTTAAATTATTAGGATGTTTGCATCATATTAATTGTCCTTAATATCATCTTATCTTTTTATTTTTTGCCTACCTTTATGTAATGGTCACACAGCCCGTGATTTTGATCGTTTGGGGTTAAGATCACGCTGTGTGACGGGACTCCTACCCACACGTTATCATGAATTTTCCAGGTACCTATATACCGGGATAGAGGCACCCTTATACAGGGACTATTGGCTACTTTCCCACAATCGGATCTCTGAGGCCGCTAGATATTCCAGACTGGACAACTGGATTTGGAATCAGGCTGCACCGCCCCCTTGGACGATCTATCGACGACGATCGGACGTAGCGGTGACAGAGAGACGCTACCAGAAATTGCAGACCCAGTTCGCCCTCACCACGTGTTACCCTCCTGGACTCAGCCAAGTTCCCCACGTGGTTTAAAGCCCCTTCGATACCCACAGACACCCAAGAAGCTAAACCAGATACGTACGGCCTTCTGCCTACAACCCCTACTTTTTTAAAATATATATTGTCACGGGAATTTTCTCTTTTATTTTTAATTTCACCCGTAACACAAGGCCTAAACTACTACCATGCCAAATTTAATCGAAATCCGTTCAGTAGTTTTGGCGTGAAAGAGTTACAAACATCCATCCATCTATACATCCATCCATCCATCGTCACAAACTTTCATATTTATAATATTAGTGGGATTTTACATTAATTTAACTAGAAATCGCCCTGTAGTCGAAATTTAACCATAATTCATAATATTTAAATTTTAGTTTCAATTTTTTGTGTTCTCGTGCCTCTTAGATATGCAAATATGTGTAAATTTTGTATATTATATTTACAGTGCTGGACTTACACATTTGCCGCCCAAAGGCTATAAATTACTCTTCCTAACTAATCAAGAGTATTTTTTTACAATTGTCCTGGTTGAAATTTGTACCAAATAGCTATTTGAAAGTGTGTATTTAAATAAAAAATTTAATAAATACAACATAACGCAAAATATATTATAATCATAATAATACGCTTTGTACATTAAAAGCGAGCAAGAGGAGCGAGCGAGCAAAACTTCCCCTAATTATGCAGGATAAAATTGGATAAATATATATTTTTTAACTTCTAATTTAATTTGTAACAAATACCTATCTGAAAGGATTTATTCTTTGGAATAATCAACAGCGCAAAAAAGTCCATAGACTACCAAATATTAGAAATAACATTATAATGTTCTGTACGTTTAAAGCGAGGGAGCAAAAATGTCTGTAATTTGGATAAATTCCTATAGACCAAAACAAATGACACACAGTAACGCACTGTCATAATCTGCAGAGTCGCATATCTTCTCAATACCAAAAGAATCCGCTGCCGCCCGCCGCACTCATCTAAAAAAATATTGATTTTAACTTGTATTTTATAATAATGAAACGCTTTTAGAATATTTTACATCGTATGTTGCCGCAAAATTATAGTTTACAGAGCGTTTAGTATTTTTTTGTATTCAGACGTTAGTGTAAAGTATACTGTACAGTACTTAAGTATTCTTTTTTTGTTATATTTTCGATAGTAATTTTTGTACGCAAATAATAACGTTTTTTATATTTCTGTAAGACAATAAAATGTTTTGGCCCCATTTGCCGCCCCCTAAAATTTGCCGCCCGAGGCTTCAGCCTACTCAGCCTTCTGGTAAATCCGCCTGGATATTGCGTCATACTCACGGTCCAGTCTGCAAATCCAAGGCTGCGGACTTGTTGGCAAAAATTATAAATGATTGACACTTTTGACACTAATGACTGACTGTGAATGTGTGCGTGTGTGTGTGTATGGCCCTTAAAATAGGTTCTTAACCGTGAAAACGTGATTTTTGCTTCACGTATGAGAGCGTTTTCACGTATGACATCTATATTATTTTATATATTGAAACATATATCTTCTTATTTATTATTTTGCCTCTTAGATAGAAAAAAGTAAAAAAAAATGTGACAGATTGACAAACGTCAGCGTGTAATAAAAATAAATTAAACGCACGGTAGGTAGTGTGAGCTAACTGAAGTAGGGATAATAATTATAAATTATAATTAATGTAATAATTGAAAGAATATCAGTCCAGTTCCATTAAAATTAGAAAAAATAAAATTTAATTAATGTTTTTCATGATGAAACCGAACGTCAAAACTCATAGGGATTGACAATAATGTGTAACTACGTGTGTGTATGTGTGAACAACATATACGCACGTAGTTATATTTTAATTACTTTAATGTATTTCTAAGCGTTATTTTAAGAAATTTAAGCTTTTCACACGCCTTCCTCAGCATAAACTTTCATTGTGCCATATTTCACTCTCATCCGTACGCACAATTCCCGTAAAACTGTACTTTATGTAAAGAAGAAGGGCCAAAACGTCCCCACCCTTGTAGCACGACAAGACATATATAAAATAAAAGGGATTAAAAAGTTTGCCATTTTATTGTATGACGAAAAATCTCTTAACTATGGGAGAAAAAAGTTAATGAGGGTTACAAGTTAAAAAAAACTTCCTGTATTATTGCACCAATTCATAGTGTTGCTAATAAGGAATAGTTTTGGGAAGTAATGGTATACTGCAAACTTCAGAAAAGTGTTATATTTTAAAAACTGCCTCATATTTTAAAGAAATGTATGGAAGAATAATAAAATGCTAAAAATAAGCTCTTTCCTCATTTTTATCTCACATAATTACTTTATGGAAATTGTTTCTTATTAGCGACGCTTTCGAATGGTGTAATAAGACAGAATGTATTTTTTTCCTAATCTGCGGGTACGAATACTGGTCTGGAAAATTGCTTTATGTAAAATCTAATGATGCTGATAAAATTTATTTTAATAAATTAATGTATTTGTACATTAAAATACATACAATTAAATAGCAAAAATAATTTTAAAACGATTATGTATAGAAAAAAAAAAAAAAAAGATATAGTACATGGTGGATTACTCTTCTGGGAGTTGTAAGAGAAGTCTAAAATAAATTAGGGAAAGCAATTTAGCCCAACGGAATGTCGAGTCCGACTTGATGAAAACTTAAACTGCATCGTTAGATGATAGATAACTCGATTGTCCTAGCAAGGATTCGAACTCATAGATTGTGAAAAAAAATTACATACGGTATTATTGCACCACTCGATAGTATCGCTAGTAAGAACCAATTTTTGGGAAGCGAAAAACTTGAGAAAAGAGCTTATTTTTAGCATTTTATTATTTTCCCATATATTTCTTCAAAAATATGAGGCATTTTATGGAAATACAACATCTTCCTGAAGTTTGCCGTATACCATTACTTCTCAGATATCGTTCCTTACTAGCAACACTATGAAATGGTGCAATAATATATTTTTTAAATCTTTTTTTAACCTTTAACCCTCACTAACTTTCTCCTATAGTTTAGAGATTTTTTGTCACACAATAAAACGACACACTTTTCAAGAACTTTCATTTGATATTTATGTCTTGTAGTGCTACCGTAGCGGGGACGGGCTCCATACAAAAATGCCCTTCTTCTTTTCGCTTTACGTAATAATATATTAAAATTAATGTAAAATACTTATTAAAGTGGAAACAGCGAAAGATGTCCTGTGTAGTATTACTGTGAAACATGAAATACCACCAAGAACCTACAGTACAATCAATAACATATCATTGTAAAGTGTTAACTTTCCACGGGTTTCAATACATATAATTCATGTTAAAAGTTTCCGTCTCGGTGAAAGGAGCAAAGAAATGCTCTTAAAATAATTAAGCAATTTTACAAGAAATTTAAACAAGGCCATCTTGAAAATTTCCTGTCTACCGCTGTAGGTAATTGAATAGAGCAGTAGACGGTGGCTGGGTACCGGGTAGTGGGTAGTTGAGAGCGTGGCCGGCCACCGTACGACGCGGCTGGCGCGGCTCTGCCATAATTGCACAAACTTTCATGCGCTTCGCATACATTTTCATAATTAAAGGGGCAGTTCGCACCAACTGGTGAAACTGCTGAACATTATTTATAACCACTCCACTATATAAAATTTGATCATACAATAGAGGCTGTCTGAAAACTACGATACTTTACGACTTCTGTGGCTCAGTGGTTAGCTCATTGGCGCTTATGCCGGTGGTCGCGGGTTCGAATTCCGTCAAGGGAACAAAAAGTTTATTATGTTCCTGGGTTTTGGATGTGGATGTATAATAAAATCCTATGTATAAGTATAGTATAAAAAGTATTAAATATATTTTCGTTGTCTGGTACCAGTAACACAAGTTCTTCGAGAACTTACCACGGGACCAGATTGACGTGGTGTGAAAGCGTCCATAGATATTATATTATTATATTTTCATTTAAGTATAAATAAATATTCAAGGTGCCTTTTTCAAATTAAATAAAACGTATACAACCGACCGGCCCGTTTGCCTGAAATTGTATAATTTTCCAACCGCAATTTTTTAAGAATAGGAAAAATGTAAAAAGATTTTTTTACAAGCCCGAAGTAAATATCTCACTTTTCCATTAAGGACATAAAAGCAATTCCGCGAGAGCCGAATAATAACGAGGGGCAGCGTTGTCCGGTCGAGGCTCCTGCTAATTTATTTGCATCGTGGGCCTCGTCTCGAGGCCACCGAAGGGCGCCTCCGATTGCCTCAATAATCGCTTTGTGCGAGGCCGGCCACGCCGGGGACAAAACGCGGACCACCGTGTGCTGAGGTTTAAATTATTACCTATAAAATTGATTGTAATGCTAGGCCTAGTGTTATTTGGATAAAAATATTAATTTTATATGAGGGTAAAATTTACAATCGTGGGTCTATATTATAATTTATTGCTACTAGCTAAAAATTATTTACTTTCACACCACACCGATTCAAGAACTGCTAATCAAATGTATTTAAGGTGGTATGGCTTAATAAGCGCGAGATAAAAAGATATAAGTCGAATAAAGTATCAATTACTGTAAAAAGAATCCGTATCAATTCAGTACACACTACTCATACAATGCTTTAAAAAATAAAAATGTACATCTGAACTCATAACGCCGTAATGGACAATAAATATCGGAGCGGAGCTTAACTACCACGTACGACTTTTACAGTCAGAGATAAAGTTAATCAGTTACGTTGGTTAATAACGATCGCCCCTAAAGGTAAAATAAAAATTAAACGGAATTTAAAACCTACCGATAAACTCGATTTGTTTATTAAAAAGCTTCAATACTCGTGTAGCCGTAGTTGTTTGTGGCCACACACACGTTTTCGCCCATCGGCCGCCGCTGTGCAACTTGAAATTGCATGCGCCCGAGAAAACTTCCACCTTTGAGAAAATTCCGCCCGTCTGACGTGCTCTTGATATACATCCGCAGGAGCTGATACGTAAAAAATGGAATTGAAAAATCCATTTCAAACTTTTTACTTCTGTTTCTATAGCGACCGCGTGCGAATATACAAGGAATTAAGCCGGAAACAATTGGATCCAATCCAGATTATTGGTAGCGGTGGAAATTTGAATTTTAACAACGCGGTGGCTTTATCATCATTCAAATATTCTAAAATTATAAACGACTTATTTTTCCGTCCTATTAAAAGCAATCAGGTAATAGGTGAATAATATGTATTATATGCTATCGAATGTGAACGATTTGAATTTTTAAATAATTTCTGATGGTTTAGCATATTATTATTATAAATCTTGAGGTACACTTTTTACGACGCAGGACGTGCAGATGTAAAGGATTGAATCATAATATTCTGAGGGACACCTTTGAGATAAAATGCTCACTTGATATTCATAGAATATAACGAAAAGTTCAAAATCATATCAGGAAATGTGACACTGTGATTATTTCGTATTTATTACCTCGAGATATGGAAATCTGACAATATGTATGTGTTTGCACGGCATGGATTATCACTACGTACCGTAAAGTCTTGCAGCTCGTCTAACAAGATAAGTCTCTTCGGTGTTAAAAATATTTTTATATGAAACATAATTTAAACCTAAATAGTAGCTGGGGGTGAAAGATACCGCGTAATACATACTTTATAAAAGATTAATGCAAGCGATGACGGTCTCGTGAATCTTATAGCGCTACTTTCGCACCTAATTTTCTTGGAACAGTGGTAAGAAATAAAGTTAAAATTAAGACGCGAGTTTATGAGGTGTTACGGGTGGAGGCGCGCGCGGAGGTGGGAGGTTATCCGAATTCACCTCGCGACCTCCGCCTTAGATAGCGGCTAACGAAACACGTTCCCAACTTTTACCGAACACGGCCTATTGACAATATTAATGCTATCTTACGAGTGACCCGGCGGACGCGCTCTATTCTCCCGCACATATTCTCTTTGTCCGTCCATGCGCTAGCTGTTGTGGATCGAGCCGCACTAATTTATTCCATATCCCTCGCTAAGTAAGTCTCCGGAAATAACGCAAATATTAGACTGGCCGGGCCCACGTCGACTGCCATTAATTCCAGAATTGAAATCTGGAATTGCGGCGGCGGCGTTTGAGAATTTACATTCATCGCAGTAAGAACTTAAATCAAGTTCTCAGTTACGATTCAGTTGCGATATTATTTTATTAAAATATGTAAATGACGTCGTTTCAGCGCGTAGATACAGCGGTAAGGGCTCAGGGCTAATAATTGCGAGGAGGGCTATCTCAAACGACACATTATTTTCATTAGCGAGGTTATATTCATAAATTTTATTTATTTCCTTGTCTAATTACATAAAACACTTTTGATGAGGTAAAATAAAGTGATCACACGACACGGGTGGCGTAGCGTGTTTGAGGCGGAAATTATGTTGTTTGACGGAGCGCAAATTAAAGGGATTTAAGTTTTACACAATATAATTATTTTAAATAAATCACTGGGATTTTAAATATTGAAGTGAGAACTACTTTAGCCGCGTTGGGCACTTTTTGGTAGGAGAAAATCTTATGTGTTCTCGTCACCGACAATGAGCATGTATGACTGGCGCATGCGCAGAGGTCGTGTGCTGTGCGCGTTAGACGCTTTTTGGATGGGTATAATCTCGTGCCTTCGCGTCACCGACATGCTTATAGCAGTATATCTGTAGCTTTACAGTTGATGTTTTGTGCAACATGAGTGCTGTGTGTAAATATTATTAAGTGAAATTGAATGGATTTAGTGAAAAGTTCAATGTGTATATACTGTACACTGTACTGTTTTTGTGAAAATAAATTAAAAATAAATTAAATTTATTTTCATTCATTCATTTCATTCATTCATTTCATTCATTTATTTCATTCATTCATTTCATTCATTCATTTCATTCACACATTTTCATAATAATTTGGGACAATCTATCGAAAATCAGGAAAGGGTTCAGCATCGAATAATTCTAAGTACAAAAGCAGTTTTCAATTTATCGGGAATAAATGCCTCGGTTGGCAGCTCAGACACCCAATTACTGCGCACAAAAGCTGATTACCACGCGAGTGCGGGCGCCGTGCGGCCTCCGCCGCCGCCTGCACAGACGAGAGGCTCGCGCTCCAGAATATCTGAGCGAGACCGAGGAAGTGCAAATTCACGCCCTTTACGACGAAATCTAATAATCGCTTACGATTGAAATCTGTGTCGTCGATACGCGAAAATATAATATAATCTCGAATCCGGCCACCAGAACAACCAGACGGACTTCGAACACGAACTAAATCCAGATTTAGCGAAAAACCAGACGATTTATAAATACAATGTATTTTACCCGAAACGGTAAATAAAAACACGTCCCTAAGTCGCTGACAATTTATGTTCAGTGGTAGGTATGTGTCTACGGCAGTTTTTATTATGCGCTGCAATAACGAGAAGTAACGAGGCTGGGGGCATGTAGCTACATCAATATTAAGAACGATGTCGGGCAGGTGATGGCCGCTGGGCGGGCGCTGTCGGCGCGTTGCACCCGGCGCCGTCGCCGCGCGCCGCCCGCGACGCGCTCGCACGGCGACTAGCGACTCCGACGCCCTGGGAAATCATCACGCTCCACTCACAAAAGTATAAGAGTTCTTCGTTTTTCAATTTCAAAGAGACAATAATTTATTATGTTTATTGTGTCGCAAAGTATTCTTATTTGAATTGCATAAGGCGTCCTATTTGGTTTTCCATTTTGGCGCTATGAAATTTAATTTAGGTACTTACGTACATCTGAATAATTCTCTGCCCGCGTAATTTAATATTTGAAATTTTATTAAGAACGTTTTGGCTTTTGCGTTAAATCATATCAACGTGACTTTAAGTCCCTACTTTAAACTAGTAAAGCGAAAGTAAGTACTTGGTATACCTCGATACATAGATACTAGAGACTATAGATTACAATTATTATTACTCTTAATATATATATATCACTATAGATACTCTAATATCAACATTATGTAATAGATTTATTATTATATATAGCTATTATATTACTAACTGACCGACAGACGTCCTGTCTTAAGTATGAAGTATGAACTGGAATAAATAAAATAAACCATTAATCTACATACTACAATTTATATTCCAAGAACTACACCTACACCTACTCACTACACCTACAACCATGAAGTAAATTGAGATTAAAAACTATACATAAAAATTTATCGTACGACAATTATAATCTTCGATTACCATCTTGCTACCCTATTGCTGATCTATGGATCAAAAGAAAAAATATTAAAATCGCTATTAAAAAAAAGGGTTGGTGGTAGAAGCGTGAAAATTTAGAGTTGTATGTATTTTTAATGCCACATCATATAAAAAAAAAATTGAAAAAAATATTTTTGGGGTGGGTTACCCTTATCATTTAGGGGTTGAAAAAATAGATTACGACCGATTCTCAGACCTACCAAATGCAAAAAAAATCATAAGAATCGATCAAGCCGTTTCGGACTTTTAAAATTCTTAGAAAGCAGGATATCTAAATTTAAATTTATTTATCTAAATTTTATGCATGTAAAATGATAATATAGATTTTATGTAGTCAATACACAAATACTAAGGTAATTTCTATCAGTTTTCTCGTTAGGTATACGGCGTTAGTTTGTCCTATTATCCCCTTACTAATAAAAATATTTACACAATGGCTATCCTATACAATGTTTTGTCCTTGTCTGATACGTTAAAAAGTCGCTTGACAGACAAGGACAGAACATTTTATAGCTTGTCCATTCTGTAAATATTTTTATTAGTAAGGGGGCTATTATTTATTATTTAAACCACACTTATCTTACCCATGCCCATGTCTCTGGATAAAGAAATTAATTAATTTACTGAACGGATAACGGATAGACTGTTTGGTTTCTACGTTCTCATCCCAACTAACTGAAATGTCCAACAAATACTACTCGAACATAGCGAATGACATAATTTACAATAATTTATTGCTACTTATCGACACGTATTTGCATAAGGTCTGAGGCGTGACCGCAAAAATTAGCATTACGCATTACATCGACCTCTATTAGCGGTGTAAACTAAGGCTTGAATTATTGTGCCGCGTCATACGCTTAAGACGTATACAAACAAGATTTATGTAATTAATTTAGGAGATAAGAGCGAGAGCGAGACTACATACGTTACGGAGGACAAAGGACACCTACAGTGTGCACGCCTGTCACCGGGTCGCTCGCCGCGCACCGGATCTCTGCGCGAGATAATGCCCGACAGATTTTACAGCACAAATAGAGCTCGGATGATACATTATTTTATTTGGCGAGAGCTAACTGTAAAAGTTATTCATGTTTAACTTACAAATATAAACTTCACCTAGAGCATGCCAGGAAATGTCTAAGGAGGGTTCTGTAACTATCAACGAGCAATAGGTTTTTTCAAATTACTTCAAAAGTTATTGTCGAATTTCGTTCAAAATAATTTTCCTAAAGAGTATTTAGCATGATCTATCTATTATGGGAAGCCAGCCTAAAATATATATTTTTATTATTTTATGCTGCCAAAAATAAAGTCTATAGGTATGCAATCTGTGTAGGTACTAAATTTTATCAATTTATATTCAATTACAGAAGGGGCAGACAGACAGACGGGCAAACGGACGGACACAGCGAAACTATAAGAGTTCCTTGTACGGAACCCTAAAAAGGGTCAACTGCCTAATGTAGCAGTGGAATGCTTTACAAACTAATGTTTACATGTAGTTGTTTTAAGGTGTTTGTTGCCATAGCAAGCTTTACTTATAAAATCTATATTCCAAAAAGAATTATATCGTATTCGAATCCTTGTAATTAAATACCTTTATCGAATTAGCCGTTCACATAAAGGTTTCGAATAATTTTTAATTAAGTTAATGCTCTTGTAAATGTTACTACGGTTTATATAACATCCAAAATTAAAAATTGCTTCATTCTTGCCATTTGACAACCGATTTCGTCTAAGTTTACCATACTCAATTATGTAAGTTTCATAAAGTCTTTCGAACCAGCTAATTTTAAAAGTACTTGAATATCTTTGGTGTTGTACAAGTAATCTTTTTTATAAGCCCACTTCTTTCTTCAAAAATATTAATAATCCAGTATAATAATTTGGAACAAAGAAGTGTTAAAAATTACAGGGTGGTTTTAACGCCGGGGCGCGGCGGCGGTAGGCGAGCGAGCAGGGTGCGCGCCCAACACTAGGAGCGGGGATATTTACGTTTATCTTCGAGTAACGGCCTCATCGCAAGCTTTATTACGACATCCACTCACGTAATCCTTCGCCGTCATAATTCCTCGTTTGCTTCCCTGATACAATGTACTACACAGCTTTTCCACTAGCGCCGTATCGCCAAGTATAACAAGAATGCAAACTTCACTGAATTATATTTGCTAGTTCAGACTCCCGACTACTTAGTTGTTCGCGCTCCGGCGGTATGTTTATGTCTTTGGAACTAGTAACAAAAGACGTATGTCTACGCTTCTCGCTCGCTCCGCACAATATAGTGAGGCGTTTTGAGTACATCTGAGTTATCTCAATTCTAAATATTATTCTACAATAATGTCGTAAATGGCTTTTGACGTCATTTACAATTATTGTAAATGACGTCAAAATGCCATTTACGACGACGTTACGCAAGGTTAAGACTCCGGCGGTTTCGATCTACCTCTAAATGAATATTAGATACGGAGTGCGTAAATACCTAATCTAAATTCGAAAATTCCGAGCCGAAAAAAGTAGAAGTGGTGATACGAAGCCAGTTAATTGCAGACGTATTTTAAATTATATCCGAACTTCCTCGCTTAAGATCATTTCCCTATTAAATTGAAAACGATGCTATGAAATAAGTTTGAGTTCCCTCGAGAGTCAAATTAAATCTATTTTAAATAGACAGCTCTGCCTGAGTTTAGAAAGAAGAGCAACAAATTACATAAAAAAACTTTTTCAACGAGTTTTCAATAATCCTTAATTTGTATTCAGAGTGTAAAATAGTTGTATTTGTACCTTAAAGAGCAATGTTACAAGTAAAATCTTTGAATATTGAGTTTAACTAGAGGTCGCCCTGTAGCCGAAATTCGACCATAACTCATTTTTTAATTTTATAGTTTCAACTTTTTTAGGTTTCTTTTGCCTCTATGATATGCAATAAGAATATGTAAATGTTGTTTATGGTATGTTAAAGAAAGATTGACACTCATTGACAATTGTGTCAAACCTCCTGTAATATAAACAAAAACGCTAGCATGAGGGAGGTAGTGTGTAGTGTTGTTGTTATTTTTATAAATTTAATGTATTTCTAAGCGTTATTTTTAAAAATATTAGCTTTCGGCAGGCCTTCCTCCAACTTTAAATGTGCCAAATTTTACACTGATCCGTATGCACAATTCTGGTAAAATCATACTTGAAATTGTTGCTTGACGTATTAATATCATAATATATAGATAGAGGTATAATAAAGTTGCAGACGAGTGACAATTGTAAAAGTGAATCGACCATTGTGGTGAAGGTATTTACAGTAAATGTAGAAGGACTGAATAGTGTTGCAGAAAGGCCGAAATTGAGCGGGTGGATTGGAACACGGCAGCTTAGTGCAGCCGCCGGAAGTAGGCCTCTAACGGCCATTGTATAATAGCTTCTAAATTGACCCTTCTGCTTCGGACTTCGTCGCATTTAGTTGTCGAGTCGCCATTATCGTAACATTTAACGAGCCCCTTTAAAACGTTATAATTTATCGAAGGCCGATGTTCATTCACGCTAAGAGGCATTAGCCTCGGACGTTAATCAAATACAAAATTAATTTCGGAGCCGGGGACACGAGGACACGACCACGGAATCACTGTTGGAGTTTAGGAAGTGTTATTTCCTTTAATAACAAGGCAAGCGTCAACCGGCCGGTAGGAGCGGGCGAGGACGGCGAAACACATAAAAGGGACGGTGACGCGAATACTGACGTCGTCGGATCCTAAGCCTTGTTTAGATTAGATCAGACCTTCGAAATAACAGAGAATGAGGACAAGGATTAACTACGGTCCGGAGCACTTTGGCCCGTGAGCCTAATGGGGCAACGTTACGAGTAATGAGGGGTGCGGGACGGCGAGGGCTCGTGTCTTGATTCAGTTTAAAATCCTCACAAGGAAACATTTATTTCCCAACTTTGGAATGACAAATCGAATACTTTACTTCGGTACTTTTGACCTCTAAGAAAATGCAGAAAATCAAATAATATATCCCGAGCAGCACTTTTAGAGCAGGTGGGTATTCGAGGCAACTTGTCCTATACCTCTTCTATTACACCCCAACACGGAACCGCAGACATGGTTGGACAGTAGCGGAGCTAAGTCATATCTAAATTTAAATAATGTTTTTTTTTTTTCAAAAATATTTGAGGCAAATAACTACAACTGGAGTCGCCCTGTGATCGAAATACGACCATAATTCATGTTAAAATTTTTAAATTTTACCTTTTTAAGGTTATTTTGCCTCTTAAATACGAAATAAAAATATGTCAATGTTGTTTATAAAATGTCATAGAAAGATTGACAATTGTGCCAAACCTACTGTTATTATAGGTACAGACGCATGGTAGTGTGAGTGACGTAGTGTGTGTTGTTGTAATTTTTATTAATTTACAGTATTTCTAAGTATTTTCATTATTTTCAAAAATATTAGCTTTCGCCACACATTTTCCACATAAACTTTAACTGTGCCAAATTTCACACTCATCCGTACGCACAATTATCATAAAACTGTATTTAAAATGTTTGCTTCACGTATTAATCTTATACTTTAAACGAGACAATCTTGTATATATTGTAATCTCGAAAACAGCTGCAAGTATTTACACAAAATTCAGATTCACAGGGAGTTTTTGGGGAGAAAAATCTCGCTAGGTCTTATCCCTGGGAAACTGCTCATTTTAAAGTTATATATGTTTCTTCTTTCGTCGTGCAACAATATATCAATAACTAGCTGACCCGGCAAACGTTGTTTTGCCATATATATTATTTGTATAAGATAAATTTTAGTAGAAGGGTGAAAATTTAGGATTGTATATATTTTTAAATGCCACATCATATAAAAATAATTACGAAATAAATATATATTTAAGGGGTGGGTCACCCTTATCATTTAGGGGTTGAAAAAATACATTACGACCGATTCTTAGACCTACCGAATATGCATAAGAATCGGTCAAGCCGTTTCGGTGGAGTGTGTCCCCGAACACTATGATATATACGAGAATTTTATATATTAGACATTTTTTTTTCATAAAAACCTTCTCCTGACAATAACGAACACATAAAAGAAAGATTTATCCAATTTGGTGGAGAAAGATTTATCCAATTTGGTAGAGTTGGCCGTCAGATTCGAATAAAATATTTCAGTATTTGGTTTTTTAAAATTTTGACGTTGATTTCTGATTTGATTGAGTAATTATTATTTACATTTATTATGTAGTATATATGTATATGTAGTAATATATACATTACATATACATTGGCATTTTCACTACGGCTTCAAGTATATATATATATATATATATATATATATATATACATATATACTTGAAGCCGTAGTCAAAATGCCCATTATATAACGAGTTATGCCAAAAAAACAATTATGTCAAAGTATTGTTATGACAAAAAAAAATTATACCTAACGATTTTTGCTACATTAAATTAGGACGAAAAATATTAGTCTGAATGATAATTATGCCTAATGATATAGTATGCCAAGAAACAAGTATGCCAAACTATTATACATTATGACAAATAATATATAATACTTTGTCATAAATATTATGACAAACAAAATTATGCCTATTCGGAGCTCTAGAAGATTAAAAAAAAACACAACAATATTTTACCAGAGTTCGAACCCACCACATTCCAAATTTCCGAACAACGCAAAAATTAACCAAACTGCCAATCGGACTGACATTACAGACTTGGTAATTTTAGCATATTCATACGTAAGTTGAATGTTATTTAATTAATGTTTTTTATCAATATAATTTAAAAAATTCTCAGAAACCTGGTCTCCGAATCCTGATCTCAGAATCCGGTAAAAATATTTGAAATATTACTAATGGTTAGAAGAAAATTTGTTATTTTTGAAATCATTAGTAAATAAACTTTGATCTCGATGATTTTCGTTTTATTTCTCAGTTTCCTCATTCTTGAATTTCGTCAAATGACCTTAACTTTAAAATTACAAAAAATTTGACTGTTAGTGGAACAGTCAATTTTTTGTAATTTTAAAGTAACATAGGCGAAAAGTACGTGTATTCTTTATTATAAACTGCATTTTGCAACCAGAATGTAACGAAAATGTCGGGTCGAATTGGTCTAATTTTCGTCCTTAGTTTGTAGAACGACCCATAAATGTTGCACGACGAAAGAAAAAACATATATAAGTTAAAAATGCGCAGTTTTCAGGGATAAAACCTAGCTAAACCGATTTATGTCCCTCAAAACTACCTGCATTCTAAATTTCATATCAATACTTGCAGCCGTTGCCGAAATTACGATTGTATATATACAAGATTGAAGATTGTCTCGTTTAAAGTATAAGATTTTAACGTTTAAACTTTGTCGGAATTTAAATGTATTGGTATTTTATTATATTACACAAGCACTAATCAGTCCAGAAAGGTAAAGTGGTTTCTGAAATTTCATTTAACGTGATCTACATTCTGTTTTTAATATTCAAATATAAGCATGATAATTATGTGTGTGCATGTATAGATACGGCGGCGCGCGGCGCGGAGCAGCGACAGCGAGGGCAGGCCGGCGACCGCGGATCGATGTAGGTCTAGTGGAACGTACAGATGTCCCACCGCCGAAAGTAAGGGTCCAAATTCATTTCTCAATGTCGAAGAAGAAAATTCATTAGAACTCTGAAATTACTAATGGCTTAACGGACGGAGTAAAATTTGCTCTTAATTTGTAAAACTTTTTTCGCAAATTTAAAGAAAGTTTGCGAAACGAGTTTTAAAGTGAGAAAGATGGGAACGGTGCTAATGATTATATTTTTGTTTTTCGGTGTTTCGTATTTTTTATTGCTTCCGCAATATTTTAAATACGGGTTATTTAAGAAGTTTAATTCTACCTACAAAGTTACACGCATTTTATTTTAAAGCTATGCAAATACAGAAGCTATTCAACATGATATTAGAGGATTTATAAAATACTTTTCATAACGCCAGGATAAAGTTACGGTGACATTCACAGGTGGGGGATGGAGTGTTCATATTAAAGTAATAAATCTGTAGCGAATATCACGGCCCGTGCGGCCACCGGCGATCGACGCTCAACCCGATATTAGTTTACTTTTTCTCTTCAGCTTACTTTATTAGTTATCCACTAGTACTACCCGTTACTGATACTTTTCAAGTTATTAAGAACTCAAGAAGGCGTGCAAGAAAACGAGCTGTCTATATTGCGGCCTCGATCAACGATTTCAAAACTAAAGATAGGCTACGACATACATTTGACAGATCAAATATTCATACAAGATAAAGTTACGCCATCTTGGTTTTCACCATACTTCATATGTCAGCCATCTTGGTTTCACCATATTTCAAATGTCAAAATGGCCCTAAAAATTGCAAAAGTGGGGTCATTTAACTAGAGACACTTTGTGCCTCAACATGCCTCGTCTATATTCCGATTTCCAATTATATACACACACCGGCGTGCGTATTTAGCGGAACATAAAATATCAATAATAACATAAAGGTTTGATATCAGTATCATATAAGGTTGCTGGCTGGTTTATACGTCATTTAATTTAAAAAGAAATATTTTCAAATTAAGAATACAACTGAACATCACATTTTATGCAATTGTTATAATTTTATTCAAATACACCTTATGTGGAGCGAACTTCGAGTATTTCTTCCTTCTGAGTTTGATTTAAAATTTCATTGAAATACTGTTTTTTGTTAGTTTTTTTTTAATCGCGTATCTTTTTGGAGTTGAGGACTGAATTATGCCTGACTTAGCCCCAACGGAGATTGCCAGAGCACTCGAAATGCGAAGAAATGGTCAAACCTACAGAGTGATATCCAGAGATCTTCGTCGACTAGTTTCAACGATCCATCGCAGTATCCAATGGTTCAGGGAGACCGGTACTTATGTGAGAAGAGCAAGACAAGGCAGAAAAAGACGCACTTCGAGTAGGGATGATCGTTTCATTCGGCTTCGTGTACGTAGGAACCCCCGTTTGACGGCCGTCCAAGCCCGACATGAGTTAGAAGCAGTGCGGGGTGTAACCGTGAGCGTACGGTACGAAGAAGGTTCGAAGAAGCTGGTTTGGGTTCATTTGTGCCCGCCAAGGCTCCAAGGCTCGAGGTAAATCATCGTAGAAACAGGTTAACTTTTGCTCAGGAACATCGACTTTGGAACGCGGACCAATGGAGTAAGGTATTGTTTAGTGATGAGTGCAGAATTCTCTTAAATCAAATTGACGGCAGGCAAAGAATATACAGACGCAAACGAGAACGATATATTCAGACAAATTTTGAAACTACAGTTGCATACGGTGGTGGATCAATAATGGTTTGGGCGGGCATTTGTTTGGGAGCTCGCACAGACTTGGTAGTGATTGACAGAGGGAGTCTGACTGCAGACCGCTATATCAGAGAAGTTTTAGAAGAAAATGTCGTACCGTTTGCCCCATATATCGGTGACAATTTTGTTTTTATGCAGGATAATGCTCGGCCGCATACCGCTCGTGTAACTCAAGCTTATCTTAATGATATGAATATCACTGTTATAGAGTGGCCGGCGAGATCACCGGATATGAACCCAACAGAGCACGTTTGGGACTTACTGAAAAGAAAAGTTAAATCCAGAATTCCAGCTCCTGCCAACGTGGGTGAACTGCGAATCGCCGTAGTTGAGGAATGGCGGAGACTATCCCAGGAGACCATCGATAACATCATTCTCAGTATGCCTAGACGGGTAGAAACTTTAATAAGAGCACGTGGAGGAAATACGCGATATTAATCACCATTTTTCTAATTTAATTAATTGTTATTTTAATATTAATTTTCAATTTTCCCGGTTACATGAAAAGTTCAAAAATGTACTTAGCCTTTACTCGCAAAATCTGTTCTTAATGTGATCTCATTTTAAGTAAAACAAATTAAACTTTAAATAACAAAAGAAGTGTAGTAAGTAGATTTTAAAATAAAACCATATTTTTTTAATTATGGACCTTTTTTTATGTTCCGCTAAATATGCCGGTGTGTTTATATAGTCTAAATTATATAGCAAAAGAAAACGATACAATCACAATTTTAATTTTAATCACAACTTCGCAAATTCAATTAGTATGGTCTTTAATATTAGTATTTCAGTATTAGTATATATTTAGTAGTATCTGGGTAACCAAGCTTTGCTCGGATCTCTGTTGATTTTAAAAAATTTAAAAAGAATCACAAAAATATATTACCGGGGTTCGAACCAACCACATTTCGAATTTCCGAAGAATGCCAAATTAACGAAACTGCCAATCGGACTGACAAACTGACAAAACGGACTCCAAATTTTTTATATGGGTCGTTCTACAAACTAAGGAATTGTCGGTGTCTCAGCTAAAATATCATGGAAAATTTGTCACCAACAAATTTATTTGTATGATATACTGTAAACATACCTATGTCTAGCCGATCACTGAAAATTTTGTAGATTGAAAATTATTATCTTGACGAAATTTCTATACAAAACGCCAAAATTTCAGTATCCTGGAGTGTCCCTAAACAAAATCAATACTAAAATGTACTATGATTTATTTTTTCTATAATATGTAGGTCATAAAATACATTAAAATAAAGAAATACATAATATTTTTCGTATCTGTAACACATTATTATTGTATTGTACCAAAAGTATTATAAAATCTAGATCCGAAATTTGTCCCTACAGTTTTATGTCAGGATCCTGTTCAAATTAAACACGCGAATTGCCAAAAATCAATTAGCCGTGCGACGTTGCCGTTCGATTGAGTCAGTAGTGCATGCGAAAGAGACAAAGAATACCAACTATCTGTTTGCGCCTAGCGCGTAGTTCAGTCAGCCGGGCCCTGTTGATGAAGGAAGTTGCGTCAAATTCAGTCAAGCTCACAGAGTCCTGGTAAGATATTTAATTACTTAATTAATATAATAATATGGTAATGTTAGCATATTCATACGTAAGTTGATTACACAAAGGCTTAGTTCTGCTTAAATTTGGTTGAATGTTATTTAATTTATGTTTTTTATCAATATAACTCGAAAATTCTCAGAAACCTGGTCTCAGAATCGTGTAAAAATATTTGAAATATTACAACTAATGGTTAGAAGAATTTTTTTTATTTTTGAAATCATTAATAAATAAACTTTGATCTCGATGATTTTCGTTTTATTTCTCAGTTTCCTCATTGTTGAATTTCGTCAAATGGCCTTAACTTTAAAAATACAAAATAATTTGACTGTTCCACTTAACACAGGAGAAAATTACGTGTATTCTTTATGATAAACTGCATTTTGCAACCAGAATGTAACGAAAACGTCGGGCCGAATTGGTCTAATTTTCGTCCTTAGTTTGTAGAACGACCCATAAATTTTTGCACGACGAAAGAAAAAACATATATAATAACATAAAAATGCGCAGTTTCTCAGGGATAAAACCTAGCTAGACGGATTTTTCTCCCCGCAAACTCCCTACATACTAAATTTCATATAAATACTTGCAGCCGTTGCCAAGATTACGATTATATATATACATCATTGTCTCGTGTAAAGTATAAGAGTATCAGCTGGAAGGGCAAGCTGTGCTCGCAGTTTTAGTAGTACGATAAAGTAATTAAAAATAAATAAAAAAATATAAAAGAAAAATAAATAATAAGAATCACAAAAATATTTATCTTCCCGGGATTCGAACCCACCACATTCCATATTTCCAAAAAATGCAAAAATTTTATACTTAGGTACGTATACCAAGCTGCCAATCAGACTGACGTAAGAAAGGCGAAATAATTTGCTTAAAAATGTTTCTAAGGAATAAGACCTAGCTAGATCGATTTTTCTCCTCCAAAACTCAGAGCATACTAAATTTCATGGTAATACTTGTACCAAGTACCGTTGCGTTGCCGAGATACCGATTATATATTTTATATATACAAGATCGTCTTGTTTAAAGTATTAAGATTATGTAGGTACATTTCATAATATAGAGAATTATTGTGTATCGGTGTTTGTTAGAGAACTCCTTCAAAACGGCTAGACCGATTTTTATGAAATTATGTAGGTGTATTCGGTAGATATGAGAATAGGCTGTAAGCCCTAAGTGATGTGAGTGAAGGGTGGCCAGGAATCGAACCGACTGATTTTGGAAAAAATTCACACACTGTTTTACTCCACCATACGATAGTGTTGGTAACAAGGAACAAATCCTGGAAGCGTCGATGTGGATACGTTTAATGTGTCATATATATATATAATACCTTTTTACATCTGTTGCGTTTAAGTTCATAGAATTTATATTGAATTCAAGTTTGCAGCATTTTTAGCTTCTACATTAGCCTTCTCGTTAACCTCATGAACAATATTATATTTTCAATAAACTTTCGTATTGCTATATAGGTAAGTACTTAGATATTTCACTTAAATGATACATATAAGTAAGTTCCATCTCTATATGTATTATAATTTGTAAGTATGGGCTGGATTTTGTGTGGGTGTTTAAAGTCAACATTTATACGTTGTTTCCTGAAACTCTTGAACATTTTGTCGCATTTGAGAAAAAATATTTTGTCTTTTATGTTCGCGAATAGTACAAGTACTTGTTCGTCACTAGCTATGAACGTAGAATGCATAAATAAAAGTGTAAACTTCATATTTTGCATGAAATAAATAACTACACTTGAGCAAAATAAGATACAAGTGATGTCGACAGCATTTTTAATGACGTGAAATATATGCGCACGAGGTAAGTATCAATTTAGTTGGATGTTGAAATGAAGAACTAATGATGATAAATTGCAAGTGAAAAATAATTATTATTCAACTGTCACTTAATATAGTGAAGTAGTTGTCAACATTAAACAGGCCGTATTATTGCTTTTTATATGATAAAATAATATTCTTCGTAGTAACTACATGAGTATAATATAATATGTTTGTTATCGATTTTCAGTAAATTAAACTGTAAACTGTATACGACTCGTTATCTTACAAGTTTCTACATTTTGTCGAAACTTTGAAACCAAAGTAGGTTACAATTAATGAAGTTTTTAGATTGTTAACAATGAAAATCTCTTTTACAAATTATGTTTAACGATATTTAGTTTCTCAATGTTTTTGTTTTAATTTTAATAATATGAAGATGAAAGAAAAATACTAAACTTGTATTTTCCATATATACCTATAGGTTGCGCGAAAACAGAACTCCTGCATTGAGTTATCAAAGGAAACAGCGAACTAGTTGTGTTTTCTGGTAAATAAGGGTTTGATCAATGTACATACATATCACCCACTACGCGGTATAAACTTCATAGAATGTAAATTTTCAGGAAATAATTGTCTGATACAAAGAGGCACCTTTTCAAAAGGTAGATAGAAGTTTCATGTGATGAAATTCGTGTGGTCAAATATAGTATATTATGAAATAAAAATTATTATGTTTGATTCAGTCTATAGGTATTCATTAGTATTTTCTTGTCTCGCTTAGTGCTCTGAGAGAATTTTCCATTTATTTGTTTCTGAATTATTTGGCTACGGGACCCAAGACACCTTTAGCGTCCTCGGCCACTCGTGATTATTATATCAAAGTTATGAAAATATACCCTTCATCATTAAGCGAGCAAATATTCATTAAAGTAAAAATTTAGTATTTTAAACCATTCAGAAATAATTAGCTACATATTAGAAATAGATAAATGTAAAAATAATTTAGATTTTATGTGTAATTTTATATTTAGATGCATTTCTAAGATTTACAGAATTTCATAGTAAATAGATATCTCCAAAGTGTGCGTGTATAAACACAGATATCGGAAATGTTGTGCATATGACTGTACATTTTGTAGCAGCCTACAAGCGTGTGACATCACCTGCTTTTACAACTTTTGTATGGGGCGTTTTCACATGACTCACAAAAGTGCTTCGAACAATCCACAGTTTATTTGAAAATATTGATTTTTAGTATACTTGTGTGTAGTTTACCTTTTGTAATCTGTCATATTTTTCAGAGCAATATTTATTTATGTAATAAAATATTACAGAAAAATACCGTGTTACTTGCACTGTGTATGCGGCGGTAAAAGACGATACGCTCAAAAGTATTAGAACAAAGTAACAGAGCTTACTTTTCATATTATTCGGGTAACAAAGGAAAATAAAATGCGTAACCTCATTTTGTTGACAACATTAGCTTTGTCAGAGAGAATTGTATTGACACAAATATGGTCCACGTTGGCTACAAACAAACATACATAATTTTATATGATTTGTAAAATTGTTTATTCGTCTGTCGTGCGCTTCGATAGAACTATTGAGCATGTCAGCAACCTCAGATAGAAATAGAACATTAAACGTTGTCAACATAAGTAAGTACATTTTGGCTTCACCAAAACCGATAAGAAAAAGTAACCGATAAGGCACTGAAATATTAGGTCATTACATATGAAATTGGTGTTTTGTACAGGAGGAAGATACAGTCGTTTTTTTTTTAAATAATATATTTATTTAATCAAAGTACACAGGGTATATTATACATTTAAGGTATAATATACCATTGCTATCTATACACTTTTGCCATCTCATAGGAAGTTTACTGATTCCTTTACTAAAAGAACCATTCGGACAGGAATCAAAAAAATCTTTGAAGGCGCTTTGGACTGCCCCATCGGAGTTGAATTTTTTCCCTTGCAAGAAGTTATCCAAATTTCGACAAAAATGGTTATCTGATGGAGCAAGGTCCGGGGACTACGGTGGATGTCTTAGACATTCCAATTGATGCTCCTCTAATTTGGTAGCGTTTGTCGGTTTGCTGCACTCAATTCATGAGGTACCCACCTTTCAAGCTTTTTCACCTTCCCAATTTGCTTCAAGTGGATTAAAACAGTTTTATCACTAACACCGCAAACTGCAGCTAACTCGGACGTGGTTTGCGATGGATCCGCTTCCAGAATAGCTTTCAATTCTTCACTATCAACTTTCTCCGGCCGTCCACGGGGCTTGTTGTGCAGGTCAAAATATTCAGAACGAAAACGTTGGAACAAAATCGTACTGTGTTTTCTTTTGCGACACTGCCGCCATACACATCATTAATCCTTCGAGCCATTTCTGCAGCACTAGTGCCACGGTGGAACTCGTACTCGAAAATAATAGGATATTTTATGTTTTCCATTTAGTAAACAGAGTGACGCAAAGAAAAAACCAAAAGAGGAAAAAACAAATGAGTTACAAATGAGCGAAACACAAATGCATGAGTAAATAGCGGCATAAATTTGAAATTGGAATTCCTAACCAAAGAAGATATATTTCAGATCAATGTGGCCAGTACGACAAAACGCCAATTTCATATGTAAGGACCTAATAATAATAAGCTTTTAAACAATACACGTCTTACATATACAAAAAAACTAAGCTAAAGAAGCGTTAAACACTTCTTATTTTCACTCGTAAGCTACTATAATATATTTCGTATGATTCCATTACTTTAAATATACCATAGAAAACGTTATCTATAACTATAGGAATATTGTATCGATGTTAAACAATTTACAAAGATTTTTATTGACAAGAACAAAAGTTGTGCTGGCATTTTCCAATGATAGAACTTGGGCCGTAAGCTGGAGCGAAGTAGGTATGTCATTGAAGTTTTGAATTCCTTTGCCTTGCAAACGGAAAATAATAAAGCAATTTTCTCGAACAAGAAAGTAAATAGAAACGAAGTTAAATCTATAGCGACATAAACGTGATACCTACGTGAACGTTAAAGTTAAGATATAATTTTTAGTTTAAGAATTAATTTACACATACATATTAAACCATAAACAATAATTAATTAACACAATTTGATCCACTTAATTTTTGTGTTCTTAAATTCAATTAAGTACATACTTATCAGGCTTTGATCATTAAACCAACTTAATGCTCTATGTTATAAGGTCTTCATTACAATATTAGCAAATTCCGAATAACAGGAAGGAGTTAATAGGACGAGAATCACCTACAAAAAAATCGTAATAAAAAATTACTGGGTAGTGGTATTTGCCTTGCTTGTGTATTTAATGAATTTAAAGGTGGATTAACATAATATATTATCGCGGATAAAAGGGTATGTCCATTTTCATTAAAGGGATTATTATCACAGAAATCTTTTTAAGGCCAAGTCTAAGCAACATTTCTTCGACTTTACTTGTGGGCAACGTAAATAATGTAGCGTCCATAGTAACGGGCTTTATCTCAGAGCCGGCATCGACGGGTATCGTAAACATTAATTCTCTTTATTAAACATTTCCTTCCATCCAACCCTTCAGCCTTTTGCCACAAAAATCATCCAATACTGAGTGGAATAGTTGTATTTGTCTTCTTTATAAACATGTTTGCCTTTTCTGATATTTTCAATTTTAAATATGAAATTATTAAAGGTACTTAAATTAATTATGAATTAGGCCGATTTTCAATGTAAAATAGACTAAGTATGGAATAACATAACTAAGGATAGAATACCTAATTTAAAATTTTCAGATTAGGTTTTCTTAGACACGCAACGATAAGAAAATAAGAAAGGTACATTAAAAAAGGTCTGGCGTGACAACAAATCTAAAGGAAAAATCTCCGCTTCTCAGGGCCCAACGGTGATAAACGAGAAAAACTTTGGAACTAAATGGAGCATTCGATGCGACGGAGCTGCGTTGCTCGCGTAGAATAATACTTCTCCCGAAGAAATAACACTTACACTCCGCGAGGCTTAAAATCAAATGTCTCCTTTACTTGGCGGAGTTTACACTGAACCGTTCCATATCTTGAGGAATGGTGGCAGTAACAAATGTCAATTTTCATGTTAAGCAAAAACTTGTTACATTATTCTTTCACGCTGAATTTAAAGTGATATTTAATGTAGATAGGTCTTCATATTTTCGTGTATAAATGTAAAAGTTTTGTATTTGAAGACAGATGTGTACTAAACAAGATATTTTGCTAGCAATGCTTACCTTTTTACCCGACTGCCGAATAATTGTGTTGTTGTTGTATGTTAATAGCACTCAAAATCAAACTGGAATCTTACCTACAACAAAAGATAAAAAACATATTACTTTGTCGCCAATATGACTGGCATTAAAATGATTAATTAATTTACTGTTATCACAAAGGATGCTTGACGGGTAAGTATATCATTTTACTTTAATAACGGTTACGCGAGAGTAGGTGACGAAGCAAATTTTGCGAGGGTAAATACGGCGAAGTAAAATTCACCGCCAAACAGACCAAATCACCGCTCCCCGGGGACAACGCACAAACGCCAGGATTACGTTTTATGATAATAATTGTCAGGCCGCGTCTCGTAATGGTCGGGAGTGCAAAATGTTTTTATCCCTCAAATTGGGGTTTACAAACATCCGGATTTCGTGATATTAAATAGCTGTTAGATTAAATTTTTGGTGTGTAGACTAGCTGGTCGTACTCGTAGCTGAGAGACTTATTCGGTTTTTTAATACTTATAAATATTTTGTTGTGTAATAAAATATTTTGTTGATATGTATAAGGGAAGATACGCAATAAGTGCCGTGTAGGCGATAGTATCCTCCAGAAGTGGCGGCGATCGGCACGTGCGCTGCGTCGAGTGCAGCGCCTGTGTCAGCGAACGAGTGCCGCCTCCAGGGCTGCCAGTTGACACAAAATACATTAATCATTGGAAATGTTAAAGAAAAGTTAAAGTAAGCTTACATTATGAAATATAATATAGAAATTAGTATTCGTCTCAATGTACATATTGATTATTGAGGTTCTATACTACAATATAGAACCTATAAAAATGCATTACATGAATTATATACAATTTAAGCACACATCAAAAATTGCAAAAGTATGCTCTCGAAATATATAAGGATTTCCTGGATGACCGCGCGAGCTTCGCTCAGAGTTCTAGTTGTATGAAAAAAAAAAAAAAACGGATTGTGCAATAGGTAGGTATAGTACCTAATATTGAAACTGGGTTATTACATAAATTTTGGGGAACTTATTTGAAAATATTAGTGACCTCTTCTATTAGTGATTATCTTTTTATAATATAAAAAAGAGAATCATAAAAATATTCGTCTGACCGGGATTCGAACCCACCACATTCCAAATTTCCGTACAACGTAAAATTATACATGGGTACGCATACTAAGCTGCCAATCGGACTAACGTAAGAGAGTCGAAATTATTGATATATTGTTGGACAACGAAAGAAAAAAACATATATTGCTTAAAAATGCGCAGTTTCTAAGGAATAAAACCTACCTAGATCGAGTTTTCTCCCCCAAAACTCCCTGCGTACTAAATTTCATGGTAATACTTGCAGCCGTTGCCGAGATTGCGATCATATATATAAAAGATTGTCTCGTTTAAAGTATAAGATTTCAATTTGTTTCATACTTTCACAAAACAACCTAGCTTTATCGATGCTATACCATACTACAGATTGTATATCGCAGGTTTACGTTATTGACACGCGAGGGGTCGTAGCCTGGTAATCTCCGATATAATACCATGTGACACCCCTATTTATACGCCAAAAGCTACATCGTCAATTACATGATTGACAAGTTAACCGACCGTGCCCCGGACACGGCACACTCTGACGCATTGACAGCGCAATAAAATCGAATCGTACGTCAACACTGAAAGAACACACACCGAGGCGGCATCATAAAGTGACGTAATTGAAAAATTATTTCATTAAACATAGACACAATAATCGAACGTAAAGGAAGACGATTCGAAGCTAAAACCTTAGTTATTGTTAGTATACAAATATAAAAAATATAGATTCTAAAAACGAAACTATTAATCATTAAATACAGCGGCTCTAGATATTACTGACTAAAACTTTGTACAGAGTTTCATGTAATAATTTAAGCAAACTCTACACATGGAGAACTTTTAAATAATAAAAAGAGTTCCAAAATACTTTAAATCCCATAGGGGTGAACCCGCTGGAAAAGCTAGGTGATCTGTAATAGTCCAACATTATTTTTTGTTCAGCGTATAAACGATTTTATCTCTTAGTCTGATAAAGCTGTGCTATGAAATGATCAGAGTCACGCTACGAATTGCACAATAGCGTTTTCGTAAAAAGTGTATTACGTAAAATCTGCTTGAAGGGGGAGAATTTATAAGGCCATAATCATATATGAATCCGAAACCCTTTCACTTACAATAATCGTATTTTTACCTATTTCAAATAAGATTTTGATATCTACTATCAATTTTTTTACCAAAACAATTAGTTTTGATATTATAATGTATATATATGCTATTACTTAAGCTCATTACAGGGATAATTATGTACACTTACTTTACAATTCATTTCAAATACATTTTTGAATTTTGTAGAGTGATGTAGAACTTATTGACGGTTAAATGCTGAACCTAATTGGAATAATATTAATGAAGTAAGAAAAAATATTTTCTGACAAGTTTTGAGGCAACGCAGTCTTTTTAGGGTACCGCAATACTCAAGGAACCCTTATAGTTTCGCTCTGTCCGTCTGTCTATCCACGCTTCTAGCTTCTGTAATTATGAATATAAATTGATGATCTCGGTTTTGGAATCATAAAATAATAATTATTTTACATTTCTAATAGGAGTGGCTCTCCATACATGTGAAGTGGGGCTGAAAAATATTTTCTCGTTCTACCACATTATGTGGGGTATCGTTGAATAGGTATTTTAAAATCAAGGTAAGGTTTCATACATTACTTTTTTACAAAGTCAACCATTTTCGAGTAATCATCCTAATTTTCGAGTAATCATCCTAATTTTCGAGTAATCAACCTCCAAAGTGGTTTATAAGTTGTTCCCCCCTTGGCATTTCTAAACTATGACAGATAGAAACTTGTAAGTTTCCATGGTGATAGATCATGCTTAAAACTGTTTAGGAAAATTATTTTAAGCGAAATCGGACAATAACGTTTGAAGTAATTCAAAGAAATATTGCGCATTGATAGTTACGGACATGTCCTTAGACATGTCCTGACATGCTCTTGGTTAGATTTTTTCTTTATCGCGTATATTAATTACGTGAAGCAAAATTTTATGTACACTTTTACGAAACGAACTTGTGCGTGCGGATGAGTGTGAAATTTGCGTACCGTGCGTTTTATTCAAGCTTCTGACGCTACCAAGCTCTCTACACCCCCTCTACAAGCCTAACTTCACAAACGCTACACCTTCGTCAAGATTTGTGGCTTGGCTGTTACGTTGCTTTCGGTGGAAAACAAAACCTTTTTCAGTTTCTATGATGGTTGTTTTTTACTAGATTTTGCTTTCCTCTAAGCTAAGTGGATACTGTAAATATTTTGATTTACAAAAATTAAAAAGTATGTAACTGTTTTATGGCTTAATTAGGTACCTGGGAGACCGCCGAGCAAAGCTCGGAATTTTAGTACAACGATAAATTAAATAAATTAAATAAATATAATGAAAAAGAAATAATAACAATCACAAAAATATTTATCTTACCGGGATTCGAACCCACTACATTCCGATTTTCCAAACAATGCAAAAATCAAACGTAGGTACGCATACCAAGCTGCCAATCAGACTGACGTAAGAGACTCGAAATTATTGATTTAATGTTGCACGACGATAGAAAAAAACATATATTGCTTAAAAATTCACAGTTTCTAAGGAATAAGACCTAGGTAGATCGATTTTTCTCCCTCAAAACTCCCTACATACAAAATTTCATGGTAATACTTGGAGCCGTTGCCGAGATACCGATTATATATATATAAGATCGTCTCGTTTAAAGTATAAGATATTAAACATGTTAGTTTTTGACTTCTTTACTTTAATTGATAAATAATCGTTTTGAAAATAAACCATAATATTTTTTTAAGTTTTGTAAAAAGTTCCACCCATGGCGTATATTATGAATTATTTTAGTTATGACGTTGTTCGTCGCTGGGGTTGGAAACTAATTGACGTAATATCGAAATAACTATTTACCGAGTTTTCTATAAAAATTTCAACGGAGAATACTTAATAATAATACAGCGGAGAATAGAGGTAACATTCAAATATTTACAGGAACGTTTGCACACTATTATTAAATAGTAAATAACTTAAATTTTAAGATGAAGTGCATTTGAAATATGTCGATAAATATTAAAAAATACTTTACGTATTTTTGTTATTAATAAAGGGTTACATGCTTATTTTATTACATTTTATTGTTATTATTTATAACACGAACCCACAACAATTTTCAGACCTCTAGCGTCAAAATTTGCGGAATTCTCATACAAATTTAAGGGGTTGGAAGATAAAAGTTCCAAGTTTGACAATTATTATGTTGTTTGTGTACTAATACTAGCTTACATGCCAAATTTCAGTTTTTGGAAGTACTAAGTAATATTAATAGTAAAAGTAATAGTTTTGTTCATCATCAGTGAGTTAGTGACGCAATCAGGGGTTTTAGATATCAATAAAATCTAAAGTATAAGAACTATTCAATTAAAACTTTACGTGTTTTAAAAGTCCGCTACTGGGAGCATATCCTGAAAATTCCGCTTATCTGGGTTCAAAAAAAACGAAGAAACGTTTCGAGAAAAGGTGGTCTGGTAACGGTCGGGGTCCGGTAATAACCATAAAAAATTTATTTTCGGGTAAGGGTTTTAATTATTTTTTCTATCCTTTTCCAGATGCCTTTCCTTCTAGAATGTAAGTGTAAGTCCTTCTAGTATGTGAACTGTATGCAGTGAGATTATTCCAAATATATGTTAACACAATATGAACTCATTGGCCGCGAGAATTGTTTTCTCACCAGTCAAGAAACAACTATTATCCAGTGCAAGAAACGTAGAGCTCTGAAAAACAGACTACAGAAACTACGGAATCCTAAAAAAGGAATATAATCAACGTAAAGGCGTCGAAGAAATTTAAGTTCCATTCGAGTTGAGCAGTGTTCGCTCCAGTAGCCGTTGGAAAAAATAAACTTTTATGAAGCAAT
Organism: Phengaris alcon alcon; assembly: GCA_037179445.1. Lineage (NCBI taxonomy): Eukaryota > Metazoa > Arthropoda > Insecta > Lepidoptera > Lycaenidae > Phengaris > Phengaris alcon. The sequence continues at coordinate 190,080 of JAYRCH010000225.1, forward strand.
GTGAAAACAAATTTCACTTAGAGGGCAATATAATAATGGTCCGCATTACTTTCTATACGAGTGTGCAGCGTGCCCAGACAACGCGAGCGAAAAGCTTGTAACCGCTACATTCCTATTTAAATATTTAATAGTAGCCAATAAATAATATAAATTATTTGATCTATTTACTAGATTTTTATAATTATTCGTTTCTGATTAATGCTTAGTATCTAAAAATTCATTAACTCAATAAAAAGCTAGATCAATCGCGACTAGTAATTGGTATCATTTGTTTCGATTGGATAACTGGTTCCGGCAATATCAGAATTATTGCGAACAGTGTTGCAGGAATATCGTAATTTTGGCTTAAATGTCAATTGCTGAGTATAAAATGAATTGTAATGTAACATATTTTTCTTAGCTGTGTAGTGATTAAATGTTATTATACGAGAACGTTTCATACGAATGATAATATGTAAACAACATGAATTTTTAGTTTTAGAGGAACCTAATTTAAGAGGAACCGTTTGAATTGTAATTAATTTAAATTTTAAATCAGTAACAACAGTAAGTAAACTCAATTTAGTTCTTTTAGGAGTCTCGTCTCTAAAGGCATGAATCACGATGGGGTGACTCGGAAGAAAGTAAATCAGAGAAATGTTGTAGAGACCCTAGAAGTGATTTCATTTAAACAAAGTTTCTCTCTATCAACGAAATTCAGAGTGTAATTTGCGAGCGGGGAGAACTTTTACCTTATCACAGTATTCCACGTGGAGTGTTTTGTTGAAATTTCTAATTTTATACACTGTTTTCTAATGTTTTCGCCGTTATTTACTATCCTTAACTTAGTTTCCTCAGTAACAATGAACTAAGTTAGGTTTAAATAGTGTTTTCGCAAATTTCGCTGACAAATATTATTATTATGATTTAAATGATCATATAATTTTAAAAGACGAGAGTCTCATCAACCATCTTATCATAATATTCGCTTAATGTTATATTGAAAGTTATATTCAATCTAATAAAGATATTCAGATTCGGCTGTGGTCATAAATGTATTTAGTTGTGCTATATTATATTCTATATTTTATATTTTACTATTTAAAGAAAAGATTATGTAACAATTTCATCCAGTTAATAGTTCTGCTAAACCAGACGCAAATACGTTCTATGCCTTAGTATGCCCACAAAGTACGCGATGTTAATATGTAAACACCTTAAAATAACAGGCGACAAAATTTAAAATCAGAAAATACAGCAGAAATATCCCGCTGAAATATAACTAAGGATGTGTCATTTACACAAAAATGATATAAGATTCTAGCGACTTATCGAAGTTATGGCACGGTCCAGAATCCAGATGTTAGTGGCACGTCCCGGTAACGAATGTAACGCAGCACGGCCTTGCCTTCACCCCCCTACCCCGCAGCGCCGCACCCCGCGCCGGCGCCGCCGTCGCGTCGTAGCGAACTTGTAATTGGAAAGGCGCTACGTGGCTGCGATTGCTTAACGCCCTATCATTAGTGTCACTCACAATTTTCACAGACTAGCAACATTCGAAATATGATCGATTATATACCAATCAGAACTGAAATTTATTCGTTAGCGTAATCGTTCGATTTGAATAAAATGTATTTGTGAAATTAAAACTGCATTAAAATTTCTTATATTTAGTTTTTGTATTGATTTGTTTTATAACATATTGGAATATTGATTTCGAATACCGTATAGATTAGATTGGGGTAGTGGCCGTTTTGAATGTGACGATTAGTGAGAGGAGAGGGCATAAGGTTCGGCCGTTCAATTTGCCGCTTCGCTTGACACAATTCGACGCCTGACTCGGGGACAATCGCACTCCGAGCCCCTTCGACCTCCTTATCTCAGGCGGAGGTAATCTTTCCTTCCCTCGACGGCCGTAACTCCGAGTGGGCAGGATTACCTGCAAACTCAACCACCTTAACGCTTGTATCCATTGTAGGGATCGCTGCACGCACCGCCCGATATTGTTTTGAATTTATTTACCTAGTAAATTAGTACTTCCATAATATTTGGTTTTATTATTCATATTACGTGACAAGGTATTTAATTGACATAAATTAATCATTTTGTGACGTGTTTCTATTCATCTGATATAATTGAAATAGTTCACGCTGATGTCGGTGTGTGGCAGGTTTATGAACGAAAATTAAAGTCTGGCTTACTTTACATAACAATTAGACCTGTATATTTTCTGTAATAGTAGAAGCGTGAGATCTTACACGTCAGATGCAGTAGCAATCGGTACAGTGTATCGTTAAGTAAAACATCGTTTTAAAAAGCGTCAAGTATCTAAAACTGGAATAAGCAGTAAGAGCAAAATTTACAATCTTTGCTAAAATTAAAACCCCATACGCATAAAATAAATCACAAAATATAAGTTGAAACCACGTACGGGCGCCATTTGCAAATTATTTCGTTGGCATGTAAATCTGCGCACGTAAATTTCGCCAATGTCTGCGCACGGAAATTGAAACGTTCGAAAACCATGCCAATATATAATATTTAGGAAAATATGACCCGCTCCGTGCTCATTCAGCGATGATACAGATACCGTAATACGTAATATATTTGTTAAGATATCATTCATAAATGTTACACTTTCGAGCGAAAATCTTGCTCGAATTTTCGACAACAGGACGAGTAAGTCGTTAGCTTACAGTTAACTTTTAACTCTGCAACTAAATACAAAGCTGGTCAGTTATCCCTGTTTTCAAGTTGAAACTTAGTTTTGTTAAGTTTATACAGTTTTACGAGATATTTCTCGTATAAATTAAAGTTACTCGCTTAATTCATTAAGATGTAAAAAGATAAGCGTAATCGTAATTATTATTATACTATTAAAGCAAAGTATTTATTTTATATTATGTTTCAAGTTTTGGATGTCAGCTCTCAGAACTAAATTTATTATATCTACACTCTTTTATTGTTGTATGTATTTACACTCTTTAGATACAATAAAAGCTTACTTATGGAAATTACGAACATTAATATAATTACATTTTTGCTCTAACAAAGTTGTGGTTAAAAACTCGTTTGATAACCAAGTTTTAAACGTTGAACATAAGCCACGTCTGTTTATTTATAGGCAAGTATTTTATCAATATGAAGTAGTATGCGGGCGCCGCGCTCGGCGCTGTGCAAGCAGAAGTCTGTACAGCGGGGATATTTCAATTTGGGCGGAGACGTGACCCGAGAGGCCGCGGCACGGCTCGCTGAACCGAGAGCCCGCCCCGCCAAAGAGCAAACAGCGACTCCGCAATCTTGTGCCACGCGGACCATGCCGAACACTCGACCACGACAATCCACTACCACAATTACTCGCACTGTACTCGTATACCGCCCCCGTTATAGCCTCCTTAGTCCTTCCTCGCTCCTGCACTCGGCAATCGATTGTTCGAATAGTCGAATTCAAATTTAATATTGAGATTGTTCTCACATATTTGAGACAATAAGGGCCAATATACACCGAAACGAAAAGTTACGTGCCACGGCGAGCATTTTTAAGATAGCGATTCAAAATTGAACATTATTAATTTCTTCTCATTATTCTTTCTTTTCGGCACTGTCGGTTAATTGTAAAAATAAGTATTTATTGTATCTACTATAACTGTATGACTGTTTGTTGCCAGAATAACTAAAAAAAATACACAAGAAGATACACGTTTCATTGTAAGAGTTCGAATGTCAAGTTGCACCGCGCTGCACAGCGCATGTGCAGTGTATGACTGATGTCATATGAAACGTGTATCTTTTAGTGTAGTGAATAAAATTTTGAATAGCTATCTTCAAAATGCAGCGCCGTATCGTCGCGGTGTGAACTGACCCTATGGATCGGAATTCGCAATATGCACCATTTTGCAGAATGTAATATTTTAGACGTGTTTCTGAAGAATTAGTTTACAAATAGAAAATAGAGGAATACTTTTCATTAGAACGCGAATATTACCTACAAAATGTTAAGAGGCTAACCTAAAAATTGTATTCAAGGTGTGACGTGAATCATGATGTATGCGATAAATAATAGGTCTTTACCTATGAAATTGCCGTTGTGCAGTACTGGCCATTTCAAATCAAAATAATTTTTGTTTGGCTAAGAATTCTAATTTCAAATTAATTTTATTTTAAAAACATGGAAATATTTTTCCAAAAGTAGTCATTTCTTTATTGATTAGTGTTTCATTTTCATCGCATTCCAATCATTTTCGTCATCATGGATACGTTAAAAATTCGAGTAATTATGGAATATGAGTACCGTCGTGGCAACAACGCGGCAAAGCGGCACGCAACATTAACGACGTTTACGGAGCTAACACTACAAACCAACGCAGCACCTGTTATTGGTTTGATCGCTTCCGTTCTAGAAATTTCGACCTGAAAAATGAACCTCGCGGTCGTCCGAAGACTTTGGTCGACAATGACGAATTAAAGATTGTTTTGATTGTGGAAGCTGATAATACACAATCTACGGCTGAATTATCAGCAGCTTTCCACGTTAGCGTCAAAAATATTGGTCCATTTGCGTCAAATTGGCAAGGTAAAAAAGCTTGACAAATGGGTGCCCCACGAACTCGCCAGCGCGAAGTACGCGTCGAGACGTGCCTTGCACTGCTCAACAGACACACAAATGAAGGAATTTTGAACCGCATTGTTACCTGCGATGAAAAATGGATTCTGTGTGATAACCGCAAGCGCTCAGCAAGTTGGTTGGATCCTGGTTCAGCACCTAAACAATGCCCTAAATGAAAACTTATCCCTATAAAAGTGATGGTCACTGTTTGGTGGTCTAGCGCCGGTGTGATTCATCACAGCTTCTTACCAAACGGGGTGAGCATTACTGCAGATGTGTACTGTGAAGAACTGAACACAATGATGGAGAAGCTGGCACATCTCCAACCAGCATTGGTCAATCGCTCGTCTCCGCTGCTCCTGCACGACAACGCGCGACCACATACTGCACAGCAGACGGTCTCCAAGTTGCAAGAACTGGATTTGGAAGTTCTCCGTCATCCACCCTACTCACCAGACCTTGCGCCTACAGACTACTTCTTTTTCCAGAATTTGGATAACTTCTTGGCGGGAAAAAAATTCACAATACCCGAGAGGCAGTACAAAATGCCTTTGAAGAATTTGTTGCCTCCCGTCCAGCTGATTTCTTTAAAAAGGGCATCAATAAGCTGGCACTGCGTTGGCAAACATGCATTGATTACATGGGTGATTACTTCGATTAATACAAATAAAAAATACATGAAAAAAATTCGTTTAAATTTTTTCATACAAAACGGCAATTTCATAGGTAAAGGCCTAATATTTAAATCTTTAATCATACAAGTTGTAAATTTGTTCTAGCTTTATTTTCAAATCACTTTTCCTTTCAGAATATTACCTTCTACAAAAAGTGCTTATAATTTCTTGAAGAAACTCTTATTTTATAAAATTTTGAATAGTCTATTTATCTCGTTAATACAAAGACCGGACGCAAAGTGGCGCTTTGACCGTACGGATTTTCTTTGGCCTTTGAAATACTTCATTAATGATAATGCAAGCGGAAACAAAAATTCCCCTTTGCAATTTCTCTGTGATATTTCAAAAATAGATTGAATCGAATTTTAGCGCGATTTTCTTTTTGGTTTTAAGAAACTCGTGGTTTTGTTGACTAGCGGCTAAGGTAAGGCTTTGCGTAAACATTTAATTTATATATCCAATAGGTAAGTAGGTATCTGACTGACGCGGACGGCGACTACGATAAACATTTCTAACGTAGTTACTATTGTCTATTTACCTTTATCAGGATGATGGTACATATATTTATTGCGGTTTCTCATATTAATAACATTAACCTGACAACAAAGGGAGTTTGATATGAGCATATATTAGGCGGCATTATGTCGTGCGAATAGTTGGGTTACAGAACCCCTACCTTTACAATAAGGGCCGGCGGCAACTATAAATCCCGATTATCGATAAGAGGGAGTAATAATAAAGCGAATCATGCATCAGAATTATTGAAGTGAATAACAATGAATTTACAGAAAACATAAATCCCGCAGGTGCGTCTGTTGCTGAAGCTGCGAGACATTAATCGTGGCCCGGCTATCGTGAATCAATACACATCAAAAGTCCCTCCGAAGCAGATGAAAGCTCGCTATTAATTTGAATGTTATAAACTAAAATAAGACGCCTTACGGAAGCCGATTACTTTATAAAGTACTTAGTTTAATTAACCTTGAGTAAATGAAATAATGAATCGCTTGTTCGAAGAGTAAACGAGATAATGAATAGCTTGTTCGAGCATTTAATTTTTATTAAAATTTTATTCAAGTGAATTTTTTTTATTCATTTTTCAGTTATTATAAGTTATTGTTTTAAACACTTACGGATTGTGTCGCGGTGTAATTTTCTTTTTCCAACGTTTCGGCTACTTTCCAGCGGCCGTGGTGACGGGAGGACTGGTAAAAAACACCACGGCTTCAAGATACTGTTAGTATGTTTTGCGTGGATCGGAACACAAATAATAATTGAAGAATCTTCGGGTTGTTTGAACAACTACAACAAATAGGACAACTGCCACCTCAGTCCTCCGGTGCCCACGGCCACTGGAAAGTAGCTAGAAAGTAGTAGGAAAAAGAAAAGTGCACCGCGACACAACCCGTAAGTGTTTAAAACAATGAACAATATTCGCGCAAACATAAGAAATCAATATTATAAGTTAGTTGTGTTGCTATTTACATAAAAGTGGATGCCTCCTCACTTGCTTAGTAACATAATTATATAGTGTTTTTATTTATTTCAATTACACAAGTATACAGGGTGTCCCGTAAATCGACGTCAAGCCGTAAACCCGTGATAGGCCAAGTTACAATAGTTATCAGAAAATTAAAAAAAAAATCCAAGTAATGTGTCTCAAAAAATACAAAGTTTTTAAAAAAAATCGAAAAATCGACATTTTGTGGTGGTTTTTTAGTTCCCGGCACTACAAATTTCTTCTTTTTCTGTATTTTTTTTTGTATGTAATCCTGAATAATGCTTTAGTAAACTGGTGCCTAAAAAATTAAATTAAACGACTCCGACTTGAAAGGAAATGAGGTTTTTGCCCAAAACAATGATTCGAATTTAATAGTTTGCTCGACTTTAACTGACTGTACTGGAAAAAAATGTACTACGCTTATTTAGCAGGTAATTTTAAAAGTTGGCGCAGTTAATAAGGATTCCAAAATGGTATGACACTTGCTAGATTGTTTCTTAAATTTTGGACAATATTGATTTTTGTAAAGGAAGTCAGTTTTCGACAATTTTTTCTTACTTACTTAAAAGGATTCAAGTGTACCCAGGACTTTCTTCTAAGTGATATTCTGATTTGGATGAGACTGAGAGAAACATTCAATGAGTGTAAGAGAGACAGATATTGACGCCACAAGTACGCGAGACGGGTAGACACAATGCTACTAGTGTGAGCGAGACAGTGTCGCTATTGTCCATGTTCAGTCCGACGTACAGCAGCAAAATACAATAGATCAGTACGTTACTCTACTTCGTTTACTGCGCACACCGTATTCGTTCGTCTTGATTCTGTACATACCACTTTTTGCTTTGTTTATTGGACTCGATTGCTTGTGATTTGGATTTGGACTGTTTAGTTTCTCTTTCAAAGACCTTTGCTTTCTCCTGGGCTATCGTTGATCGTGTGATTGTGTAGTACCACCATGAGGCAAAAAACCTCATTTCCTTTCAAGTCGGAGTCGTTTGATTTAAATCTTAGGCACCAGTTTACTAAAGCATTATTCAGGATTACATACAAAAAAAAAATACAAAAAAAGTAGAAATTTGTAGTGCCGGGAACTAAAAAACCACCACAAGATGTCGATTTTTCAATTTTTTTTAAAAGCTTTGTATTTTTTGAGACACATTACTTGAATTTTTTTTTTTTTTTCTGATAACTATTGTAACTTGGCCTATCACGGGTTTACGGCTTGACGTCGATTTACGGGACACCCTGTATAAAATCCAATCAATATCTTCCATTATATCGACTTTATTTGAGTAGATAAGTTTTAATGTTTTCGGTACGTCGAAGTCTCATTAGTGCCGAACTTAATTTTTAGCATTTTTTAATTGGAATTATGGTCATTCTCTAGCACATAACCAGAATTGGCAATTACAATGATTGCACCCTGCGGCCGCCCGCCGCTACTTTTCTTTCTTTCAGAGCGTAACGAACTGTGTAATTGGGCGCGGGACTTGCTCTAGAGCTGGCAACAGTTTGTCTGCTTCGCTCCAGTTCCTTGATTTCAAATTCAGGTGTGCTCAACAATTCGTCGCTTCGCAATTTAATCTCTCACCAGTATTTAATTATCACTTTTATTTTCGCCTCGACGTATTTTTTGTTTCGACTAAATGCTCATTTTAGTCGAAACAAATAATACCTACAGCACTCAGTAGCAGACACTCGATACTGTGTAACTGATTGTTTCATCGGACTTATATGATTTAGTGAAGGCGGTCTTATGTAATATCCTTTATCTATAGAAACAGATAAATGTGCGTTCGTAAAACTACAATAAATCGTCAGTAATACAAACGCGACGTCGACATGGGCGGGCGCCGCGGGGCGGTGCGGGGGAGCGGAGTGTGGCAATTTTTCTCTTCGCTGACAACATGATGTAACGCCAATATCGCACGCTGAGCGATTAAGTCGCGTACGCCGATATTTCAGACTCGTCCCTACTAACTGTCAAAGTGTCGATGGAAAGCTTCACGCTTCTATTCAGTTATTATAAAATATATCTAAACTGTACAGCCTTTGTTAACAAAATTTTACCATGCTCATAAAAATAAAAAGCTCTGCACTTTTCTTTTTATCGAAAATCGTATCTACGGATAAAAAAAAAGTTATTAGAAAGTCAACGATTTGAACAAATACTATTTTTCAAATTCACACGAATTATACTAATTACGCAATAATCTATGGATATTATCGGTATCCTAAGGGATATCTAAATTATCATTGTAACCTACAGTCCCATTTTACGCAAATGACTGCAAATTTCCACTAAAAGGAAGCGGTCGTACCATAAGGCCAGTTTGACCAGTCGGATCACACAGGGAGCCAACCGTTTTATAATAAATGTGGAGCTGCAGCGCGCACATGCCGCTGACATCGTCTGCATTACTGCCTACCGCCTCCAGCATATTATATTCCGTTCTGTACCGCTAACTACTAATCTTAATCATAACTTTCATAACTGGAAGCAGCGCGCGAGACAAACTTGAGATTAATAACAAAATATAATTTTAGTGTCGCACAAACAGGAGCAAATTTCATCCGAGAGTGTAATTTCGAATTAAACCTAGACTATCGTCTTGTCAAATTGAGCCTCATATATAAATATATTACGATTGTTACTAAGCCATATTATATACAGAGTTATAGGTTCAGTCGATGTTGATACTTTAAGGGCTTGTAGTTCCCGTCGTTTCAAATATATTGTTCAATGAAATTCCATATTTCAAAATAAATACTTTACTAGATTTTATTTACTTTAAATCGTTTTTTTTTTCCTTCAGTAAGTATTCAAAGTATTGGAAATGATGGGTACTACAACTCCTTAAAGGATCAACATCATACAAACCTATAACCCTGTATATTAAAGTATAAGCATATAGGTCACACATTTTTCGAATGTACATATATTCAAGTAGGTATAGGTTACATCGCCATTGGTCTAGTCACAGCCTACACGCGAAACAATTTTGAAGTTCCAATGCATGTTGATTATTCAATATTGGGTTTTCGGCATTGACTTTGTTTGAAATATCACAATCGCTTTTTTGAAGCGTAACTATAGGAATGCTGAAGTCATCAAAATAAATTGTAAAAATGTTGCGTATGTTAAACTCTGATAACACTTGTTCGATGGTACAATAGTCGTCCTAATTACTAAGATAAAAATTTCAGTACGTAGATATTTTGATGTTTTGACACTATGTTTTATACCAGAATACATTATGGATAATTTTTCATAGCATTATAGATAAATCTGGATAGGTTTACCGATGCATATAATTGGATAATTAAAAAGTGTAGACACAAAATCCTTACTTGTAGGTGAGTTATGATTATTTCAAGAATTTCTGAGATGAAATCATTACATCTCTTTTTTACCCTACTTTTCCCTTAAGAGATACCCTTTTTAAAATATAATTTGTCGATAAATATTTTTAAAAATAAGTGGACAACGCACAATAAAGGAATAAAATTTAATAAATTTGGATTAAGAATAGTGTAAATGAAAAATAAATGTTTATTATTGTAAAAAAAGCGTGGGGTGCAGTGTCTTCACCTGTACGTTTGTTTGTATGTAACCGACTCCAGTGGATTTGATTTTGATCCACTTCCAACGGTCAGATTTCGTTTAAAGTGAATTTTAAGATATTATCAAAGTGAAGATCCTTCTCATATCTGCCAATAAAATGTTTATAACTATTGACACTATGCACCTCACGCTTTTTTACAATAATAAACATTTATTTTTCATTAACACTATTCTTAATCCAAATTTATTACATTTTATTTTTTATTTTTTAATTAGATTTTCTATAAAAGCGTGTTTTTTTTGTTTTTTTTAAACTATAATTTATTTTTTGCTTTTTAGTACGATTTGCCAAAGAGTAAGCCTGGAACTGCACGCATGCGTAGTTCGCGCACTAGTTCTATCTCTCTTACTCTTATGCAAACGATGCGGAAAGAAATTGATGAATCCTGGCGAATTTAATCAGGATAATCGGATATTTTAATCGAATTATTGCATTGTCATCGGTCTTTGACAGGTGTGCAAAGTTTGAATTAAATCAGATCGTTCAAAGTAGGACAAAATCGAGCCCAAAGGAGTCGGTTACAAACAAGCAAGCAAGCAAACATACAGGTGAAACGCATAAAAGCGTTATAAAAAGTACCTGATCGAGCGATGGTTTGATTTCTGCTTAAGATTAAACATTTCTCGTTACTGTACCGAATTATTTCTTGTGCGAATAGGAGAGGGATTTGATGGTCCGATATGAATGACTTGAGTTTTTTACGGTATTATCATAAATAACTAAGGGCTAGGACACGGCGGACTCGATGATAAACGACGCAAAACTGGCGCCCGAGCTTCCGCCGCTAGCCGCGAAAAATACGACTGTCATCTTGAGTGATAGTAAAATAATGCCTGAGTCATGCTCCATTCTGCATGCCAAGAGCTATTGTAATTCTCTTTGTGGCTTGACTCTTATTACAGAGGATATATAAAAGGCTTCAGGGAAGAAAGTCACTAGGTATACTAATACGAAAATGTCATCATAATGACAAAATGAAGCTTTATTTTATATACCTCTCTCAATATTCGGATTTATGGTCTCCGAGTTCCGAAGTTAAATGTAGTTATTACTTGGGAGTGACAATGAGCCAGGGAAATTATAAATTCAGAATGTTTCGATCCAAAATTATATTTCAGTTTGCAGGAAGTTTAGTCTTGAGCAGTAGGTATTGTATAGTTTTAAGACTAGGGTAACATTTTTTCAATTATAAATGAAAACACGCGACGCGCAAGAGGTTAAATGGCCTTCTCGTGATACGTTATAACTATTTACATGTAATCTAGCTGTAAGTTTTTCATTAGTAAATAAAATAAAAATAATAATCACTTATTACAAGGCAGTAGGTATATAGATACCGGAAAGTCACAATATAGACGATAACAAATCGTAAAATATGTTATACGCACTTAATTCCAACGTAAAGTTACGAGTGTAATGTGTAAGATAACTATCGTTTTATTATAACTGTATAATAGAGCTCTTAGTCTGACGTGTCTACCACTCTTTTTTATACGCAATTAAAAGTGGCTGAAGAATAAAAGTTGTATGAAACTTGTCATTTAGCAGACTGCGTAAAGTTCCGGTTATACGTTATTTGAACGTGCCTCCAACTTTACTGCTTGAAAGTGTCCATTCGTATGTGTCGGGGCGAACGAGCGCGAAACGACGTGCTTGAAATTATTCGCTTAAAACTGGAGAAAATAACTGTTTTATTTTATGGCTAGCTTTTAATCAATGGCTGCTTTTGCAGTAAACAATACACGCTCAGGTGAACGAAATATACTGTGAGATTTTTGTTTTAATGGCCGATAGACTAAACAAAGTCATGTTTATTATGATGGCTATAGTTTAGATAGGTATTTTACTATGATTAGTAAAAACTTTATAGTTCTTATGATTGCAAAAGAAAAAAAAAATTTAATTAAGTAATCGAGTACATAGTGCCAGAAAGAAATACTGCCTACGTTTAATTCTATCTTTTGTACTTGTTACATGTAATTTCCAAATTTAAAGGAGCGTAGGTAAAAATCACGTTATTTACACTTAAACCTAAACGTTATTTAAAAAAATTAAAAGAATCACAAAAAATATTTATCTGACCGGGATCCCGAATTTACGAACAAGACAAAATTCATACATGCTGCACCAAACTGCCAAAAGTACTGATATATTAGGTCATTACATAACATGAAATGGGGTTTTGTAAAGGAGGAACATAAAGTCGATTTTTTTTAACATAATATATTTATTTAATCAAAGTACCTTTACCATTGATATCTATGCACTTTTGCCATCTCATAGGTTGTTCATTGATTCCTTTACTAAAAAAACCATTCGGACAGGAATCAATAAATCTTCGAAGGCGCTTTGGACTGCCCCATCGGAGTTGAATTTTTTCCTTGCAAGAAGTTATCTAAATTTCGAAAATAATGGTAATCTGTTGGAGCAAGGTCCGGGGAATACGGTGGATGTCTTAGACATTCCAATTGGAGCTCCTCTAATTTGGTAGCCGTCTGTGGTGCAGTGTGTGGTCTAGCGTTGTCCTGAAGCAGCAGTGACCTATAGCGAATGACCAACCTCGGTTGTTTAGAAGCTAGCTTTTCCATCATGATTTGCAGTTGCTGGCAATAAACATCTGCCGTAATCGTCTGGCCAGATTGAAGAAATCTGTAGTGAACGACACCGGCACTAGTCCAGCAAACGCTCACACGTAACTTTTTTTAAGTCAAATTTCGCTTGGGGCAGGTTTTGGCTGGTTCGCCAGGTTTCAGCCATTGCGATGAGCATTTCCGATTATCGTACAGGATCCACTTTTCATCACATCATTTAAAATCCCTTATTATTGTGCCGGTTGAGTAATGTAACGCAGCAGTCGACGCGCGTTTGTCGGTTTGCTGCGCTCAATTCATGAGGTACCCACCTTTCAAGATTTTCACCTTCCCAATTTGCTTCAAGTGGATTAAAACAGTTTTATCACTAACACCACAGCCTGCAGCTCACTCGGACGTGGTTTCCGATGGATCCGCTTCCACAATTCCCTTCAATTCTTCATTATAAACTTTGGTCTCCGGCCGTCCACGGGGCGTGTCCTGCAGGTCGAAATTTCCAGACCAAAAACGTTGGAACCAAAAATGCACTGTGTTTTCTTTTGCGCCGCCGCCAATTACATCATTAATCCTTCGAGCCATTTCTGCAGCACTGATGCCACCGTTGAACTCGTACTCGAAAACAATACGATATTTCAAGTTTTCCATTTTGTGTGACGCAAAGAAAAAACCAAAAGAGGAAAAAACAAATGAATTACGGTTTTCGAAACACAAATGCATGAGTAAGTAGCGGTATAATTGGAATTCCTAACCAAAGAATATATATTTGAGATCAAAGTGGCCAGTACGACAAAACGCCAATTTCATATGTAAAGACCTAATATTAGAGTTGATATTAGAGTTCTTTCGTCGTGCAATAATATATTATCAATAAGATAATATATTATTGCACGACGAAAGAAAAATTTACAGATTTCGTGCCTCACACGACTATTAAAGTACATTGGAAATGATTCTACGGAATTCGAAAAAATATTGTCGTAAACACTACAGGTTACAGGGAAAACCCTTAACCCTTGTCTTTGTTTTAGGCTCAAATTGTAGCTGACTAAATTGTCTAGAGGAGATTTTCTCAAATTTTTGATATCATTCTTCGCTTCCAAAATATCGAGCGCCAAAATCAAAAATCGGAAAAAATTGATTTGAAATGAAATTTTTCACTATTTCAGCCATGACTGTTTTGTTTTTGACTTTCTCGAATAAATCTTTTTGTACCTTAGAGCTCTCGAAAATACGCGTCTTTTGAGCATATTTTTGAATATGATATATTCACAACTATCCGATATATAAGGGGATCGCACTTTTTCATGAAATCGTAGCCTAACTGGAGCGAACGAAAAGACATTTCCAATATTATAATATATAATATCTACAGACGCTTCACACCACGTCAGTCTAGCCTCGTGCTAAGTATCCTAAGAACTTGTGTTACAGGTACCAAACAACGGGAAGTATATTTAATACTTTTATACTATACATATATTTAAGATTTTTATTATATTATACACATATTTAATACACATTCATGACCCAGGAACACAGAAAAACTATTTTGTTCCTTCGGCGAGATTCGAACCCGCGACCTTCGGCTTGAGCACCAACGCGCTGAACCACTGATCCACAGAAATGTCAAAAAGCTAGATAGATTTTTTCCCCCAAAACTTCCTGCATATTAAATTTCATGGTAATACTTGCAGCTGTTTTCGGAAAATCGACTATCTATAATATATACAAGATTAGCTCGTTTCAAGCATAAGATATGAGTTCCTATGCTACGAAATATAAACGCAGTAGGTACCAAAAATTATTTACCATAGGTACTTCAGTTTTAATTAGCTAAAATAAGGTAAAGCACTAAAACTAAATATCATACTCAAAGGTAAGGATATATTTTGTGTTCGAACACTTCGAGGCCATCTGGTTATTTTCGCAGCGCACGGAGCTAATAAAAAAGATAGCCAGCGATTCTGTTAACCGCACCAGAACACATTAATAAAAATATTACCTTACAGGAAATAGCAGGTAGGTATACTTTTTATGTTAAGCCTGCTTGCATTTGATGCTAAGCATAAATTATTCTGAAACCCATATCATCATCATCATCATCACCATATTATCACCTATATAACGTCATAACGTCAACGTCAACATATTCAATACGTGAAGAGAAAACTTCTTAACCCTTTTTACCAAAATTGCATACGGAGGTGATATGAAATTTGGCACAGTTAAAGTTTATGTGGAATAAGGTGTACAGAAAGCTTACATTTTTTAATGCTTAGAAATACATAAAATTTATAAAATAAAGTAACACGCATTACCTCAGATTAACTACTTACACTACAATGCGTTTGTATAATAACAGTAGGCGTTGGTTTGACACAATTGTCAATCTTTCTTTCAAATTCTATAGACAACATTCACATTATTATTTATTGCGTATCTAAGAGGCAAAAGGCCTAATAAAGTAGAAACTTAAAAATTTTAAATATGAATTATGGTCGAATTTCGATCTAGGCGACGTCCAGTTATTATTAACAAGTAATATTAATTATAAGATTATTAATTCTAATAATACCAAATAATACCAAAATTAGATGCCTTCTAAAACAATGATTAGGTAGTTCAGTGGACATCAGTTTTGTACAAAAATACCTACTATAGTTCTAAGTTTCTGGGTAAAACTGTAAGCCGTAAAAAGCTTTACAGAACATTTAAAATCGAACTTTCGTATTTATGCTTCTGAACTGAGGCCATTAAAGTTTACAGTGCAAGTTGTAGCTTACACAACAGAGGAAATAAAATAACCAATAAAGTTGTGAAAAATCAACTCTACTTTCACAAGGTAGACTCAATAAAATATTGGAAACTATGTACAGTCGAAGACACATCTGATCAGTCACTTTTCAACCTTATTGTCCATCAGTAAACACCGGATCTGCAGTTGGCGACCCTACCTACTCGATGACTACAGTTTTACCTGCTGATAAAAGTAAGGTAGTAAAATAGCCTCTTAGCACAAGAAAGTTTAATTTCAATTTGATAGAGCCTGAAATAATTCACTTTAGCCTTTCTGGAAATTTAATTCATTGCCAAGATATCGACATAGACTAAACGGGCGTATTGCATCAATGAAAAAAATAAGGATTCGCCTTATGTTTTTCACAAACAAGTAGTATAAATCGACATAATATCAAATGGAAACTTGATTGTAATTGCAAACGCTGTAGGCGTTCGGCGTAACTGCATAAGTTTAGCGCGATAAGGCCTCTATGTAAAATTGATCAGACCGTCAGCGTCACGTGCGTATTCTATGTGCCCCGCTATCTTGAATGATACAATTGATATTTATTATTGCGCTCACGGTGTTCAGTTCCTATTTTCACGTCTGATGTAATGATGTTACCGACAAAGTTATGTAGCCTACGTGACCTTATACTTGATTTTGTTGTTGGATACATTTAATCATATCGAAAATTAATAACGTATCTAAAATCTTAGATTGACTTCAATCTTAGATTCTCAAACAAAAATTGACGTAAATTGACGTGAAGTTAATCTTAGGATCGTTGAAATGTATTGAAATCTTGATCTCAGATAGCTAAAATGAGATTAAGATTGATTATTAATTTCGGCGTTAGAAGATTCAGATTCAAGCATACAAGATTAGGTTTCTTCGTAAAACTTATGGTAGCTAGCGATAACCAATAGGTACACATTTAAAAATGATAGGTAAATAACTATCTTCAATTTAGATTTTCTGATATAAACAGCAGCTTTTAAAAGTTAAAAGTCCGAGAGTTAAAATGAGTTTCCTAATAAAGATTACCGTTGCAAAGTATTTTCTCTCATCAATCAAGACAAATAGCGTGCATGAAAGACGAAAGCATTCTTACATATGTCTACGTCTCACATTCTCGAGGCTGAGTGATGGCCAATATCGCGAAAACACTGTTCAAAGACGTTTTTCTTTGCGCTGAAAGAATCAATATTCCGCTTTTGTAAAGTAGACACAATACGAACGATGTTAAGTTAAACTTGATTTAATGCCATGCGATACAATAAGCGTTCCCAGTTGGGGCAAGGAAGTAATATATGTAGATATTTCCTCTGTCGCCAATTCATGACGTACATTGTGCGACGCAAAAGTTTTACACATTTTAAACTGATATCAAACATCCTAGAACTATACCGGGGCGATAGCAAATGAGTCTCATATCATTATTTTGTGCATGTTCGAAGTAAAATTTTCTACACGTATTTTAGAGTTGGCAAATCTTCAACTACTCAGAAAAAAAACTACTTTTTGACGATTTCCAATGTTAGTTTTCATATCATACTCAGTGATTTAACGGATTCTCCTAAACCCGTGAAGTAGCGCAATTGGACGGCATAAGAGCACATCTGATTGATGGCGGCGACGGCGGTAATCGTTTCGCACGTGCCGCGAATATTTCATTAAGCGAGCTTGGCCCGAGCCATGCATCATAGGGTACGAGCGGCCTCGTCCGTGCTGATCCGCCGAGCTTACCATACAAACTAATTCCTAAACTCGCGTTACTCGGATGCGACAAACACTGCAGATAAAATTAGCTAATATTATATAACATTTTAAACCTATGCCACTGTTTCAGTTGTGGTTAGGTTAGTCCAGAATGCCATTCGTTTCGATACGTAAGTGGGAACAGACGTATCCATCAAATCATCATCAAATTTAATAAAAGTTAAAAGAAACCTTAGAAAGTATGTTTTTTTTTTAAATATAAAAAATTTTGGTCACTGTAAACTTAGACATTTGTTTAGAAATGAAACTCCTTAAGCGGTGTTGAGAGTGAAATTTCAACGACACGATTTGTATATAACGCCACCTGTCGGAAGCTACTTATATTTTTTACATAACTTTCTAAAGTACGGATACACGGCGCTAGGTGCACAAATTTTAATTTTATATTCTTTTTTAAAGTGAATCTTTAGGCACGATGTAAGTATTTTTTACTTCTGCCTCGTGTACTCTGTACATGTCATATTTTTTACATATGTACCTCAATAATATCGAATGAAGAAGCCTGAGGCCCGATTCTCGTATTTAACTTTCAACTTTCTATCAATACATTATAAATTAATCATCCTGTTATCATAAATTGACCAAAAGTCGGTATTCTACTACACTATTTTACTACATTTAAAATCTCAACACAGTCATTTTGAAATTACATTGACTACAATTCATAATTATAGCGAGTACAAATACAGCTGTTGCTTGGCGTTTGTACGATCCAGTGTTGCCAATTATTGTCAGTTAAGGCGCGTTTCTTGCTCTTGTTTTTTTGAAACATTACACAATATCATCGAAATTGTGGCATGGCTATGCACATTTGTGTACGAATATACAATGTTTTTGTCTTCCGAGACGGACGGAAAACACTCCCCGCGCGGGTGGAGAGGGAAAAAAATGTGGGTAAAATAAATTATTATTTGTTATGACATCCCCATATTTCAAAGTGAAAAAAAAAATCCGGTTGACGGTTCGGTTCGACTCAAATTTGAGTCAAGTTTATAAATATAAGAGAATACCGTTTTCTATGGATAAGTGGTTCGCTAAATCTACAATCAAGCTTCGATACAATAATAATTGCGTCGCGGTGAAATTCGTCGTTTGGTGTTTGTTTGAAGTTAAGTAGAATACCATTTTGCTCTTTGATAGGATGCGGACTGTATCGAACAAGTATCGAAGCTGCATTATTGTTGGATTAAAACAATTTTATGTCTTCTTCATGCATGTATTCATGCATTCATGCAGTAAAACTTTTGTCCGGAGTTTTTCTTGCTCGAGCTTATCAATCTTGGCCGTCTAAGGAGGTTTAACTCTACTGTTGTAATTTAACTCAACTCTTTACATCTTAAATCTAGATATTTATACAGAAATCAACATAAACATACTTTTCAAATCCTTAACGAAGAATATTTTTATGATTTACTGCATAAGAGAGCAAATCATAAACTTTAAAGCGGAAATTAAAACATTTAATAGCACACTATTTATAGAAGCAAAAGTGAGTGAGTTATATCTTTAAAAGAACTATCTTAAAACAAACAGGACCGACTTTTCTCATTTTCATTATCTTAGTGAAGCAAACTTGAGTATGCAAAGCTACTATTAAGTTTCAAAATTATTCACCTTGCAAGTGCATTTAGGAAAACAGGACTTTGTCTTTGTGGAGGGGACGTTATGAACGTAGAATCTCTTGTCATGAGCAAAGATGAGAGTTTTGAGATAATATGATTTAACTTGATTTTATATACTTTCAAAAATTCTGTCGGTAGCGTAAAACTTGCTCACGGACACGTGAAAATCTTAATAAAATAGTTAATAAAATACATTTTATAAAATAAAATATCGTCACAGTACCTCCAAGAGATCTGAAATTCTTCTTGGTACCAAAAAATTACTAATCTTACAATAGAAAACGAATGATACCAGGAAATAACGTTGTAGACAGTTTCTTGATTACCTACATAGATAACTTATTGATATTTATGCACGAATTTGAAAATCGTAAGTTGCAACAACTTTATTCTTATTTCAAACCTAATCAACAAAAGTAAAAGGTGAAAGAGGAAATTGTATTGACGAAATATTGCACGAAGGATGTAGTGTTTGCTCGAAGAACATAATATATAAGTTTAGTCTAGAAACAGAAAGATATCTGACAAGGTTTGGTGCGCATGTAAGCAGGGGGCAGGCGGGGTAGCGAGGGGGCGCACGTTCAGAATTCTAACTGGCAAATCCGAACAAGGCACTCGTCTGGAGTTTATTACCCTACTCATATTTACACAATTCCGGCGGGTGTTAGCGGTCTAGGCGCGACCGCCGCGCGCCAGCGACATATTCCCCACGACCCATACTTCTCCGCTCTGAATTACTTTTGATAAGAAACTACTCTTTATTCTTTACTCCAGTTATAGTTTTCCAGGAATGTGTTAATTGAATTGCGTTAGCTACGTACCTATAATATATAGATATATAAGGTTTGGTAAAATCAATTACGGATACTTCGGGCATATGATCTACTGCTTATGTAACGACGTTTAGGCAGAAAAATAATTGTCATACTCGAAAAAAATTTTTTACATGAGATGATTTTTTTAGTTTGAGTATGACACTTATTTATCTTCCCAAACGTCTTTACATAAGCTGTGGATCATGTGCCTGAAGTATCCGTAATTGATTTTTGGAGACCTTATATATTATGTAATGAATCAAATAGTATATATATAAGGTCTCCAAAAATAATTTTCATTTATTTCTGCTAAAACAACAACGACGTCCAACGACTGTTAAAAATCTACGATTTAATTAATCCAGTAATACCCCGCGAAAAAACACCCACAACCTTCAAGCAATTGTGTGAGTGCACGCATAAGCATGCGTAAAAGCACCTCCCTCCTCCCTGCTTATGCGTACGCGTACGCGTGTTCGCAGGTTCACTTCCTGAGGATGCTACGGATTCGGGGAGAAACGCGCGTCGAGTTTTCCAACCTGCATGGTGGTGTGGGGCCTTGCACGATATTTTGCTTTGCTTGCAGGTTGTGCGTATTTTTTCGAGGGATATCGCTGGATATAATATTAATTAAATTGTATGCTTGAATTTCCGAAAAGTAACGCCTGATTCTATAGAATCCAGATATAGAATCTAGTTAATATTATAATATTAACTATTAAAAGTCTATTAAATATACACTTTGCTTGATACGTAGTAACTTGTGATAGTCATTGTTGTAGAATTTTCATAATTTAAAAAACTCTAAAGAACCTTAGGTTCTTTAGCAATAACATTCTTCAAAATCACTAAAAAGTTTGAAATAATTCTTAGTGTCGAAATAGTTCCCCTTTTAAATTCTGAAAAAATTAACTTCATATTTCTCTACTCAATCTTCTTATTTTTGAAGTCGGTACCAGCCCAAACAATTGTAAAAATCCTTTAATCAAAAATATCATTAATTTTAACAAAACTACGTCCTTATACATACAAACAATATTTTAAAGAATTTGTGTTCAAATTCGCTGGTACCGACTTAAAAAATGAGAAGATTGAGTAGAGAAATAGTAAAATCTTTGCAGAATTTAAAAGAGAAACTATTTCGACACTAAGATTAATTTTATACTTTTTAGTTATTTTGAAGAATTTTATTGCTTTTACTTTGGAAATCGGTTTATATATTTTTTAAAAATTTATTGTTTTTTTTTCTTTAAAAGGGAGTATTTTACTTAGTTAAAGCTAAATAAAAGTTTTTATTCCTAAGGCTTTTAACCCAACACTTGAACTAAAATTGTTGTAAATGATATAAAGACTACAGTAGGTACTCAAATGAAGACGGCACACAAAGAAGGATTTACCGCTTTAATCAACAGACATGAGCTGAGGACGACAGAAACGACATTACAGTAAAAAAATATTAGGCAAATAGCTGATAAGAGAATAATAAAATACTTTAATTAAAATACAAATTAGACAATAATTTATGCTAAACGTTAAGATGGTCAGTCGGAAAGTGAATTTATGTTTAAGTATATTAAGACTCGTAATGAATGAAGACAACAGCTATAAAGAACGCGAGGCCAACTTAGGTGATTAAGTATCTCATTTATATACAGTCTCCCGATGCGGACGCCTCAAACGCAAAGGGAGCCGCGGAAAACGGAAGACGAGTTCTCGCAAAAGGAAGGAAAGGTATTTAAATTAGCGTTCCCGGAGAAAAAAGGCACTAACAACATTAGCGAATGGAGGAACAATGGTACAGCTCACAAAGGAGCGGAAAGCGGGCTCGCGCCGCGCGCCGCTCAGCGACGCGCCCGCAATTGCGCCGCGTGCTACGTGCACTGCCGACGCCCGACGCCCGCATCTACACAATGAACCGAACTAACACTAATGAACTCTGCAACCGACAAGGAAAACTACAATGCCTTCGAATCAAAGAAACATTACTTGAATGGTTCGTTTAAGATAGTTCTAGAAACATTTCCTAATGCGATGTACAGAGTACAGCTGATTTTAAGATCTGACTTTAATTACTTTTTCCAGCACACTGTAACAGCTGTCGCTCTTTACAAGCAGTAGTAAATATTTTGGTTTGAAACTCAATTCATTTACGATGAACTTTTAAGCTCTTAAAGAAGGTTAAACTTAAAGAAGGCCTTTTCATCAGTTATTGGATGTAAATCATCCAATAACTGATGAAAAGGCCTACAGTATTCTCCGAGCGAAGTAACCACTCTTGAAATACTGTAGTGCCTGGGACAGTCGGTTTTTAAATGTAGTATGATTGCCCAAGCACATACGGCATTCTCACAATATAGTCAGCCTACAAATGACAGGTCAATACGTCTGGAGCCAACCATGTGCGAGTTTCCGCACGACGTTTTCCTTCGCCTTTAGAGCGTCCGTATAATGTACTTGAGTTCTTAAAAAGCTTAAATAATAAAGAAGTGTTAAAATTATAACGAAATACTTTCTTATTTGTTAATTTCATAACACAGCGAAATAGGGGAATATGCGTAATTTTATTAAAAATAATATGATACTAGACTCTAAAACAAAAGAAATGGCGAAAAATCGCCAATATCTGTAGAAAAATGAGCAAGATATGTGCGGTCAAAGTTTTTAATATATCTCCTATTATAACTCTTCGGTAATACAATAGACCTGAAAATCTAACACACGAGTGTCAAGTCGAATGTCAATGTCAAATCTGACAACACGACACTCATGTGTTTGATTTTCTACTCTATTTCAGAGTTCTATGAATTATCTCCGGCCTTCCGGATTCCTCACAATATTGCCACCGCCTAAGGTTACGTTCCCACGAGCATTTTTTAGTGGCCGCGAGAGGAAAAGCAGCACTCTAAATAGAAATGTGCGCTAATACGATAGAGCTGAAAATCGTGTAGAGTTGTCAAATCTGACATTTGATTTGACACTTCGATTTTCAGCTCTATTGTATTAGCGCAAAGTTCAACTTACAGTGCAGTTTTTTTCTGTCACGGCCACAAAAAACTCTCGTAGGTACGAGGCCCCAGGGTTTGAATACTACGGAACCATAAAAATGTGGCAACAAAGGAAATAATAATAATTTTCTTTACAGTAATGCACTTAACGGCCCTCCTATATTTTAAGTCGCATTAGCAAAGTGCCTCGGCTTCAATTCGTAAATCGTACTGTACCTCAACACTGTCTGTGTTTTATGGCTGTTGATGATAACTTACGGCTCCATTTAATCCACTTTTAAGATCATAGAAGCTCTCCGAGTGTATTCTAAAGGAGATTCCTTTAAAACGAGATTTAAACTGTAAAGCTAACGATGATTGCGATTTCATGAACCAGAACGAAATATTGGCCATTATTTATTTTTAGTTCGTTGCTTTCATTACCATAGTAGTTTTACGACCTATTGAAATTTATTAGCGATACCACTTTTTATTGACATAGTTCTTTTTTATTTTCAACCGACTTCCAAAATATAGGAGGAGGTTATTAATTCGTGTGTATGTTTTTTTTTTGTATGTATGTTACGCGATTACTCCGCCGTTTGTGGACCGATTTTAGAAATTATTTTTAATAGCTGTTTCCCACGGCTCCGCCCGAAAATATACTATCGGGTATCCCGCGGGAATACTGTTTACTTTTCCGGTATAAAACGTAGCCTATGTTTTAGTCCAGAGCCTAAACTACTACTATACCAAATATCATCAAAATCCGTTCAGTAGTCTTTCCGTGAAAGAGTAGCAAGCATCCATCCAACCATACATCCATATATACATCCATCCACCCATCCTCACAAATTTTCACATTTATAATATTAGTAGGATTTTAAAGAGATGACTCCCAAGTTGGTCCCATTGTCGCCAAATGGTAGACCAGGGCTTTTAGTCAAGATGCGTTTGACAATATCGAGGCGAAGTTCGAAAACAAAATCTATGGGATTTGACATAAGGCCTCGCAAGCGATATGTCACTTGGCGATGACTTATGTCAAATTTCATACATTTTTGATTAGTACACAACTAACATAATAATTGTCAAAATTGGAACTTTTATCCTCCAACCCCTTAAACTAAGGGATGAAAGTTTGTATGAGAATTCCGCAAATTTTGACGCTAGAGGTCTGAAAATTGTTGTAGGTATTTGTGTTATAAATAATAACAATAAAATGTAATAAAATAATCATGTAACCCTTTATCAACAACAAAAAACACAATAGGGATTTTTAATATCGACATATTTTAATATACTCCATCTTAATTGGGTTAGTGTGCGAACGTCTCTAATAATTTGAATGTTACCTTCATGTATAATTCTCTGTTGAAATTAGTATAGAATATTAGGGAAATAATAATTTAATTTTTATATCAATTAGTTTCCAATCCAAGCGACGAACGACGACATAACTGACATAGTTCAATATACGCGATAGATGGCGCTTTTAACAAAACAAAAAATATTATGATTTATTATCATAACGATTATTATTAATTGAAGTAAATAACAATGTCAAAAAACAACATGTTATAATATTGGGCCGTAAAACAGTTACATACTTTTTAGTTTACAGTATTCACATAACTTAGAAGAAAATAAAGTGTTGTAAAAAGCGCTAGGCGCTAAGTGCTACTCTATGAAAACACAGCTAATAAATATAATATCAATGATGTTTATTCAAGCAGTACTTAATGCTACCGACAGATGTCAGTGCTTCGACACTGCATCACGCTATTGGTGTGCTGTAGATATAAACTTAAAAGATAATAGACAATTCTTATCATCGAAAGATTCGAACAAAAGTGTCTGGAAGAGCGAGCTTTGCTCAGAGTTACAAGTAGTACGAAAAAAATGTAATAAAAATAAACAATATATTATAGAATTTATAAAAATTATTACATCTTATCGGGTTTCAAACCACCCACCACCCACTACCCACGAACTATGTGGCTTAGTGGTTATCACATTGGCGCCTTAGCCGGAGGTCGCGGGTTCGAATCCCGCCCGTGAACAAAAAAATTTCGGTGTTCTTGGGTCATGGATGTGTATAATATAATAAAAATCTTATAAAAAGTTTTAAATATATTTCCGTTGTCTGGTACCCGTGACACAAGTTCTTCGGATACTTACCACGGTGCCAGATTGACGTGGTGTGAAGCGTCCATAGATATTATATTATTATATTAGGTCCTTACATATGAAATTGGCGTTTTGTCGTTTTCTTCACTTTGATTTCAAATATATCTTTGGTTAGGAATTCCAATTTCAAATTTATAGTGCTATTTACTCATGCATTTGTTTTTTGAAAGCCGTAATTCATTTGTTTTTTCCTCTTTTGGTTTTTTCTTTGCGGCACTCTGTTTACAAAATGGAAAATTTGAAATATTGAAATATAAATATTATAATAAATATACAATATCTATAATATATTATTTTCGAGTACGAGTTCCACCGTGGCACTAGTTATGCAGAAACGGCTCGAAGGATTAACGATGTGTATGGCGGCGGTGTCTCGCAAAAGAAAACACAGTGCGTTTTTGGTTCCAACGTTTTCGTTCTGGAAATTTCGACCTGCACAACAAGCCCCGCGGACGGCCGGAGACCAAAGTTGATAATTAAGAATTGAAAGCTATTGTGGAAGCGGATCCATCGCAAACAACGTCCGAGTTAGCTGCAGGCTGCGCTGTTAGTGATAAAACTGTTTTAATCCACTTGAAGCAAATTGGGATGGTGAAAAAGCGTAGATCCTGTATGATAATCGGAAACGCTCATCGTAATGGCTGAACCCTCGCGAACCACCCAAAGCCAAGCCTGCCTTAAGGCAGGAAGAGGCAGAACAAGGACATATTGTATTACCAAGGGACTTTCAGGCCCAAAAAAAGTGGCTCGATAGGTATATGATGCAAGAATGGTGCTATAGACTCCAACGCCCAAGTGCTGTTATAAGAACGATTGCAGCAGTGCGTCCGATACTTCAGGGATGGCTGCATAGAAAACACGGCGTACTGACATTCAGACTGACGCAGATACTCTCGGGACATGGGTGTTTTGGAAAGTTTTTATTCCGAATAGGGAAGGAGACGAGTGGATGCTGTCGCCATTGTGGTGATACTGAGGACTCAGCACATTATACAATAGAGACGTGTCCAGAATGGTTGGAACCAGCGAAACCAACTTTGTCACGCGATTGGTCATGATTTGTCCATGTCAGCCCATTGTGAGGGCTATGGTCGGTGATGAAAAATCATGGCATGTTGTGAGGACTCCTCCATCCTGACTCGCCGCCCAAGAACGGAGCGTAGAAGGCGGGCATACGGTGCTAATGATATGCCCACATAAAAGCCCTATTGCAAACTTAAATTTGCTGTTAGTAGGGAATGAGATGTTTTTTTAGGCACGTATGTGTGTCAGCAGCTTGCGCAGTGGATCGGAGATTGGTACCCAGGAAACGGGTCAGCGTGCAGTGTTGCGGTAGAATGCTAAAGCGTACTCGTGACACTGCTGGTTTCGCAGTGTGAGAAAACCGTTGGGTTTTTTAGCAAGAGTTTTTTGTTTTTTTTAGTAAGAGTCCGGCATCACTCGCTTAGTGCAAAAAGCTTTGTGAATATGGCATCACTTGCTTAGTGCAAACCGCTTTGTGAGTATCCATGAGGATTTTTCCCAGCGTGAAAAAAAAAAGGTTAGGTTTCTGACTCTAAATGCCCTAACTCTACAGAAAGGGCGTAGAGTCAGAAGCTTGGTTCTACATGAGATCTACTTTTCGACAGTTCGAGCCATATGGTATCTGTCTACCTATCTATCTCTGCGTAGTCTTGGCAATTATTTTAACATGAATATGTTTTTGGTGAGATAGGTATTTCTCATAGTCCTTTATACCGATATCGATTTCTTTGAACATTCACAGCTACCAAAAAGTAAATTGTTATGCCAAGGTATACAGTATACCCTGGATCCAAACGCATTGAACAGAACTCCTCAGTCTTTAAAGATACGCGTTTGGAAATTTTGTAATTGTTTAAATAACTGTTGCGAAGATGTATACAAAAGGTCTGCAATATCAGACGTCTTATTCCAAAGTCTTCTTGGATAATACTTAAACTATAAACGTCCAACGGAGAGACCTTTTTCAAAAAGTTTGTGCAGCTGTTGAAAGTAATTAACAGAAACAAGAAAGCCAATCATTGTTATTCATCACCCGTGGTGCAGGAAGCCGTAGGTCCATCGTCTTGAATTTACTCGTGGTACATATCAAACGGTATTAAGCACCTACAGTTGACATATTTCTCAATGCTAGATTTGTTGAGGTGGAATATTTAATAGGAGTAGCTGCAGGTCAGATATCTGGCAAATATAAAATAAAAATAAGATAAGACAATAGACAAAATTTATGTGGTGTCACTTGAAAATTTAAGAATTGTACACCTGCGTCTCCAATCCTCGAGGAATCGAGGAAACTCTTATTAGAAAAGTTAATAATGCTCGTTATCTTACACATTTTTAATTCCTCGGAAAGTTTCCTGTCAACACAACACCACAAAAAATATTTATGAAAACTGGTCCAGCAGTTCATGCAATGAATGATTAAGGGAAAAGGGGATTAATATTTATTGAAATATAGAAGATATTCACTAACTACGTCACATCTGAGACACGGGGCCGGCCGATCCAACATTAGACACTTTTGACTAGAGATTTCATTTTTGAAATCGTGATTCGTGAGTGTGGGGCCTCTTGCTCCAACTAACTTCATGGATGTATTTTGTGCTTATGTGCTTAAAATCGACGTTGAAAACACATTTTATATTATACTAGGCGTTGCCCGCGACTTAACTTCGTGCGCGCAAAAGGGAATCTCGCGGGAACCGTACATTTCTCCGCGATAAAAAGTAGCCTCAGCTGGATAGTAGCATGGAAATTTGTGCGTTGTTTACGAATTGGTCTCGGGTTCGAATTCCGGTTACATTTATATTTTTGTGATTCTTTTTATATCCTTTCTCTTATATTTTTATTTTTTTAAATATTTTTTCGTCCTACTAAAACTACGAGCAAAGCTCGGTCTCCCATGTACTAGTTAATAGTATTATAATATCATTAAAAATAATAATATAAATTAATATATTAACCGACTTCCAAAGTAAAAGCAATAACATTCTTCAAAATCACTAAAACGTACGAAATACTTATTATTGTCGAAAGAGTTCCCCTTTTAAATTCTGCTAAAATGTGAAAATTTATTCATTATTAATAATTAATACTAAAATTTATCTACTCAATCTCCTTTTTTTGAAGTCGGTACCAGCTCAAACAATTGTAAAAATCCTTTAATCACAAAAATATCATTAATATTAACACAACTACGTCCTTATATTTAATAAATTTTTAATAATAAAAATATTATATATTTTAAAGAACTCACGTTCAAATTGGCTGGTACCGACTTCTAAAATAAGAAGATTCGTTAGAGAAATAGTTAAATTTTAGCAGAATTTAAAAGGGGACCTCTTTTGAGAATAAGAACTATTTTATACTTTTTAGTGATTTTTAAGAATGTTATTGCTTTTACTTTGGAAGTCGGTTTATATTTTTTTTAATATTTGTTTATTTCTGTTTAATAATAATAATAATAATAATCTTATATTTCATTTTGATAATCTTCAATGTTCACCGTGTAATGTTTTTGCTCTTCAGTCATTCACATTACATTTATTACTTTTTATTATATTAATTTTATGTGACAATTCCAAAACACGAAAACCGATTCTAGCATATTGGGCTGGAGACTGGGAGTACACGAGCGAGCAAACAGCCTCGTATGTAAAACATATATCAATTCTGATAAAGGAAGAGTTATCACACACGACGCAGTACGGCCTCGGTAGAATTGCTGAACTTGCTTCAACAAACTATTGGAATCAATTTCTAACTTAGAGTCCGATTAGAACCGCAGAGCTAAAGTGATTTAGATTACTTCACTAGTTCTCTATTAGTCGCTTTGAAAGTGGTCAGTTCAACTATAATTACGTTATACACTTTGAAATTGAATTATTTTAATTAAAATTTAGGCCTTGCATTTCTAGGATTAAATAAAAGTAAATTGACCTTAATAACTTTTTAGAAGCTGTCATAAAGACGTTTATTAACTGAAACAGTTAAAAGAATAACTCAGGCACGAATGCTTTTATGGATTTTAGCAAAGGCATACTATTGTTCGTTGTAATTTGTAAACTATAAAATCAAACCCATAGAGAGCGAGTCATTACCATTTTAAATTTATGGCAATTCTAAATCCCCACTGGCTTAGCAGCACCATAGTTCGTACTTCATTTTAAATGAAATATCAGTATTCGCATAATCCTACATAATCCTTACGGAATCGTCGAAATAATTGTTCTATCAATATTGGTTGTTGTAATATGAGCACGAATGTTACCCGCAGTATAGCCGTTTGTTTCTAAGGTGTTTGAGCGATGGATCATGGAAATGACTTGCCTTATTACTCGACTACGATGAAGCCAAAACATTACCCTTCCGGTAATGTAATGATTTTGGCAGTCTATGTATGTATTATGTTTGTTTCACCGTAGCGCCTAAACTACTGGTCCGATTTTAATTAATGTGGTGTCAATAGATACGTAATAACATCCCGGGTAACATAGGCTATATATAGCTTACGTAGTCGGGTTATTTGTAAAAAGTAGTTTTTTTTATAAAAAGAGTAGTTATTTTTGGATAGTGAAGCGTTCTTTTAAAGTATTAACTGACTGATTGATAAATGGAACAAAACCAAAACTACCCATTTGCATGGAGCGAACCTTTTTTTATTTAACAAGTCGATAAGAAAAGGACCTCGCACTAATAAATAATTAATAATACCTCTGATTTGCTTTAATTTTCTTAAAAGTACCTAAATATATAGCAGCAATTGACCATTATAAGTAAAGTCGAAAAACGTCTACAGTTATAACCCATTTGCGTGGATGTAAAAATTATACACATTTTGTTGTACTCTTATTTTGCTAACGCTCAAATGTAGGGCTCGTTAGTGTGGCTCCTAATAATTCAAAAGTCCGCGTTACACAGCCAACTCTACAACTACTCAAATAAATTAGAAATAACAATAATATATCCTTTGAATCCGAAAAGTTTATCGCAAATAAGCAGAATATATTAGTGTTATTTATCTTAGCCGAAGCGCTAACAAAGTTTTAATTGCAAGCGCCGATACAATTTGCGTACAAATGAATTTATTCGCTGAATCCGCGGTGCAGTCGTGTGCGGCGCGGATTACCCGCGTATGTAGAGCCGCTAATTGCGGGTAACGAACGCCCGCGCCGCCCGTGCCGCCAGCACCCGCCAGCACCCGCCCGACTAGCTACCGAACAGACGGGTAACGTGTATGAACTGCAATTTAATGCCCACTGAAATTTTCTTTCCGGCTTTTTTGCGAATTCCATGGCTAGTTAGCACGTTGCTTAGACTTCTTTAGATCAAATAGTGCGTTCTAGTTACCGGTATCGACCCAGAGAGGGGGGGGGGGGGGGGGTTACGAAGATATTATGACGTTATTCCATAGAAAATGCTAGTTTATTTTAGTACCTGTCTACCTCTTACGTATGCAATCAAATCGTAAGATTTAGACTCTGTTAGATTAGTTACTCTTAGTACGCCATCGCATAACACCACAAACAATCTCACACGCACACTACGAAAGGCTTTCGACAAGCAATCACCACGCACTCCCGATCATTTCATTTCATAGGGATGTAAAACTTTTCAGATAAAAGTACTAACAAGGTTAATTGAAAACACAATCAACAGGAGTAACGCGAGTGCGGGAAAGGTATACCTAACTGTCAAAGCCGAGAGCAGGTAATATGTGTTGAAAACAGCTATAACTTGGTATTTTTTGCTTTTTATTGCTTGTTATACACGTGATCTCCTTTTAAATGTCGTTACGTTGCCATAGCTTTTGAAGATAAAAAAGTAAAAAGAAAATCAATCTCAATTAAAAACTCATCTGAGTATTGTGGAAAAGCTACCGTGCTACAACACCTTAATACTTTAAAATATCCAGGAAGCGTAACATTATGCATCAAAAATGAAAAAGGAGCGTCATTAAATAAAAGAAAGACATGAATAGGCGTTGAGCGGCAACGTAAATGATATTAACAATTCATAAACGAGATAATAATAAAATGCTTTTTAAATTTTAATACACTTTTATTTTAACATTTGGCCCGACAAAGGGCGATAGCGGTACGTGCGTAAATCAAACGTCGCACAATAACAGAACCACCCGCGCGACCGAACCTTCCTCACCCCACCCCGCGTCCCCCGCCCCGGTTACCGTCGCACCGGAGTCAGGACTGCTATAATAACGATCGCAAATAAATCTGCCATACCGAGATGTGTTTCAATGTTTCAAATATGCGGCCACGTCGACAATATCTGTGCCATTGGGCTCTCACTTCGGAAGATCGGAATTAATTCAGTTGTCAATCGCAAAACCAGCCCTGTTGGTGAATGGTGACACGAGTCTGACGCGCTTCGTACTCGTGCGTCATAGTTACTTTTACTATAAATAATATCGTGTACTTTAACCTTACCCAGAGCTTTTTCATGCTTTATTTTCAGCACAATTTAGATTTATACTAAGCGGGTGTTAAATGAAATTAAAATTATTTTGTAAGGCAGAGATAAAAATAGAAAATAAAATATCACCAGGTCCCTTTTTTGTCTACAACCACCTTTCTGTAACTAAATGCAAAGAAATATTATGTAGAATTACAAAATTAAATGTCAAATACGTATTTTATTAAACTTAAACGCAAAAAATGTACACAAGTACGTTAAAAATTAAATAGGATTGCAAATAAAATCACAACACTGTTTGACTTAATATAAATTAAGAAAAAAATAATAGGTTACGAATCATAGCACCTGCCACCTAGTATATTAATTATTACCGATAATTATACGACAACTGGTTTAACGAAGCAGGAGAGGATTACATTTCTAGTTTCGAATTACACGATACCATCGCAGCGCTCCATTCGGTGCAATTAACGCGGCGCAATGACCATATAAATCTCCACTGAATGCTATGCCCATTCTATACTTAACTGCCCGTATAGAGGGCATACATACACACCATACTAGTCGGGCAGCGAGGTATTATATCGGCACCGACCGAAATAAGACAATTGTGATTTCATCTAAAAGGATATAAAGTGGATGTGATTAATACAAGTCATTCATTGGCCATAATGTTGAGTACTCGAAGTGAATTATGGGCGTCTGCATCGATCTGGGTTTTTCCTTAATCTCACCTATACGTCTTGAGCAGTAGAACAAACAAGCCACGGCTTACGTTTCGAATAAATCAATGTTACGACGCGTTAAAATATTTAAGCTCACGATTAATGCAGGGCGCGGGTGCTCGTCTTATCAAACCGAACCGCGCTCGGCACAGCTGCTCCGCCACTGTCGCGGTGTTGAATTGCAAAGTATTAGTCGAGATGAATATTACATCACTTAAACTACAAGAGATGGCCTTATGTACGGTACTCATAAGCGACTGTACCGGCGGGTACAGACGCTAAGCAGTAAATTTGCACACCGTCAGAAGTTCCGCTGTCAAATAGAGGAAACTCGTAATAAATAAATCGTCGAGTTCCATAAAGTTATTAAACTGAATAGCCTTATGTACTGTACTCATTAGCGACTATACCCGCTGGTACAGGACCAGCGGTTATAGACGCTAAGCAGTAAATTTGCACACAGTCAGAAGTTCCGCTGTCAAATAGAGAAAACTCGTAATAAATAAATCGTCGAGTTCCATAAGGTTTTGATTTTATTAGGAACCCTGCAATCTGAGCAGCACAGATACTGTTATAACGATATAGCGTCGGAAGTAATAAAATAAAACGATTTTACATCTCCAGAGGGAAAAGAACGTTTTTGTCGAATGGGAAAAGTCAGTCGCAACTCCTCATTCCGCGATAAAATCAGGAACGTTTTACGACAATCTTCTATTCGATAGCTATTAAACAACAATCTTAAAAAAGTTTTTCGGAGGCGCTCCTAAATCGGCGGCTCCCACCTCCGCGTTAAAACGGAGATTAACATTCGGCATAGCCTCCATGGCGCCGGGGCACCGTGATACTTAATTTTAAAGCTTCTCTATCTTATCTCGCTTATAGTTATTGCGTTATAGCTGCGCCATACTATCTAAGTCTGTTTCAGAAGTAAATTATGTTTACAGGCACCCTTCAGTAACAAGCATTTCGAAGTCTTAACGCAAATAGTACTCGCATAAAAACATTTATTCAACAGTTCCAAAATTACACGGGATTAAATGCGAGATAAATTTTAGGTAACTGCAGGTCAGATGTTAAAAAAACGAATTTATTTAACTAATCCTAAATGACCACAACTTCGAATAATGAACTGGTCACGTAGACCCATTTCGTATTATTTCCCCAGGACGAGTCACGTGACGTGAATAAAAGATAAGACCCCCGCGACTTCTCTACCTCCTGGAATCCTTCACAGATAAACCGTTTTACGCACGACCCGCCAAAAGAGATTCATTATACTATGTATTTGCTCAATGATACATGAAATACATTAGTTTACCAAACTCAGAGATACCATTCGATACGTTTTGTATAAACGGATTTTTCGGTGCTTACGCAAAACAATTATTACGTAATGTTCTCGTACTTTATATATACAGTAGGTATATTTAATGAAATAAAACAATAATCAAGTACTGAAATATTTATGATTGTCTGCCCGACGGCCTAAATAATCGGGTCTGTAATCGAGATCTAATCAACGACGCGGGTCATACGAGTAATCCGATTACTTTTCAAAGACCAGGTTTCTTATTTTCTTTATTATTTTATATTACTTTATTTCAAAAATAACAATCTATATTTTATAAACTGTCGTTTTTAATCCAATATTATTTAATAAATCTGATCTAAAGGA
The DNA here is from genome assembly GCA_037179445.1 of Phengaris alcon alcon. Taxonomy (NCBI): domain Eukaryota; kingdom Metazoa; phylum Arthropoda; class Insecta; order Lepidoptera; family Lycaenidae; genus Phengaris; species Phengaris alcon. The sequence goes on from JAYRCH010000225.1 coordinate 224,088, forward strand.
TGAGTGAAAGTATTAAACGACAAACAACAACCTAACTTCATTCACGCAAAGCCGAGTTACAAAATTTTGAGTTTCGAATTAGATTTATAATGTATGATATAATTAATACCATGTCCTTAGACATTTTATAGGTAACTAAGCGATTGCCTTAACTTTTGCTTAAAGAATATTAACTAAAGATTAAAATTGGACATACAAGACAAGAGAGTATAGTTTTACGTACACAACTACAATTTTTACATCTGTAAATACATTATTTTAAAATGACTTTTTTTAGTTTAGACTAATAGAATATGGAATCGAAAGCTAGAAATTACAACAACTCAAATAATATGTTCAATTTATAATTGCCTAGTACAATTATAAATTGAACAAACTGTAAAAGTATGTGAAAAAAAGGAATCAATTTTTTCGAAATGTGAAGTCAAGATTTATAAAATGTAAATACAGTCTCAATTTTTTTAATATTTTGCAAGTATACGACAAATTACACTATTGGGAGCGACCGCCGAAGTCGTTTATAGGTTCAATAAATAATAATGCAGTTAACAGGATTATAGAGATAAGCAGAACTGCTATAAACAGGAACATTAAATATAATGCAGCGATGTTTACATATGGAGGTAGTTGAACGTAATAAAGACGTCACATGAAAAGCGCTCCCGACCGCGACATTAGGCGCCACTTTATTGTACGGTTGGTATGCTCTCAACTACCCATTTTGTTTGGGATAATAACGGATATCAAACAACCTAATGTTCATATCAAAATATAGAAGTCAACTTAATCCTTCAAAATTAAACAGTTTAAGCTATTTAAAGCGGTATTGTATTTAAATAAGCACTTGCGATATGACCGTATTAATGAAACTGTTTTCTTATTACTCTAACAGCTTTTAGTAATACAGCCAATGCCTTATGCTTTGTAAAATAAGAATAGTTTTTTTATAAATTTACTCCTTATATTATGTAAAATCAAAATTATTATAATACAAATTTTAATAAAACCTAGTTTTGCGTGCGTGAAATATAAAGTAATTTTTGAATATTAGCAGCTGCAACGCGCTATTCGTGATTTTGCTGAACATATTGTACGTAGCAGTGGCATACTGATGTACGAGGCCATCCATGGTCATTTCGTATACCAAAGCAATGTGTTGTCGTCCACATTTCGCAGTGCGGTCCATTAAAACACGGGACATGTGAAACACAAAAAGATTTTTATCCAAATGTGCTTTCTACTCTGATCTATTCACGAAACGTAATATACGTTAGTACTGAACAAAGTTATCGTAGTGTGTACAGAAAAATATTACCTTGGATTGCCTCGTAGCGCTGCGTGGTGCAAAGCATTGAATCCATTGTTGTTTGTAAGTGTCATGTCAGCTCCATGATCCAACAGCAAAGTCAATATGTCGTCCCGCTTCTTTGAAATTGCATCGTGCAATGGCGTATCGCCTTCGGAGTCCTGGAAAAAATACATTCAACTTGTAGCAAATACTTTCTAATACAAAATCACATTACATAAAACATTACTCAGAAACACTTCATAAAAACAAGGTTAGCCAAGGTTTTAAGGCCTAATGACAGAATCTGAGAACAGCTGTGCTGACGCGCTCCACATACATTATGCCTACTGCCCGCCTCGCCTGCCTTGTGTATTGGCACAATTTTCTAAAACATCAAACCGCCCGAATGAATAATTGAGGCGGTGGAGAAAGCGTTTAGAGCGTGGATTATGGCGACTTGCATAATTTATAAGCGTCTCCGAGTAGTCGAGAGAGGTGTGAGGCAGAGGATCTCAGCTGGTGCGATGCGCAGCTCCAGACGTAATCACGAATGGTGTCGAGTTCCATAATATAGGACAAACAGCGCAAAAAGCGCGGCCACCACGTCATTATCATAATCACCATAGCAACGTGCCTCTGCGGAGGCGCCCAAGCCGTTTCGCTTTGTGAGCGTGCATTAAGAGAGCAGGGCATACTGCTCTGTCATTCCACAATTAATTTGTAAGCCTGTAAGATGAGCGATTTCCTTAACCAGAAACATTAACTAATGAATACTGTATATTTTAGTTCGCCTATTAGTACGCTGTTTCCACCAAGAAAATTTGTTTGCTTTTGAATTATCAGATATACAGTACAACACATGATCATCTTTAAAAATTCTTTTCCAAATAATTTATATAGCATACACTCGTTATCAAAAAAAAAAACGGGCAGCCTACCTAAGAAAATTGCCAATTTTAGTGGTTCTTATTTTAGGTAATTGTTTCTTTTGCATATCGTAAAGTAATTTGTAAGAAATAGTTTCATTCGATTCTATCATAACCTTTTAGATAAATAAAAAATGAAAGTAAAATCGAAATGTCTGATTTTTAGCGTTATGCTAAGAAAAAAAAAAGGTTTTTTTTATTTTTCTTAGATTAAGACTAAAACCAATATTCTTTTAGAGAAGAGCGATCCCCACTATCTATCCTTTTTGACGACCTCTGTGGCTCAGTGGTTAGCGCGTCGGCGCTTAAGCCGGAGGAGTCGCGGGTTCGAATCCCGCCGAAGGGACAAAAAGTTTTTCTGTGTTCTTGGATCTTGGATGTATATTAAATATTAGGTCATTACATATGAAATTGGCGTTTTATAAAGGAGGATAATAAAATCGATTTTTTTTAAACATAATATATTTATTTAATCAAAGTATATACTATTGCTATCTATGCACTTTTGCCATCTCATAGGTAGTACATTGGTTCCTTTACTAAAAACCATTCGGACAGGAATCAATAAAATATTTGAAGGCGCTTTGGACTGCCCCATCGGAGTTTAATTTTTTCCCTTGCAAGAAGTTATCCAAATTTCGAAAAAAATGGTAATCTGTTGGAGCACTGTCCGGGAAGTATGGTGGATGTCTTAGACATTCCAATTGAAGCTCCTCTAATTTGGTAGCCGTCTGTTGTGCAGTGTGTGGTCTAGTGTTGTCCTGAAGCAGCAGTGGCTTAGAGCGAATGACCAACCTCAGTTGTTTAGCAGCTAGCTTTTCCATCATTATTTGCAGTTGCTAGCAATAGATATCTGCCGTAATCATCTGGCCAGATTTAAGAAAGTTGTAGTGAACGACACCGGCACTAGTCTACCAAACGCTCATAAGTAGGTAACTTTTTTTGAGTCAATTTTCGCTTGGGGCAGGCTTTGGCTGGTTCGCCAGGGTTCAGCAGTTCAGTAATGTAACGCAGCAGTCGACGCGCGTTTGACGGTTTGCTCCACTCAATTCATGAGGTACTCACCTTTCAAGCTTTTTCACCTTCCCAATTTGCTTTAAGTGGATTAAAACAGTTTTATCACTAACATCGCAGCCTGCAACTAACTAAGACGTGGTTTGGGATGGACCCGCTTCCACAATAGTCTTCAATTCTTCATTATCAACTTTGGTCTCCGGCCGTCCACGGGGCTTGTTCTGCAGGTCGAAATTTCCAGAACAAAAACGTTGGAACCAAAAACGCTGTGGTTTCTTTTGCGACACCGCCGCCATACACATCATTAATCCGTCGAGCCGTTTCTGCAGCACTGGTGCCACGGTGAAACTCGTACTCAAAAATATTACGATATTTCAAGTTTCAATTTTGTAAACAGAGTGACATATATAAAAAACCAAAAGAGGAAAAAACAAATGAGTTACAAATGAGCGAAACACAAATGCATGAGTAAATAGCAGTATAAATATGAAATTGGAATTCCTAACCAAAGAAGATATTATATTTGAGATCAAAGTGGCCAGTACGACAAAACGCCAATTTCATATGTAAGGAAAATATGTGTAGCGTATAAAAGTATTAAATATATTTCCGTTATCTGGCACCTGTGATACAAGTTCTTTGGATACTTAGTACAGGACCAGATTGAGGTGGTGTGGAAGCGTCCATATAAATTATATTATATATTATAGCATATATCTAGGCATGCTAGCGAGCGTATTTCATGTACTTTGCAGCCAATGTTTTGTAGCTTAAAGTTCAAAAATGAGTATTGAAACATTCCAACGGATCTGGTAGCATTGCCGAAAGACCGGTACCGTCTAACGAGCCCTGGTTTTCAAAGACAACCATGTACCGAACCACGATATGGTCGTTTTATTGAAAGTAAATCGATTCCGAAATCGCAGTTTTTCCCAGTCGAGCTTAATAATATCGACCAGAAGGGGTTCGATGTAGAAATTAGCCTATGGAAAATCAGGAAGAGGATTCTCGCTGCTAACATACAGAGTCGTCGTCTTTCTGTTTACTACGTGGGTATCTCGGTAAGACTTAGCTTTTCCCGAAATTGTATGCCTCATAACGACTGGGCTAGGTTATTGCTTTCAATCAAGCTCGGACGTCTGAGCTATATAGCGAAAACTAATGTTGGTGAGTGCAGAAAATAACTGAGAATGGTTTGCAGAGGCGTGTTTAGAAGAAACCACACTTTATTGTATGGGCCCTTTTACGTTTTGGGTAAGTCTAACAACTCGATACCCATCGAGTAAACAAGGGCAGTAGTATTTGTAATTTTAGCATTAGTATTTGTAGCCCTACACCAAACATTTATTAGCTTTAGTTTAAAACGCAGAATAAAATAAATAATAAAAAAGACCCATTTATTTTTGTACGATTTATAATTTGCAAAAACCCCATGGGGGCCTGCTACCAAACATCTTGTTTCGGTCTTTTTAGTGCGTTGCTTAGGTATTGTTTTTTTTGGCAGTCGGATTATTTTATTTTTTTAATTATTTATTTTATTTTAGATTTTTAAGTTTATAACACACACTTGGTCTATTTAAAGCAAAAATACTACTATTTGAGTGCATTGATTACAAATTTATTTGAATTATTTAATTGAAATGGTTGTAATTATTCTTGATTAAATTTAAATACCTGGCATAATTGTTTTTTTTTTTTTTTTTGAAATCTCATTTTGTTACCCTACTCGATAGGTTTGGTTAAAAAAAATGAACTACTTACAATTTGGCACCAAAATCCGCCATTTTGTATTTTTTATTTAAATTACCTTTATCTAAGGACACTTGGGTTTTTGAGAGAAATCTAACGATACCTTTACTGTCGAAATCCATCCAGCCGTTTGGAAGATACGCGAGAAAACCATATCCCAGTCGGGTAAAAAAACCTACGACTATCATTTTCACTTTGCGAACAGGTAAAATTCAAGCCTTTTGAATTTTACGATTATTTTTCAGTAATTTACTCAATATGTTATGGAAAAATTGACTTAAGCTATTCCTTACTATTCAATTTACAAAGTTAATAAGATTAAATGACACTTATCTATTATCAGAAAGTAAGAAGATGACTAAAATTATTACTTTCCTTTGCCGCCCGTTTTTAGGGTTTCGTAATACTTGAGGAACCCTTATAGTTTCGCTCTGTCTGTCTGTCCGCGCTTCTAGCTTTTGTAATTATGGATATAAATATATGAATTTTGGTATACTTAAAGACTGTGTATAGATCTCGGTTCTGCTGTCATAAAATAATATAATAATGTCATAAAGTAATCTGCCTCCAAAGTGGTTTATACGAAATGCTAGTATTAAATTGCTAATTATTATTTTTTAAATTAAATTATTAAAATGCTAAAAAATAAATACTTAATATCTAAAAAACCCTAGCATTTCTAAACTATAAGAGATAGAAACTTATAGGTTTCCATAGTGATAGATCATGCTAAAAACGCTTTAGGAAAACTATTTTGAGCGAAATCGGACAATAACTTTTGAAGTAAATCAAAGAAAACCTATTGTGCGTCGATAGTTACGGAACCCTCCTTAGACATGTCGTGACATGCTCTTGGATAGGTTTTTTATGCTTAAGAGAGCACCTAATTTCACTAACATTATCCAGTCATATAGAACAAACTAAAATTAAATGGCAAATGCAAATATTACGTCGCAGTAAAAGTTTATCCGTTAATGTCAAATGTGAATTACGTCTTCATATAATATCTTCTCCATAACAACATTTTTGACCCATGAATTCACTCAGTTGTTTTCATTCACTATGAAACAAAATTCTTTGTCAGTTAGTTGACAGCTCTTTTTAAACAGATCTTACGTGCATGCATTATGCATTTCAACTCTGAATCGCAATTCTTCGTTCTAGAAATACATACGATAAAACTACCAACTTCGAAAAGTGCTGCACTAAGTTTTACCCACGACCCTTTTACAATCTGAGCATAATTTTTACCAACTTTGACTAAAATTTCAATACATACCTGGAAAAACTTAAAATTATATAATCTATTAAAATAATATAACATTTAAAGGTGTGTTTGCCAATAATTTAACATTTTAAAGATAAAAGATAATTTTAAAGAAGTTAAAAATAATGGATCCAACCAAACCGATCAAGTTTCCAGAACATTCAGCTAATACTAGCTGAGGCAGGACAGTAATTCAGGAAAGCTGAACAACAATGTCAGCGTAATTCCGTACAGAATAGCGGTATTAAATATTAATCCTATTGGCATATAGATGACCATTGCATCAGGTAATTCATACTGAACACGCAATACCGTGCATTACATGCCGTGGTAACTATTTGAATTCAATAATTACTTGATTAACAGGATTTACACTTAGTAGATCACTTAATATGGACGTATACGACAAAAAGTGATAGTTATACATTACATTTGGCTTATATTGTGTGTGTGCGTTTTGCTTTGGTGTAGGTATTGGAAATAAATAAATATTTACACCTACACCTACAACTATACGGTCTTCACGTAGCTGGAGAACGGCTGGACCGATTTGGCTAATTTTGGTATTGAAATAATCTGGTATTGAAAAAATTGGAAATTCAAGGAAGGTTTAAAGTTAAACGATGAGAAATATTGGAAAAAAATCGGAGAAAATACTAAAATGACTCTCAAATATTTTGGTTCGTTCAGTTTACCTGTTTGGTTTATTTCGAAAAATTGTCTGGCTCCAGTTGTAGGTTGTTAGGTGTAGTTCTACAACAAGTGACAAATTGAACACAGTGAATAGTTAGTATGGGAAAATTCAATCGTCGTTTTTATTATTTTTCCCTGTAACTTTTCCAATATTTCTCACCGTTTAAACCTTCTTTGAACTTTCACGATTATTTCAAGAATCAAAACCAAAATTAGCCAAATCTGTCCAGCACTTCTTGAGATTTAGCGAGACATTGGAATTGCAATCCATTTTTTGTATATAAGAGAATATGGCATCCTCGTCCTAAAAGCGTTCATAGATATTTTTAAACCTAAATCGAATACGGTCCCACAACCTCCAGGTTTAGGTAGTAGAGGGCTCTCAGTTCATGAGAGTCCTTACTCATATAGTAAGAGCGGTTTACTTGGTGAAAGTGTAAAAACTCTTGTTGACAGCCAAATTCATAAAGACGCATTACATCCAGGTGAATATAAGTGTTGAGTATAAATAAGAAATTTGATTTACGCGGTAATATCAGCAGGTGCACACGAACGGCGCTTGGGCGGGCGGAGCGCGGCGGGGCGGGCGGCGACATGCACTTGTACGTGTACCGTCAGGAATATTATAGCAGCCCACCTACCTCGTATGTTACACTTCAAATTCTAAATTTAACTCATAATATTTTCGACTTTAAATCACAATTCTGTGACACAAGGGAACCTAGCAAAATTTATTTCATTTGAATAATTCAAGATTTTTGGGGTATCATTTTATTTTTACTTACGAGGGGCGACTGAAAAGTTTTGAGCCTAAGGCATTAAAAATGCTGATAAAAATGTACAAAAAATTTATTTTTCAATATAGTCTCCCTGTATTTCAATGCACTTCTTACATTTATTGTAAAGAGCTTTTAACCCAATGAAAAAATATTCGCCGTTTTTGTCTTCAAAATGTTCATCTACGGCCATCTTCATTTCTTCGTCATTGGAAAATCTCCGTCTCCGTAGGTCTTTTTTCAAATTTGAAAAAAGATAATAGTCACTAGGAGCCAGGTCAGGACAGTAGGGTGGGTGGTTGATTTCCTCAAATCCTGTCTCGGCGAGAGCACGCCTTGCAACTCGCGCAGTGTGGACGGGCGCGTTGTCTTGCAAAAACAGGACTCCTTTTGTCAGTTTGCCTCTCCGTTTCTCAACAACCACTTGACGTAACTTGGTCAGCAATGCGGCATAGTAGTCTCCGTTCATTGTAGTATTTTTCGGAAGGTAATCAATAAACAAAATACCTTCACAATCCCAAAAAACAGTGGCCATGAGCTTGGACGCCGATCTTTCCACTTAGAACTTCCGTGGCGGCTTTTCTCCCTTTTCTATCCACTGCATTGACTCCTGTTTTGACTCCGGATCGTACTGTCGAATCCAGGTTTCATCAACAGTAATAAGGCGAGAAAAAACGTCGTCTGGATTATCGCCACAGATGTCCAAAAACTCCTGTGAAGTTGTGACTCGACGTTGCTTGTCCAGCGGCGTCAGCATTTTCGGCACCCATCGCGCGCAAACCTTTTTCATGTGCAGGTGATCATGCAAAATATTTCCGATTCGTTCCTTGCTAATGCCCATGGCTTCAGCTATCTGCCACAACTTGATTCGCCGATCTTCCAGAACAAGTTTTTTTACTTTTTCAACGTTTTCTTCGGTAACAGCGGTGTTTGGGCGTCCTGACCTGAGGTCATCTTCGAGTGACTCCCTGCCAAGTTTAAACTGTCGGTTCCAACGTTTGACGGTAGCAAATGAAGGTGCAGACTCCCCATAAACAGCTGTCATCTCTTCAAATATTTCCGTCGGTGTTTTATTCTTCTTTGTTAAGAATTTTATCACAGCTCTGTACTCCAATTTCGTGCAAAGTGCGGAAGACTCAGACATTGTGACGTTTACGATTCAATTACTAAAAGCGTAATGATGGAAATGACATGAAATTTGACATTTATGTTTCTAAGGATACCCGCAATTAGTGGTATGATGCGCGAGTAATTAGTTGTACTTTAAGGTACTTAGGCTCAAAACTTTTCAGCCGCCCCTCGTATGCTATTGTTGCAGTCGATATTTAATTACAATAAATAAAGTTGATAAAGGTAAAGTTGATAAAGGTATACAAAAAATATTTGTCAGTTTGCCTTCATATAGAAAATATATGATTAATATTGTGTTCCGCTTTTTCAAATTAATAGACGATGTCGATGGTATATTATAACTCGGAAAATACAATTACGTACTAGTAAGCCGGGTCGACATGAAGTAGAATGAACGTATCAATTTTCTACATCGACCTTTTCTATTAAAAAATATTTTATGTTATGACCCAATAACTTGTACCTGGAAGTAAATATGCCAAGTAAAATTCGAGTACACAAATCGGTATGTATTGTGCCAATTATATTTGATTGGAGTTGATATTATTATAGAAATTATTTTGCATATAATATGAAGGATAAACCTTGGCGCGTATTTGAATTATAATCATCTGCATTTCAATACATAACCAAGAAATTTTACTGTTTTAAAGATGAAAAAAAAAATTCCAATTGAAAGAAACGTTGAAAACTTATCCGCACGACTGCTGAATAATGCAAATTAAATGAATATAATCGATAAAATGACGACTCACTCGTTATTTTGGTGACACAAATGTAAGGATAATTGCAAACATCATGGAATTTTCATAACTAATCGACGTCATTTTAACGAAATATTCGTTGGAAATATTTCGTTCAAATGACTTATCTTGAAAATATTTTTCCACTGCGCATATTCATACTACTAATATTCTATATAACAGTAGTCCTAAAATTAGGGAGCTTGGTTAGAAAGTACGTAAGGTTAGTAAATACTGAAAAAACGGTGTAATGATTATTATTTTTTAAATAATCTTTTTTTTTTTCAAAAAAGAATGGCCTATTATAATGTAACGAAAGTAATCACACAGTAAAGTTTCGATTGAAAGGAAATTTAATTTTAATTAATTACATGCGTCAGTGGTTTTATTTAATTGTTTAGACGCAACGAGATCTCATCGAGGGCCAGCTTCAGTCGAGAGAAAAAATAAATAAAACGAGGTCAGAGCGCGGTATCATTCATTGAGAGTACCGTCATTGACGAGGCAGAAAGAAAACAACTAATTGTTTAATTCCAAACCATTAACATCTAGTATTACAGGGGGATTATTCACGGACCATATAGCTCGGTATCAGGGAGCGCTACGCCATTGCAGTATGCGTTGACTTACGATCGCTACAAGCCCGTTAATGTCTTTAGCGCATAAATGCTTTCATATACGAAATTTACATTGTGTATACTTTCCGGCTGTATTTCATTACAAAAGATGGTCATTAAATATTACAGTTTATGAAGATAATTGCACAGCATAAAGAGCTATTAAATCCATTAGGTACTTTAATAAAACACGTTACATTTTCAATGAAACAACCTGAACGCTGTAATACGTTAACGTGTATTTAAACGCACAATTTGCCGTCCGGGTAAAAATAAAAACGGTTCGTCACCATGGCTATTTGCCAACTAGGGACCGGTTTGGGTAATTTTGAATTTATGGAAATCCGGTGCGAGATAAAATATTTACTGCGCGTTGGAGTTCAGCGTGCGCGTTGTTAACTAACTGAATTAATTTGCCAATTCATATCGATATCAATTATCGATTGGCCGAACGAGTTTAGTAGTACGGCATGTACACTAGCAGGGTGCACCCTCATCAGCCGCCTTGATTGATTGTGCGGAATTAAGCCCCCTCCACTGGCCACGTCTCTACACCACCGACGTGCTGCAATCAAATCAAATAAAACCGACACGACATACAGTAGGTCGGCTGTCGAGCCTTCTGAGCACTAGCTTCAATGCGTGTCAATAATAATTAAACTATGGAGTTTGTATCTCAATTTCTAGATCACTAACTCAAAGTACAAACGAGACGACTGCTGTTGCTGAAGTAGTAGTTATACTACTAAATAAAGTAATGAAAAAAGAAACATAAGATGATGAGTTTCTCATACTTATATAAAAATAACATATCGCATAAAGAATGATAGAAAGTATATTTGACCCAAAAGAAATATCTAGAGATAGAAACAAATGTAACGAAGAAAGACCCAACGTTGACTACACAACATAATATGTCCAAAATGTCCATCTATCATATTCGAATGTATATTAAAAGCAAAGTTACTAATTAAAATTTTAACAATTAATTACATTATTATTTTTCATCTGTATTAAAAATGTTAAAAACACAATATTAATTTGAAAAAATAATTGGCTACTTAGGTATATTTGTCTTGAAGTTAACACATTAGCATTTGACGACTTTAGTAGCTTAGTGGTTAGCGCATGGCGCTCAAGCCGGAGGTCGCGGGTTCGTAAAACAAAAAGTTTGCTGTGTTCCATTACCCAAGAATGCGTATCATATATATATTTTTTATGTATTTATTTATTTGTGCCAAACTGCAAACAATACGCAAAATCTTTGAACTTATACTATAGTTAACAATAATTTACGTATTACTATTAGTATAGAATTTTCACTCGAAATTAACTTTAAGATAACTAAACATTACGTATAATTTGTAACAAGTTATAGTACAAAAAGTAAAAATGTGAGGTTAAAGCGAAAAGTTTAACAATATCAAGTTTAAAAGTACCTATGACGAGGTTTAATTACTAACTATGGACTTAAGACATTGTATTAAATGTATTTTTAAGTAAATTTTACATACGTTTATCTTATACAAGATGTAAATTATATAACAGAATACAATAATTACTGTACGTTAAAATTATAATGTTACCAGTATCTAAACCAGGCTGGGCGTGTCTTAGATACTAGTTACTTCCAGGTTTCATACTTTGTGAGATTATACTATAACTCAATATTATTTTAATAATATTTTAGTATATATCTTTTTTCTTTTTAAATATTACTACTTATAAATTATTCTTTTAATATTAAAAATAAATGTAGTATAAAAAGTGTTAAATATATTTCCGTTGTCTGGAACCAGTAACACAAGCCCTTTGAGAGCTTCCACGGGACAAGTGAAAGCGTCCATAGAATAAATTATTATTATTATTTTGTATTAAAAATTATTAACAAGAGAAAAACACTTTACTATAGTAAAATATTAAAGATTGTTCTACAAATAAAACCCTAATGCACTTAATACCCGGTTACACATTACTATTTACAATATTATTCTTGCACGAACTCAATTTTCCAAGGCTTTGATCTATTGACCATTTCAACGGGACGTTACAAATAAAGATAGAGCTCATTGCGATAAAGTAGGTCGTTTCATAAATACCGACGTCCATTAGTGTTCTAATATCTCAACCACGCAATTCTTTGTTATTCTAGTGGAGCGTAATCGCAGCGAGCGCTTTGCTTTAGATATTGGAAAACGGATATTCCATGGGATTTACCGCTGAACAACGCCCGCCTGGGATCATGACCGTGAAGCCGTCTCTCTAAATTAATAAAAGAACCTTAGATGTAGCTTACCCATTTTTTGCCAACGTCGATATTTCCGTATACAGGTAAGCGATTTTATGGTTTGAAATTGCGAAATGAATACTTTACCATCGATATAAAATAGAAAATATTATTTGCTTTCATGCGTTTGTTTTTTCTCTTCATTTGAAGTTTTGTTTTTGTTATAATTTGCAAATATGTCACACAATCTAAAATATATTTTATGCTAAGCATTGATGCCAATTAAAAAAAGAAAAATCTAAATACTAATTTACTTTAAGTTTTATGTATAAATCGTTTGACGTAATTAAAGCGACCGAGAAATGTTTTGCCTCTACTGAGATGTTTTTGTACCGAGCAACTTACAAGGAGTATAAAACTTCTCTTTAGAAATTTCATTACGACCATAGTAATTAGCGTATGCTACGGAATGGCGCCTTAAACAAGCAAAAGGAATATAAAGCGTTTGCTGATTTGAACACTAAAAGGTACTAGCGAATTTTTAAGAATTCTTTTTAGCTCAACAATGTTGCAACGTGAGAGGCGAACATAGTAGAGATTTTTCAAATATCTTAGCAGAATTAATCTACTTTATTTAATTTAATATTTTTATTTTCTTATAATATTATAAGTATATAATTATTTCTAATAATTATTTTCCAAATGAAAATCAAAATAACCTAACCAAGAGCATGTCGGGATATGTCTCAGAAGGGTTCGGTAACTATCAACGCGCAATAGTTTTCTTTTAATTAAAGTTATTGTTCGATTTCGCTCAAAATATTTACATATAAATATTTATATAATTTACATTAAGACTTTTTAGCATGACCTATCAGCATGGAAACTTACAAGTTTCTATCTGGAAAAGTCAGGGTCAGTCAGTCAGTAATTGGTCTCCACAGTAAGTTGTTCCCACTTACTGTGGAGACCAATTACTCGAAAATGGTTGACTTTGTAAAAAAAGTCATGTATGAAACCTTGACTTTATTTTAAATTACCTATTTGACGATACCCTACATGATGAGGAATAATGAAAAAATATTTTTCATTCCCACTTCACATGTATGGAGAGCCACCCCTAAAATATAAAAATATTATAATTTTATGATGCCAAAAACGAATATATGTATACATAATCTTTAACTATACCAAATTTCATCCATTTATATTCATAATTACAGAAGCTAGAAGGGCAAACAGACAGACAGAGAGAGACGGACGAATAGAGTGAAACTATAAGTACTACGGAACCCTAGAAACGAATGATCGACAAGTAAAATATTAACTACTCCTATTTATTATTTTGTTTCCTGAAATTTTGTAGCGCATATAAATCTGTAAAATATTTGATTGGGATTTAAACACAAAATAGTTTTATAATGTTTTAAACCGAACTATAGACACCGTCGACGACTTACTTAAAAAACTACTCGTATGTAAATCTATATTATATATAAAAGGCAAAGACGATTTACTAATGGATCAACGCACAGGTCAAACCCTTAAGGCTAGAAATTTGAAATTTTGCACACGTATTTCACTTATGACCTACTCATAAAGGAAGGATTTTTCAAAATTCAACCTCCAAGGGGGTAAAATAGTTGATAAAAGTTTGTATGAAACTTATTATACCTTCGAAATATTTGTATGATATTTCGTATGAATTGAGTACGGAAAAAATAATGAAATATATATTTCAGCGTTTTCTAAAATTCAGCCCCTAGGGGGGTAAAATTGGGGATAAAAGTTTAAAACCTAATTTCACGCGAGGAAGCCGCGGGCAATTAATACTAGTCATTCATAAAACTTAATGATACAAAATAAACAAACGAGTATTTAATTTTATGATCGAATGTATAGCAGCTTTAATGAACTGAACTGGAATTGGGCTGGAGGTGAATTACAGCGTGGTGCGTAGATTAATCGACGATGGTTTTAGTCTGTCACTGTAATTCAGAAGCTCTCTCATTTAAACAATGACTGCCGATTGGCGTAATCACAATACTCAACCTGCGTGCTGGTTCGCTATAAACCAAACATAATGCAGGAAACCTACGCCCCTGCCGAAGTCGCTAATTAAAATTTAACTACTTAGAACAAATTAGACGGCATCAACTCCTTCCTCTACATTGGCTTCATTTCCTCAGGATATATTTCTTGTTCAATATAGGCGCGGTATAGTTTATTTGACTAATACATCTAATGATGTTTCCTATGACTTTCTCAAAAGTATTATAAAAAGCTTGTAATGAACAAAAGTTTTCAAATGAAAAATTAATCAATTAAGCTTTTATGGTACGGTACATAAATGTTTACAGGCTACCATGTTGAATGCGCTGACTTTAATTTATCAATTACAAAAACTAGTCTTCCCGACTGCCCAGCACCCAATTTAATGTTGTTACTGTAATTTTATTAACATATAATATTGTAGTAACCTATGTAAGATTTTATATCAGAAAATGAAAAGCAGTAAATGAAAATATACGAATCATCCATTTATAGTGCTGAATCCCGATTAAAGCTTTAGTTCATTAAATCTAGAAACCGAACGTAGATAGTTCCCGCCGTTAAGAACCGAGTCAATGTAAGTTGAATTGATGAGGATTCCAACTTTCGGCACTCACTACACTCTGCAAGGGAGATAATATCATTAACCTAGATATTTGAAACGTACCTTTGGAATTAGTTTTAGAGTATCATACCATTGAAGGTTTTTAATTAAGAACTATGTGCACGGATTATGTCGGGGTTTAATTCTGCTTTATATGAGCGTTAATTAAAGTTTAGTTTTACTATTTCTGTAATTAGCCAACGTGGGGCAGAATCTTTTTCCACCGTGCGAGTAGCACTTATGGAAAATTAGTAATACTCTCAACTTACTGGACTTCTTAATTATACTTTTAGTTTTATCATTGTTGGCTTTGAGTTTTCTTAAACTCTATTTTTTTTAAGATAAAAATCTGGAGTTTAAGTTAAGCCAGAACAGTTCGACAGTCAACCGGCTTTCTTAAATCAGACGATCTTTGGAGGTTTAAAAGGAGCACTCGAAAGACTTCTTAAAGTTCTCGATTGTGAAAATATTGCGTCCAATTTAAGAGAAATTGCAAAGCAAAAGTTACATGAAAAAAAAACCGACAGCATAATAAAGCTCAGCGGTTTTGGTTGGCTGACCATGATTGAATGCGAAAAAGTTGTTTTCTTTGTCCATGTCCATGAACGAATAAATTGGTTGTGTAAATTTAACTATTGTGCCTATACACATTATACAGTTATAATTCTGCGGCGGCGATCATCCCTTTCCAATTCACGCGCTCTCTCGTTAACAAGGAATATTGGGGATATATTCACTACGGTAGGATCACTTAGTAAATGAGGTACATTCAAATTTTAAAATATTCAAACCAAAAAACTTATTTAATAATAATCAAAAGTTAAAAACAATAACCCGAATACGCAAATTTTACAGCCCATGTTACCCGGGCCATTATTACGAATCTATTGACATCTTATTCATGAAAATCTGATCAGAAGTTTAGGAACTACTATGAAAAAAACATACAAACACACGACTACCAAAATCTTAACCCTTTTGCCTCCGCTGTAGTGGGGTGAAAAGATGATTAATGAATTCATATTAGATGTCTTCAATTAGATATGGAAACCGAAAGGATTGGAAAAGTGAATTGCAATATATCTGAATACATAATATACTTCCTACATAAACCGTTTTGCAGTGATATTTATCAGAAATTGCGAACGCCAATTACATAGGTAGTTAGATACACCACATTTTCAAAGGATTGGCTTCGTCTATAAATTGACCGAATGCTGTGGGCGTCTGTAATTCATGAATTTTATGTCAATTAGTCGGTACCGTCGAACGCACGTAAAGGACTAGGTCACAGACTCACTTGTGCGCCAGAGTTTCCTAATCAGGCTATGAATACCCAAACATGTAAGTGGTCATCATCAGTCGTCATGGTCAGTGGTATTTCCAAAATATTAAACCAGAACCAGGCCACGTCTACGTTTAGGTTTAACCAAGAGTAAATGGTTATACCTAGTTCAAACCGGCTCAAACTAGACGTAGCCGCACTTCGGATTTTATTTCTTTATTCGGAGAACAAACAGCTTATAATTAAAAAAATTAGAAAGCAGACAGTTAAGAGAATATTAATATTAATAATAATATAATTAATATTAATAATAATATAATTAATATTAATAAATTAATTAATATTAATAAATTAATTAATATTAATTAATAAATAATAATATATTATTATTTTACCCAAAAACAATCGGCTTATACTAGATTTAACCAAGAGTAAATGGTTATACCTAGTTCTAACCGGCTTTTAGCCTTTAGCCTTTAGCCTTGGAGCCTTTAAGGCCTTCGCGATGATTTTATCAATGTGAACATCAAATAGCAGTTTTTCATCATGATACACAGAGATCCCGTACAATAGAACTTCTAGGTATTTGATGTCCCTTGAGATAGTATGAGTTGAGGATTCTGTTTCTTTTCCTGGAAAAAGTAGTTATGGAGCATAATAATTTTTGCGTTTATCGGAAATTCGGAATGTGGTGGGTTCGAACCCCGGTAAAATATTTTTGTGATTCTTTTAAAAAAAAATCAAATGTACTAGAGCTCCGAGCAAAGCTCGGTTACCCAGGTACTTATAGTTTAGATAGATAGAGAGATAAACACTTTATTGCTCGCATTAAAGTACGTACAATCAAATAACTAAAATTACTTAAATTTATAACCTAAATGTGGGCAAGGGCGGCCTTATCGCTATGAGTGATCTCTTCCAGGCAATCCTGCAGGACAGGATTCAAATAGATAGAAATCAAATAGATAAATAGCGCGGTAATAAAAAGTCAATAATAAAGATAAGTAACTATAAAAATAATTTTTTAAGTCCATTTTTATAATCTCTAATTGGTTTGAAAATAAGAATAAATAAATAAGACTCTCATGTATAAATCAAGTTAAATTGAGTTAATTCAGCGACCGACTTCGTTCCCAAGATAACTCCATTAGCTTGGATTTGAAAATGGCAAGTGACTTCGACTCTCGGATGTCACGCGGTAGATCATTCCACAAGTGCGTAGCCTTCACAGCAAAAGAATCCGCAAAGTAACCGGACTTGGTAATTGGCACAAGAAGTTTAGTGCTGCACTCGGAGCGTAACGCACGGCTGACCAAGTACTTCGAAAATTAAAATAATGCTTTAGATATGGGGGAGATCGAGGGTCAAATAAGACATTGTATAGGAAGGCTAGTACATGCTCTTCCCGACGAAGCCTGATGGGCAGCCAACCAAGTCGCTGTCGATACTCAGAGACGTGGTCGAACTTACGCAGCCCATACACGAACCTGATGCAAATGTTTTGTAATATTTCTAATTTGTTAAGGTATTCCTTATTGAGATCTATCAAACAAACATCTGCATAGTCCAAATAGTTAGAAGTAAAGATTGCGCAAGCACGACTTTTGTCTTACCGCAGCAAATAGCTTACGACTTACCTCTGAAATGTGGTGAGACCACCTAAGGGTTGAGTCGAAGTAAATATCCAAGTTCTTAACTACCCCACTGCAAGGTAAAATTACTTTGTCAAAAGTTATACTGGGCAGGGAGTAATAGTTAGGCCGGTTTATTTGCTTCGATCTGCCGATGATTATAATTTGCGACTTGTTGGGGTTGACCATTAAGCCATGACACTGACTCCAATGTAGGATTGTCGCAAGATCCTTATTAATTTCCGCAAAAGCCGAACTAAGGTCATTAGCAGGAGCGTGAGTGTAAATTTGAAGATCATCTGCATAAAGGTGGAAGAAGCAGGAAAGGAGGGGAGTGAGGAAATTGATAAAAATGGAAAAAAGGAGAGGGGATAAAACACCACCCTGAGGCACACCAGCAGAGATATTACAGAACCTAGATACCCGATTATTGTTTTAATATCTGAACATGACTTAATCAAATACCTTATATTATTTCTATAGCTACGATGTAACTATCGATATTCGATAAACATGGAACAGAGCGCCCACGCTTTTTTTCACAATAACACTAGTATTTTTCATTCATAATTGTTTTTAGCTTATTTTAAAAAATATTTTTAATTTTGAGTTCCATGTGCTTTAAAAGCGTGTTTTTTAGTTTTTTTTTTTACTATATTTATTTACCTAATGCTAATTATCAGTGGCGTGCACAGGATTATGACACTGGGTATGCGGCGAAGTACTCGGTCACAAAAACTTTTTCGTTTATAGATTTTTAGCATAGCTACAGCCAAGCGACGGATCTCTAAGTCGAAACCATGCCAACAGAGCAAGTCTTAGATGTACTACTATTCATGTACATCTTCTACGGCAACGCAGACAAAACAGCGATCGATCGTCGCGGCGGAAGAAATTCTAATAAGTAAAATAATAAGCATATTTTAAAATATTATAACTACTCACCAGTCAGTCAGCTTCAATTTTCACATATTCAAGGTTCCGGTTACTTGAGATTACTATATCCCGATGTAAATTACTAAATAATATGCAAGGAAAACAATATAATTTAATCGTGTGTACACAACCACACAGCCAGATATACGTTTCATAACTTTTAACATGAAATTTTCGAGTTACATTATTTTTTTGCTGGTATAATTATTGTAACTCGGGTACACACCTAACTTTAGACAGAATTTGAATCTTTTCACTGAATGACAATTGTGAGAACTTGTTATTTTTAATTTTTAACACAATCAAATAACATTTTTAAAAAATCAACAAACACTAGTAAAAGCAAATCACTACAATTATTATAGAAACTCAGTAATAAACTGTTAAATGTACACACTTTCAAATGTTAAAATGAAAAATCTTTTAAGAAAACTATAAATAAACTGGAGCGATTAAATTGTAAACAATGCTTATCACATGAAATATGTAATATGGCCGCCGCGAAACACAAAACGTTTCTTCTATTTAAACAAATAAAACCTTACTAAACAAAAATGCATAATGTGCATACGTGATTTATTAGATTTCCGTCTATTATTTTTACTCGGATTATACTTTATAGGCAACGAATAATTTCCGACAAGCCAGTTCGGCGGTTTTCGGAAGCGATCAGATAGCCGAGAGCCATCGCCTGCCGCTGGAGTTTTCGCTATATAATCATGTCGATATTCATGGGTGTGTGCGTTTGCGAAGTATGAAAATTACACATACATGCGATGATATGTCCTGCAGAACGCAACGGCATGAGATGAGTTGCTATTTATAAGTTATTTTAAGTTATTATATTTTTTAAATTAATTTATTTACTATTAATTAAAGTCATCTAAAACGTACGAACGTTTTATTAAAATATCTGTGAATGACAAGTAAAGCACTGCATTTCTGCCTATAAGGAGCGCACGCCCCTGCGAATTATAATTATTAAACTAGACAGTGGCATTGGCTTAATGCTATTTAACCTTATTTAAAAAAAAAACTGCTGTGATGTGAAGTCGAATATTGACAGTTGACAAAATATGACAATTCAGTAATGCAATGTAAACAATTTTTATGGTAATTATTATCCTGGCGATCCTAATCAGGATAATGAGATAAACTTATGAAATTATTGTATTGTCAGAGATTCTTGATAAGTGTGCAAAGTTTGAATTAAATTTATCCGTTTAAAGTGAGTTAAAATCGAGTCCAAATGAGTCGGTTACAAACATACAAGCCTGCAAACCCACAAACATACATACAGGTGAAGCTAATATAAGCGTGTTAAAAAGGACAAGGCTTATTTGAGGTTAAGCGAATAACATTTACTTTTATGTACAAAAAATATTTGCGTAGAAAATGTATTTCAAACAAAACTGTTACATTTGCTACGAATTCTCATAAAAATTTAATAAACTACAGTTAAAAGCTCCTACAGGATTATAAAAGTTCTAGTTTTTAATTTGATTTGACATGATTAGTCACCATTTAGTGATCTAAAAGCCGTAACTCTGCTTCTCGAATTTTATAGCAGCTACGTAATAAAATATTAGGTCCTAACCAGCACGTAATAACAGCGCGTGTAAAATATTCGGGTCTACAGTTCCAATAACAATTTGTGAACTTTCAATAGTTAGAACGTGGATGTTTGGAATGGGAAGTATTTATTAGGTCAATATTACTAGATGCGAGTGTGCCGCCGAGATTACGGTCCGAGACTTTTTCCCGCCGCGCGCCACCCGGGCCCTGCCGCGACCCGAGCGCGTAGCACAGGTGCCGATAATGTGGTACGAATCAAATCTGGGATCAAAACGGTTCGACTCATATTAGCACCTTATAAGTTTTCTATACTTTATACTTTATCGAAGGTACGAAACAAACTGGGAATTATGTTAATGGGAATTGGGAAATTTACTACATGTAAAAATTTAGTTTTTTAAAATAAATTAAGAAGTAATTAGGTATTACAACTTGATACAAGTAAAAATAATTAGTATTTTATGTGCAGTTTTGTAATTATATGCATTTCGAAGTCACAAAAAAGTTGAAATATTTTTTTAAAACATTAGTGTATAAAATTTACATAATTAGTTTACTTATATCAAATACAACAAGATTTATTATGGTATGTATCAACATAAACGAGCGAAATGACTATTATATAATTATAATATAGATATCAGAAATTTTGTGCATTTGGCTATACATTTCGAAGCAACATTACTAGCGTGTGATGCCACCTACTAGTACGACTTTTATATGGGGCGTTCTCACGAGACTCACAAAAGTGCTTTAAACAATCTGCAATATCTTTGCAAATTTTGTTTTTGGAACGAAGTTCCATATCGCGCGTTGCGAAAGGGGGCTAGACGGAAAAAATTAAGACTGTAACTACACTTGCTATAGTTGTAAGTCGTGCAGCGTGCGCGTGTTTCTCTGTCTGTCTCTCTCTCTCTCAATTATTACTAAAATTGAGCCTACTGATTAAGTTGATATTACATTATATTTGTTAATAATAAAAAAAAAAATATTTTAACTTAAAAAAAAAATTACAATTCCTTCACTAATTAATCGAATGGAACTTCGTTCCATCCGGGTGTCCCTTGACACGTCTCATTTCTATTTTTTAATACTATTCCTTTTGTAAACTGTCTTATTTTTCAGAGCACTGTTCATTTATGTAATAAAAAATACAGGAAAATTCCGTATTTTGACAGCCTGCATGAATAGATGATATGAAATTAAATTATTAAATCATTAAAACATTATATCGTCGAATTTATTATCGAAATGCTCGTAATCAAATTTCCACATTTACACACATTTACGATTTACCCGTTCTTATATTTATTGGAATTTCCAAAATCGTCGCCGGAAACAAAGGCTTATGGATATTTTTAATTATATTACAATAGAGGTACAAAGAAACCCAATAAGATACACAAATCATCCAAAATCTTTTATCAAAGAAATTAAATACAAATAAAATTAAATCAACAAAGAATTCTTGCGACTACTGCAAGTTCGTTTCTTAACAAATATTCGCTTTTGTCAAAAAATAGAACCATCCGCGTTTGTTTTTATCCGAGATCACAAATCAATTAATTGATTGGCTATTGCCGAGCTTAGTGGATCACGGACAATACTCCTGCCCGATAACGGATTTACTCAAACCCACTCGTGACTACTATACTATAAATGAAGATTTTAGATACACGTTTGCATTAGCTAGGGAGAAAAATAATTATCAGTTAATTACGTTTGTTGCAACTAACAATATTATTGTATAATAGATTTGTTGCTTTCAATTAATTTCAAGTAGGTATTTCCATGAGTTTACTTTAACATCCAAAAAACTTTTGATTTTATTGACATTTAGATTAGTAAATTAATTGTAACAAGCGTCAATTGTCAATTGTCAACGAGCAGAACGATTGCTTGATGGTAAGATTACCAATTCTTATACCAAAGATTTTTCCAAACAATTTTATTAGAAAAGGAAATATCTCTTAAAGCCCAAGTTGTTGTCAAGAATAATATATTCAAATATAATAATAATTAGTAAGGTTATATTGTTATAATGTGGTGATTGTAATTTGTACTGATTTATATGCATAGACAATGCCTTGTTCCATCAATTAATCAGTGTCAGCCGGATCGCTGTACCAGGATTATAATTTATATTTGTAAATAAATTAACATAATCTGCTCTGATCTCTGCAATTTAGGATTAGGCGAATTTTGTTTTATTTATTATTGGAGTTTACTCCTTAGGCAACGATTTTCACATATAAGCCCCGGTATTATATGTGAGTATGGTAAAAAAATGTATGGGAGTAAAATCGAATTCACGATGTCTGACGGTCACACGATGTTATCCGAAGATGTCACAGTTTTAAGTTCAATATCAGAAAATATAATAAAAATTGACAACCCTCGAAAAGTTTTATTTTTTGAGTGCACTTTCCTTGCATTGCACGCCAAATTTTACTTTTAGAGTAAACTCCAGTCGTGCGTCGGAGCTGACACACACACACTTTTTGTTATATTTAACAAAAAGAGTAAAAAAGCACTTTTAGCTGCATAGTAACATACTTGAATTAACAAAGTTACAATTAAAAACATACATATTACTATGTATGTTTTTAATTGTAACTTTGTCGGACATACTATTGTTTTATTGTAACAAAGGTTGAATAAGTTAACAATATTTTTTAGAACACAAGTTAATATTGTGTTATTATTTATATATAAACTTATACGTGAAGCAAAAATTTGTAGCCCGGTTTACAAAAACTTTGCGAACGGAGGGTTATGAGATTTTGCACACTCAAAGTTTATATGGAGAGAAGCGAGGTGTTTATATTTTTTTTATAATTAATGAATTATTTAATTATATTAATTTGTTTGTTTTGAATTAATTTGTTTGTTTGAATTGTTGAATTATATTATTACAACTAAACTAGGGATAATATTCAATAAAAGACGGAGTATAGAAGGTACAACAACGGTGGTTTATTTAAGAAGAACGGAAGAATAGTAAGGATAATATTAAGCTTGTGGGAATATAGTGGCAAGCCCCAAAGGTAGATCTCCGACCGAGCGTGGTGCTATGCTCGGTCAGGCCGAAGCCACCTGTATGAATTTCAGATGTCGTATATATAGTGCCGATCATAGAAAACTTCGATAGCGCGATTCAGGAATGTGGCACTAATTGGTCCGCCACAAGCTTGATGATCTTACAAAATTTTTCTCATCGCCATCAACATCAATAAGTACGACCGATAAGACGAATACGCTACAACATCTCTCTTTTCATCTTCCTGAAAGAAACTCTCCTCAGTCAGTCTCGGTGAGGTTAAGAAAAGTATAATGTCAATTTCATCTAATGCGGTTGGTAATGATGAACTTAGTCGTAACATGATTGTTCCAATAATTTATATTATATGTCCCGTCTTAACAGATATCCTTAATTTTTCTATGTCCATAGGTACCTTTCTAGAATCCTGGAAAAAAGCCAAAATTATCCCTTTACCCAAAAAGCCTAAACCGCAATTTTGTAAGGATTATCGACCAATTTCTATCCTACCATTTTTATCTAAGGTATTAGAGCACCTCATCCATCAACAGGTTGTTAACTTTTTAAATAGGTTAAATTAATTCAACCCCTTTCAGTCTGGTTTCCGTCCCGGCCATAGTACAACTACTGCATTAATAAAGATGACTGACGATACCTGCTGTGCCATGGACAATGGGGAATTAACGATTTTAACACTTTTGTACTTTACAAATGCTTTTAATACCACGATATTCTCTTGCAACTCATGATCTCTCTAAATTTTTCACCTACCGTGATTGCATGATTCCGTGGTTATTTATGTAATCGTCTTCAACGTGTTGCGGTGGAAGATGTCGTATCTGAGTGGTCAACAGTCTCCTATCGCCTTTACTGTTTAGCATTTTCATTAATAACATCGCCAAAAACATCTTCTCCTGCTCTCACATGTATGCTGATGACTTGCAGATTTATCTCCACGCATCACTTAATGACTTACCGTCGGCTATTGCACGAACTAATGAAGATCTAAAAAGTATATGTGCTTGGAGTAAATCTCATGGATTAGTCATCAATCCTACGAAAACCCAAGCGATTATCATCGGCAGTCCAAGGTTGTTGACAAGGGTTTGATTACAGGAACTTTGCCCAATAATGGTCGAAGGAAACATTATCTCATTCTCATAATACGTTAAAAATCTTGGAATTCATCTTGATTCAACGCTGTCTTGGTCTAAGCACATTGGTGAGATCGGTAGGAGAGTTTTTGGTGCGTGGAGTACTCTGAGGCGCTTACAGCATTTTCTGCCGATTCCGACCAAAATTCTGCTTTTCCGAATCGCTTATCCTTCCTATATTGGATTACGCTGACATATGTTTCACAAATATTACAGAAGAGCAGCTTAATAAACTTGAGCGTCTCCAAAACCTTTGTATCAGATTTATTTTCGGTTTACGAAAATATGATCACATATCCGAATTTCGTACCAAACTCAAGTGGCTACCAATCCGACTTCGGCGTAATGCTCATATACTGTCCCACCTGTATGGTATACTGTATCCAGGTAGACGCCACCCTACTTAAAAGAAAGGTTTCAATTTTTGGACGATAGTGTAAAATCTTTTCGAAATTCTAATAATAGGTCTTCACCTATGAAATTGCCGTTCTGCAGTACTGGCCATTTCAAATCAAAATAATTTTTGTTTGGCTAAGAATTCTAATTTTAAATTAATTTTATTTTAAAAACATGGAATTCTTTTTCCAAAAGTAGTCATTTGTTTATTGATTAGTGTTACATTTTCATCGCATTTCAAACTTTTTCGTCATCATAGATACGTTAAAAATTCGAGTAATTATGGAATATAAGTACCGTCGAGGCAGCAACGCGGCACAAGCGGCACGCAACATCAACGACGTTTACGGAGCTAACACTACAAAGCAACGCACCACCTGTTATTGGTTTGCTCGCTTCCGTTCTGGAAATTTCGACCTGAAAAATGAACCTCGCGGTCGTCCGAAGACTTTGGTCGACAATGACGGATTAAAGGCGATTGTGGAAGCTGATGATACACAATCTACGGCTGAATTAGCAGCAACTTTCGACGTTAGCGTCAAAACAATATTGGTCCCTTTGCGTCAAATTGGCAAGGTAAAAAAGCTTGACAAATGGGTGCCCCACGAACTCAATGATCGCCAGCGCGAATTACGCGTCGAGACGTGCCTTGCACTGCTCAACAGACACACAAATGAAGTAATTTTTAACCGCGTTGTTTCCTGCGATGAAAAATGGATTCTGTTTGATAACCGCAAGCGCTCAGCAAGTTGATAGGATCCTGGTTCAGCACCTAAACAATGCCCTAAACGAAAACTTACCCCTAGAAAAGTGATGGTCACTGTTTGGTGGTCTAGCGCCGGTGTGATTCATCACAGCTTCTTACCAAACGGGGTGAGCTTTACTGCAGATGTGTACTGTGAAGAACTGAACACAATGATGGAGAACCTGGCACATCTCCAACCAGCATTGGTCAATCGCTCATCTCCGCTGCTCCTGCACGACAACGCGCGACCTGATACTGCACAGCAGACGGTCTCCAAGTTGCAAGAACTGGGGTTGGAAGCTCTCCGTCATCCGCCCTACTCACCAGACCTTGCGCCTACAGACTACTACTTTTTCTAGAATTTGGATAACTTCTTGGCGGGAAAAAAATTAAATACCGGAGAGGCAGTACAAAATGCCTTTGAAGAATTTGTTGCCTCCGGTCCAGCTGATTTCTTTAAGAAGGGAATCAATAAACTGCCACTGCGTTGGCAAAGATGCATTGGGTGATTACCTCGATTAATACAAATAAAAGACACATGAAAAAAAATCGTTTAAATTTTTTCATACAAAACGGCAATTTCATAGGTAAAGACCTAATATATCATTAAAACCCCCTACGAGAAATACAAAATTTTTTGACTCTTCATTCACAGGTCGTGCAGTCAATCTGTGGAACAGATCAATTTCATTAAGACGCGCTCAATCTTTGCACGTATTTAAAAATGGAGTTAAGGAACATTTTTTGTCACAATTAATATTGTGATCTTTACTATAGTCTATAATTTGTAAGTATTATTTCTAATTTTATTATTAGAATTTATTTATTTATTCTATAGTACGATATGTAAGTATTTGTGTATGTATTAACAAATATTATAAAGTAGTGTACCTTAATAGTATATATCTTATAAAAAGTATTATGAAATCCTAAATTACAATATGTATTAAAATAATTTTCTCTTTGCCTGTCTATAAAGCCACCTACCAGTATATTACATTTAAGTAAACATGTGTCATGATTGTAAAGGTTGTCTGGCAGGAATCGCTTGTAGCGATAGGACCGCCTTTTGTGCTTATTTATGTTGAGAGTTGTTAATATTTATGGGCTGCGTTAATTATTCCAACAATAACAATGCTTAAAAATTAATAAAAATAACGTTACACTCACTACCTTAGATAAATTACTCACATCACCATGCGTATGATAAAGTTTTGTCACACCACACGTTAACGTTTATTTGAATAGACAACATAATCTTTTACATTTTTTATTTCGTAATTCTAAGAGACAAAAGGGCGCTTATAAAGTTCAAACTTAAACATTAAATTAGTTTTGGCCGAACGTCGAACACTAGGCGACCAGTAGACTATGTGAATATACATTGAGTAGCAATTGCGATTTTAAAATAAATTCTAAATGGATATAGCAAAGCTTCGTTTTCGCTTTTAAATTTTAATTAAATAGGCTATAAAAAAGTGCTAGGTTTACAATTATCGGTGTGCATTTTAATTAATTTGCGGTCGTGTTAATTAACATAAATGGTAAACCTATTTATTCAAATACGGTCACACTATTTTCGTTTAAATACATGTAAGTGAATTGTCTAATGTATGTCTCTAAAGTAAGGCGTGTTTGCTACTTTCAATCCCAAAGAGTAATTCTTGGTAAAGTAAATAAGGTATTCGGATGTCTATCGATATATACATACCTTACATACGAGTACTTGTCGTAGTCGCTCGGAATGAAATAAGGTGTTCGTATGCCATGCGTACGTCTGCCGGGGCGTATTCGACCGAATTGGCGCGATTAATTGAACGCCTATTCCAGCTATTAGTTTACGAGACAATAGTTATTGCCAAATCTGTGTATATTTTGCTCGCTAGTAAAATGTTTTCAACGCAAAACTGTTTGGAATTTAAAAATTCTTTCCTGATATATAAGCTGATATATCCTGATATAGAAGTTGAATAATCAATACTAGATGAGTGAGGAGAAATCAATAAGTCTTTGACAATGACGTAAAAATATTTTTGAACACAGGTTTATTTAATATACATACCACAGTAATTATTGTACTTAGGTATTATACAATACAGGTAGTGTATGGTTTACTCTCGTAGTATAAACTTTCCGCCTCGCGGAACAAATTATGTTTGTGTTGTATCTCACTTGCTCTCGCATAAACCTATGATACATTAAGCCCTACGAGCCAAAAACACCGACAATTTACAAAGTGTCTCACGACATCATATTAAAAATGATAACGCCAATAAATCGCATAATGGTGTCGAAAAATTTCGCCGGTATTATCTTGGGAAGTGGCGGCTATTTTACATTCACCTGCGAGGAATCCCTCCACATCCAATTTATGTTAGTGGGCACAAAACGAACGCTGACAAATGTGGAAATAAAATGAGCATACGTTTTATCTTCAGCCGGAGGAGTCGGTTACAGCGCGCCGCCCGCCGCCTCGCCGCGACGTGTGGGTGAGATCACACCGGGGGTCCAGTTTCCTACCTGATGCTAACACAATTTCACCACTATCTTTTCTTAAATACGACAAATAAAACTTGACAAGTATCTTACTCAGAAAGTAAAGAATTAATAATATTTGAAAGTAAATCTTTAATCCAAAAATCGTCTATAGATATTTTTTATACTCAATATTTAAAGAATTTCATAACTCAAACTTAAAACGCAAAGGAACTGCAGTTTGTAGCTGACATTTATTATGAAAACGTCTTAAAAGCGTTCCAGGACTTAGCAACCACTCTCGTAGTTCTTACTTAGATACGCTACGGTACCGGCGTCGCGTCGGGCGGACGAAACCAAGTGGAACTTTTCCCAGGTCGTCTCGTATATAAAAAGAATTTTTAAGAGCTTCTTCAAATTCAACCTAGATATTTCAAGGTACAACCTAGCAAACAACACTTTGATCTCGCTATCGGTAAAACTCCCTACGTCTTAAAGTTTTAACGTAGACCGAGAATAGCTAAAGGTTTATCTCATTACAAAATATTTCAGCTGTTTAAATTAAACTATGCCATAAACGTTGCTTACGAAGCAACGTTTACGGCGTAGTTTAATACACAGCAATAATATTTTCTTAATTCACAGGAAACGTGATAATGAAAAGTACAGGGCGGCATTACACGGCCGTACAAGAACACCCCGCGTCGTATGTAAAATGTAACTACGCAATTCTGATAACGATACTCGTACAACTTTACCTACTTACCACGAGCAATATATTTTGCTAAATGTTATGCCATCAGATAAGCTTTTCCTTGAATTTCACAACAATTACATACACAAAAGCCTCTTTAGTGTAATTGGCTTTGTAACTTCTTATATGAACTCACTCATCCTTCCAAATTGCGTTAAGTGATACCGTACGTTGCTTAATTCCGAAATATCTTTAAAACAATATCGTAACCTAAGATTAAACAACAAAAGAGTATAAGACTTAATTGGTTTTAATGAGAGTGAAAATATTTACTATTTTGTACAAAAACAAGACATCTTAGATAAGAACGTGCCTAAATACAAATGAATCAATAAGCCCGAAGGAATAATTATAGTGATCTCTATAAATGAGAGAATCGATTCTCGGCTCCACGTGTTAAACTGAGAGCGGCTACTAATATGGCCGGCCATCTCTCGTTAGTGACCAATTGCTCTTAGTGCTCACATCTATTACACCGTAATGGTGAGCCTGTCGACTGTCCTTTAAAATCTCCTCTGGCTTTACTCCTGGTAATATATTGTTTAATATAATTTTCCAGTAGTTCAACCTTTTTGAATTTGAGTCGACGTCTGTTTCGGCGAATTTTTGAAATGATAATATAATATGATATGAAAGATAGACAAAGAGACGTACAGGCAAAAAATTTAAATATTATTGTTTTGTTGTAGGTAGCGTATATACTGTCACATGCATTTTGTGCAAAGAGACACTTCAATTTTATTTATTTGTATAGATGTATAGATTATGCTTGTTAGTGAGCAGTAGTACTGGTGAGGTAACTTTTGGTTAACAAAATATAACATACTCGGTAGGTACGACATATTTTACTAAAATAACCATTTAGCCAAAGTTCAAAAGACCAGAATAATAAATTTAAAGCAACTTTTTCTTTCGTAAAAATGTAATTATTTTGGCGTAAATTCGAATTACATTTATCAAAGTGTGCATCAACTTTTCTATCTGCATTAATTTACTGTAATAATATAAAAGTACTTTAGCGCTCGGTGAGCTATTTCCCATAGTCCCCGAGTAATTATACGGGAAGGTTCACAAAGGCCGCGCGAGGAGCGGGCGTCGCGTCGCGTCTCGTCGCGTCTCGTCGCGTCCCGGCGCGTCCCTGCGTGTCGGAGCATCAAACTCCGCAGCGACCGATAGTACAACCTTAAAAATCTAACGTTTAGCCACAAAAATTAAATACCAAAAATGTTTCAATAGTCTTAACAAAGTATTTTATTGCAGTTTATGTACTTCGTAGAGCTCTATGAAAGAGCTGCTCTTTATAAAGCTTCGTAGCAAGCATCGTAGAGCTTCGTAGCATACGTCGCACCGTTACGTAGCAAGTATCGTAGCACTTCGTAGCATGTATCGTAGAGTTTCGCAGCAAGCATCTTAGAGCTTCGTCGCAAGTATTTTCCTTATTCATGTGCACAGACATAAGAGGTTGTGACAAAAGGTCTAGATTATACAGATTTATAAACTTATTGTCATTATTGCCATAAATAATCAAAATATGACATCAGTGGTTTTAAATGCTGCTTTTATCATAAGTTAATTTGTATCTTTTTTTATGTGGTGAATAAAGGAAAAAAGCAATTAAAAATAATGCTACACATAATAGTAAATTTCATTCCCAATATTTTCTTAGCCACTAAAATCTCCCTGTACAAATCATTATATGCAGTAGGATAAGGAGCTACTCGTGTGTAAGTTTGCATAGAAATAAGAAAAGCAGTGAATGTAACATATGACGCCGTTCGCTGTGTCGCGTGCGGAATACGGGAGCGCCTCTCGCCACTCTAATGAAGCCGTTAGCGTACAGACTAGGCAAACTGACACCGAGGCGACGGCGCAGCTGCTGTTATTATCATGCCTGGGACTAGGCGCCCACCAATACAGTCAACAAAATAATTTCAGCGCGGATTATTTAAATTACATACTCCTACTTATACTAGAAATAGTAGTAATTTCCTTGCTTTCGTAAGGTAATTTTAATACTTTTTTGTGGATAGATTACAAGGTTATCAGAAAGAAAGCCCCTTAAAATAAGGAAAATTTCACAAAACACTGCGCACTGTAATATGGTAAACCTGCAAGTCACTACGACGGTAGGGTATCTTTTAAAATGAGCAAATAACTATTTTCGGGCTTCACAGATGTAGGGTAAATGTTGTTGTAACGCGATAAGCCTCCGTTCTCTTATTTTCATACGGCTCGAGCCTCGCTTTTTCTCAATTTATACCGCAACAAAAATCCAAAGAGAATTCTTACTGAATAAAGGCTACATAGAAAGCTGTAATAGCTGAGTGAGAGGGCATGTCTATAAAAGCCAATATAAACTGTAAGGAAATGCAAAATACCTCTTTACAAAAGACGTAAAGGTATAAAGTTGATCCCCACTATGTTAACAATTTATTTGTTAGAATTTAGGTGCAATAAAGATGGAATCTGTGTGAACGTTAAAGTAGAAACGTCGGGACGAGACAATGCGCCATCGGGGAATAACTAAAAAGCAGATTCAGATCACGACGGCCGCGGCGCGGAGCTGCTCGCTCGCTCGCCGGCTGATGGCCCCCATGCTGCCCGCCGCGCGTCGCACTCCGTACTTATAATCTAATATATTCGCAATTTACGAGGATCGCGGGAGGGGCCCCCCGGGACTCGTGCCATTGTCATCGCGCGCCGTACCTGCCCGCACTTAACTCTATCGCCGGAGCTTCACGCGCATTCGAGGCCAATGTTAGCACAACTACGAGTGTTACGAGAGCGCCGTTTATTTTTTACGGATGCACCACCTCCGGCGGCGCGGCAAGTTTAATGAAAAATATTTTACATTGCGAAATATCGTCAAAGGGTTACTCCCGTGTACTCGTAAACAACGAAGAATTTATGTTACATTTTAATATAAAAAGGCGATGACGGCATAATAGCTTTAACTGAATTTACCCCGCGCACTTGTTTTAAAATGCATTAAAATATACAAGACATATTAATTAGTGCTTAATGGGTACTCGAACGATAAATACGCATTCGTAAAAATGTGTGACTTCACCGCTACAAATATTTCTCATTAACATTTTATTTCCTTTTCGCTGAACAGAAGGGTATATTTGTATTGGCATTGAGTAATGTTACTGGAAAACTATTGCTAAAAGTGGGTCCTTTTGTGTAGCGGTTCGGTCGGCTACAAGAGCTCAGGCACAAAGTCTCACGGATGTCGTCACACTTAGGTAAATCTCTAATATCCGCTGCAATCGATCTGCCTCACAATACAAGTAGCATCATGATTCATGTTACCTATATATAACTCTGCAACAAGATAACCATCTATTAAGTTATACATTATCGCCGTTCCATACATCATATTATGATTGAGTAATTGTCATCAGCACCAGCCTGGTACCAATTTATAATGACTAGAGGTCGCCCTGTGGTCGAAATTTGTCCATATTAATTCATATCATTTTTAATACTGAACTTTATAAGTGTTTTTTTTCCTCATATCTAGAAAAATGTGTGTGTTGTTGTTATTTTTCATTAAGATATTTATGTATTTCTAAGCATTATTTAAAAAATATTACCTTTCTGCACACGGAAGGTGTAACCACACATAAACATTATCTGTGCCAAATATTCTACTCCGTTATTCGCACGATTTTTGTAAGACTATAAAGTTTTTGTTTCACATCACGTTAATGTCAAATCATATATATATAATTTGACATTACTGTTTCGCAAAAGGTCGCCTATGTTCATCATCCACTTCTCAATGTTTCGTTGGCCAATACGATTAAGATTAATTAAACATATGCGTAGGTAATATAGTATTTTAATAGAATAACTCGCTTCACCTTTGTATAAAATTCTTATACAGGTTTTGCTACCTGTTTTCTCAAGCATTGAAAGTGTTATTTTGAAATTCAAACATGTAAAATTTATTCTACGTATATGAACAATGGCAGATAACAAGAGTGTGTCCACTTAGAATTCAAAATGACAGGAAGTAAATGTAAACACAAAAGCTCGGTACAATAAAAGGGGTTATTTGAGGGACATATTTACTCAAATTTGAATCCGGAACGTGAGGAGTTAGTCTATTACGTGATCGTTAATCGTATTGTAGGATAGTGAGAGTCGCGGCGCAGACGAAGGAGGCTCCGGCCGTTACCTCAGCCCTGGGGCGGGGAATATCTATAAATTACTAGAACGACAACTCGTTCGCGCCAGATAAAGCTGTGCCGCAAAACAATACTCCGGACAAATGCCTCAGTCGTTAGCAGGGACAATCCGTACATCTTTATGAACTGTTTACTTCACGACAGCGGAGATTGTCTTTGAGACTACCGCTTCTTTTTTTTTTGTTGCTAGCGAGGAACACTCGACTCTCAAAGTAAACTTCCAGTTGATTATGTCATAAATTTAATTTTTCACATTATTCTCGCGACACAAATGTATATTTTGCGATATAATTTTCAACGCAGATAAATTTTTGTGCCGTACTAAAATATGTTGTTATTTACAGCTGATAAAACCAGAATTGTTTTAATTTACTCTTTACATAAAACGTTATTAATGACTTGTTTACTCGTAGTCTGGCGGTATTTTAGTTATTTTGTTTGAAAAATAAAACACTTTTAGGTTAATATGGACTTTACCTTCCGTTTGTTTACCAATAATTTGCGATTCTTTTTAAAGATAATTAGAAGATTACAATTAGAAGGGTTGTAACTTGTAAAATTCACCTAAATATTTAAACATAATAGGTACATAGATAAGACAAACAAGGAAAATAATTATTCGAAGAAATAAGTACATGAATAAACAAAACCTAAATAAAATTTGCTTGAGTCACGACTATCCTCAATTTACGTCGTGTTCAAAGGAAAACGTTTCTGCACTTCCAATAATTTAATAAAGAAAGTTTATAGGAGTTAGGCAAGCGTGCGTGGTTGGCACGTTCTCGCCGCAAAGAGCCGAAAACTTTGATTCAATTAAAATAGAAAGTTTAACAAAGAAATAACGAATGTATCAGTATGACTTTACTGCAAAATAAATAGAAATCAGACGGTATTTTGTTGGGTGTTGTAAAGTTGACACGTTAACATCAGTATCGAATATAGAGACATTGTGAAAGTCATAAACTATGCTTTTTTTCAGAATTTAATTAGGAGTTTTAATCAGAACTGCCACTGGTCAAATTTGATGTGCAAAAAGGTGGCAGGTCCGGTGGGACAGCCTGGGAAAGCCTCTGGTGGGGAATAAGGGGTGACAAGTATTGTTATGCAAATTGAGGTCGTTATTTTGCCACGAGTGAGGAAAGAGCGCGACAGCGGCGCTACAGCCACCCGGCCCACGACCCCCGGCACCCGGCACCCGCGCGGGCACAGCGCGGAAGACGCTTTGCATAATTGGTTATACAAGTACTACATCTGACTGAGTGCGTACCGGCTCGCTGCTAATTTCTCGCTCATTTACAAGTTTCAATCAAACAACAAAGTTTGACGTGAAATGTATCCTCAATAAAATAAACTGTATTACGTAAGTAGCCTGTGGCTTTACTTATAAGTATACTAGCACGGATTAGAAATTGTTTTTAATTTTAATCTAATGTCCTAGAAATGCTAACAAATTCAATTATCTCTTAAGTAGAAGTAAGTAAGAAAATTTTCTCCTTATTCACACCAAACTATAATTATATACATACTTACATAGGTAATATATATAGGTATAACCAATTTTTATTTACAACATTTAAATATTCGATTATTTTCTTAATATATTTTGATATCAAAATGAACTGTCGTGTAGCATGTATTTTACAAACAAAAAGTCGTTCAGCAACCTCGAACGCTACGGCTTGTACCTACAATAACTTTTCGCTGTAGGAAATAATGGAAAACTTAAATCTAAAATATTCCTTGAAGAACTTTCACATCTTTGTTTATTTTACAACGGCTAATAATAAAAAAGGTAAATTTAAGTTTAATTTGGAATTTAATCAAGACAATATTATACAGATAACGTACATCGTTTTACTTAAACCTATATCAGTACCTACAGCTGATATAATATGAAGTTTACATATATTTGATTAATTTGTTTCCAGAAATTCAATATCGATGATCAAAGACCGATACAATATAATGTATCTAGTAAATAAGATAAAACACAAATCACTAGAATAATTAACTAAGTACCTATATTTAAAACTAGCTTTTGCCCGCGGCTCCGCCCGCGTAAATACAGTATCCCTCGGGAACACTACTTTTTCGGGATTAAAAGCAGCCTATGTTTTAATCTATAGCCTAAACTACTACCATACCAAATTTCATCAATATCCGTACAGTAGTTTTTGCGTGAAAGAGTCACATATATCCATCCATCCATTCATCCATCCTCACAGACTTTCACATATAAAATTGTAGTAGGATAAGTAGTTTGTAATAATTAAATGTTTTATGATATCATAAAACATTAAATTATTAATATTTATAACAACCGTACTTTTACCCGACTGGGTTATGTTTTTCGCGCGTATCTTGAATGTAAATTCCTTTATTCCAAACGCCTGGATAGATTTTGACAATTAAGGTATCATTAGATTTGTCTCAAAAACCCAAGTGTCCTTAGATAGCTGGTTTAAAGAAAAAATACAAAATGGCGAATTTTGGCACCAAATTGTAAGTACATAGTTCAAAAACATTTTTTATAAATCCTATCAAGTAGAGTATCAAAATAAAGGAAAAGGAGATTTCAAATAAATAAATCATGTAATTAAATTTAATCAGGAATAATTAAAACCATTTTAATTTAAACATTCCAATAAATTTGTAATCAATGCATTCAAATAGTTGTATTTTTGCTTTAAATTGACCAAGTGTCTGTTGGAAAAACTAAAAAACCTAAAATAAAATAAATAATTTAAAAAAAACTGCAAAACAAAATACAGATATCCAAGCAACGCACTAAAAATCAATTTCAAATTATATCAAATCAAATAAATTTATTCAGATACACATAAAAATAGATACAAAACAAATATACATCATTCCGATCCCGTGATAAGTTGAACTTGTGTTACGGGTATCAGACAACGGACAATATCTATTTTTATACTCTACACACACACTATACTATACGATACTAAACATAAATCTTATTTTTTATATTATTCACATTCACTCTTACAGCGACTTTCGGCGACGTGATGCGCGCTTCGTTGCGCCTTCCCCGAAATCTCCGGTAGACTACGTCCGTCGGCCAGAACTCCTCCACCTCGAAGGTCGGTATAAGATGCGTCGGTACTCTCACCACAAAGGAACTTGAAGTGTGTGTTGAGTGAAGTTGACCTTGTGGCGAGATTCCAGACGCTCGACCCTTAAGGTGAAAGAGGTCTTCTTTCGGATGTAGTTCACGACATCCTCGACCTTCGTGGACCAGTGCAGGCGGGACACGTACAGCGGTGTGGTGTGTACTTCGCACCGCAGACGCTGCTCGGGTTCGCTGGGTGCGGTGCCGCGGTAGTTGCGGACGGCGGGCTTCCTCGACTACACTATGAGTATAGTCTGTTTTCTCAATCTTGTTTCGGTCTTTTAGTGCGTTGCTTGGGTAGGTATCAGAATTTTTTTGCAGTCGGTTTTTTTTTTAGTTAAAATTTATACCGATCAAACAGTATGTGATTTTTGGTCATACGTAACTCAGCATTCCATTTCTATATTCAGGAAGCATATAAGGACAGATATCAGTAATCACTTCGCCCACGTATCGACGGGTTAGGTTCCAGTTCCCTAAGGCCCATCTAGAGTGATCAAATATCAGCCGCAGTCCACAATATTTATAAAACAACTTCCCTATACGATGTTGTACGTTTATTATTATTTGCTGACGTACATATCATAAGAATTTGGGTACATCTGCGCGCGCATTTGAAAAGAAGTATACAAAATGGTAACATGAATTCCGTACAGTTTATATTTCTCCGTAATACAGAGCTCCGCTCTGTCAGTGGCACTAAAATCGCTGGGAATATCAGACAAGAGGTGTACGTACGTATTTCCATACAAACCATCTGAAAGTGCTTTGACTTTGACAGTTGGATTGACAATCAATTAATCATGTTGCAACAGTATGATTTAATCTATCAACGATTTATCAATGTACGGATAACATGACTCGAGCTTTTTACAATGCGACATGAACGTAAATTGTGCTGTTGTACGCTGTGAAAAAGTGAAATGTACGTTAGTGTTAAAAAACGATGACTGATAATATACTGTTTTTGACTTGAGAACATTAAGTAGGTATTACCTATGCACGTATAGTATAACTTATTATTACTCAATAACATAATTTACGATACGAAAATATCATAAAAGTAAATGATAGATCGTACTCTACAATTGTAAAGTGCGAAACTTAGGCAGTAAACTTACAATGATGATAATCGTCAGGCCTATTCTGTATGAAACGATAATCGGCGAAACTTTTTAGATATCATAAATTGCCGAAGTTGTAGCCATGATGTTCATAATTTTGACCAAATTATCCAATATAATAAGTTTTAAAAGAGTAAGAGACGACTTTTAAAAGGAAAAGTTGCGCAAAAGCACGTAATGGCTCATCCCGCTCGCGATTCCTAGCCCTGAGGCGGAGTTGGCGGACCGGCAGCGTCAAATAAGTTTCTAATTGCTTATATTACCAAGTTATATTCGCTCTTGAAAGTAATTAAGTCTGAAAGTTAAAACCACATTCACGTACTTTACACAACTTACTCGCGATTTTTTACACCCCGCGCCCAAACTTTTAACATAAAAAACCTTATAAATCACAATCGCAAATTGGAAGATATTTTTCAATTTTCACCAAGAAACAAAGTTTGTGTTAACTAGCGTGGAATGGTTACGATTAGCCAGATTTACAATCGTGAACGAACTTAAATGGCGACTAAATGTCTGTGCATTTTAAGTTAATTTTCATTATCTTTATATTTGTTAAAAAAATTAGAACTTACAATTTTGTTAAATAACTTTATAATTAAGATTTAATAATGCCTTAACATTTCGTATAAAATAAAACCGTGAAAGAGAATAATGAATCGAAAGTCACAATCAGCTGCATAGCTTTTATTTCGATTAAATCCGCCCGTTGATTGGACGGTGTTATTGCAACGGAATGTCTAAACTGTGAGAAGTATTATTTATCATTCGAAATAACGAAAATATTATGAATTATGGACTTATCCTATAACACAATGCTCTTATCTTTAGGGTCGCGAAATAGCCCCAACGAGTTTGACCGTTCTGTAAGTTTTATACTGTTTACCTACGCAAAATGCAGAAACGGTGTAATTTGCTTTCGTTATTTATGAACAAAGTGTATTACAGACTACTTTTAACGCATTTTTCAACAAAAATCCTTTATTTCATATTTACAAAAGAAAAATAAAAAGAACAATACCATAAAAATGGCATTCAACGACGACTCTTGAGGTAAGTGCCGCATACAGCATAGAAAACGTAAAAATGAGGGCGGGCAGACGCTTAAATTCAGGAGATATGAAGGAAATGTGTACGCCATTCTTGTTTTCAAGTTGGCAATAACGCGGTGAATATGGAGCGTGCTCGTGGCGTTACTGTGGCAGTAAATTAAGTAGCAAGAATAGCTCGAACGATATACGAGTTCGGTGCGCGCTATCTGATCGTTCAATGTCCAACCGTACCGATGTTTTGTGTTCCGCTTCCAAGTCTAATAAAACACTTTTGGTTTTTTTTTTTTGAAATTGTAAATGCATACCTGCAGCAAAAACTTGCCTTATAACCGAATAGTGGTCTTTCGAAAATAAAAGGATTTTTTCGTTTAGTATTTTTACACGTTAGTAAATAAGTAGACACAGGCAGTAAATTCGAAAGCAGTAAATAAAACTTGCTTAAATATTTGGGCATCATAACTAGGTCGTAGGTTTCGTATTCAACACTTTAAAAATATATTTCAATGAATCTCATCTTGAAAATTATAATTATGAAAATGGTGTAATGCTACCGAGCTTAGGACTGAAGAAAACTGAGAATACTTTTGGCTAAATATACAAGGATGAGTTAACGAAGTCGCATCGGTCTGTGAATGTTTACGAGGCGGCCCCTACAAATAAACAAACCGAAGACGGAACAAAGACTTAGTTCCGACGAACGGCCACTTCATGAGCTTATTCCGATGGTACTGGCCCATTCTCATTATGTTTTATGGCAACTGAAAAACAAATAACAAAAACTTTTGTGTAAATTCTGTATTCTAAGACGGGCTAATCTAGAAAATTATATTATGACGCGAAACAACATTCGATTTGCCAAATGTATATGGTTGAGAAAAATGTAATAAAACCTTAAATTATAAATAATATGCAAATTCTAAAACGGCATATTTAGGTTTCTATAAGAATAGTAAGTATATTAATATACTTACTGAAATGTAAGAGTGTAGTATAGCTATATATAAAAGCTAATACTTTTAAAAAGAAGCTTTTTGTTTGCTTATACACATATTATCTTTTGTTAGAATCTTTACTTTGGCATAAGGCAATACTATTCATTACAAAATAAGGGTATTTATTTCCCACTATGTGCAATCCCGGCACCGCAGGATATGGAAAGTATCGCATAACTCCTGTGAATGGATAAATAACACTTGTTTATGAGTAATATAGGAGCGGATTACATACAATTAAGTAAAGGGTAAACAAAAGGGCGGATACAAATTTAAACATTAATGAAACTTAATTTTCACTCGAGTAACGAGCTGCCCCGACCATTTTC
The DNA here is from genome assembly GCA_037179445.1 of Phengaris alcon alcon. Taxonomy (NCBI): domain Eukaryota; kingdom Metazoa; phylum Arthropoda; class Insecta; order Lepidoptera; family Lycaenidae; genus Phengaris; species Phengaris alcon. The sequence goes on from JAYRCH010000225.1 coordinate 263,992, forward strand.
ATCCGCCTGTTAAATTCGATTATTATATTGTGTATTAACGATATTGTGTGCCCACACTGGCCAATGCCGTAATGAAACAATAATTTCATTCTTCTACGGTAATTAAGCGCATTTCAGCTCGAACATAAATCAGCTCCGTCGTTTAATAGTGTATGTTTAATTACATCTTGTGCACGGAATTAATTAAAATATTTAACTTAAATTACCGCCGCTGATAGTGCTCAAATTTTCATTTGGAGTAAGTTTCGGGAGTACAGTGAGTGGGTATTATAATAATGTGTATCATAAAAAGTGTTCAGTCGGGTGAAGCGCTAATGAGCGGACATAAAGCGTGACGTCGTAAAAGCGCGCATTAGGCGCCCGCCGCCGCCGCCGCGCGTCGCCAGAAGCTGTCTGTAATCTATTCGGAGCTATTTTAATTAGCATCGCAGTAATAATAAAGCGGGGCGAAGTTTTTGTGGCATCTCGGACGATGTTCCGGGAGTTGCGGCGGAGCAGGCTGACGCCACCCGGTCTCCGCCGCGCCGAAGGGTTCGAATGTATAAGCAGAGAGCGATTCCGATTTATTGATTTTTTTGTTAAACACCAGGACACGTGTAAGCTACGAGAGTTATGATTAAACTTATAAAATTGTCGTTTGTGAAAACATAAATAAGTAAATTCTTTAAATATTACTCGATTATTACGTAATCATCAATTCCTTAATGGCAAATTAAGAAATTCTATAATAATTTTATTGAGTAATAAAAGTTCAACATTCGCCAAAAACTACTACAATTACTTACATTGGAAGTTTTGGCGGGACCATGTTCAGCTGTTTACATTAATATATCTATTGAAGAAGATAATATGAGAAGAAGCTGTAAGACATAAAATAACGTCTAAAAACATTTTATTTCTGACCGCTACGAAACCGGCTTCGTTACGTAGCAGTTCGTAGCATCTACGAGAAAATTTCTCTGTACGAAAATATTAACAGAAATAACATGTCACACTTAATTTTCCGCCTAATGGTATATTCGTGCCTCATTTGTTCTGTTATTTTTATATATAACTACGTTAGTAGTTAACGGAATAGTAGACTTTTTGGTTCTTGTGTACGTTTCGTGTATTTTCAATGGGTACGTACAGGCGACAAAATTCGCTACGAATAGGTAGTGCGATTTTATGTATCCATGCTCTCAGCTTATGGCTCCGTACGGAGAATACTTACAACTTCTCCCTATGTAAACTTATCAAGTCCCGAGCTACGACTAAAGGCAATAATAAATGTTAGCCGATGAGTCGGATATTTGCGGTCGGCAACCGAAAGCGATACGATATCCTAATATTATGAATTCATAGCTACTTTCGATCGTTACAATAAATTCTCTTCGAGAAGAGTTCTGTTACTATTAATAAGCTAGCCGTTTCCCGCGGCTTTGCTGGTGTCAAGATCAAATTAAATTAAGTTTTTCTAGGGACGTCCATAAACTATTGAACCAACTCCTTATTGGCATTATTAGTTTCCATGCATTAGACTATTGGAGACAAACAATTATAATCGTTTAAAATAAAAATAAATTCTTAAAGCACCTTCAACAATTGAACAAAAAGAATTCCTGTAGCAGTGAGCAACGGCACCGAACAAAAACATTAGCCCCGCGAACATTCGGGTTTAAGGTTATATAGTAAGGAGCGTATCAGGCAGCACTAAATCTCTCCCGGCGTGATAGCCCCACAATCGCTTTCACAGCGGCTCTTGTTTCACGCACCGCCTCCGCTGGCGCGACAATAAAATTCCCGGCGTTGTTTATTTTTTACAGTTTTTATGTTTTACTTGAAAAACCTTTTCTAGGATCTATCCGGATTAGCCCTACACTACATACACATTGCTCGAATGCCCGACGAAATAAAGGATTTAGAGGAGCCACTATCACTATCAACACTGTTCTAATCAAGAACTATACTATACTTTGTACATACAATTTTGCAATAAATTAGAAGTAAATATTCAAGGACCAGCCAGACGAGTAATTTTCCGCCGTTGGCCGCCGTTGTTAAGTCTCAGATGCTCCACCTACTGCACTTAAGTTACACAAGGAAGTTAGGTACTCTACACTGATATTAACCATATTGCACGAGTTCGAATACAAAATGTATCGCATACGCTAAGATTCTTGTAATCACATTTTTTTATTACTGTTAAACAAATATTATACAGTTATCCCACATAATAACAATAATTAGTAAAACAGATTTCAAAATATGACTCTGATTAGAAATCGGCGTTCTTAGAGTAATTTTCACGCGAGGTTCGCTCAGGCACAAATGTAGGTTATCTAAGCGGCGCAATCTAAATTAGTTCTCCCGGCGTATTGGCTTTAGGATTTATAAATGATGAGGGACGGCGCTCATGATAATTACAATAATACTGCTTGGTGGGACCGAGTATCGAATTTTATTGCAGCCATTGCAGGTACGTAATAAGCACTCGGCAATAAGTGGATCGGTAAAACGAGATATGTATTATGCTGCCTCTCGTTGGGTTAGCGGCAAATTGTATCACTATTGAATGGGCAATTGCAGGTAGGCTTTTGATGTCCAAATGTAAGTAACATTTTCGTAGCCTTGAATTAGCAATTAATAATGTTTGCAAAATTATTTGGCGTCAAGAACAAATAACACATATTACTTCCGAAAAAAACAAGAAAAATATTTATTTCGTCTCCCTTTACCATAAGATCCCGATAAAAAATCTTATATGCCGTGATTTCAGACTCCGTCGTATTGATTTATTACCTCATAGTAAATCGCACCACTTCTTTTGCTTATTTTCCTGAATACCAATGCTATATAATTTGTGGGCGATCCAAAACAAAATGTGACTTGCAGTTTTTATTGGAACCTCCTTTAATTTATTGTCCATGATTGATATTGATGCTTGATATTAAAAAAGTTTTCATAAGTATTCTCAGTCTGCCACGATTTATTCCAATAAAATCTAATGGGCGATTTTCCTTTGTAACTTCTCCCTTCTCGAACGAATAATATGAATATTGATTTTAAACATCTAATGGCGTTCTATTTTAGGATTTATATATTTACATAAAATAGAGTTTAGGTAATTCAGTTTACGAAAACATTTTAGAATTCCGTAGTTTACGTCACGGAACCCTTATGGTTTCGTCATGTCCGTCCGTCCATCCGCCCGTCCGTTTTCGGCTTACCGTCGAGACGGTTAGTGCTAGAAAGATAAAACTTGGCATGGATATGTATATATTTGCTACGTCAAAAAAGTGCTAAAATAAAATCACGAGAAATATATTTTTTGGGGTACTTCCCCTACACGTAAAGTGGGGATGTTTTTTTTTCGCGTCTGTCCCATAGTGTAGCGTATCATTGGATAGATATTTTAAAAACATTGAGAGGTTGCTAAAACGATTTTTTGTTTTACTTATCCGTTTGCGAGATATTCAACTTGAAGTAAGTAGTCCCCCATCTAAAAGCTAAACGGCTGGCTCGAAAAATCTGAAAAAATTCATGATGGTAGTCCATCTGATAAACTTTAAAGGAAAACTATAACGGCTTATAAATAATATTGTTAGTTTAGGTGTTATAGAGACTTAACTTGTAAACTTTTGCGCTCACTTGGAAAACTTCGTACAAAAATAACGAAATAATAAGTAGACATGCAAAATATTGGTGGTACGGTACCCTACGTACGCGAGTTACGTTATAAATTATATTACCTATAGGTAAAGCGCGTGTAAATTATTTATCTTCGCTTCTTCTTATACGTAAAAATCGATTGCAATTCCAATATCTCGCTAAAGCTAGAGAATGGCTGGACTGATTTGGCTGATTTTGGTACTAGAAATAACTGAAGTTCAAGGAAAATTTAAATGATGAGAAACATTAGAAAAATTGCGGGGAAAATACTAAAAGTACGATTTAATTTTCCCATAGTACATAACTATTCACTGTGTTCAATTTGTCACTTGACTGTCCTATGTATATAGACGTTCGTTCAGTGTGATGTATTTAAAAAAATCAGCCGACCCCATTAGATTATTTGGCGTGGTTCTAAGTTTAGGTTAGGTCAGTTGTAGGTGTAGATATTGGTGTAGTTTGTAGGTAGGTGTAGTTAATTATTTATTCCAGTTCGTAGTAACAACGTGTGCTGGAAGTCTAAACATAAATTTAAATTACATTTCAATCAATATAAACGGCATCGTTTCGAAAGGCCTACATCAGATATAGTGTGTGTTCAGAAGCAATAAGTTAGATGTGGGAGTTAGATTAAGTACACTATATAAATAGGGACGCGAGACATTTGTCCCGTAAAACGTCTGGCCAGGTCAAGAGATGCACGGTAAAAGCTTTGAAAGCATACATAAATTTACACTTCGCAAAGTACCGCCGGACACAGGTGGCTCAAACGTACATAATATGCAATGCTGAATTTATTAAATCGTTAGAGTGCATTCTAAAAACCTATTGTGTAAAGTGGATTTGTAGATATAAATTGTATTGGAGCATATGATTGTTTACATAATAATTAGACAAATAGAGTATGTAATTTTAGGTTAAGTAAGTCTAATTTTTATGTTTTCATAATTTTTCTGATGTTTTACCTACCCTTCCAGTCATAAAAATAGTTAATATTGTTTGGTAAAACAATATTTTTTCGTAGTACCTATGCAATAAAATAAGTACCAAATTCCAAATTTTGAGAGCATTATGATAAGAAAGACACAAAAAACAATAAAATCGAATAGTCTGTACAATTCTATAGCAAAAAACGTCACGTTGAAACTTTGTTTACTCATCGTCTAGGATAATACGATCAAAGGTCGTGTGTGTGCGGGAGATACTCGCTAACGAAGTAAACAATCGTCACAGGCAATTCGCGTCCGTACACCGGCTACCGGCAACACTAAGACAAAGGTCTGATGAATCTGATTATTTCTACCGCTCCCCGCGCGCAACACAATCAGCCGTACACTCCGAACGACGTACAGAGAACACCGGCGCTAGTGAAATAGATAACATTCACACCTAAAGCAATTACCACGGACACTTACAGCCTCTAACATATTGAACGGGTTTTGTTTTGCCGGAAAACGGGAACGTTTCACGTTGAAATTTCGAGCGATATTTTGGAATGCCATATTTGCTTTAGTGTTGATAGCTCGTATTTGAATGTGGTGCAAATGTTTGAATGTTTTCTTAAATAATTGGTAGGGCGTTATTTTGAATCTAATATTGAGAATATCTACATGTAAGTACTATTTAGTATGTATGTGTCTGTTATTTTACATTTTAATACGGTTTTAAAGAAAAGTCTTACACTCCTTCATGCAAATATCTATTTTCCTTTGGTCTCTTTTGTCTGCCTGTAGCTATATCCTAATTCCATAGAGAATTACACAAAGATTTTTCACAATTAATTACAACCTACGTTTACAATAGTATTTAAATAGAATTAAGTTTAAAAACAATAATGGAGCAATAATATTCAACGTATTTCGATGATGATTTTAAGCTGCATATAATCACGAATTACAATAATAACTGCAATACCGATAACATTATACGATAATGCGATCCGCATATTCGGTGGCTGCGGTACTCGGAGCGTGTAATTCTATGAATAAGATAAAACTAATGACATCAGCGGCGAACGAAACTGCACAATATATATTTTCGTCCGTTGGTAACAGTTTCATGCGCATGAATTATTTGTGCGATGCGAGTACACGTCAACTATTCCGCATTCCGTACTATGCATTAGCCGAAATGGTTTGCCGCCTGCGAGCTCTGTAACCGACGTCGACACACAACACTAAACAGCGCGAAACTGGAATTCCACCCCCTAATACACTTTGTACTGCATTAACTAGACTAATCGAACCACTCCAAAGCATTTATCAAATATTTAACGAAGACTTGATCATCAGATCTCAATTGGCCCACGTTAATAGGATAATTCTATTCTTCGAAATCTCTAGTTCCGGATCTGGAAGGCACAAAAGGGATCCCCCATTCTCTCAATGTTTTGTAGCGACTGTAATTAAAAATACAAAATAAGGCGGGTTATAATAACACTTTATCGGTGTTTTTTTTGTTATTAAAATATTAATCTAGATATTCGCCGGTAGTGTCGGTCGCGGGCGCAGGACGGGCGCGGGGCGGGGGCGGGGCGGGGTCGGGGCGGGCGCGGGGCGGGCGGCGTGCGCGGTGCATAATCACCGCGGCACCGTGATGCTTCAGTCTCATCCATATTAATGAAATTACCAATAACCTTTATTTAACAAGCTCCCGCTTACAAAGAAATGTCATATCATAATCTCCGAATATAAAATCCAATTAAGTTTTTGCTAACTCATTTGACATTTTTTGCTCATCGACAAAATTAAATTTTAATGGTAAAAACTCTTCATTTCTATGAGTTTTAGCGATAAAAATTGACGTGATTATTTAATTCGGAGAAATAGATGGTTATTTATAAAACTCCGAAAATCATTTGGCATATTTTCATGCTTTATATTTGCGCTGCGTGTTTACTGCGTTATCCCTAAATAGTACAAAAGGGACCTACTATTTATATTATTCCTGTGCGCTGTCACGTCCATGTAGAGACAATTCAACTGAAATGGAGTTCATATCGCTTGTCACATGACGTCTATAATAGTCGTAGTAGGCGCCCCTAAGGACTTCCAAACACGCTCACTTTCTCAATGCTCTTAGTCACCGCACCGCATTATGCTTGTTACTTCCTTATGAGGCCATTTTTGTTGTTCTACAAAATATTCGGAATTTGGTTAAAGAAAGTTCCTGCAGGTGCATATTGATTGGCCACTGGCCAGCAAAAAGTTTACCTAGAATAAAGTTTACCTAGATAGAAGTTAGAGATTTCAAATAAAAACGTGTGCGACTCGGGTCGCCCGACAAAAATGATAACTAATCTAGGTTAGACTATTTAATATTTAAATTGTTTAACTTGAGAAAAGCTTAGGTTATTATTTAAATTTTATGTATATTATTATGATAATTGAAGGAAAGTATTAATTAATAAAATCTTTTATTGATTATAAAATATATTTTATTATTAGTTACAATTATTGAATGTGATAGAATATAGAACTTCCCGATAGAATTCAAAACAGTATTTAGGTATACCGCTTTCAACAATATTATACTATAGTTACCTGGACGAGAAAAAAATATATATAAGAAAAAGAAATAAAAAGAATAAAATATTTCGTCTGATCGAGATTCGAACCCGAGACCAATTGGTCAACATCCAAGTACCTACGTTACGCGTATCTGACATTAGTATTCAAAATTACTCATATGGCTACATAACGCGTTACGTAACGAAGCGGTTTACCCTACCATAAGAAGTTATCACTTCAATAAAAAATGTAAATTTTCTGAAACTAGTAGAAAGTCAATAAAATTTGTTATAGTCAAAACGTTTCTTTGGGTTCCGTAGTTCACGTCTCGAAACCCTTATGGTTTCGTCATGTCCACTTCTAAAATGCGCTTACTTGAAAACCTCCGTGCAAAAATAACAATATAATAAGTAAACATGTAAAATATTGGTATAATAGTACGGAACCCTACGTGCACAAGTCTGACTCGCACTCGCACGTGTTGAAAAAAATATTTTGAAAAATGTAGTACTTTCTTTTGCAGGTCAGTACATCACTATCACAGGCTTCCCGAAAGGAACATTACTCAAAAATTTATATGATTTTATTTTCGTGATACGGCTAAAGATTACTAAGGACGTGTAACTTATTTGGTGTTGTAGTGAAGTGAGTGATATAAACGTCCGTCTAAGCATTAAAAGCCTCGACATCATAGCTGGGCCGTAATAGGCTGACTCATAATGGCGTAATAGCATTGACCTACTAATAGGCGACCCATGTCTAGTTTCAGCAGGCTGTCTGGCGCACTACCTAACCGCCCGCACTAAATTTCCTCCACACCGCTGTGATATATGGTATTGTTATTAGTAACTCGGCAATTCGTAGCAATCACGATAAAACCTACGGAATATATTATATGGAACGTATACTAACGAATATAGGATGTGTATATAAAAATACACATCCTATATTCGTTAGTATTTATTTTATTGAACAAACTCTGGAAAGTAATGACTTATGACACACTTTAGGAAAGGGTTAATTTTTGACAAAATATGATTTTTCCATACTTTATTTGAAGGAGGATGTACAATTTTTTATGAAGAGAGAGCTCAAAATGCATTTTGAATGAAATATTTGACAAAATAGGTGAAATTCCTAGGTATAATTGGTAGGTACTTAACAGTGATACAATTCTAAACAATGTGATGAGGTGAGGTTAGAAAGAAGTTGTTTGGACTGCATTTGAAATGTTTAACTCAGAAGATACCCTGCATATTAAAATTCCAAGCTTTGAAGCTCCCTTGCACAACTTTTCGCTACGGTGTGTACACGCCACATAAAACCATCACCAGTACGAAGTGGCGAAATAAACCCTTTGTTACGGAGGCAGCGACATAAAAACATTCACCTCATTAACTAACCTTAATAAAAGAAACCAAAACTACTACCAGCGCCGAGTAATTTTCCCTAAAACTACCCACTCCGCTCGCTTTAGTCGGGACACTGCTGCTTAAGTTTCATACATTATTTTAGAACTAAGTAAAAAAGTTAACGTTGAAATATTATTCAAGTAAAACGGCTAAAGTAACTTTAACAATATATTAAAAAGGTAGTTGAAAATTCAGGAGCTTAGTTCGTTGCAGCAGGGAAAGGAAGCAGGCGTGCACACCACCTTATTTACGACTGATTATTCCGGCTCTGTTAAAACGGTGGAAATAAAGTTGCTAGGTAAAAGTATTTCGTGATTACAGCGAATTTTTGTTTATTTTAGAAAAGAGAACCTTTTAGAACAGAGCCAATTATGTTAATACTTAACACAAAAGATGATAACGAAGCAATTAAATAAAAATATGGCCGGTATTTAAGCTATCCAGAACCTCGATACAGTATTTTGACCAAGCTTTAGGGGCAGTCCTCACAATATTAGTCGTTAGATTTAAGACATTAAGTCAACCATAAGGCCATTAGAAAGACTTGTTATATTTAAAAATAAATTAAGCTGGCCCACAAAGGGTTCGTTAATTTACGTCCGTTAATAAAGGCAACAAAACTCTTTTAACGCAGTCACCTAAATTTAAAATTTTCTGGGAAAACAAAGTTTATTTTCGTTTTCTTTTTAACTAGAAAGATGTGGTCGACCAGAGACAAAAAGCCAAAAACATTATTAAAATAGAAGGATTAACAAGAACACATTTACATAACCAATACACTCTAATGAAAAATATATACCGAAAAATATTTGCATATTTGGTGCCGAGGAAACTTTTATAAAGATTTATACTACAACTAGTAACTTTATTATTTTCCTTTGAGAACAAAGGACTTTCCGCAACGAAAAAACCAAAATTTTGACAATTATGCCACATTTTTTAAATAAATGACTAACGTTATAAAACCATTGAAGACACACTTGGATCTAGGGAGCGAACTTGATGGTTTTCCGTGAACATAAAACCTTACTTAGTGAGCCACAAATCCTCGTAAAGTAAAACCGAGATAAAACAGTAAGCCCGCCACAGAGAGGCGAAACTGAAATTTTTCACCTGCGAGCCGCGCCAACCGGCCCGGAATGTGTGCCACACGAGATATTACTCACTCAAGAATTATGATGTCCCGTAATGAAACTGCCTAGCGTTAATCACCCGACCGCGCAATTTTATAATTTTTTCGCGTTTTGTTACATGTATTTGAGTTTTTTACATTTCGCAAAATGAAAACATCAACGTTAGTTATGTAAACACAATATACTAGGCGCTTTACACAGTTCTGTCCCGCATCTATTACTTTTTGCCGTTTAGTTTTTAGATTATGTTAAAGCCGATTAAACATCATTATACAAAACTGTGTTGTAAACAAAGATTTTATTGGCGCTCTAAAAATGTTAAGGGAAACGATATAAGTAGTTTTTGTGTTAAGCGTTTTTATAGAATTTATTGATTGATGATACGGCGTTTTATCCCAAGACTGTTCGTTGCGAAAAATTATTCCATGTCTGACTTTTATAGTGTAAATCTTAAAGTATGAAAGACTGAACCAGTGAAAATGTTTCAGAGATATTTTTTACTTACCTTACTACTCTTAGTAGGTTTTTGAATGAAGTAAACAATTTTTGAATAAAGTTACGTAAGTATTTTGTGATCATTTTACAGCAAAATGTAATTTTAACAACTCTATTATTACTCTATTATAACATTTATTTCATAGCTCAGTGACTGTCTATAATTAATGACATACATTTATATTTAGGGAATTTCAACCAAAATTCCAAAAAGGATTCACCTATATTTGGCGTAACCTGTTAGTCCACCTCCCGGTAATTTTTATTTTATGAACCTTTTTTGTGTCTGTTTTAATTTCGGAGCGGGCGTTTAATCAGCGTTTCGGAAGATACATACGACCAGCCCTGATCCTCAAACAAGAGAAGAGTAATAAAGCCATTAATTCCGCTTTACGCGCAAATAGCATAAATCAGGATGTAGCGCCTCGCCGCACCGCAAGACCGGGCGCGCACTGAATTAAAGCCTGCGCCCTGCGCACCGCCGCGCCGCCGCCGCACCGCTGCCGCACCGCCTCCGCACCGCTCGTACTGGTACAGCGACACGCTTCACACTAAACCATACACAAGTAATCCGGCACCCCTTTACGACTGAATAAACTTTATCGTTCAAAACTTTATACTGTACTTACCACGAATGGGTAGAAAGGCCACCAAACATTCACAAAACCGTTTATTGTGAAAAATTTAACGTTTTTCAATTATGTACCTAATTAGAGCTTAATACATTCATGATTAAACAGTTATAAAAATGCCACATTTAAATTCCACCAGGAAAATATAATCAGTTTTTACAGTTTGTCAGCGTGTACCTACTTTGTAAATGTGTCGGCCGCCACTCTAACCTACCATATACATTAAAATCAATTGTTCAACAGAATAACGTCACGGATGATAAAATTTCATAGAGTTTACATACATTTTGCAAATGCACTCTGCATACTGTTGCAAGATTCAACTTCAAAGAATACATTCCATATATCAAATAGGTATGCCTATTAGGATGACGAATCACAGATTTAACAAAAAATGGTTTTCTTACAGCACTTAATAACAAAGCAACCACTTTTCACAATATGTCTATAATGTACTATTAACTGTTTCATTCAAGTTGGATAAAATTTCACCAGTTCATTCTGAAGCCAAGCCATACTAAAGAATTCAATTGTTACAAAAGATAGAGAGGGAACAAGTGAATAAGCGGTTCTTACGACGGAGCGGAACCACAATAAAAAATTTAATGGTTAAACTCCTAGTTGGAAGAGATCGTGCAGGGGATTAACGAAAATTAGATTTCAATAAGACGCCTGAGATACGGAACAAATACACAATGGAGTCGAGCAAGCTCTAAACTTAATTATCTGAAAATATTTGCTAATATTCTTGAAAACTTTAAAATATCTACGTTCAGTTTTCGACTAGTTCTGTTTATGTGGGCGTTAATCTCTTTAGCTTCGTCCAGACCATCGTTTTGCTGAATGGGTCACGAGTTTCATTTTTAAAAATATGCGAAGAAAACAAATACATTTTCCGATAGAGTGGTGCCAAATCAAGATACCTAGCCCGCTTCGAGGAAAATGTACAAAATATTTTAATGAAATTATGTCTAGAATCATTGTCATACATATTAACGACGGAAAACAATCAAGCGACGAGTACAGGTCGTTGCAAATAAATGCGATAAGCCGTAATTATGCTGCATAACACCTAGATGTGTTCGGATACGTGATATTAATATAAACAACGAGAGACCGGGGAGGAATATTAACACAATGAAGCAAGTTTCTAAATCTTCCGAGAATATTATCTCGAGATTTAAGCTACCTTGGAGCATTTGAAGTAGGTGCTTGTGGATATTGTTCACCGAAATATGATGCCTTAAATTTTTATGTCTGCTCAATATCCGACTCGAGTTGATATACGATTGGATAATGGCCAAGCCCAGAAGCAAATACTTAATATAATATAATTTATATTTTCATAAGTACCAATTTTTGCGACTTTTACGATAAACGCCATAATATCTCAAAAAATATAAATAATTTTGACATGAATTATGGCCATAATCGCTACATGGATATTTCCCATTCATCGATAATTATTTTGTTATCAGGTAGGTATGTGTTTATTGTAAAATAATTATCTTAAGGCTTAAGATCTTTAGAAAGATTAAAAATAACTTATGTGTTCTTGTTTGAAATCCAGTCAATTCAAAATTACAACACGACGAATAACCAATGTTTAGCGGCATCACTTGCTAATATAATAGCGTCGACAAAGGTGATTATATGGTCTTTTGAATTTAATCGAGAATCGTCAACTGGCAGTGTTCAACAGAGGGCAATATATTCGATAGATCCGCTCATCACATCCTTTGGGAGCGAAATCTTTGCCAAAGTGAACGTTTTAATATGCTCGGAAACGCTTATAGTTTATCGAGAGTCATAAACTACAGCAATCTCGTGAAACAATGTGAGCTCTTCCGTGGACTTTTAAACAAATTTGTCAATGTTTAAAACGACCTTTAGTACAGAAGGAGCTTCTCAATTAATAGCAGTAGTTGAAGTAACATCAATAAATTTTGTACAACACTAAATTTAAAAAAATATATATTTTTTATTCATTTTGATACATTATTACATGATGATAAAGTATACAAGTAATATACAACCATAGTTGTGAGAATGACCAATTTAGCAATTTGAAACTTGTACCGTGATTGCTAAAAATAAGTTAAAGCTAAAGTTCGTACTAAATTTCGTTTTGCTAGTAAGAATTAGATTAAAAACTTTGTTTGCTCATATCTTGCTAATTTTTCTACAGATATTGGCGGTTTTTTACAATTTCTTTTATTGTTTAGTCTAATAACATATATTTCAAGTAAATTTTCTGTTATTTGCTTATTCGCCATTCAATATAAAGTAACTTTAAATAAAACATCAAGCTAGACCGACTCTTAATAAAAAGGACGCATTCAAAATAAATTATTCCTCAATGCGGCCGTTTCAAGTCAAATTGAAAGAGCATCTTTGTATAGAGATTTCTCTAGCCACGAATGAAGGAAGAATACAAATAGGCATATAAACGAAAATGAAATGGCTTTATGAATCGAATGGGCTTTTCACAACAAGCCATTATTTAGCAAAGGGCGACACAGTGAAGAATCAGTTCTTTTTATTTAATAGTTACGTTGTTTTTCAATACAATTTCCAATAATTGTAACCTATCAATGAAGTTAAAGTAAAGTTCTACTTTAACTATTTTACACTATGGATATAATGGAGAAATTAAATTTCTCCATTATATGTATTAGGAGTATAAAAGTAAAGCTAAAATATCTTGAACTAATAAGAAACGGCACAAGTACTTACAAAAATAGTATAAATTTTAAACGTAGGTACCTATACATTTTTTACTTAATTATGTTCAGTTAAGGCTACGAAACGAGAATTTGTTGAAATTTTGAAAAGGGAAAAGCCGGCTGGCTCAAACTGTATAAGTACAGTTTATACCGTTCCGCCCTCCCCTAGCTATTACGAGTGCACCCAAGATAAATCCCTATGGCCTGTAGTATAGCTCCACACGAGACAATTTTAGCTCACATACATATTTAACTATATCGACCTCAGACCAAATAAAAAGTGAAGATGGGGCTTTGTGAAACAAAACCGGAGGCCGGTTTTTTATGTATGTAGTGCGTGTGTAGCTTCCCACTACATGTCTACATAAAAAACAGCACATCGCGACAGCTCGCCTTACAAGATAAGGCGTAGCTTCGTTACATGTGTGACACTGTAACTACACAGCGCGGCGTAGTTTAGAGCGGCCTCATTGTGTGGTTCGCAGAACTCTCTCGTCACTTTTTTATTTGGTCTGAGATATCAACCACATTATCACATATGTACGATCACGAGATAGCTGTTAGGATGAAATTGCAAGAGAAAAAGGTCTTCACTTTTTGACACTTTGCAAACATTTGTACTACGTATCTAACTGAGTAATATTTACTTCACTACGACGAGGATATTGCAATTATATTGTAAATAATGTAAAACAATATTTACTATATCAGGCCGCGCAGATTAAAATAGGTAACTCGTATAATTCCGGGCCCTTCAAAACAATAGCAGATTATCGTACAAGACGACCTAAATAGTCCTCATACAGAAGGGAATGTGGGCTCGGGTTAAGGGCCCGCAGGATGTCCGAGCCGCGCCGCGAATACCAGATGAGCCTGAAAAACTCGCCCCGCCGCCCGCGCCCCGCGCCCCGCACCCCGCCGACCACTCGGGGTTTTCTTAAGTAAGCTATAACAAAAACCAATTCCGATACACATCGACATAAACTATACCCACATACGTGGCTCTATTCCGAACTATCAAAGAAAACTACTTACGCCGAGATTATATATTACGAGTCGGATTTATGAAAATAGCTACGAGGGAAGGTTTTAATTTATAATCATCTACTACGAATTAAAGTACTTTCAATTTTAACCATAATTACTTACCTGCTTATTCCATAAAAAGTCTAAATCGCAAAATGTGCCACACAAATATGAAATTAACTCTTAAGAAATCTGTGCCGTCGCTTAATCTTTAAAAGCGACAGAAGCGAGTTCCCAAATGCACGTACGATTTCAATTTATATTTATTTTTAAAAGTAGATCGCAGGAAATAGTTGCCGCTAAAGAATATTTGAGAGAAACTTAAGTCTACGTACGAGACGAGTATTGTACGAAAGAGTTTCTTAGACACGTTTCACTTAAATACGTAGGGGCTCTCTATTGAGGATCGTTTGTGGTTGAATTCCTCTGTTCTACTTAGGTAAGCGGGATTTATATTTTCTTATCTTGGCATTTTAACGGGGCTCTGATGCAATAGATTGGTATTTTATACAATTTTATCACGACATATCGAAACGGGCTTTCCGATTCAGACTGAAAGCATATTATTCAGATACAACGCCATCAAAGATAAATAGTCATAAGAAATTTACGCTCAGCATAAAATACAATCAAGCCGTCGATATCCAATAAGCCTAACCCAGATATTTCAAATTGCAACATAAAACGAATGAAGTTGTTTGTATAAATAACTTCATTCGTTTGTATACACACACCTACATAATAATAACAATTAGAAAAAAATATGCAGAATATAGTGATCTACCGATTAACTGCCCATTTATCTTATACATAAGTATCAGCTTAATGGTTTCCTTTAACTTAAAAAAAAAGTATTTTACTTTCGTTATTTAAAACGTTCCTACGAAGCTCGGATAACGAACAATGGAAAAAAGGAGCCTAATTTACTTTAAAATTTTCAGTAGGTATCCAATTTTACAAAAAAGTTATCCCGTTGCCTTTAGAAAACGAGAACAATACAACGTACAGATGTGACAATTCAGTTATCTGCGAGAGACAAACTGATTGTATCTGGAAACAAAAAGCTCGCTAATAGTAGGTAGAAGACGCGGCGCGCGGCGGATAAACAGCGCGACATCGGGTTCTTACTAAAAAAATAAAGGCGCGACGACGCCCGAATAAATGAGAGCGGCGATAAACAGGAGGATTCGTCGGCAGCGGAGGGTCGATATCGAAATACATTATTCCCCGATCCGAGTGTTCCGCTTCAAATTGAAAGAGCACCTCTAACACGAGATTTCTCAGGCGGAGAGTGGGCGCAGAATATAAATCGGCGCATAACCAGAAATGGAAAGGTTGTGAATTTACGTTCGCGGTGAACTATCCGCTTTCGGTGTTATGTTGTAGCTTACCCAAAAACTTTAAATCAATGCTACGTATACGGAAACTGATTTGAATATTGTTATTCGAATCTTTCCATTCCGTTTTGCATACAAAGTGTTTTAATTTATACGCTGTCCTTGTCAGTGCTTCGCATCGGAAACTTTTATGTGAGGAGCTTTTTCAACAAAACGATAGTATTAGACACTAACAATGAATATATCTTAGCTCTAATTATTAAATGAACTATTAATAACCAATAATGTAACAACCGAATTAAGCAAATTAATGTATAAATTATAATTAATGTTAAATTACTAAAGTTAATTAACTAAACGTTTTAAATACACGGGCGGCGCAGACCGCTGGAATACCAAACGCAAACATTCAATGCATCTGGAATGTAATTCGTGTGATATATTTAGCATCATTGAGGTGTTGAATTTCATTTTAATTTGGTGCGCTATATGCGGCTGAAGTGTTTTTGAATTTGTAATTGCTTTCAACACTGTAATTACATTATGTGATGATACGCGCTCATTTAGTAGACAAAGCCCGCAAAAATCCCTAAAGTAATGGGCACATAAAAGATAATTGAAATAAATAGCCCATTCACCTTTTCCTTTTAGTAAAAGAGAGGATTAGAATATATTTGCTTAGGTACGCCTTGTTAAGATATCTAATAGTTGTAAAACTTTTTAAATAATTTGGCCAATGTCTCGATTAGTTGCTTAAAGATTTGCATACACCTTTTCTAGACCAATCTCTAAAGATAGATAGAATAAGGTATTTAATATCATTTACCAGATAAACTTTATCAAAAGTTCATAAAATCTCGTACTTTTGTCAATGGGCGAACTTATAATACGACATATTTAATTCTATAGTAGCTTGTAACTATTGTAGTTAAAATAAAAACTCTCCTCAAAACATTTAAATTGTCAAAAGCGTACGCATTTACGTACACCCCTTGCGGAGTTTCACTTTCATAAACTTAACGATGTTTTTGCAGATAAGAAAACATACTTAACAAGAAAATGTAAGTGAATCCGAATGTTTTCGTCACATAGCTGCTTAAAATAAACTCAAAGCTTCTACTTATGCAGCAGAAATGGGACATACGCCTCCCCTCATCGTGTATTCTGCCCAATTCGCAACACGCCTAGTCGATATTTACGTAACACACGTCTTGCTGCCTGCTGAGCACTGACGTGGCCCGCTATAACAATGATAACTTTTATTTATCTTACCCCTGTCATTTTTATGTTTTCCTCAAGGTTTTCGTCCGAAATAAATGTTGCCCGGAGCTTTGTTTCCCCCTGAGCAATAAAAGTGTTACAATTTCTAGTGTTTAATTTAACTTTTTTTGGATCAAAACTATTTGGATTAGCGTATTTTATCTGAATAAAAGATTATTGTATCCGTATAATATTTGCTGACATTAGAACTAGGAGGACTAAAAGGAAACCTTTTTAAGTAAAAGTTGGCAAGACATGGCAATTATATTACTAATCCAGCAAAGCTTGAAGCAAATAATTAATTTCATTGGCATTTTGTATTCAAGCGGAGTACTACGATATTTTTAATTATGACGCCAAGAAACAAAGGCCTTACTTAATCTAAATAACAGAAAATAAAGGAGAGAAGTTTAACAAGAACGACACGAAGGGTCGCCAGTCGCTACACAGCGCGGGCGGGCGGGCAGGCGGGCAGGCGAGTGTCCGCGGGCGAAACGCGACGGCACTCTAACTTTATTAAGTACGAGGCGCCGGGGCTGAATCAAGGTGACGCGCCTTCACAATGCCCTATTCAGATTTAAATAGCTTTACGCCCAATTGCTCTTCAATATGGCGCTCGCTTTCACATAGTTATTTCATTAGGTAAGACTTCAGCGCTAAACATCGGCAGTCGTAGCTCAAATTTCCAGGCCCTCGTTCGATGAAAGGCTCGGGTCGTAAATTCTTTAATAAGGGTAGTGAAGTTGATCTCTTTCTTTGTCATATTTTAGATAGTATATTGTACAGTGAGCTTTCATAAGTCGAGCCTTTTTATCATTTAGATTTAAGGAGATATTTCGTGATATTAGGGCAATTTTGTAGGTCCCAGTTACATAAAATCCGAACGCTCGATCGAATTAAAATAATTTGTTTACGTGCTACGAACGTAGTTGCCGGAAAGTTCTCGAGCACTCTGCCAAGCCATGGAATCAGATAATATTGTAATAAAATAGATTGCCAGTTGGCCACGAAATTCCAGAGTAAGGAAGTCGAACATTATAAGGAATAAATCATGCGTCGCGTTGTTGGGAAAACATTGGTAAGCGACAAGTTAGCCGGGCGAGACTTGTGTCGACGCGAACTTTGGCAATTACGGCGCCCGCATGTCTGAGAGTGTCGTCTACACTCATTACCGACTCCAACTCCACTTGTCTATATTAAAAGTACGAAGACATTAAACGCTAAACAGGCAGAAATGTGCTCTTACAATACATATTTAAGGCCGAAGTTATAAAGTTGTTTATACGTAATGATGTAAACTTTGTGTAGTAATACATTAGGTACGACGCTAAGTTTATTACATTATACAGTCATGATATACTGTTTTGCACTGAGCAATAAAACGTATTAGAATTGTTTTCTTCTCTAACTTTTTTTTTTTAAACTGGGTAACTAGCAGACAAGAAAATTATACGTATTTTGGTCAGTCCGTAATCCGTATTATAGACTTTCTGAACACTTTAATTTTTCATAGTCGTTTCTGTGCGTGTAAAGCGTGTTTCGGGCGTAGTCGGTTTAAATTTTCAGTTGCGAAGTCAGCTATTTGTAGCATTCTCACCTTGGAGTTAAAATTCTAATCTGAATATACCTACGATGTACATGTTATTAATACTCTGAAATTATGCTACATGAATACACACAATGTTATGGGATAAACACATTATGTACCTAACTATTTATAAGCGTTAGTTGAATTATTTATTTACTTATTTGATACCTACTGGCAATGCGCGTGAGCAAAAAAATGTTTGAATTCGCAGATCTGGGTTAAAGTTAGCCCTGGGTTAAAATATTATTTTAACCCAGGGCTAACTTTAACCTCCTCTTTCATAAATACGAAGAACGAGAGAGGTAACATGACCCAAGGTTAACTTTAACCCAGATCTACGCAAGTGGGCTTTAATTTTTATTTTGTAATTTTAGGGAGACGTAACAACGGGTAAAAGCTAGTCTTTGTTTACGATACAAGTTTACATAAAAGCGATAGTTGTTTTTGTAATTATGAGGGGCCAGTAGTACATTACACACATTCCCCGACTATATTACAAAACCTCTGTATTCAACATCACGCTAAGAAACTTCGTGATAAATTGCTGCGTCGTGGGACTTGTATGGGAAATAGAATGCACATTAATATTCCTTTATGTTGTATGTAAGTTTAGAGTATTTTACATAAACAGAGCTCAGCTCTAAAGAGAAATACAAGTCACAGCCCATGAATAAACATAAAGGATAAAAGTTACTGTGGCTTCAATTTCATATCTATTTGGAGAACTCGCTGGCTCAGTTGGTGCAATACCAGCTTATTGAACAATTGCGACCACGGGTTCGAAGTTCCAACTCCGCCAAGGAAATATTTTAGAAAACTAATCTTGGTAGGTATTAGGTAATCGTATAATGTATAGCTCGCTTGCGAAATAACATACCAAAATGTGTTAAGCACTTAATAGTTAATACATACTAAAATGTCCTCCTATTTCTGAATTCTGGCTATAGTTAGAAGTTTAACGAGGCAAAATTATGTATTGTTCTAGAGCTGCATGCTACAAATGGAGCTAAAATGTGGAACTAAAAAGTTTTATAGTGGCGCTAGTCACTCAATATATTATGTTAAAACGCAATCAAAGTATTAGTACCTGGGTAACCGAGGAACATAAAGTCGATTTAAACATAATATATTTATTTAATCACAGTATATACCATTGCCATCTATGCCATCTCATAGATTTTGATTCCTTTCTTTGGACTGCCCCATCGGAGTTGAATTTTTTCCCTTGCAAGAAGTTATTCAAATTTCGAAAAAAATGGTAATCTGTTGGAGCAAGGTCCGGGGAGTACGGTGGATGTCTTAGACATTCTAATTGAAGCTCCTCTAATTTGGTAGTCGTCTGTTGTGCAGTTTGTGGTCTAGCGCTGTCCTGAAGCAGCAGTGGCCTAGAGCGAATGACCAGCGCGTTTGACGGTTTGCTCCACTCAATTCATGAGGTACCCACCTTTCAAGCTTTTTCACCTTCCCAATTTGCTTCAAGTGGATTAACACAGTTTTATCATTAACACCGCAGCCTGCAGCTAACTCGGGACGTGGTTTGCGATGGATCCGCTTCCACAATGAAACAACATAACGAAAACGCACTGTGTTTTCTTTTGCGACACCGCCGCCATACAAATCATAAATCCTTCGAGCCGTTTCTGCAGCACTGGTGCCACGGTGGAACTCGTACTCGAAAATAATACGATATTTCAAGTTTTCCATTTTGTAAACAGAGTAACACAAAGAAAAAACCAAAAGAGGGAAAAACAAATGAATTACGGTTTTCGAAACACAAATGCATGAGTAAATAGCGGTATAAATTTGAAATTGGAATTCCTAACCAAATAAGATATATTTGAGATCAAAGTGGCCTGTACGATATATACATATATAATCGGAATCGTCTTACTTATATTCATCATCACAGTTGTTTCTCACCTAAGTTTGAGTTATTTAAATCGCAAAATTTTGACCGTACAAACAAATACATAGAAAGGTATTGGAAAAGTGATTCCACTTTGAACTAACAGAGATTAAAAGGCATAGACGTATATATTATAGACGATGCATGTCGAGGTAAAAGCTGTCCCCACTTAAATAGCCCCAATTTTGATGTTTTTTTGGGCCATTTTGACATTTGAGGTATGGTGAAATCAAGATGGCGTAACTTTTTCTTGTATAAAGATTTGTTCTGTGAAATGTACGTCACAGCCTCTCCTAAGTTTTGAAATCTTTGTTAAAAGGGACTTAACATCACATATACATAATATGATATAACAAATAATGGGTTGTTGTATTTGTAGATGAAATTCGTTTTGTAAGATCTCTTAAAACGATGTTATAGATAAGTTTTTGAATATCAGTTTCCCGATGTGTGTTTGTCGGACTATCTGACTATCGTACATATAACTTTTTGCCTGGATGCGGAGATTAATTAAATATTAATTCTATAAAGGTAAATAACCTAACCTAGCCAAAAGCATGTCAGGACGTGTCTAAGGTCCTCCTTAATTAGTCTCATAGTTTAGAAATGCCAGGGAGGGCCCAACTTATAAACCACTTTGGAAGCCGATTACTCAAAAATGGTTGACTTTGTAAAAACGTCATGTATGAAAACTTGCCTTTTTTTTAAATTCCTATTTAACGATACCGTACACGATGGGGTAGAATGAAAAAATATTTTTCATCCCCACTTCACGTGTATGGAGAGCCACATATGTAAAAAATTATTATTATTTTATGATGCCAAAACCGACATCTATACACAGTCTTTAACTTTACCAAATTTCATCCATTTATATTCATTACAGAAGCTAGAAGCGCGGGCAGACAGACAGACGGACAGAGCGAAACTATAACGGTTTCTTGAGTATTACGGAACCCTAAAAAGGAAATAAATCACTGCAATTGATAGGTAGTCTCTGGTAAACATATCCACGCGGCGAAGCGACGCTTGCGTTAGGCGTTGTTCTACGTTTTTATAAAGCAGCGATACTAGTATTTGTTATTGCGCGGCGTTAGCGCACACCTACTAGGACGACTGCAGTGAGGCTGCCGCGCGAAATTTTAAGCATGTAAACGTCAGTACTGAATATAGTTCAGTTTTGAGTCGCTACCTTAAAGCGTCGTGTCGCGTCGTGTTGCGTCTCGTTGTAAGTTGACCCCAAGACGATCGTGCTGCTGCCGCTTGGATATAAAGGCGTCAATTAATCACCGACCTGCAAACTGGGATGTACGGAGAGCTGCAACAGCGTGCACACGACGGCCAGATGTCCCTTATTCACGGCGATGTGTAGCGGCGTCTGGCGGCGGCGGTTGCGCGCGTTGAGATCGGCTCCGGCGGCGGCCAGCACGCGAAGCGCGGCGGACTCGTCGCCGAAGGCCGCGTGGTGCGCCGCGCGATCGCCGTCCAGGTCCTCCGCGTCCGCCTCCGCGCCCGCCTCCACCAGCGTGCGGATCACCTCCACGTGTCCGCTCTGCGCCGCCGCCTGTACCATATTTATTTTAAAGACGTTTGCCGATTTCATTTTTGCATTTATTGTTCTCTCGATCTTTTGAAGATGGCCCACGGATTTCAATGAAGTTTGCCAACCTCTATAACTGACCTACATGATACTTGGCAGTATACAAATACATGTACCATTATGTATCGGATAAAAATATCGCGAGACCATCTTAATTCCAATGCAAGAATCATTCAGGAGACCATATTATATTATATTGTCCATAATGTATTGTATCCGTTCGGATTTAAATAGTTTCTACGGTCACTAACAAACATATTTGCACTTGCTACATAAAACTAAACTTACTTGTAGGGCAGTATGGCCGCCGAATATGCTATTAACATCGGCCTGCGCGCCGTCCGTGCGCGCCAGTATTTCAGCGCAGCGGGCCGCGTCGCCGTTCGCCGCCGCCTTCACTAGCTCCTCGTTTGCGTCGCCGGTTATGTGCGTCTCGAATAATTTCTTCAATATGACGGAGAGACGATCGCCTGGAACATTCCATTGGTTTACACATATTCAGTCAAGAGTTCAGAAATCAAATCATTTTACCTACCGAATCGATCGTTTATGATTTTTTAAGTCAACATTTATTTTGTCTCATACAGCATTTTTTTCAAGAAATAAACTTGTCGACTGGTGTCACCTATATGCTACAGTTAGCTTGTCTATAAATAGTAAACTTTGAATGTTTGTAAATAATATGCATAGAGTTTTAGGGACCCTTATAATTTCGCTCTCTCCGTCTGTCTGTCTGACTGTCTTGTCTGTCTTCCGTATGTCTGTCTGTCCGCCCTTCTAACTTTTGTAATAATGAATATAAATGGAATAAATGTATAGTTACATATTGTGTAAAGATCTCGGTTTTGGCATCATAAAATAATATCCATTCATTGAATATGAAGTGGGGATGAAAAAAATTTTTCCTGTGGGGTATGTCGACATCCCACACGATGTAGAAGGAAAAAAACATTATGGGGGTCTTTTTAAATAAAGGTAAGTTTTCTTACATTACTTTTTTACAAAGTCAACCATTTTCGATATAAGAGAACTTATATAAGTTAGCTAATTGTACTTATGCGCGTATTCCACCTCACTTAATTCAGTCGTCCTAATTAGGATCCTCAAAAGAAAGCTAATTAGAATCTAGTCAGCCAGAAGCCGACTAAATTCTAATTAGCTTTCTTCCGATTTAGGATGCTAATTAGGATCCTAACTTCCTAAATGTTATTTCACATGACTGAATTTAGTTATTGAATAATTTTTACGTGTAAATTCAGTTATTTGTGTAATGAGTTTCTTTAAAAAATAAAATTGTCCATGCACACTGGAAAATTAAAGGCAATGAAATAAATATACGAAAGTATGAAAACAACTATAAAAATAATGGAATCATAAAGTTGAAAACAAAATAAAGTAAAAAGTATGAAAGAACAAAATATAAGAACAAACAATCTACCTGATGAATTCCCTGGAATGCTGCCATCGAACGAAGCGACTTTGGTTACCGCATTCGGGTTGTATGTCCAAAACGTATTGCAAACTTCCACTTTAAGATCGTTATCGTGATAAATCTGCTGAACGCGACCTATTTTGCCAAGCGTCTGTAACAAAAATAATATTCGATTTTAAAAACTAAGGATCCCGGTTAATAGTTAGGGGAAGGTGAGGCAAGATGAAGTACCAAGCTTTTCATGTGTTTCCGATAGACCGAGCATCCGTTCTAGCACCTAACGATCGACCGTCGTGATAGTTGGTAGTCATACGAGTTTTTAAAAAATCCGACGTCATTTCATTAAATTATTGAGAAAAATTATTTTTATGGATACGCTTAAAATTTTATAAAAATATTAAGTGTTTCAAAAATGATAATTTTAAAGTTTAAATTTTACGTATGATAGACTGACGAAACAGGCAATAATTGCTTCATATCAAATTCATTAGTTTTTAAATTCAATAAAAATATAAATGTAATGAATCATAACTCGTTACATTTTGTTATTATGGGCATATGGGCAAGATGTAGTATAGTATACGAAGCAAAACAAAGAAGCAGAAATGTCAAAAAACAAAAAATTGTGTAGTTGTATAATGAAAATCTGACAAGAAAAAAAACTATAATAGAAAAAAAACAAAATTAAGCCCACATCTATTAAATTTAAGGGGTGTCCCATCTTACCCCACGGTTTTTCAAGGTGTGATGATTTCCCTTTTCTTCCATTTTGCAATATTACGACTTATTCGTTTAACCAATGTTCCTAGTTATATGCCATATTACTAATAGTCAGATAACTAAGTATTATTTTAATACTAAATATGTTTATGAAACTATAAAATTCTTTGAGATATTATGCTCAGAACCCCATATTGCCCCACCGCCCCGTATATAAAAATTTGGGACATGTTGTTACATTTAAATTGTTCACATAAAAAACGAAAAATAACCTGTAAGTTATGTACTTGTAGGTTATGAGGTCTTTGGGCTATGCCTACTACTATAGGAAAGCGGCGCGAACAAATTATCTATTATAATAGCTCCCCTTACACCGATTTCGGTGACGGTGGCTCTCTGCGTAGCTACGCAGCTTCGCAGGAGTTATTTTTATAGTGCCCAAGTGTGTGCGCAGTACACAAGAGCACTCTCTCTTCCACTTACTCTCGAAACCCAGTTGGACGGACAGACCGACACGACTGGCGAGAGATCAGGCGCAGGTCCGACTTTTTACATGTCCATCCGACGCATGGATCCATCTTTCTTGTCAGACAATCAGGTGATCAGCCTGCATTATCCTAACCAAACTTGGAAACCACATTTTATGCTATTCCAATGCGGGAATAGAACTCACGACCGTCGACGAGTCGAGAGCCAACCTCTAAGCCACTGAACCACGGAGGCTGTTCGCTTAACGCGAATAATGTATAGTGCGTCATTAGTGTTAATATCAAAATGGCTTACTTTATTTTTTCGATTTTCGGGTTTTCGATAAAATTTTTTGCCGCTAGGAGGCAGACCCGACTCACAAAAAGTGCCGTCTGGTAGTGGAAGTAATTTCCAAACTGTCAAAAATAATTTTTGATACTTCTTCAGCCACCATACGGCGCTTCGTAAAAGTCGGGTCCCAGTCGTGTCAAACAGCTGTCAGATGTCGCGAACTTAAAAACCCTCATTGGTGAATGTGAATATGGCCTAAGCGTCATTGATCAAATATGACATTTTCAGTGATGACTCACTGTACTCTTAACGCGAATATAGTTTACAATTTTTATGGTTTATTGTGTTTTATTGCAGGCATATAGTCATACATACCGGCGCCATGGCCTCTGCCCACTCGCCGTGCCCCCGTTGCAGCGCCTTGACCCGCTCCTGGTCGGCGCACACCTGCACTAGGTCGCCCACCACGAACCCGCCGCCATTGCCGCCCGTCGAAGTGGATGCACTCAGGTTGCACACCTGTGAATGTAACAAGGAAAAACATAAGAAAAGAACTGATTGAGTGTACTGTTGGTTCTTGGTGGAAATTCATGTTCACAATAATATCACACAACGTTTTTATACACTTTTGCACTTTATTTAATATAAATAAAGTGGAAGAAAATTTAAAAAGATGTGTGATATTATTATAATAAATAAAAATTGTTACTTTTCTATATTATATATTATAAACTTAGAATGTTAAGAAATTGTATGTACCTTTGTGAGCACAGCTGGATTGAAGGTCCACCTATTGCCACTGGGGTAGGTGACCACTATATCATGGTCTTCATCAATACCGACTACAGTGCCGGTGGTACTAAGACACTCGAACATCCCCTCCGTCCAGCCTCCGTGGCCGTGCTGCAGGGACTGCACTATCTCCAAATCTAGATCTACATTCACCTGGAAACAATCACAACATTTTCAACTCTTAGTCTCACACATTTTATCCGTCACTTTATTAACAAATAACAATGCAGGTAGTTGTTGTTTAAATATGATGAGATACCTTAATAAGTACAAGTGAATAAGAAAAAATTGAGTGACCCTTATATTTCAAGAAAAATCCTTAGAAATCCTTTTTAAATCCTCCTGCCAAGTCAAATCAAAAATTAACATCTGAATACTGAAACAATACTTAAATTAAGTAAATGGTGAGCCTCACATGTTGCCTTTACGCAAGTAACTTGAATGCCACTTAATGATGCCAGAGACAATGCCTACCTGTGATTTAAGCTTAGTTTGTAAATAATTTTTTAGTATTTGGCCGAAAATAATGCTTTTTTCTTAAAATTCAAAGACTAAACAATGGAAACAGAGACAATTCTCTCTGCAGCAGCTAAAAGTCCCTTTCTCAGCAGTGAAACACTAAGGATTGGCTAATAATAATAATACAGAATACTTTTTACCTGATCTCCAACTTGCAGGCCATGGGGCCCAGTACGGCCTGGACCAAGTTCTCCCAGTAAAGGCAAGTGCTCCTTATACACATTTTGTCCTTTTACATCATTAACAACCTGAAAAATATAGTTTTACTAATTTTAGTATCATCATAATACATTAGGAACAGCAAAAACAACATGTTTACAAACTATTAAAACGGAAAATAAAATTAAAGATTTTAATATTAAGTATATAGTTTTTAGGCAGCCACTGCGCCACTCGCCTCCATGTTTAATGCAGCAGCTTAAGACTCCGAATGTGAATGTAAATTTTTTATTTAATCAGATTTCTTTAATGTTTATATCTGCCACATCAAAAAATAATACACAGATGAATTAATTTGACTTCATTGTTTTCTAATTATCTATTAATTACATACCTTTAAATCAGCCATGCCTTCAAATCCCACTCTATACAAATTTTTAGCACCATTATCCCACACGACATAAGCTGCAGAGCGAGGACTGGCAGCTGACCAGTCCTGGATTTCATTTACTTTGCCTCTTCTACAGTTACCCCCATCCTGATCTTCCCATTGCCAGTCTACCTAAAATATTAATAAATTCTTATATAAATACACATAACCACATGGAATGAACATTTTAACATTTAATACAAAAAATGTAAGGGTAAATATTTTTACTACCCAAGTACCCGTGTAAACAATATAATTATATATATATATATATAGGGTTTGACTCAAGTTTAAAAGTTATATATATACCCCTTTGCGAGTATGCATATCATGTTTATTGTAAACAGTAATACCATGATATATGTTTTATCAGTAAGAATATAAGGGTATATAGCGGGCCTGGGATCTTAGTTCACTAGATCATATCAAAATTACTAACCCCTCTTACAACCCTGGCCCCAGGAAATATTCCTCTCACTGCCTGTTTTTTACTCTTCCGTCTTGGCTCAACTAAACATCTTTGAGCTCCTGGGGCACTTATTCGATAAAAACGATGTCTCAAATGATGTTTGTCTCCGTGATAACAAACAGAGCATAGATCATAATTACTGCACTCAGCACACTTCCAACGAATGCCTGCAAATTGTTGTAATATATAATATAAACTTGAGTTAATAGATCTTAGTTTTATTAAAGAAAAATAAAATAGATAAATTATAAAATGTTATCAGGAACTTAGTTTGTTTTAAGAAAAATAAAACAGACAAATTACAAAGGCATAGATCGTTCTTTATACATTACATTTTACAGTGTACAAAAAAAAATACCGAAAATAGGCTGCTGGCGACAGGTATCACACATAGTTCCCTCGTGCTTAACGCCCGTAGGGGCACTATCAAGTATGCGTAGGTCATAGGCACCTGAGCACCTGTAGTTGGCTGCTGTACCATTATCCCAGACTACAACTACTTCCTCAGGAGATTCAAAGTTTCTTACAGTACCAACGTGCCCTTCTCCGCCATCCTGATGCCAAAAAATTTACAATTACTAAAGATCTTAACTTCCTAAGCCACAATACTATGATGTAAACAAAAGTAATTCAATCTACCTGCTTGCCCCATTTCCAATCTGGTCCTCTTATAACTCTTGCACCCACACCCTCCATCATAAATCTAGTTGCTCTAGATAAACTAGACGAGCCTGAAACGTTGGACTCCATGCATGCCACGGTTTCCAAAACAGAAATATAAACAAAAATGTATTTTGTAGATTCTATTACACCAGTTTTACTACTTCAACTTCGTCTTATTAATGCTGTCATCTGTCAAATTGACAGCTTTCACCATTATTTTTTATATATATATATATATATGGCATCGGCTTACAACTATTTGCCAGTGTCAAGTTAAAAAGGCGGGAAATACTTTCGTTTCAATTTTCAACACCGTATTTCTAAATCGTCAAGTCTAAAGTCTAGTAAAAGTCCAAATAAATAGTCAGTGCAGTCCTTGAGTCATGTTAGTCAATTCGGTAAAGTGGTAGAAGCTTTACTGAAAGTTCCAAGGGAGTTTTGGCGCGTACACAAAATAGCACGTTTTTAAAAGTTGTACCACTTGCCCACACTTGTACACGTTAACTAATATATTATGGTTACTATTCTATGAGTATTACACATTAAGAACCGAAATAACACAAATTCATGAGAAAATACAAAATCCACAACATCATCCATTGAACTCCCCGGCAATTTCATAAATTTGTGTTATCTCGGCTCTTCATGTGTAATATTAGTAGAATATTAACTATTAAATAACGTGCACAAATGGGGGCATGTAGTACAACTTCTAAAAACGTGCTATTTTGTGTTCTCGCCAAAACTCCCTAGGAACTTTCAGTAAAGCTTCTACCACTTTACTGTATTGACTGACATGACTCATAGACTGCACTGACTATATATTTGGACTTTTATTAGACTTTAGACTTGACGATATAAAAATACGGTGTTGAAAATTAAAACGAAAGTTTTATTTCCCGCCTTTTTAACTTGACACTGGCAAATGTAACTATTTTCCAGTGTCAAGCTCATAACATAAGCCGATGCCATATATATATAAAATAAAAAAAAATGTTAGTTGTCATTTGTCAGTGTCGAATTTTCATAACAAAATTTACAAAATTAAAATTTGTTGGAAAAACTATATTTTCACCAAATATTAGCCACCACTAAAATATTAGCATATTTTAGTGGTTTCTCCAATCTTTTCTCTATTTACTTTGCAGAAGAAGCTACATTTTTACGCGCTTAATATGTCTCTAAACCGTAATAAGTACGAAAAAGCTCGAAGGCGTTTAGCGGCTGTGACTTTTTTGTCGAATATTTCTTTAGATGGTTCGTATAAAGACACTGAATTACGGAATATACTTAATAAATCAAAGAGTGACAAATTTGACGGTGGAACTAAAGCCGAAGACGCCCAAAATAATTATGGAGATAACAATCGTAATCGCTTTAAAATAACAAATCCAAGCCCTGTGCCCAAAATCAATGGTGATAACAATTCCCTTAGTTCCGACTCTGAACAACCTATTCACACTCCTATTAAAGGAGCAAACAATCAATATAGAGAAAGGTAGTAATTTCCAGTAACCTATTCATAAGTAAGTAAGCTTAACTCCAAAATAGATCAGCCCTAAATGAATAAATACTTTTATCCAGGTGTTCATCTGGCAATACTGAATTGATAAGGGAAAAGCATTCATCAGTAAAAATAAGAAAAATACCAGGGATAGCACAAGAAGAAAAAAGTAGCTCTGAAAGTCTTAATTTTGGTAAGAATAATTTTTATAAGGAATATAAGATGCTGTCAAATGTGTTTCTAAACCCATAACTCAAAAATAGCTCAGCACTCAGCAGAAATGTATGAATTGTAAGAAAAAAATCATATTTTATCTAAGTATATAAAATATATTATTGAAATCAAATATAAAATCTAATCATATAATGATTTGATCTAATATTATCTACAACAAGTGATATAAAAACAGGCCAAGTGCGAGTTGGACTCACAAAGGGTTCTGTACAAAGCAGCAAAAAAAACATGAAACCATATTCTGTATTCAGTATTTGTTGTTAAAGCAGCAACAGAAATACATCATCTGTGAAAATTTCAACTATCTAGCTATCACAGCTCAAGACACTGCCTAGTGACAGACAGACTGATGTACAACAGTCTTAGTAATAGAGTTTTTACCCTTTGGGTATGGAACACTAAAAACAATATATTTTTAATGGAATTTACAAAATGATTTATTACTGTTTAGTTTTAATTTGTATTTCATATTGTTTTTAGGTCGTTTTAGAACCAACAGTATTGTAATTTCGGAGAAACATAACTACTCAAAGGAGTTCAGGGTTATTAAAGCTACTAAAGGAGTCTCATTTAAAGATGAAAGGCTTGCACTTACACCTTTTCAAGGAGTACCATGTGTTTTATTTAGTACTATACCATATTCAAAAACTACAAAAATTAACCGGTAAGAGATTAATCATTATTATAAATTAACGTGAAGCAAAAACTTTCATTACAGTTTTATGTGACTTGGGGTGGGTTTTAGAATAGGGGTAGCCTGAATTTATATATTTTGATGATTGGTTTTGTGGGGGGGTACTTATCCTGTCATTTTGCTTCCAATTTTGGGGCGAGGGAATGAGTATTTTACTTTATACGGCCATTTTTATGATTAAATTTTTAATTTTTTTATTCACATTTTTCACAAAAGTTACTAACGTAAAACTGTTTTTATCACTAAAATGTGTATAATAATGCTGGTTTCTTGATATAATTATATATAAATTTCGTGGTATGTGTAAATAATATAAACTAAATTAATTTTAAAAAACATGTCAACCTCAAAAAAAAAACCCAAAATGAAATAATATATGTGTAGTTTTGGGTTAGGTTAGAGCTTTTTTATCGCGTTCAAAACGTCTAAGCAGTGGTAACACGGCCTTACAAAAACCCGGTGTGAAATAATGTTTGTGTAGTTTTCAGTTACGTTAGAACTTTTTATCACTTGCAAAACAGCTTCGGGGCGGTATAGCTGAGCGGAGGATACGGCCTCAAGTAGTGGATGGGAGGAGTAACCCACTTCTTTCCTCAATATTGATTAAATATTTTTACTAAATACTTAAGAATTGCAAATTTTGAGGTAAAAATTTGTAAATTGCATTTGAAATGCACTTTTCTCAAAAATTATACATCTCACCCTGGGAAAGGTAGAGGGGGGTTAGGTGACCCTTCCCCTTCCCTCCCCTCACTCCTATTTAGGCTACCTCTATTCTAAAGCAACCCTGTGATTTGGTCGCAACCGGAGGAATATGCACTTTGGCCAGTAAATTAAAGTTTATGTGGAGGAAATTGTGCAGAAAACTAATATTTTTTAAAATAATGCTTATAAATACATAATATTAATAAACATAACATCAACACACTACCTCAGATTATTAACACACACTACCATTTGTTTGATAGATCTTCTTCTTTTTATATTTGGCTCCGTAGTGTGATTCGCCAATGTCAGAGTGAGTGACGGAAACTGCTAATTGAGGAGGTCTTATTACAAAACAAGGGTACGGTAAGCAGAATAGCGAGTTCTGTTGAAAAAACCTAAAACAAATGCAAACAAAAACAAATGCAATATTACAGTTTTATGTTGTTAGTTGTAATATATGTACATAAGACTAATAAATGAAGTATTTACAAAATATAAAACAGATTTAAAATTGATAGGACGAGGAATAGTAGGAGGAAGGAGATCATATAGGGAATACTGGTTTTTATTACAAGAGAAAAATATATGGTCCAAGGTGCACTCGTCTAAGCTACACTCACAAAGGGAGCTGTCCCTTACCCTAATTTTTGCTAGGAATACAGGCGAGCAACAATGACCAAGTCTGACGCGACAGATTGTTGAGCACACTTTTTTCACGTTTTACTTGCATTTTTATATTTGAAAAACCATGGCCTAACTGGAATGCCATCTTGGATTTCAAATTAATGTTTGCCTTTACTCTCACTTTTTCTGGCCCATCCAGAGTACCACCTGATGTTAATATGAGTTTTAGCTAATAGAATTAGGTCTTGACAATAAAGTTTATACTGGCTGAGACCACCTGATGTTATAGCTTGTCTGGCATAGAAATCTACACTTTCATTGCCAGTTATTCCACTATGACCTGGTATCCAAGCCAGCCCGACCTAAATATTAACTGAGTGAATGAAAATGAGAAGCTGTCTTATTTTCAAGATTTTGGGAGATTATATTTAGAACTAAACTGGTTAGAGGCAATGGCCTCCAAAGCATTGGTGTCCGACAGGATAATTGACTTCTTCTTCTTCTTTGTTAGGTTGTTTGATAATTTTGTTACATGTTGACATTTGTCAAAATGTTTACATTATACATTAATTTTTTTTTCTAAGAGGCAAAATAGAAAAATTATATGAATTATAATGGGCGAATTTCGACCACAGGGCAACCTCTAGTATAAATTGATATCTTCAATTATAACCTTTAATGAATATTGTTCCTATCAATGACTAATACAAACATTTTCAGCTGTTCATCAGCATTACATAAGAGCTTTAGTAATATTTTTTTTTATATTTTTCAGCTCTGATTTAAGAAAAGATGGTGTGCGCAGACGCAACACATCAGGGCCCCGTCCACTGTCTTCTATCACTGACAATGGCATTGATCCTTTTGATCTACTGGGACTAGAAAAAGAAGAAAATGGTCAAGATATATCATACTCAAAACTATTGGTACCTTCGAGGGTGTTTACTAGAGAACAATATAGAAAAATGTATGAAGGTGACTATGCTGACAAGGCGACATGGAAAATATTGAATCGCCACCCCCATGTTATAGCTAGGTAATTTTTACATCTATGTATTAAATTTACAGTGAAATTATTTTTTGTTATGGCTGTATTTTGAGATAGAACATAAAATATGTAAAGAGCAATGTAGTAGTTGACATTGTGTGTCTTTCCTCTCTTTCCCTGATTGTTTCTGTATTCATTTTTGTATTAGGAATAGTACTAAAAAAATTTAGTGATGGAGGTGTAATTGTTACTGAAATTTTCATAGAAAGAATAACTATGTATTTCGACACATGTCGTTGTTTTCAGGTAAAACTAGTTCTAGCTGATATCATACCGGCTAGTACTAGGTCCAACCAAACCCTAGTGGCTGATACTAGGTTTATCCAATATCGTGCCGGTTACAACTAGATCCAACACAAACAAAAAGTTTTACCCGAAAACAATGGGCTTATACTAGATTTAACCAAGAGTAGATGGTTACACCTAGTTCTAACCGGCTAAAACTAGACGTAGCCGCACTTCGGGTTCTAGCCGTAACACATATATATATATATATATATATATATATAAAATGGATTGCAGTTTTTTGTCTTGTTAAAACTCTAAAACGGCTGGACCGATTTGCCTAATTTTTATCTTAAAATAAGTTCAGGGCAGGTTTAACTTTAAACAGTGAGAAATATGGGAAAAAATGCAAGGATATTAGTTAAGACGACAGTTAAGTTTTCGCGTACCCAACTGTTCGATAGCAGAAACTGCAATGTCCCTTGACTGTCAAATATTTGTAGGTGCTTACAGTTTATCTGTCTGGTTGAAGTTTGAACTGCAAAACAGTTTCAGAAAAGGTTGGTAGGTAGGTAGATAGGTAAAACGAGGTAGTTGTAGGTGTAGGTTGTAGGTATAGTTATTTATTTATTCCAGTTCATAGTTAAGACAAAACAGCATGTGTCGGTACAGCAAGTTAATTTATTAGGTCATTACATATGAAATTGGCGTTTTGTAAAGGAGGAACATAAAGTCGTTTTTTTTTTAAACATGATTTATTTATTTAATCAAAGTATATACCATTGCTATCTATGCACTTTTGCCATCTCATAGGTAGTTCATTGATTCCTTTGCTTAAAAAACCATTCGGACAGGCATCAATAAAATCTTTGAAGGCGCTTTGGACTGCCCCATCGGAGTTGAATTTTTTCAAGTTGAGTTGAGTTATCCAAATTTCAAAAAAAAAATGGTAATCTGTTGGAGCAAGATCCGTGGAGTATGGTGGATGTCTTAGACATTCCAATTGAAGCACCTCTAATTTGGTAGCCGTCTGTTGTGCAGTGTCTAGCGTTGTCCTGAAGCAGCAGTGGCCTATAGCGAATGACCAACCTTACTACCGGCCGGAACTAGTCGACCAAACGCTCACAAGTAATTTTTTTTGAGTAAATTTTCGCTTGGGGCAGGCTTTGGCTGGGTCGCCAGGGTTCAGCCATTGCGATGAGCGTTTCCGATTATCGTACAGGATCCACTTTTCATCACAGATAATGATTTAAAGTCCCTTCATTTATGTGCCGGTTGAGTAATGTAACGCAGCAGTCGACACGCGTTTGTCGGTTTGCTGCACTCGATTCATAAGGTACCCACCTTTCAAGCTTTTTCACCTTCCCAATTTACTTCAAGTGGAATGTGGATTAAAACAGTTTTATCACTAACACCGCAGCCTGCAGCTAACTCGGACGTGGTTTGCGATGGATCCGCTTCCACAATAGCCTTCAATTCTTCATTATCAACTTTGGTCTCCGGCCGTCCACGGGACTTGTTCTGCAGATCGAAATTTCCAGAACGAAAATGTTGGAACCAAAAACGCACTGTGCTTTCTTTTGCGACACCGCCGCCATACACATCATTAATCCTTTTCGAGCCGTTTCTATAGCACTGGATCCACTGTGGAACTCGTACTCGAAAATAATACGATCTTTCAAGTTTTCCATTTTGTAAACAGAGTGACGCAAAGATTTTATTGATTCGTGTCCGAATGGTTTTTTAGTAAAGGAATCTATGAAGTATGAGATGGCAAAAGTGCATAGATAGCAATGGTATATACTTTGATTAAATAAATATATTATGTTTAAAAAAAACTACTTTATGTTCCTCCTTTACAAAACGCCAATTTCATATGTAATGACCTAATATATTTGAGATCAAAGTGGCCAGTACGACAAAACGCCAATTTCTTATGTAAGGACCTAATATAAAGAACCATTACAATTTACTATTTCATAATAAAGTTATAGAATATGAAGTATACTCGTAAGAAATATTTTATTAATTATTTCTTTATAGTAAGCATAAAATATTTTTTGTGAGTTTCATAATTACGTAGGACCTACTAATAAAAATATTTACACCAGTGATAGCTATATATATGTGTATTCAATGTTGCTGTATTTGTCAGTCAAGTGACTTTTCCAATGTATCAGACAAAGACAGCAACATTGAATTGCTAATTAGTTGTGTAAATATTTTTTAAGTTCTATCTATGGCATAAAACCACTCATTCACTCTCTGCATGTTTTACAAAATTGTCAATGTTCACTTTAATATGAATTTTCATTTTTCTTTACCATGTCATCATTTGTTACAATAGCAATAACACACAACATGAATTCGGTATTTAAATGATACACTTATCCCATTCATTACATTCATAAAATAACACGAATTTGGATATCATACCATCTCTCATGAAATCACTAACCTTTAAATTTCAGGACAAAATTATTGACGAGGCACAAGGATAAAAAATGGTAAACTTTGAATATTTGTAATGCTAAGGTATTTAGTAACAAATTATATAGGTATCCCTTTTTACAGCAAAGAGAAACTGAATTTATATGACCATTAATCACATAAAAATGTCAACACTACTTAATAAATTTAAATTGTTAAAAAATAACTAAGACAACATTATATTTTGTTGATTATTTATAAGCTGAGACTGATATAAAGGCTAGTTCTAGATAAAACAAAATTTGTACTACTTTTTTACATAACATAATGTAAAAAGTGGGAATTTTATGTTTAGTATATTATTTGTTGCAAAGCTTAAGCACACTTGTCAAACTGGAGCTGTAAAAAATAATATGGGATTGGTTCAATTACTAACACATTTAGATACAGGTTTTCAATTTGAAGCACATGCATGAGTTTTACTGTCACTTATTTCGGCTTTATTTACTACTTCTTTGTAGTGGACTTTCTTGTTGTTGTAGAAAGCTTAGACTTGTGACGTTGTTTTCAACATAAAATGATATTTCGAAATCTGTAGTTTGGACATAAATAAACACTTCGTTGCAGGATAGAAAAACAATGATGGTTTTTTAATTACAATATTAAGGTGCTACAAATATAACGCAAACCGTATGCAAACACACTTAACCATTTTTATTCTAACATAAGCATATTTTAGCCTCAGTTTCATAATTATATGTTTGTATTGATATTAGTGGTTACTGGGAAGTTAAAGCCAATATGATATTTAGGCTGGATTTTAGTGCATGGTAATTATACATTACTAACCCTTAACCTGTCTTTACTTCTTACGAACAGAATATGGCAATTATTTTAGGTGCTTTTCGTATGAATCGTCGCAAAGGACAACTATTGCATCCTCGCCGCCACATTCCTCGATTGAAACTAAAACGTTTGACTGGGACGAGGGAGCAATTCTGGCGCAAAAATATGTAAGTTGTTATACTTGTACACACACCATATAGTAATATATCGACACTAATATTAAGTCTTTACCTATGAAATTGCCGTTTTGTATGGAAAAATTTAAACGAATTTTTTTCATGTATTTTTTATTTGTATTAATCGAAGTAATCACCCACGAAATCAATGCATCTTTGCCAACGCTTTGGCAGTTTATTGATGCCCTTCTTAAAGAAATCAGCTGGACGGGAGGCAACAAATTCTTTAAAGGCATTTTGTACTGCCTCTCGGGTATTGAATTTTTTCCCGCCAAGAAGTTATCCAAATTCTGGAAAAAGTAGTAGTCTGTAGGCGCAAGGTCTGGTGAGTAGGGCGGATGACGGAGAGCTTCCAACCCCAGTTCTTGCAACTTGGAGACCGTCTGCTGTGCAGTATGAGGTCGCGCGTTGTGTAGGAGCAGCGGAGACGAGCGATTGACCAATGCTGGTAGGAGATGTGCCAGCTTCTCCATCATTGTGTTCAGTTCTTCACAGTACACATCTGCAGTAATGCTCACCCCGTTTGGTAAGAAGCTGTGATGAATCAAACCGGCGCTAGACCACCAAACAGTGACCATCACTTTTCTAGGGGTAAGTTTTCGTTTAGGGCATTGTTTAGGTGCTGAACCAGGATCCAACCAACTTGCTGAGCGCTTGCGGTTATCAAACAGGATCAATTTATCATCGCAGGTAACAATGCGGTTCAAAATTCCTTCATTTGTGTGTCTGTTGAGCAGTGCAAGGCACGTCTCGACGCGTACTTCGCGCTGGCGATCATTGAGTTCGTGGGGCACCCATTTCTCAAGCTTTTTTACCTTGCCAATTTGACGCAAATGGACTAATATTGTTTTGACGCTAACGTCGAAAGCTGCTGCTAATTAAGCCGTAGATTGTGTATCATCAGCTTCCACAATCGCCTTTAATTCGTCATTGTCGACCAAAGTCTTCGGACGACCGCGAGGTTCATTTTTCAGGTCGAAATTTCCAGAACGGAAGCGAGCAAACCAATAACAGGTGGTGCGTTGGTTTGTAGTGTTAGCTCCGTAAACGTCGTTGATGTTGCGTGCCGCTTGTGCCGCGTTGCTGCCACGACGGTACTCATATTCCATAATTACTCGAATTTTTAACGTATCCATGATGACGAAAAAGATTGAAATGCGATGAAAATTGTAACACTAATCAATAAACAAATGACTACTTTTGGAAAAAGAATTCTTTGTTTTTAAAATAAAATTAATTTTAAATTAGAATTCTTAGCCAAACAAAAATTATTTTGATTTGAAATGGCTAGTACTGCCGAACGGCAATTTCATAGGTAAAGACCTATTATACTCGTAATAAAGGGGAAAAATTTGTTATATGTTTGTTTGCATTGGAATGGACACCGAAACTACTAGATGGATTTTGATGAAATTTGGCACAGATATACAGTTGACCATGGGAAAGGACATAGGCCACTTTTTATCACGGGAAAATGTACAGTTCCTGCGGGATATCTTTTTGCGCGCCGCGAGTAACATCTATCAATAGGATGACTTTGAGTATTATTATTTATTTAAGGCCTATTAAAGTACGTTTTAAACTTACTTAGGGTCTCTACCCTGCACACTGCAACACGGAATGTTACGTATGAAGATGTATGGAAGTAAATATGCACGCTTACTTCCTACTCGATAGATTCTGATAGAAAATTTGCATTAAGTATGCGAGTCCGAACTCCGAAGGCTGCATTCACATAGAAGTCGCACAAAAGATTTTATAAGATGTTATTATTATAATATGTTTCATGATTTTTTTGATTTGCAGGTCCACTACTGTCCAAATGTGCTCGATGACCCTGAACTGATAGCCGGCAAGCACAGGACTCTGCTAACATTTACCTCCTACATGACCTCCATCATCGACTATGTGAGGCCTCAAGATCTCAAGAAGGAACTCAACGATAAATTCCGAGAGAAGTTTCCACACATTAAACTGACTCTGAGTAAACTGAGAAGGTCAATTTTATATCTACTAGTTACTCTAGTAGATATTTATATTTTTTTAGAAAAGTACAGTATACTATATTTTTTTAGAAAAGTACAGTAAAATTTATTCTCAATTTAAATTCTTTTTCGCAGCATCAAAAAGGAAATGCGTAAAATAGCGAAGCACGATAATGGTGGAATCGACCTGCTGTCGGTGGCACAGGCCTATGTCTACTTTGAGAAACTCATCCTTGCTAACCTCATCAATAAAGACAACAGAAAACTATGCGCCGGCGCCTGTCTCCTGCTTTCCGCCAAACTAAACGATGTCAAGGGAGAAATGCTTAAAGCTCTAATAGAGGTAGATGGCTTTTGTAGTTTGCACTAGTTATTTTCTTCTTTTGCATGGTACAACAGATCACAACTATGCTTTTGTATTTTAATGTAACTCTCATAAAAGTAATATCCAGATTTATCTAGATTAAAAACGTGAACGTTGAAAAATATGCGTGAACTTAAAAAGCTTATTTATTTATTAAAGTTACTAAAATGTTATTAATGAAGAGCTGATATACTTTACAGCGCATCGAGACAACATTCAGGCTGAACAGAAAGGACCTTATAAAGTTCGAGTTCGCTGTCCTTGTCGCGCTCGAGTTTGGTCTGCACGTGCCGCCGTACGAGGTGTTCCCGCACTACCAGCGGCTGCTACACGACTCGTGACGACGCCGACTCACCGACACCCGCCGACACGACCACACTCGCCGCCACGACCACACTCGCCGACACGACCAAACTCGCCGACTTGCCGACCCACCCGCTCGCCGCCGGGCCAGCATCGTCGATAACCTTCGACCGACTGCTTGGATGTAAGTTATAAAACAATATCATGCTCCGGATGTGAATATAAGAGACATAGGCATTTAATATCAAATATGAGCATAAGCCGAAATTTATAAGCGTATTTCCATTGTTGTGACGTAACCTTTACTTCCAAATTATTATGTCCCACTTTCCGATGCAAGTAATTGGTTGTGTTCGTGCACAAAACATAATTTATGATACAGTCTATCATACAGTATACATACAGTACGACCACGACCCCAATGTCTTTCGGCAATCGTCGCTTTTCGTATTATATAATCTGTCATTTCCATAGAAAAACGTAGATTGCAATAAGCAACATGGTTTTACTGTAGGGTGTTACGTATGGAGGCGCTGTTATGTTTTTTACTGACGTTAAGTATTCATGTTTGTTGCTAATTAAGATTTTAAAATGCTTGCCTATATATAAAAAGTAAGTTTTGATGTTTGGTTAGAAAATCATCATTCTGTGTATGTTTTTATGTGTAGCTACTTACATTTAAAATACCTAAATACTTATTTAAAATAAAATACTAGCCCATATTTCAAATAGTTATATTTAGCTA
The DNA here is from genome assembly GCA_037179445.1 of Phengaris alcon alcon. NCBI lineage: Eukaryota > Metazoa > Arthropoda > Insecta > Lepidoptera > Lycaenidae > Phengaris > Phengaris alcon. The sequence continues at coordinate 304,096 of JAYRCH010000225.1, forward strand.
AAGATTTTCTCTTAGGAATCTAGAATAGTACATAACTACATACCTACAGTAAATATATTCTAATATCTAACAAATCTTAGAATAGACCTACCTACCAACATAGTGAATCTACAGTATTTTAATACATTTTATGTAGTCCAAAACAGTAGTATGTCGTTTTTTTATTTAAAGAAGATTTCATTTATTTTTTTAACCATTTATCAAGAATAGAGTCTAAAAGCACACTCATTATTTTATCGACTTAAAATATTGTAATAGAAACACCATTGTTTTAAACACTTACGGATTGTGTCGCGGTGCACTTTTCTTTTTCCCGACGTTTCGGCTACTTTCCAGCGGCCGTGGTCACGGGATGACTAAGGTGGAGGACTAAGATAATAATTGAAGAATCTTCGGGTAGTTTGAACAACTTCAACAAATCTCTGTGGTCAACTACCACCTCAGTCTTCCCGTGACCACGGCCGCTGGAAAATAGCCGAAACGTCCGGGAAAAATAAGTGCACCGCGACACAATTCGTAAGTGTTTAAAACAATGAACAATATTCGCTTAAACATAAGAAATCAATATAGAAACACCAACTTAAAAGACTAGAATGTAAGTGTAAAAAAAACTGTATTTTGTCCCTAATTTATTGAAATACTTGCATTACTTAACATTGTAGACGACGAAATTTAGAACTTGGCTTTTTAAAGAAGCTGTAATCGATTAATAAATTATTTTAATTTAATAATAAGAGTGAGTACCAATATTTATCATCGTTATTTAAACATGTTGGCACTAATGGCCATTAGATTGTAATTTACATAATATTATGTAATATCGCTATGAACATGGTCGCTTAGCTAAAGGGTGCTTATTTGTATTACGACACCCAAAAGTGTTAAGAAATTAATAATCTAGTCTAAAATATTTTAGTTGTAGCATTTGGGTAGTTACTGTTTATAAATGGTTTATCTAATGACAGTCAAGTGAACTTAAAGTTAATAAATGTTGTCATATTATTTACAGAGTTTTAAATAAGGTATAGCGTATTTAGGTACATGTATTTTGCTCACTATTTACCAAAGATATATTTTAATAAATTATGATACTATGTAGTAAGAAAACGACTATATTACTATAACGACTCACAGAGAAAATTGTTTCTCTCTGAAAAAGTTTCTATGTGTGATCGCGAAGGGATACTCTCATCATTCACTTTTATCGAGACTTGTCGGCGGGAGTCTGGATGGGACTTGAAATTCAAATTTATTATAGTAATTAAAAAATATAGGTATTAAATGTTATTCAATAATCAATATCCATCAAAATTTACTCATGACAAGATTTAATAGTTATTAAAAAATAATGTGTTAGATCAACTCTTCAGACAGCGAATTAACTGTTATAACAGTATTAAGTTGAACTAAAATTAAAATGCACCAAAATATGTATAACTATCTTACAAAATAAATTACGAAGTCTTGTTTAATTTATTAAAAACTAGACTTTCAAAATATGTGTTTAATGTTGGTAAACTTTTCATTTTTAATGGTATTTATTATTTTCAATGCTTGTGATCCATTTGAACTCAATGTAATGAGGGTGTTTGATATTTTTTCTGCCATAAGGGGGCAGAAAAAATGCAACCCAACGCACACAAAGCGTCATCTGGTGGCGTAAGTGGTATCAAAAACGGTCAATACGAATTTTCGATTCATTTTCTGTAACCAGGCGGCGCTCGGTAGCCCGACGGTCCCAGTCGTGTCAAAAAGCTGTCAGGTGTCACGAATTTAAAAACCCTCATTAACCTAAGATGTTAATGTTATGATTGTTGATTTTGTTGTTAATGTAAAAATCTAAAAATGTTAATAAAATTATTTTGTTACATTTAGTTTTTTTTTTATCTATACCAATTTATAGCCCAGAGTTGTTGATTTGCTAATAGACAAAGAATGTCTTCTTTACCCTAGCCAAAAACAAGCTAGACAACATTTTACTTTGTAACACAATTTGTAACTATAATATTTTTTTAGTTAGATACAAACTACGATGTATGCAACAAAGCTGTCGTGTTTTTTCGTAACTATGATCGTTGTCTGTACACGGAAGATAAATAAGAAAAACTATTATGGGGGACTTTATAAACGAAATAGACTACAAAACAAAATGTTTTTTAGAATTTTTGTCCGAATGTCCGTACGATTGGGCACACATAACTTAGAATGGACTTAATCGATTTGGATGTGGTTTTCAATAATACGTTTTGGTTTGCTCTACTTAAAATTCAGTGTTTCATTTCAATCGGTTCATAAATAAAAAAGTTATGGTAATCTAAAGAATAATATATAAAATGCTACAGAAAAACCGATTAGATTTGGTTGAAACTTTACGTAGGTATTACCTTGTCATCCTACTAATATTATGAATGTGAAAGTTTGTGAGGATGGTTGGATGTTTTTTACTCTCACGCAAAAACTACTGGACGGTTTTTGATGAAATTAGCTACTACCATACCAAATTTGGTATGGTAGTAGCTTGAACTCTGGATTAAAACATAGGCTACTTTTTATCCCGAAAAAGTACAGTGTTCCCGTGGGATACTGTATTTACGCGGGCGGAGCCGCGGGCAACAGCTAGTGTACTTATATAATTCAAGTATATAATACAATGAGGAATGAGTGAGAAGCTCGATGGCCTAGTGGTCATAGCGCTAGCTCATGTTAAGCAGCCCCGGTCGTGGGTCCAACTAGGATGGGGACCACAATCCTTACCAATATTATAAACGCACCAACAGCTACTCAACGTATTTTGATGAAATTTGGTATGGTAGTATAGTGTAGACGCTGGATTAACACATAGGCTACATTTATATCGCAGAAAAATGTACGGTTCACACGGGATTTATTTTTGCGCGTACGAAGTTGCGGGCTACATCTAGTTTTAAATATAATCATTAGCAATGAATAATGATGAATCTAGAGGCGTCAAACTTGATTTGATTCGCGCCAAGTGATTTAGTCCGCAAAACTTGTTACAGTGTTTAGTTAATTAATACTTAGTTACCACGCACCTAAATAAATTATGAACGTGTGTAATATCCGTTCCGATCTATTTACATTTTGCACAGCATTGTTAGTTTATTATCCGTTCGTTAATTCGTTAGTGAAGTACGTGTGAAATGTGGCAAGAAAATGTTTTTCATTGAAATGTTCTCAAAAGTTAAAAGAGTGAGTAACTTAAACGCATTAGCTGCCAGTTATTATTTTATAGAGTTTTTTGGGAAGTCGTTTAAAAAATAGAGCACCAGAAGCCATCACTTATGTTACGTAGCTAGTGTAGAGATATTCCCCCTTTCCTTATAAAAATATGGATAAGCTATACAATGGTTTGTCCTTGTCTGATACGTTGGAAAAGTTGCTTGACAGACAAGGACAAAACATTGTATAGCTTATCAATTGTGTAAAGTTTTTTATTAGTAAGGTGGTAAATCTAAAAGTAACCTGTACCTAATTATGCTCGGGGTGCTAATGGGGTGCTAGTAGGTATAGAACTCCTGAATCCTGATTTATAGAGAGCTTTGACCTGTATTTTGAGGGCATTATTTTAGGTAAACCCGATATCTGTTAAACGTAGTTTTTTTAAAAATACAGTGTACTTATTCTGTAGACAGCGGATCTTTGTTTAAATAAATAAATAAACGTTTATTTCTTATCTACTTAAATATTATGGACAAATATGGGTAAAACAGCAGAATTGTACAATTTTAACAAATTTATGTGCGCGTGTTCTTGACCAAAGAGTCCATAAAAGTTGTTTTATCCGTCCATTTTTCTATTCAGATATTTGCTCTACTTACCGTCGCCTGCTCGTTCAGTGCCTGCTTGGGAAATGAAGGGAAAGACAAACAGTTGCACCACATAGACATACCCATAGAGGCTATGGAAGCGATGAGCTCTGCGTCCAGCTCTGATCTCAAGGAGGAGAAGCCAGCACCACCCTGGAGGCTGTGGAGACCCTGGAAAATCTGGCAATGGGGTTAGATCTCATTTGTAATAGAATTTGCAATAAAATAATTGTGACAGAATTATAGTTCCGTTCTTTACTTTGATACAATGTGCATAAATCGAAACTGTTTTTAAATCGCATGGAAACCGATGTACGCCTACCTGGTAACGTACCGTCACTAAAAGTCAAATTGGCTCAATATTCCTGCGAATTTTCCATGCCTTATGTAGTAGGTAGGTACTAGCGACAAAGTTCCTGCTCCGATCAGATTCTGTAATTTTTCCTTTGCACGGGGACGCCCCAAAATTTCTTAAGCACATAGGAAATAACAGCGTGATTGGTTAACGCGCACATCGTCGTGTGCTCGACCGTAAAAATGATTAGTTGTAATGTCGTGATCGTACTTCGTCTGCGTACTTTTTGGCGCATGCGCTGTGGCATCATCGAAACTTAGTACCTACTAATTAATAACAATGGTTACCTAGCAAGTTGTAAACTAATTTGAAATTTGCTTATAAATTGACAGGTAACCAAAAATAATCGCTTTTAATTGGTATTTGACAGCGAATGCGCCAACAAATATGCCAGCGAACACGGCCAAAGCTCAGGGGGTCTAGCAGTAACATTTGACAGCGGCGTAAACGTAACGTTATCGAATGAAATTTGTACGGGCGCTGTCATGATTTTGACAGATTTTCATATAATTCTCATTCGTTAATGTAACGTTTACGCCGCTGTCAAATGTAGCTGCTAGGCCCACAGATCTGCCGATTGACGACGCGCTTATTTTTTTCCCACTTTCCTATTTCTGACCCTCGCTTTTTATACCGGACTTGCTGAAATTATCTGTGCTGCGTTGTATTAGACTTCTGATTGCTTTACTGCTTGTGCGTGTGCACTGGACTGTTATCATTCATCATGAACAGAAACCTCACAAGGGAGGAACGCGTCCAAATTCTTGTTATGCACCAACAAGGGTACAGCATCGCAAACATATCACGGGAATTGAATTCCACGGTAAGTCATACTATTTTATTCAATAATAAATACGGTAATACTTTAAATGAATATTTGTTGCCCGCGGCTCCACCCGCGTAAATACAGTATCCCACGGGAACACTGTACTTTTTCGGGATAAAAAGTATCCAGAGCTTAAAATACTACGTTCAGTAGTATTTGCGTGAAAGAGTAACAAACATCCATTCATCCATCCATCCTCACAAACATTCACATTTATAATATTAGTAGGATAGTAGGATGTTTAGTGACTAGGTAATATAATATTATATTAATTATTATAATAATATTGTTTTCAAAATATGAATGAATGAATAATTCAAAATTCAAAATAAAATTATTATCGCATCGATTGCAAACGTCTTTGAAGCCGTTTTTTACGCGTGAGTATGATTCATCAATCATCATGATTCATTGCTGCCATGCGATTTTAGCCTTATTCCTGGTCGAGCGGAAACTTTGTCGATAGTACCTATACCTAACGACTAACGTACCTACTACCTAAGAAAATCATAGAAATGTGAGCTAGCGTATCTGTCGATAGCAGACGGCCATGTTTTGCAATTTTCGTCCCCAAAGTGTTTTGATTTCTACTAAGCAGTAAATTTTAAATAAGTACCTAACTACATTGTTTTTTAGATAAATCATTTAAATTTTAATCCCTATTTTTATCATTAGGTCGTACTTTAATAAGCGAGGGGTTCTCTAGCTCTGGCGACATGATGCAGAGTGCATCAAGAAGACTGCACAATCGTAATAAGAGATATTATCACGGAGATCTTAGATTGAAAAATAAGTTCAAATTCCTTATCAAAATACAAAAATATGAATAGTTTTAATGGTTGTTTTATTTCGATCATTAGGTACATACTTATTTGAATTGCCTCATAGATGTATTAAATTAAAAAGAGGAATTGTCTACGTACAAATATAAGGTAGGTACAGAAATGTCTGTTTATGCCTACCCTAACCTGGCCTAGGCCTAACCTGTGCAAGTGTTCGCTAAATGTCGCTTGCGATGCCTTATGTCAAATTCCATACATTTTCTTTTGGAACTTTGCCTTCAAAATTATCGAATGCATCTTGACTAAAGGACCTGTAGTTGCAAACTTGTTGCATTACAAGATTTGAGGGCTTTGCCGATTTAAAAAATTATTGCGGTAGACTGGCCCTTATGTTTTAAATTAGGTCCTGAGTTTAGCCTCAAAGTAAATGTACAGTCGCCGACACACATAATTATGGCATACTTATATTGTGGCAATTGGCATAAGCTCCCGGAGCCCTGAGTCATATGCTGTGTCATGTCATATGCCACAAAATATAACCTACCTTCAATATAATGTCAACATTGACTGGCTTAGATGTCAACTAAATAACCACAGCACAATAATTTACAGCGAATAATTTAATTATTTCAATCTTATTTCAACTACATAATGAGCAATGAATCTAAAAGAAGGGTCTCAAAACAAAATAACCGGAAGATTTTGCATGAGCATCGAGTCGTAAGTTCTCCCGGCGGCACGCAATCCTACTCCACGATCCCAAAACGTGGAACAGTCTCTACACAGAAGGAAATAATCGCTCAATTCTTTGATTCGATGAAAGAAAGTATAGTATGTTGCTGGATTATTGGTGATGATGAAAATGACGATGAAGAGTCGAAGAGCAACGAAACCTACAGCGATACGTCCATCGCCCACTCTGCAACAACGTCGAGCACAAATATCAAAACAACCGTTGGTTATATCATAAAGCTTACTTATAACATACATACGTACTTCCTATTTCAACAGTCTACATTATAGTTGTCTTTTACATAAAAGTGTTCTAGAACTACAGTTTTACGCTTAGGTACTGAATCTAAATAAGTAGGTAAGTACCTAAGTGTAGGTACAACTTTAAACTGAAACTTGGCTCGAATTTTTCAGTTACAGCATATTTAGTATTTACATAAGTTATATATAGGGATTAGGGGGTGACATAGAAATGCAATGATACAACAGCTTACAATTTTTTCATACCTACGTACCTACTTACAAATTACATATTTTTAGGGTTCCTTAAGTATTACGGAGTTTACGGATTTATAGTTTCGCTCTGTCCGTCCATCTGTCTGTATGTCTGTCCTCGCTTCTAGCTTCTGTAATTAGAACGTAAATTGATGTAATTTGGTATAGTTAAAGACTGTATATAGATCTCGGTTTTGGCATCATAATATAATAATAATTGTATATTTTAGGGTGGCTCTCATACATATGACGTGGGGATGAAAAATATTTTTCATTCTACCCAATCGTGTGGGGAATCGTTGGATAGGTCTTTTAAAACAAAGGAAAGGTTTCATACATGACTTTTTTACAAAGTCAATCATTTTTGAGTAATCGGCCTACAAAGTGGTTTATAAGTTGGTTTATAACTTGCAAGTTTCCGTACTGACAGATCATGCTAAAAACTCTTTAGGAAAATTATTTTGAATGAAATCGGACATATAGAGTGACCCTATAATAGTATAAAAAATTTTGCATTCAATCAAATGGCACGCATAAATCATTTTTGTGTTTATTACTTAATGCAAGAATATTACCTACTTATATTGTGCTTAATACTGCAATACAGCTTACTACATTCAATATTTTCTTATAGCAAAACTGTTAAGTCAAATAAAGAGTCAATCAATGCGCGAGTTGAGCTATTAGGTAAACAGGATTTTTAAATTTCTACATAAATAGATGTTATAATATACATAACGCGCTACTCCCTACACTATCTTATGGCACCTTAAGTTACGTTTACAATTTAAAGAGCATTCCAAGGAGAGATGAGAACATAGATATATTTAGTGATGTTTCGTTGTGAAAAAAGTTAGTTTTTACGTTTTTACTTTTAGATTGCTGAATCACAGCGCACAAGCAATTTGTCACTGTCATGTTTAAAAGGAACTGTACATTTTGTAAACGGTAATGTTTATGAAGGCGACTTATTTAAGAATCGTATGCACGGGGACGGATGTTACCAATGGGCAGATGGTACAAAATATCGGGTAACTTCCTACTATATCCTACTAATATTAGGTATTTACCTATGAAATTGCCGTTTTGTATGAAAAAATTTAAACGAATTTTTTTCATGTATTTTTTATTTGTATTAATCGAAGTAATCACCCATGCAATCAATGCATCTTTGCCAACGCAGTGGCAGTTTATTGATGCCCTTCTTAAAGAAATCAGCTGGACGGGAGGCAACAAATTCTTCAAAGGCATTTTGTACTGCCTCTCGGGTATTGAATTTTTTTCCCGCCAAGAAGTTATCCAAATTCTGGAAAAAGTAGTAGTCTGTAGGCGCAAGGTCTGGTGAGTAGGGCGGATGACGGAGAGCTTCCAACCCCAGTTCTTGCAACTTGGAGACCGTCTGCTGTGCAGTATGAGGTCGCGCGTTGTCGTGCAGGAGCAGCGGAGACGAGCTATTGACAAATGCTGGTCGGAGATGTGCCAGCTTCTCCATCATTGTGTTCAGTTCTTCACAGCACACATCTACAGTAATGCTCACCCCGTTTGGTAAGAAGCTGTGATGAATCACACCAGCGGTAGACCACCAAACAGTGACCATCACTTTTCTAGGGGTAAGTTTTCTTTTAGGGCATTGTTTAGGTGCTGAACCAGGATCCAACCAACTTTCTGAGCGCTTGCTGTTATCAAACAGAATCCATTTTTCATCGCAGGTAACAATGCGGTTCAAAATTTCTTCATTTGTGTGTATGTTGAGCAATGCAAGGCACGTCTCAACGCGTACTTCGCGCTGGCGATCATTGAGTTCGTGGGGCACCCATTTGTCAATCCTTTTTTACCTTGCCAATTTGACGCAAATGGACCAATATTGTTTTAACGCTAACGTCGAAAGCTGCTACTAATTTAGCCGTAGATTGTGTATCATCAGCTTCCACATTCGCCTTTAATTCGTCATTGTTGACCAAAGTCTTCGGACGACCGCGATGTTCATTTTTCAGGTCGAAATTTTCAGAACGGAAGCGAGCAAACCATTAACAGGTGGTGCGTTGGTTTCTAGTGTTAGCTCCGTAAACGTCGTTAATGTTGCGTGCCGCTTGTGCCGCGTCATAATATACGCGTGCCATAATTACTCGAATTTTTTACGTATCCATGATGACGAAAAAAATTGAAATGCGATGAAAATGTAACAGTAATCAATAAACAAGTGACTACTTTTGGAAAAAGAATTCCATGTTTTTAGAATAAAATTATTTTTGAAACTAAAATTCTTAGCCAAACGAAAATTATTTTGATTTAAAATGGCCAGTACTGCAGAACGGCAATTTCATAGGTAAAGACCTATTATTATAAATGTGAAGTTTGTGGGGATGGATGGATGGATGTTTGTTACTCTTTCACGCAAAAGCTACATAACGCATTTCGATGAAATTTTGTATGGTATTAGTTTTAGCTCTGGATTAAAACATAGGATTGAAAAAGTTCAATGTTCCGGTGGGATACTATATTGACGCGGGCGGAGCCGCCGGCAACAGCTAGTTTGCAAATATTTCCTCCGTAGTGACTATCAAACAGTTGATTTGCTCAGAGTCAATTTTCTTTTATAAATAGGTGTCCTATAAAATTTTATACCGACCTATTTATAGGGGTTTCGTATTTTTTGTAGGGTCAATTCAAAGAAAATCGTATTACTGGAACTGGACATATAGAATTTAAAGACAATACCTGGTACGAGGGTGAGTTCCTGAATAATGTTCGTCATGGCAAGGGACTGTACGTGGACTCAAGCAGACAACGGTCATACTCCGGCCATTGGAGTGGTGGGGCCAAAAACGGACAAGGGGGCATGTACTATACGAAAACATTTAAAAATACGTACGATGGAGAATGGCGTGATGTAAGTTACAAAAAAGTAGTAAAAAGAAGTGTCTACTTAAATAAAAAAGTAAATCGACTACTATATCCTAAATATTATAAAGGGGAAATATTTAATTGTTACTTGATTGTTAATTGAATAGGCTCCGAAACAGTGGCCTAATCAACCTCGCTTGCACATCGTAGCGCTCGAGTCGACACGGACGGTGGGAGTAATTTTGCGCAAATATAAGCTTTAAGGAACTTAGAATTCTTCCTACTTCTCCAACCTTTATTCTGATTAATTTCGTTACGGGTCCCAAGACAGATTTAGCATGTCCCTCGGGCACCCCTGAGATCATATCAAAGGTTTGTGTTTGATTACCGCTGTCGATCCTGGCTCACAGGAGTTTCAGTGGTGGGAATGTGTGGTGGTGGACCAATGCCCGTTAAAAAAAAATATAAACTTTATCTTCCATGAAATAATGAAAACCAATATTTATATGAGTTTTTCATTTGTTCTTCATCTAAATAAGGTTCATTTTTATAACGCTTTTATTAGTTTGCTTGCTTGTAACCGACTCCTTTGGGCTCGATTTTGTCCTACTTTGAACGATCAGATTTTATTCAAACTTTGCACACCTGTCAAAGACCGATGACAATGCCATAATTCGATTAAAATATCTGATTATCCTGATTAAATTCGACAGGATTCATCAATTTCTTTCCGCATCCTTTGCATGAGAGTATGAGAGATAGAACTAGTGCGCGAACTACGCATGCGTGCAGTTCCAGGCTTACTCTTTGGTCCCCCGGTTAATAGATAGCAAATCGTACTAAAAGGCAAAAAATAAATTATAGTTTATAAAAACTAAAAAAACACGCTTTTATAGAAAATCTAACTAAAATATAAAAAATAAAATGTCATAAATTTGGATTAAGAATAGTGTAAATGAAAAATTAATGTTTATTATTGTAAAAAAGCGTGGGGTGCAGTGTCTTCACCTGTACGTTTGTTTGTATGTAACCGACTCCAGTGGATTTGATTTTGATCCACTTCAAACGGTCAAATTTCGTTTAAAGTGATTTTATAAGATATTATCAAAGTGAAGATCCTTCTCATGTCTGCCAATAAAATGTTTATAACTATTGACACTATGCACCCCACGCTTTTTTACAATAATAAACATTTATTTTTCATTACACTATTCTTAATCCAAATTTATTAAATTTTATTTTTTATTTTTTAGTTAGATTTTCTATAAAAGCGTGTTTTTTTAGTTTTTTTAAATATAATTTAGTATCCATACAAGCCGCTGGCAAAAACATAGATATTTAAGTAATTTTAAGCATTAAACTTAAAATATTATTCGTCTCGTGCGTGGTGCGATGGACGGAATTGTTTTGACAGCGTAATTATTTGGGTACAAATTATTTATTGGTTTGTTGTACCTACTGTATTTTATTACCTACTTAAATAAATAAAAATAATATTAAAATATTTATTATAAATAAGTAATGTATTACTTAATACATAAAAGCCGATAAAATACATAGACGGCAGGTAATTATTTATTACTTTACTTTAAATTCTACGTATCCGGACCGATTGAAAAGATAACGGTATTTTTAATCACTTCTTAATTCTGTGACAATATTTTGTAGCGAATAACAGAAGTTTGGAAATTTCCCATATTTTGCATGAAAGTACTTGTTTAAGGAAGCACATGATTATTACAAAGATTACAAGGAAAGTTATATTGATGGATCGTCAGTTATTTTCCATTTCACATTGTCCCGTATCGTAATTTATGTTACGCTCTGAAACTGTGATTTTTGTGTTTAGATAAACTTTTTTATTTATAATCTAACCTGTATAATGAAAAATAACGATGACTGTTCTCGCGGAAAAGTTCTCTAGAATTAATGTATGTAGGTAATGTGTTGTATACATTAAATTAAAAAACCTAAATAAGAGGGCGGCAAAATTGTCATCATTAGATCACATATGCTACTTTTATCGTGGCAAATTTTGCGCGCACGATGTCTAGTAAGTTCTTTTGCAAAAGAAAACGCAACTTTTTACTGCTACTTTTTATTACGGTTCCGTACCCAAAGGGAAAAAACGGGACCCTAATAACCATTCGCTGTCACCAGGCTGTATCTTGTGAACCGCGATAGCTAGACAATTGAAATTTTCTGAGTAAGTACTTTTGTTGCCGCAATTACAAGAAATACAAAATCTGAATAAATAAATATTTAAGGGCAACAGGTAGACCCTTGAAATATTCACAAAATATTGAGTTGTATAATTATTCTCGTTCAAGAAATTAAAATAAAAATATTAAAAAACTTTTTTTTGTGGTTTTTTGATCGATATTAATACTAATATTGGATAAGTAGATAATGGTACAGAACCCGTACGCGAGTCCGACTCGCACTTGGCCAGTTTTTATCGAACATAGCAATATACCATGCTTATACTTAATAATTATAAATATTTATATTAGAATCGACGTCATGGATCCGGATTGCGGAGATATTGCCCGCAAAGTGGCTACGATGGACATTGGAATAATGACATTCGTGAAGGAAACGGTTTAATGATATGGCCGAATTCCGATGTAAGTTATATGATATAGATGCCTTATAGCCGTCATTAGTCTCAATAGTATCTATCATTTATAATTTTTGCCTACAAGCCCGCGGCCATGGATTTGCAGGCATACATTTGGATGGTCAGTACGGCGCTTTATTTTTTTATAAAATTGTATCAAAGTGTCTATAGTATATGCAAAAAATTAATAAAGGTAGACGGTAGGAAGAGTAAAGGTTAGTAAGTGGGTACGTACAACCTTTTGCCAAATTAATCATTCATTAATTCACCATTAATCATCAAAAACATTTTTTCAGATGTATGATGGTGAATGGAAGAATGGTTTGATGTGTGGCAACGGTAAATATATTTGGAGTTCTTTTAACAACGACTCTATGTCTCTACCCGCTCTATGTGTGTACCGAGGCAGCTGGGAGGGCGGTCTACGTAACGGACAAGGCGTTATTGATTTCGGCTTTGGAATGGGTTCATGTTATAGAGGACAATTCAAAAATAACAGAAAGAACGGCGCGGGACAACTAGTAACGAATAACGGACTCATATTACAAGATATCTTGTTCATCGATGATAATATCAGCATACTGAATAAGTACTACGAAACCACCTACGATAATACGATGGAGAACAATGTAGTTCTGGAAATGTGTAATGAACTAGAGATCGAACATCACATACGGGAAACTTTTCAAACTAGAATCGAATTTAGAGATAACAAAATCATTAAAGAATATCTAGAAGCTAATTATAATATGACTAAGGAAAAAATCGGCGACACAGTAAATAATGATGTTGTAACAAATTTTAATGACTTGATGGAATTTGAAATTAGCTCTTTGCGTAAATCGCTCATGTATTACCAAAAACAGCTGAAGCGTATTTACAACGTCTACGCTACGGTCTGCAACGATAAGGAAATTAAATTTGAGCCCGTACTTATGAGACTATATTTGTGGCAAATGTATTATGACTGCAGAATTCATCACAAAGGATTAACATTGTACGAAATTGACAATCTCCTGTCCAGAAATGCAAATTGGCAAACAAAGCAGTCGCACGATCCGTTTGAAGATATTTACTTTTGGCAATTCCTTCACAGTTTGATATCGGTAGCGACACACATTTACGCCAAAAAGTATATAGCGAATAGAAAACCTAACACCGTTCTTGCAAGTGCTTTTAGACAGTTTATAGATGATGATGTCTTACCGCGAGTTGGCGAGAAAAGAGGTAACAAAATTTTACTTGATCTTTGAACATTATGGCTAGGTATTCTAAATTATTCAAGAAGTAAAGTACTAATCACTTTTATAATATCCTACTTAAACTATTATAAATTTGAAAGTTTGTGAGTGTGGATGGTGCATCCATCTTGTGTTGTTTGTTACTCTTACACGCAAAAACTACTGAACGGATTTCTGAATTTATGAAGTTTGGTATGGTAGTAGTTTATACTCTGGATATAGACATTGGCTAATTTTATCCCGAAAAAGTACAGTGTTCCCGTGGGATACTGTATTTTATATGATTACTATATTTTACGGAGCCGCGGGAAAAAGCTAGTCTTATCTATATTTTACTTACAGGATATCTTGCAAATGGATATGGCAGAGTTATACCTCTTAAAAGTCTTTATACACTTTACCTCGGCCTGGACAACCCGTGCACAGTACAATCTATTATCTGTAGAATACACAAAAGAGGTTTACCTAAGAACACGAGTAGTGCGAATACTCGAAAACTATTCAGAGGAAATAATACTTACATTTATGATGATGAGGTCTCCTTCATATTCGGTTGGTACCTATATTTAATTTTAAGGCAATCCATATGTGGGTCGTATATACTAACTAGCTGTTGCCCGCGGTTCCGCCCGCGTAAATATACTTAGTATCCCTCGGGAACATCGAAATCCGTTTAGTAGTTTTAGCGTAAAAGAGTAATAAATATCCATCCATCCATCCATCCATACATCCATCCACACAAACTTTCACATTTATAATTTTAGTAGGATAAGTAGAATTTTATTTTTCTGAAATAATATTTTTTTTTGTTTATAAATTATTGCATGTATGATAGTCATTAATATACCTACAATTATGATAATAAATGATATTATAGTCGCATAGCTTGGATAATATTAGAAAAAATATTCATAGTCAGTTTTTAATAAACTAAGCTGATAGTTTTGTAACATGCTTACCGACTTAATCGTAATATTTATTCATAGTGCCTGGTTCATCATTCTAATTTGATTTTTCCAGATAATATTCATCCCTATGTTCTCGATCTGAACATCGGGCCGCAGGGTTGGGATCTGTCGAGCTTCAACAACGTGCCCCCGAAGGCGATCATTAAAATATTCTCAAAAATATTCCCCCAAATAACTGAAACCAAAAAAGTTATGATTCTAGACACACAACTAACATTCTTTGAGTTTTTCGAAGCTTTCGTTGCATTGGCAGAAGAGAGTGTAAAATTAGAAGAAATTGCAAATTTTAGTCTCGTACAATAAGATTTTTACAATACTAGAAAATACGTAGTACCTTTGCTTAATACATTTATTTATTATTTTTAGTTATTATTATTAAACACATGTATAATTTACGTAATAATGGCTTTGACTATATTTTTTAAAAGAGTATTACTTATAAAATTCTTGATAAAATAGAACGAGCAGTTTTACAAAAACTGGTATTAGATAGTGTAAGAGCGATTCCATATTTATCCGATCCGATATCCGATATTGAAAATATTGCAACATAATATCTGTCTTTCTTATTCGGTCCGATATCGGATCGGATAAATGCAAAAACGCTCTAAGAATATTGGAAATTTGTTAATGTTGATGGAATGTTGGGGAATTTGTTTAGTATCTGCTATACCCATAATACGCGCAGGTATGCAACATCGTATAAAAATTAAACTAATTCACGGTCCAGCCTGCAAATCCAGCACCTGTACTAAAGTGTCGCTTTTAACGTAACCGTCAAAGAATCTATACGTATAGTTTAAAAAATTAACCACTATTTCTCCAGGTCACGATATAACTTGAGAACGGGTGGACCGATTTGGCTAATTTTAGTATTGAAATTATTGTCAAAGAGAAGTTCAGAGAAAATTTAAACGGTAAGAAATATTGAAAAAAGGCAAGGATAATACTAAAAACGACCATTTAGTTCCCATGCTAAAGCGCCTTACTCACCGTCCAGCCTGCAAATCCGGCATCGGTAATAATGGGCGCCATTAGCGTTCAGGCCGTGGACTTGTAGGCAAAAATTATAAATAATTGACACTATTGACACTTATGACGGCCGTTAATACTGATGCTGGACTCGCAGGCTGGATGGTGAGTATGGCGCTTAGCTGTTCACTTGACTGTCGGCCCTAGTAGGTTGGTAGGTGTAGATGTAGGTGGAGTCATATTTATTTATTCCTGTTTAACAAGGTATGTCGGCACAGCTATTAATCATATAATTTTATCATCCTGCCCGTCCAGCCTGCAAATCCAGCGCCAATACTTACGGCCGTCATTAGTTGACACTAAGTATTTCCATTCGTTATATTTTTATATCGTTTTATTTTTGCTTAATAGGATCAGGCTGCTGGATAAGGTCGTATGTATTCGTATGTATCGGAAGTTTGAAACGATGTTGTCAGTCATTTTATGAAAATAAAACTAAAATGCCCGTAATATTTATCGATTCGGTAAATTAAAATAGATACCGAGAGAACAAAAATGCATTTGTCCAAAAAACCTCGCCAAATATTATTTTCTAAGAATATCTACAACCCCAAAGTCAAAGTACAACATTGGGAGTATCAAATGCTTGCAGAGAAAAGGGATAATTACGTTTATCGCGATCTTCTTAGCAATCATGTGAGCACGTACCGACGACTGGGGAATCAAGAAGATGAATTTATTACTGAAACCAGACACATGCTGGAACAAATTTTAACGAAAAATGATTTTATTTATTCTTTTAAGCCTATGAAGAACTGTAATTCCTATTCGGATACCGAGTAAGTTTATTCACGTATACCAAAATTCAACTGATCATGGTTCTATACGCGCCTTTTTCGTGTCGTGTAGGAGAAAAGCTACAGGGCGATACGGTGCCGTAGCCTTCTACAAACTGCGTAGCGCGCTACGCACGTAAACACGTAGCAGGCTACGTCGCTCCTGCGTAGAGCCCCTTATTATGGGAAAACTTATCAATAATGTATGTAATATGTATATATATTATGTATGCTTCACACCACGTCAATCTGGTCCCGTGATAAGTATCCGAAGAACTTGTGTTACAGGTACCAGACAACGGGAAGTATATTTAATACTTTTATACCTACCCCCTTACTAAGAAAAATATTAACGCAATGGATAAGCAATACAATGTTTTGTCCTTGTCTGTCAAGCGACTTTTCCCACATATCAGATAAGGACAAAACATTGTATTGCTTATCCACTGTTTAAATATTTTTATTAGAAAGGCGTTACCTACTTGAAAAAAAACCATCTGTTTCCTATAAACCGGGCTACGGCATAGATAGCATTTTGTAGGAAACAGCTGATTATTTTTTTTCAAGTAGGAAAGTTGGCCCCATAGTAAAAGTTACTTATATTTAAGAGTGGATATATCCTGAAAGTTTGGATGCTGACTGAAAAACACCATGTTAGGTCCTTACATATGAAATTGGCGTTTTGTCGTACTGGCCACTTTGATCTCAAATATATCTTCTTTGGTTAGGAATTCCAATTTAAAATTTATACCGCTATTTACTCATGCATTTGTGTTTCGAAAACCGTAATTCATTTGTTTTTTCCTCTTTTGATTTTTTCTTTGCGTCACTCTGTTTACAAAATGGAAAACTTGAAATATCGTATTATTTTCGAGGACGTGTTCCACCGTGGCACCAGTACTGAAGAAACGGCTCGAAGGATTAATGATGTATATGGCGGCGGCGTCGCAAAAGAAAAAACAGTGCGTTTTTGGTTCCAACGTTTTCATTCTTGAAATTTCGGCCTGCAGAACAAGTCCCGCGGACGGCCGGAGACCAAAGTTGATAATGAAGAATTGAAGGCTATTGTGGAAGCGGATCCATCGCAAACCACGTCCGAGTTAGCTGCAGGCTGCGGTGTTAGTGATAAAACTATATTAATCCACTTGAAGCAAATTGGGAAGGTGAAAAAGCTTGAATGGTGGGTACCTCATGAATTGAGTGCAGCAAATCGATAAACGCGCGTCGAGCAATGGTATATACACTGCCGGACACATAAACTGCATCATAGTGCAAGATAACTTTCAATGAAATATAATTAGTGAAAGTGCAAACTATTATTATTTATTTCAATGATAATGCAAAGACTGGTTCTTAATCTGATAAAAAAATCAATTCAAGTGTGTATAGGTCAACTTTTCTCACTAAAACAATCAAATTACACCTTTTGCAGCTTTTTGGAATGAAACAGTGAATAGAACAAAAACGGCTTTATTATGAAAATTTTACAATACTAAGAAACCTCCTCTTGCCCTAATAACTGATTCAAGTCGGTTTCGCATCGACCTGATCAGTGTTCTTAAAAGACCTTGCGGAGTATTGTCCCATTCTTGTTACAATGCAACTCTGAGCTCCGCAACCGTTGTTGGGACCGGATTTCTTGTAAATACAGCTCTTTTTAGGTTGTCCCACACGTGTACTATAAATCCGCTAAATGGTACCACATGAGGATCTAATATATCCGTTATATAGCGATGTGATGTTAAACCACGGTTACCACGGCCATGTGTGTCTGCGTCAATAAGCACAAGTTCAGTTCGAGCATCCATTGATATGTCGCCTCTAACCATACAAACCCGCCTCCAAATGGAACCCTCTCCTCAATGCAATGTTGAGTATATCGCTCTCCTCGTCTACGGTAGACTAGTCTGCGACCATCAGCACCGTACAAACAAGTCCTACACTCATCAGTGTACTCATCAGTGTATCATAATACGGAAGCCCATTGCTCTTCAGTCCAATTTAAGTGTTCACGAGCAAATCTTAGTCAAGCTTTCCTGTGAGCTGCAGACAATTTTGGTCCATTTGCGGGTCTGAAAGGTGTGATATCACGCTCTTTTAGCCTTCTTCTTATGGCTCGTGCACTAACTGCTACGTCACGTACCTGGTGGAGCTCATTTTTAATGCTTATAAACGTTAAAAATTTTTTTTTAACGTTTATAAGCATTGCAAGGAATTGCGATTTTGCAAGGAAGTTGTCACAATAAACCTGTCGTCACGAGACGTTGTCACCCAAGTTCTGCCGGTTCCACTTCTTCTTTTGAATGAACCTGTCTCCATAAACCTTCTGTAAACTCGGGAAACCGTAGACTAGTTTACATTTAAATCTGCAGCAATTGTTCGTTTGTCTAGGCCTTACAGCACTAGAGCAACAATTTGTGCGGCTTTTTCGGACGATACGTCCATATTCGTGAGAGAAAAACGTATTTAAAATGAAAACAGACTAGCAATTAAACAATTAGTAACGATCTTTCTTTTGTGACACTACCATATTTAAATTTGATTTTGTTTTTGTGTTTATAAACCAGCCTTTATTTTCCAATACCAATAAATGTAAAAAGTTTGCATATTTCGTAATAAAATTTGATTGAATGTGTTCTTGCCCTATGATGCAGTTTATGTGTCCGCCAGTGTACTTTGATTAAATAAATATATTATGTTTTAAAAAAAATCTACTTTTGTTCCTCCTTTACAAAACGCCAATTTCATACGTAATGACCTAATATTATAATATATTTAATTTTTATTATATTTTACACATATTTAATACTCATCCATTAACCAGAAACACAGAAAACTTTTTGTCTCCTTGGCGATATTAGTACCCGCGACCTTCGGCTAACCTAACCACTGAGCCACAAACTCACAGAGGTTGTCATATTGTGAAACTACATTTACCTAAGAGTATAATATTGTTATAACATGATGGTTACAATAATTTAGAATTTTTAACTAATAACATGTGTTTATTTTTATTGAGAAAAATAATATGAAGGTCTATTTATACTCTTGAGCACTATTGTTTATAAAATATAGGTAAGTACTTGATTTGTTATGACTCGTATAAAAATGAGGAACCACTGTTTAAAAAATGTAAACTTACAGTTATTACTCAATGCTGCAGTTTCCTTTCCTTTTCGTGCTCGTGGCTATACATTGTATGTAGGCACCATTTAGGTGGGATCGTTATATCCGTGTATATATTGTATAAGCTACAATAACATAATATATGTCCAATAAATTACTCTTATTAATGAGTAGGTCACCCGAGCGCACCAATGCGCCTGAGTTGGAGTTCTGTACATCGCCGTACATCACAACTCACCAGGGCGACTTCAGGAATCCGTACCCCACTGTCATGAAGCCGGTAAGCGATCCATTTCGAATGAACTACGTATGTACTACAGCTATAGGTAAACTGTTCAGAAACGTTCTTTCTAATCTTATCCTCATGGCTGAGGGACCATCAAAATTTGCTTAATGGGATATACTTATAGGGCTTCTCTCTGTTGTTGGCCTGGTGAAATGTTTCTTGAAACGTGCAGCTAGCAGCCTCCACGATCGCGTCTGTCTATCGTATATAGGCACTCCGCCTCTACTCCTTTTCCTCTCCATCGGAAACATTGCGCCACAGTAAAGGATCCATCTAAATCGAGACTTATTTTTAGGGTTCCGTAGTTTACGTCTCGGAACCCATAAGGTATCGTCATGTCCATCCGTCCGTCCGACGTCTTCGGCTTACCGTCCAAATGGTTAGTACTAGAAAGATAAAACTTTGCATGGCTATGTGTATTTACTTACTACTCGAGAAAGTGCTAAGTTAAAATCACAAAAAATATTTTTGTTTGGGGTAAAAATACACGTAAAGTCGTAATGAATTTTTTTCTCAAGTCTACCCCATAGTCTGGGGGATACCCCACACAATGATAATTAGGTCTTTTAAAAACATTGAGAGGTTGCTAAAACGATTTTTTAATTTACTTATCGTATCGGTATCGGATATTCAAGTTTAAAGCGCATTTTTTTTTAAATAGCCCCTTGAACCTTTCTTCTTCTTCTTCTTGAACCCTTCTAAAAGCTAATCGGCTGGCTTGAAAAATCTAAAAAAAATAATTATGGTAGTCTATGTGATAAACTTTAAAGGAAAACTATAACGGCTCATATAACTTTCTTAGTTTAGGTTAGTATAGATGCCTAACTTATAAAATGCGCTTACATGGAAAACTTTGTACAAAAATAACGAAATAATAATTGAACATATAAAATATTGGTACGGAACCCTACGTGCACGAGTCCGACTCGCACTTGTCCGGTTTCTTGTGTTCGTATTCGCACTGTTTATAATAAAGACTTTATTATAGGTAGCAAATAATACTAAGTACATTTAATGTATGACGTAGTCTTCTGAAAATCATATTTATCTTTTTAGCTACGAATGCCGTCAGTGCCGTTTATGCTAAACCGAGAGATATGTTCAGACTTGACTCAAAATTACGGAACCGCGCCCCCTGCCGGTGAGTACCAGTTCCTGGACGCGCACACGCCCATACACCATATCCGAAGAATGAGGTTGTTCCGGTACCAATCCTTCAACCCCTGTACATGTACCAGAGACTTTCCTTCGTTCATGGCACAGCCGCAGGAGAAATGAAATACTTGATCTATACTTTATTGTTTTATTCAATTTCCTTAAAAATAAACATGCATAATTGAACAAAGATTTTTGAACTAAAATCGTAACGTAAACAATATAAAATACGTTATTTGATGATTTGCAGACAACCCAACACTCACAACTAAGACAAATGTAACAAAAAGAAATTAAACAATAAAAAGTTACTAACTAAAACGACATCGATAATTTGTAACCAAAATCTAAGCATAGAAACTTCAATGAAATAAATTATTCAAATTAAACTAAAATTGCGAAATCAATAATATTAAAGACTTAAAAAGATTAAAGATTAAAACAAAGTTTTACAAATAAACCTAAAACACACTTGTCACACCCAACCCTCTATATTAGTTTTTAACGACGTGGGAAGGTATCACGTGTTAGAGTTAGCTCATACAAAGACGCGACGCGACTAGACGCGGCGCTGCATTTTTAAGATAGCGATTAAAATATTAACTATATTCACTACACAAGATACACGTATACAAGCGGCGCCGCGCTACACAGTCCGGTGCAGCTCAAAATTCGAACTCTTGCAATGATAAGGATCAATTTTGAATAGCTATCTTAAATATGCAGCGCCGCGTCGCGTCTCGGTGTGAACGGACACTTAGTATAATTGCTGCACTGCTTCATCGCTAGGGTCGTATCTCACAAGTGCATTTTCTCTAGCCTAGTTGACAGTTAATGAACACGTATGTAGCCATTTTCCGTTGTAAATGACTAAACAGCTGCATAAGAATTTCACTAAACATATAATCGTATGAAGCCCGTATGTTAAAGTAGAATAAATGATTTTAAAACAACAAAAACAATATATCGATACAACTAATATACTGGAGACAATATCACCAGTATACTAGTTGTATTGATATATTAATTAAAAATATAAAGGAAATCTATCGCTCTAAACATGTTTACTTGACTGTTTCTTGTGATTAAACCTTTTTGTTAATTAAATTGTACAAGTTTATATGGCGCGGAAATGTAATGTATTTTTATTGATAAATAAAGATTTTAAAAAAATGGTATGTTTAATAATAAGGATTGACCAATAAAAAATTAAATATAAGTAATAACGGGTAAATTAAATAATGTAAAAAGCTATGAATATTAATACTATTTCAGGGCTGAAATATTTACTAAATTCAATACGAAAGCAATTCAATAAATTATAACGTCTTCACCACTAAATTGGCTAACAATATACCTAGTTACTAATGATAAGTGTGCAGTAGGTTCAAAATTAATCTTTAAAATTGGGGCGACATCTATCGTGACATGCGAGCAATGAAGTCTTGATATTACGTGTAATTTATATGGTAGCACCTCCCTGGACGTATCAACTTCAATAAAAACAGATTTTACAGTAATTAATGGAATTTGAATTATGTCTGAAACCGCCATTCATATAATTTATAGTATAAGATCTTAAATAAAAATATAAAAAGCTACTTACTAGGTTTAATCAGACAAAAGGAACGTTAAATCTCATATTTTATAGTGACTTGTATGTCTTTGTAGCCTAACATCGTTATATTACATATTATTATGTCGCTTCGCCTTACTTCACGCCACTAAGATTTAGATATGCATGTATTTAATATTTATGTTTACTACACAAGAGTTCAAATCCTCATTTAAGCTCATGATTTGATTTATGCATTTTTTTAAAGAGACAGAGAGTAGCAATATAAAATAAAGCTACATGGATTTAAATCTTAAATTTTTTACAATTTATTTTAATGTTAATCATGTGAATAGTTAATTTAAGATCAGAATTGTATCTATAGCTAATTTTTCTGTATGTATTTACAATGTGTTGTATGGTGTTGTGAAAACTAAGGCCGCTTTTAGGAATAATGATAAGTTTATAACAGTTTTTAATTATACAGTGGCTGAGCATACACATTACACATGCTATAGCTCCATCAAAATTCAATGAAGAATGAGGATATTTTTCCGAAAAAGATTTCTACGACACACTTGTAAGTTGTAACAACTTGCTTGTACACACAGTACTGGTGTAGTCTGCATTGAATTTGGACAGAATATGGAGAACATGGTAAGCAAATTCATTATCAATTTTAAGAACTATTAACTGTAATATATTCATGCTTTCAGTAACGAATAAGGCCAATAGTAGAAATTCTATTTTTTGAGGAACTGTTCCACAAAAATTAAAATTTATGTAGCCATTTTATAACCTCGTAACTTATGTTTATTTTGTTTGTTCTAAAAAAATATAGCATAAGCAGTAAACGATAGATCATTAAAGATATTCCCCTTTACTAATAAAAAGATTTTCCCAATGGATAACTTAAACAACTTTGCTGTCTTTGTCTGTCAAGCGAGTTTTCCAACGCATCAGTCAAAGACAGCAATATTGTTTAAGTTATCCATTGTGTAAATCTTTTTATTAGCAAGGGGTATATAATATTATATCTAAAACTTTTAAATATTAAGAGTTGAACTGGGTACCCTGTTACTATTAATTAAAGTTTTTATATATTATCATACAATAAAGTAATATATTATATTGATTCTGCCCTATGAATAATTCATTGTTTGTGCAATATTATTTTATAGGATACTGTAATAATGTTTTTGAATGTTGATCTCTTACAAAAAAAGCAGCTTTCAAATAAATTTAGAAAGCTTTAAAAATTCCGAATAAGTTGGCCATGATCACAAATGCATTTTTTGTAAATGCAGGTGATTTAAATTCATAATGAATTTTATAATTAATTAGTCGTACTGGCTCTTATTTTTTTTATTGATAAGATGGTGATTCTTGTTAAATTATTATTAAATAGGCTACTTGACTCATATATAATTTCATACATTGAAGGAGTGTTTCTTTTAGTACTTGGCTTAGGAAAATGTTTTGTAGCGATATCATAAATAAAAAATTTAAGATTGATCAATAATGTTGATTTAAAAATATGTATTTTTGTTTTCTACTGATGAAAACACCTCGAAGTAACGGAAGTTATTTCGAGCAAGGATGTGACGACACAAACATACTACACACATATATAGTAGTGAAACGGAACGTTTCTGTAAATAAATAGTTCATGACATCTTAAAAAGTAATTTATGTCAAAACGTCTAAACTAGTACGACTATAGCACAGGTTACAAATAGTACTAGTATGACATCACAGCACAGATAACCTATCAACCAACATGGTGAAGTGTTTTCGGCAGTTTTTAAAAAGTGTATTTTTTTAATATATTTTTTGTAGGTTTTTAGGTTTCAAAATAATGTAATATTTTTTTGTTGTGTTGTGTAATGAAACAATTATGAAGCGTTTAGGACATAAATGAAAACAAGGTCAAGTAGCCTATTATACATAACTACAATATATCGTAATACATAACCATACCTTTTATATTGTATCTATTGATAGACTCTTTATTGAGGTAAAATTATACACAACAGCTAAATAGTAGGTCCAGAAAAAAATCCTCAATAAATAAAAGAGTAACAGGTTACATTTTGTGCATTATCTTAAGTTATGAAATGATTATAATGATTAATCAAAAAATTCTTAAAGCACTTACCGAGATGTTTTCTAGACCTAGCATTTTATGTCAAACAAACAGTTTTTTTAAAAAACAGTTTAAGTAAGAAATAAATATTTTATATTACAAATTACATGTAATAAATATGTACTAGGTTCAATATAATAAGTCTATTGTAGAAACATTGCAGCTATCTTACCGATTTAATAACTGTATTTCATTTGGAATTGATAATACAGTATTAATGAGTACGCCTTCTCTTAAACCCTTTACCTTTTTTTGATTTTAGTTTATGTTTGTGTGCTATGCTCCGGCTGCCTGTGACTTCATCAGCTAGCATTCCAACAGTAGTAAGTTTTCTTCTTTTGTTTTTTTCAGCTTTTGTAACTGGTAATCTTGTAAGATAATTTTCCTCATACTCTGTTTTCTCCTGTTCATATTTCGATATAGAATGCTTCACATGATTACCAGTAGTAACTTCAGTTGGAGCTTCCGAATATTCTTCACGCAGCTCCCTCATAACACTTGAATTAAGGAATTGCTTTTTAGCTCTCTCTTTATTTTTCTGTTCACTACTTGACCTAGAGAGACTTTCTTCAAAATGTACTGCTGCCAGTTTTGGAGGCACGTAAATATTTGACTTGGCCGACTTCTCTTTCTGCTCCTGCTCCTCTTCAGACTGGTTGCTCGAGTCATCATCATTACCATCAATCTTACTGAGAAGGTTGTCAGGATTGGCCCGATATGACTGAGGATCATCTTCTGATGTTACACCAACTACTGCTGTTTTGACAAGCTTGTCAATTTGATATTTTAGTTTAGAATCAATTGGTCTGATCTTTTCGAGAACCGTGCGTATTTCAATCAAGCGGTCTATTGATGGATCAGACTCTATTTTTTCCCCAGAACATTTTCTTAAGACAATATATGTTAAATTAATCAGATAGCTCAATAACATTTGGTATTTCATTTCCAAGAAACTGAGACCTTTGTCTGTAGAAACCTCGCCACTTTTTACGCGTACTAACATATTATCAACTAGCTGTGAGACTTGTTGAACATTCATGTTCATTTCTGTGAGTAATTTTACAGCCTGCGGCAAATCTGGATGTTCAACCTCATCTGTGGCCTAAAATATACAATATATATGTTACAATTACATTTTAAAGTGACATTATGCAACACACCATTTAAAAATAAGCAAAAAAACATACCTGAACCATGTTGGTTTTTCACGTTTATTTTTAACCTTAATCAACTGGGTACCAATGAACTAGCAATACGCATTAGAATTGTGCTATGAATTTAGCATAGGTTTTAAATAATAAGATTTGTGTTAATCGAGAACGAGAAATAATATTTAAAAAAAATCGTAATTTACGCACAGACGCTTTCCTCAATCTTTACCTCAAGCTTTTGACACACGCTGTCATTTTAGTCAACGAGTGAATCATAGCCAAATACTTTTTTTAAATATTTCTTACTGTAGGCTTAAAAGTTGTTTCTCTAATGCCAAGTTTAATCACATTTAAGGCTGGGAGTATGCTTCGGAATCCGGAACGCCAAAGAAAATTCAGGCCACAGAAAATAGAACTCTGCGATAGTACATTAGAGTTGCAAATAAAAGTTTCGAGTGTCGAGCTGATAAATATGACATTGACATTTGACTCGACACTCATGTGTTCGATTTTCAACTCTATGGAATTAACACAGATTCCTATTTTCAATGCTTATAATTCTATACGGGCTTCCGGATTCGATAAGTAAGGTGGATATTCCTTATGTAACCTATCTTCCCATAAATTAATCTGACGTGCTCGAACATATCCCCATGTCCCCTCTTTAGCTCCCTAACTATACTATATTTCCATCTTGCATATAAACAAAAGTTTTCAGTGACGGTTTTAGTGTCCCTATCAACATTACGGTAGCTTATATTTTTAACATCTGCAGTTTTAATTTCTAATTGTTTTATTTAAGATTATAATGCTCTAAGATATATATTTTATAGATTTAATTCCTTGTTGAAAATTGACTGTCACATAGACTGTATGTTTGTGACTTTTGAAATTAAAGTTTGTAGCACTATTGTTCTGAGGTTAGTAGTTTTTTTTTTTAAATTTAAATATATGGCGTCGGCTTAAAATAATTTGCCAGTGTCAAGTTAAAAAAGCGGGAAATAGAATTTTCGTTTCAATTTTCAACACCGTATTCCTAAATCGTCAAGTCTAAAGTCTAGTCAAAGAACAAATAGATAGTCAGTGCAGTCAATGAGTCAAGTCAGTCGATTCAGTAAAGTGGTAGAAGCTTTACTAAAAGTTTCTAGGGAGTTTTGGAGGAAACACAAAATAGCACGATTTTTGTAGTACCACTTGCCTGCACTTGTGCACGTTAACGAATATTTAATGGTTAATATTCTACCAATATTACACGTTAACGAATATTTAATGGTTAATATTCTACCAATATTACACGTTAAGATATGTGTGGGCAAGTGGACTCAAGTGGTACAACTACAAAAAGCGTGCTATTTTGTGTTTTCTCCAAAACTCCCTAGGAACTTTTAAAATTTTTTTTTAAATTTAAAACGACGATTTAAAAATTGAAATTAAAAATTTGAACGAAAAATCTATTTCCAGCCTTTTTAACTTGACACTGGCAAATAGTTATAATCCGACGCCATTTATTTAAATAAAAAAATTAAAAAAAGAGTTTTGGCTTTTGACACAAACTGTTCGAAATTGACAAAAAATCCGCAATCTCAAAAATGAATTCAACATAATTGCAAAAACTATATCAATTATTATTTATACATTATAATATTTATTATTTCTGAATATGTTTTCAGTAAGTAATTATAATTGAATCTAGTCAACTGTTCATGTATTTCGATATCGTCACTAACCACTGATTAATATGAAAATTTTCAGATACCACTGCAGTTGTTGATATATTTAGCAAGCCTTATTATTTTTTGTGATGGCTTTTACGTGCCCGGCGTGGCCCCAGTTGAATTTAAAAAGGGTCAGAGAATTGAAGTCAGAGCGGTTAAAATGACATCAATCCACACTCAGTTACCATATGAATACTATTCCTTGCCACTTTGCATACCCAAGAATGGAACCATTTTATACAAATCAGAAAATTTGGGCGAAGTTTTGCGAGGTGATCGTATTGTTAACACTCCTTATGAAGTTAATATGGCTGAAAATATTAAATGTAAACTTTTGTGCCATAAGAAAAATGAACCTATTAACTGGAGTGTAGAAGAATCTGAAAAAGTGGCCAGCCGTATTGAACATGAGTATTATGTGCATTTGTAAGTTATTTGAACTTTTTCCTTTATCTCAGAACAATGCATTACATGTCATTCCTTCAGTTATTAAAGCTTGCTATCAGAGGATAACTTATCAAGCCAGAGCTATGCTGTAAAAAATGCCATCATGCTACAAGTGTGTTTTATGTAACAACTAACAGCGTGCAGTGTTTCATTTAATAATATCCGGCAATCGTTTGACATTCTAGTTATAAAATTAATTTTTAAAAAATATTTTCTCTATTTAGATATATATCTATTTATTTTAACAAATCATTTTCATTGTCATGAAAATAATATTTCAGATTAATAGATAATTTACCAGTAGCTACAAGGATAATGCATTCTGATACAGAAAGGACTATAGAACAGGGATATCGCTTGGGGTTTATGTCAAAAGGCAAGGCATACATTAATAACCATTTGAAATTCCTTTTGAAGTACCATAAACACAGTCAGTAAGTATTTACCTTTTAATGCTTATATTATGTTAAGCTAACGTATCTGGATACGCTTTTGAAAAATAATAATGAAGTATCAAAAATATATTTAAGATTATTTATTTATCCTACTTATATATATATATATATATATATATATATATATATATATATACATTTCACATTTATAATATTATATATTATAAATGTGTAAGTTTGTGACTGAACGGATTTTGATGAAATTTGGTATGGTAGTAGTTTAGGCTCTGGATTAAAACATAGGCTACTTTTTATCCTAAAAAATCTCAGTATTACCAGATACCAGATACTATATTTATGCGGGCGGAGCCACGGGAAACAGCTAGTTTACCATAAAGTAACATAATATTTCCAGACAATTTCACAAATACACTTCTAGTAGCCCTGTAGTGTATTGTAAAGTAGTTGTTTAAGGTAGTTAACATCTTCTGTTTGTTTCTTTCAGTGAATCATATAGAGTAGTAGGTTTTGAAGTTGAAGCATATTCTGTGGAAAGAGATGAGTTGAAGTTTATAGATGAATCCTGTCAATTTCCATCTGAAGCCAAACCTCAACTAGTCAATGAAGAAACTGGCACTAAACTATTATTTACTTATTCTATTGAGTGGGGAGAATCTGACATAGAATGGGCTTCCAGATGGGATATTTACTTAGGAATGAAGAATGTTCAAATACACTGGTTCTCAATTATTAATTCTATTGTGGTGTTGTTCTTCTTATCGGGTAATGAATTTTTTTATTATCCTACATATTAGTATATTTTTCTGTATCAAATTGCATGCAGTTATGAGTTTTATAATGTTTTTTTTTAATTTTAGGCATATTAACAATGATTATGATAAGAACGCTGAGACAAGATATCGCTAGATATAATTCGGATGAAAACATTGAGGATATGATTGAGGAAACAGGTTGGAAATTAGTGCATGGTGATGTGTTTAGACCACCACCAAAAAGAATGTTATTTGCTGCTGTTATTGGTAGTGGTATTCAAGTATTTCTGATGGCACTTATAACAATATGTAAGTATTTAAATTTATTACACTTTACTATATAAAGTTTGTTTATAAGGAAACTGTAAAAATGATAAAATGTCTACAAGAAATATACCCTAAATAAAACTGCAGTATGCTTTTTTAAATTAAGGAACTTTTTAATTTTTTGTGTTTTGTTTCAAGCAGCTTTGAGAGTAGCTTTTATATTATATATTTTTAAATACTAGCATATAATTGTCGCCTAATATAAAAGATGATTTCAGTTATTGCTATGCTGGGTATGCTGTCACCGGCCAGTAGAGGAGCACTAATGACTGCAGCTATTTTCCTGTATGTTTTCATGGGCCTCATAGCTGGATATTATTCAGCAAGATTATACAATACCATGAAAGGCAAGAATTGGAAACAAGCTGCTTTTGCTACTGCAACCCTCTATCCAGCTGTAGTGTTTGGGACCTGCTTCTTCTTAAACTTCTTTATAATGGGAAAACATTCCAGTGGAGCTGTTCCATTTTCAACCATGATGGCTCTATTATGTCTATGGTTTTGCATTTCTTTGCCTTTGGTATACATGGGTTATTATTTTGGATGTCGTAAACAACCTTTCCAGCACCCAGTTCGCACAAATTTCATCCCTAGAAAAATACCTGAGCAAGTGTGGTACATGAATACTTTTATATGGTGAGTCTCTAAATGATGTACTTTATAACTTACTACATAGCAAGTTTTAAATTCAGGATGCTGCAAATGGCAACTCTACGTGGGTTGGGGTGGGGATATATTTCATATCATTTTCAACATTTTATTTTTGATTTTTATATTGGGATTTTGTTACATACTTTTTATAAGCTTAAGCGTTGGTAAAGGGTTTTTTTTAATACCATATATAATTATATATGCTACAACTTAATGCTGCAATTTACTCATAAATCTTACTTTAATTCCGTTTTTCTTTTAGCATTTTAATGGCTGGCATACTGCCCTTTGGTGCTGTCTTTATCGAGTTATTCTTCATTTTTAATGCACTGTGGGAAAATCAATTTTACTATCTATTTGGATTCCTATTCCTGGTATTTTGTATACTAGTTGTGTCAGTATCACAGATTTCTATTGTCATGGTGTACTTCCAACTTTGTGGAGAGGTGAGTACCAAACTTTTAAACAATAAACCAATATTTTGTCAAAAATCAATATCGTTAGAGTATAACAAGAGTTTTTCTAAGTTGTGAATGAGGATCAGTCATGTTTTTTGTGATATGCAGACTTATGGCGAAAACAGTAAAGAAATTATTTAAATCGGGCCAAAAATGACGAAGATTTTTGTAATTTTAGTGCATTAGTTCTAAAAACGCGCCCGAGAATGAAGCGAGTCGCTGCTGCCTATCCTCTTAACATAACTAAAATATTTAACGTAAACAAAAACAATGCACGCGAGGTACAAGCGTCAAGTATGAGTACAATCAAGCCGTTGTCGCACGTATCGCGACAGATGACGTCATCGTAACCAAATCAGCGGAAGCCTGCGTTTCAAACTATCCATTTAGAAAAACTTTAATTCCACAGTTTCGGATTTTAATAATTCAATGACAGGAAGTCAATGCACATACAATGTACTTAGTAAAAATCAGATTTGCTACTAAGTGATTGATCCTCATTATGTGCCTTGGAAGAAGTTTAATATAATAGGTCCCTGATGTAAATATCTGTTGTCAGTTTGAATACACATACGATGGTACTTAGTAAAAATCAGATTTGCTACTAAGTGATTGATCCTCATTATGTGCCTTGGAAGAAGTTTAATATAATAGGTCCCCAATGTAAATTTCTGTTGTCAGTTTGATTTAACCCATAGGATAAGTTTGATTGCCAATTATATGTCAAAATTAAAGTATAGCTAACACCAATGAGCCCTATTTGAAATTAAATAATACTGATTTAAACTTAAGTCACTAATTACTTTGTTTTCCTACAGGACTACCACTGGTGGTGGAAGAGTTTTATTGTATCTGGGGGTTCCGCTGTGTACATCTTGATATACTCAGTGTTTTATTTTTTCACTAAATTGGAGATTACAGAGTTTATACCAACATTGCTGTATATTGGATATACAGGTATGTTTTATTATAATTATTATAAATAATATACTAACAACAAAATTTGTAGGAATAAAATATTTAGTAGGACATTATGTAGTATGTACCAAGTGTATTAAAATGTATTTTGGGTGATATGTATTTATATAATTGTATATCTTTAATAAGTAATACAATTAATATTAGGTCCTTATATATGAAATTGGCGTTTTGTTGTACTGGCCACTTTGATCTCAAATATATCTTCTTTGGTTAGGAATTCCAATTTCAAATTTATACCAGAAATGGCTCGAAGGAATAATGATGTGTATGGTGGCGGTGTCACAAAAGAAAACACAGTGCGTTTTTGGTTCCAACGTTTTCGTTCTGGAAATTTCGACCTGCAGAACGAGCCCAGTGGACGGCCGGAGACCATAGTTGATAATGAAGAAATGAAGGCTATTGTAGACGCGAATCCATCGCAAACCACGTTCGAGTTAGCTGCAGGCTGCGGTGTTAGTGATTAAACTGTTTTAATCCACTTGAAGCAAATTGGGAAGGTGAAAAAGCTTGAAAGGTGGGTACCTCATGAATTGAGTGCAGCAAACCGACAAACGCGCAGCAACTGCTGCATTACATTAGTCAACCGGCACAATAATGAAGGGATTTTAAATCGAATCAAACCTGTGATGAAATGTGGATCCTGTACGATAATCGGAAACGCTCATCGCAATGGCTGAACCTTGGCGAACCAGCCAAAGCCAAGCGAAAATTGACTCAAAAAAAGTTACTTGTGAGCGTTTGGTGGACTAGTGCCAGTGTCGTTCACTACAGCTTTCTTAAATCTGGCCAGAGGATTATGGCAGATGTCTATTGCCAGCAACTCATGAGCCAAATCATGATGGAAAAGCTAGCTGCTAAACAACCGAGGTTGGTCATTCGCTCTAGCCTACTGCTGTTTCAGGACAACGCTAGACCACACACGGCTACCAAATTAGAGGAGCTTCAATTGGAATGTCTGAGACATCCACCATACTCCCCGGACCTTGCTCCAACAGATTACCATATTTTTCGAAAATTGGATAACTTCTTATAAGGGAAAAAATTCAACTCCGATGGGGCAGTCCAAAGTGCCTTCAAAGGTTTTATTGATTCCTGTCCGAATGTTTTTTTTAGTAAAGGAATCAATTAACTACCTATGAGATGGCAAAAGTGCATAGATAGCAATGGTATACACTTTGATTAATAAATATATTAGGTTTAAAAAAAAATCGACTGTATGTTCCTCCTTTACAAAACACCAATTTCATATGTAATATTTTCTGTAATAATGTAACATAGAGAATATATTGTTTCAGGTCTCATGGTTCTCACATTTTGGCTCCTAACTGGAACAATTGGATTTTTTGCAGCATACACGTTTATCAAAAAAATTTATGCAGCTGTAAAGATTGACTAATTGCTGCAATTTAAGTATGCTTCTGGTTATGTTTTTATGAGTGGCTTGAGAAAAGTAATATTAGGTTATATGTAAATAAAATAATAATAATCATTTGAAAAATAATTATCAAATCTTGATAGGTTAATGTTGACTTTTTTGTCATTTATTTAATTAAATATAATTTTTATAAACTGTTCTTATATTTGTCACCTTTATGTTCTTTATTACTAATTTTAAATAAATTAAAATGGAATCAAACTAAATAATAAGATATTTTCAAGAAAATACATTAATAAATACCATTTCAGAGGTAAAGTGAAAGATACATAGAGGTTTAGAAAAGTATATAAAATAAATTAAGGAATAAAAAAAGTAATAATGGGATCTAAAAATGACTGAGTCTTACAACTGAATAAAACATATATTTTAAGTGCATGTGACACTTGAAATTATCACAGGTCTAATAAAATCATAAAAACATAACACTTAATCATCCCAGTTCACTTGATGACAGTCATGCCAAACAAATGTGCCCTTCTGTGACTGTGGTGCCTCCAGAGCCAAGTACAGTGGGGCTCGGGCACCGCGCTCCGTTGAAAAGTCACCCATTCCTTTTGTCATATCACTTTTAACAAAACCAGGATGCACACAGTTTATAGATATGTCTTTACCCTGTTCAGTAAATTGTCTCTGTTGTACGAATGTTAGAGCAGACAGTGCCACTTTAGACACTTTATAATCACCAAATGATCCAGCGAATGAAACAAAGGAGTTCTTTCCACTTTTAGCTGCATGCAAGAAGTCTTCGACAAAATCAAGTATTTCCTTAACGGTTAAATCATCTTTCGCCAGAGTATCCAACCATGTCTGTTTTCGTATATTAGACAGAAGACCCCAGTCACTGCTGATGTTTATGATACGAGCATCATTGTGAAGCAATGGATACATTGTCTTTGAAATAGTAAGTAAACTGTAAAAATTTGTATCTATAAGCTTCTTCGCATCTTCGTAACTTGAAACGGATTTATCAAAGTCGAGAATACCTGCATTGTTTACTAAAATAGAGATTCCCGAATAGTGAGTAGAAATATAAGAAGAAAATTTTTGTATACTAGCTTCACTCGTAACGTCTAGTAAATGGAAATGTGGTCTAAAACCTAAGACTTCCAGCTTTTTGATCGCCTGTTGTCCTCTTTCTTCGTTTCTAGCTGTGAGGTAGACGGCACCATCGAACCCTTTACACAATCCTTTTACTATTTCGAATCCTATTCCCTTATTACCGCCAGTCACAACAGCTACTTTGGTTTCCATTTTGTTATAATATATAAACTTAATGTGGTATTAAACTACGTTTTAAAAATAAATAATCTATCAATAAATTATCAAGTACCATTTACCAATGACATTTCACCGGTTTAGAATGACAGCCAGTGTCAAAATTTAGGTTTTTTATTGTTTTTTTTTATTAAATGGCGTTGGCTCATAACTATTTGCCAGTGTCAAGTTAAAAAGGCGGAATACAAATTTCGTTCAAATTTTCAACACCGTATTTCTATATCGTCAAGTCCAATTAAATAGTCAGTGCAGTCAATGAGTCAAGTCAGTCGATTCAGTAAAGTGGTAGAAGCTTTACTGAAAGTTTCTAGGTAGTTTTGGAGGAACACAGAATTGCACGTTTTTGAAGTTATACCATATGCCCACACTTGTGCACGTTAACGAATATTAAATGATATTCTACCAATATTACACATTAAATTCGACATAACACAAATTTTGAAGGAAATACAAATATAACAACGTCGCTGATTGACATTCCCGGCAAATCTCCACTGTTTTTCGGAGTTTTGCCGGGGAATTCAATGTGTGACGTTGTTGGTTTTGTAATTATTCCATAAATGTGTGTTATTTCGGTTCTTAATGTGTAATATTGGTAGAATATTAACCATTTAATATTCGTTAAAGTCCACAAGTGTGGGCATATGATACAAAAACGTGCTATTTTGTGTTCCCTCGAAAACTCCCTAGGAACTTTTAGTAAAGCTTCTACCACTTTACTGAATCGACTGACTTGACTCATTGACTGCACTGACTATTTTTTTGGACTGTGACTAGACTTTGAACTTGACCATTTAGAAATACGGTGTTGAAAATCGAATCGAAAATTCTATTTCTCGCATTTTTAACTTGACACTGGCAAAGGGTTATAAGCCGACGCCATTTATTTATATTAAAAAAAACCATTGTTTTTCAAATCGTCAAGTCTAAGGCTGGGACTATAAGCTCCGGAATCCGCAAAGCCGACGAAAATTCTGAGCATTGAGAATGGAACTCTGCGCTAATACAATATAGTTGAAAATCGAACACGTGAGTGTCAGTCAATGTCATAAATGATAGCTCGACATTCGAAACTTCTATTTTTAACTCTATTGTACTAGCGCAGAGTTCAATTTTCAGTGCTCTGAATTTTCACCGGCGTTCCGGATTCCGGAGCATATAGTCCCAGCCTTAATTAAATACCTAAATACATAATTTACATTGTGTAAAATAATTTTGTACTAGGCATGAAGATAATATTATTATCTATAATGCATAATAGTTATTATTATTATCTATCTGTTGTAATTTGCAGGTAGGTATGCGTGCTCACCACTACATTATTTTAAAAAACTGCAATCGCTTTACGTAAAGTTAATAAATTGGGTACTAGCATTAATTGACCGCGGTTTCGCCCGCATGAAATTAGGTTTAAACTTTCATCCCCTATTTTACTCACCTAAGAATTTTAGAAAACCCTGAAATACTTAGTTTATTATTTTTTCCGTACTCCATTCATACGAAATATCATGCAAATATGTCCAACAGATAAAAAGTTTCATACTAACTTTTATCACCTATTTTACCCCCTTGGGGGTTGAATTTTGAAAAATCGTCCTTAATGGATCCTTCCTTATTTCTACGTCATATGAGAAATAGGTGTATAAAATTTCGAATTTCTAGCCTTAGGGGTTTGATCTGTGCGTTGATACATCAGTCAATCAGCTTTGCCTATTATATATTATAAAGATGATGTGTAGAAAATATATTACGTGTAATATTTTGTGAAATATATGGTCAATTTTAATATGTAATTAAAAATAATTTTATTTTTAAATTTAATTAGATTTAAAAATTGCATTTACAATCCTCTTGCGGGGCGCAAGGAGATAGCGTTGCCGACCGCCGATTTAAATCATCATAATAATATATTTAATTTTGATAGGGGGCGAAATTTCAAATTGAAGTTCAAATGGGGTATCATACGAAAGGCAATATTTTCTTAATAGTTGTTTGTAATATACTGTCATACTCGATTTCACCCAGCTCCTCCAGAACTATTTAGTGTAATGTTTATTTGTACGGAACCCTCGGCGGGCGAGTCCGACTCGCACTTGTATTACAACTATTTAGTCCATTGAACTTTTGAAAAGTAGCCAAGTCTGTAGAGTACCTACCTACAGACAGGCACTTAAGTAGGTATGGTACCTACTTATTAATGCATTCGTTTTGAATCTCATTAGGGATTTTTAAAATGCACTTGCAGTACTTTGTATGGGTTCCAATTCCTTGTAACCTAGTTACTTGTAAGTAGCATTAGAAAATCGTGAATGTACCTACGACGCAGTAGGTATGCTGTCGGTATTTAAATGCTGGCCTGTTGAGTTGAAACCTTATTATGGCTGAGTTATCGTTTCTGATATACACGCTTTAAGTACTTAGGTTATGAGAAGGTTACATATTCACACAAGGTTTTAAATTATTTTTATTGGCTTAGATCCTAAGAAGTAAGAGAGGTGAATTCAGTACTTTAAACGAGACAATATTGTATGTATATAATGCTGCAATAACGGCTGCAAGTATTTAGATGAAATTTAGTATCAGGGAGTTTTGGGGGAGAGAAATCAGTCTAGCTAGGTTTTATCCCTATGTTTTTTCTTTACAATATATCAATAATTTCGACTCTAACAATGTCAGTCTGATTTTTGTGTTGCGTTGTTCGGAAATCCGGAATGTGGTGGGTTTCAAACCCTGGTAAAATATTATTTTAATTATTATTTTTAATTATTATTTCTACTAGAGCTCTGAGCAAAGTTCGGTTACCCAGGTACCTACTTGCTATTTACTATTGGTATACTGATTTTCCAAAGATGTGTTAGTGCATTAGTCGCAGTCGGATTGTATAATCGTACCGTACGTATTACATTACGGCCAGCTGTTATCAAAAACAGACCTTTTTGAAATCCGACGGATCAACGATTAGCCGGATTGTCATTGCAATACGTTCTTCAATAAGGCGGCCCACGTTTTGCCACATCGTACTATTGTTTAAATTGTAGGCAGTAAAGGTGGCCATACTTACAAAATAAATATTTGAACATTTCAAATGTTAATAAGAACAAGCTCTAACAGGCTTATCTTACGATATTCCTTAGAACATTAAACCACGTTCTAAGCCAATCTTTTTTAGGGCGCCCACCTCTGGGACTATCCTACTTACTACTATTATAAACTTCAAAAACTAACTTTCACAAAGTTTGTGATGATGGAAGGATCTTTGTTACTCTTTCATGCAAAAACTACGAAACTGATGTCGATGAAATTTGATATAGTTTATGCTCTGGATAAAAACATAGGATACTTTTTATCCCAAAAAAGTACAGAGTTCTCGGATACTGTATTTACGCGGGCGGAGCCGCGTGGAACACCTACTAAATAATACTTTAATAAGCCCCTGCGACTTAATATTATGTAATTACATACAAATCACTTTTTGTATGGAAATAAATAAATATTGTAACTTGCGGAAACATAATTAACAGCGACTGACGAGGCTTCGATTAATATTTGTGATAAAAAATATGATATAATATGTTGAATTTGTGGTTCGCCCCCCTTGACATCACTCGACGCCTAGGGTGGCGCTCCCCACTGGTTGGGAACTCCTGCCTTACAGGAAAGTCGCCAAAAATTATAGGTGCCTAACTATATATACCAATTTAAGTCCAAAATACACAAAAACATAGGCGTTGTTTTGCGTTAGTTTTTTGTACAGACCGTCTAGGAATAGGGGACCTACGCAAGTTGAAAAAAAAAACAATTTCCAAAAAAGTCTATTATAATTATTTATTTGGTAGGTTTGTTGTTTAACAGTGTTAAAGCTATAACAAGACTAAGATAAATAAACAAGTTTTTGCACTTTTTTTCCGCTATACGTTACTTTACCTGCCAGTAGGTGAAAATCGAACCGAAAACAAATTTTTGTTTGAAAGGTATTTTTAATATCCGTTAAATGGAGCAGTTATCATGCAGGTTTTTTTTTTGTATTTTATTTTTATTAAAAGCCATACCCCTAAAGCGATAGTTACTCGTAAAGCAAATTATTTTTAATTGAGGGACAATCTGCCGATCATTATCAGGACAGCTACAGTGTTTGTATCATTTCTTACAAAATATAATAAACACGTAAAAAGAAATTACTTCAAAGCAAATAGATGAGAGTCACGCGAACATTAGTACTTATTTTGATTTCATTACTACATTACTACAAATGAAATGAACCACTTTAAAGGGTCTTGCACACTTGGCTGAATCGATTTTATCAACATTGTCAAGTGTTTGTTTTTAATTAATTTGACGGCCTCAGTGGCTCAGTCGTTAGCGCGTTTGCGTGTAAGTGAAGTCACGGGTTTGAAAACCGCCATGAAACAAAAAGTTTTCAATGTTCCTGGGTCATGGATACTTGTATTAAATATAATAGTATGTATATATAAACATATAAAAATGCACAAAAAGTATGAAATAAAACTTATTTTCTAAATAAGGCCCTTTTAAATTCGTCTAAAATTTTTAACTATTTCTCTACTCAATCTTCATAATTTTGAAGTCGTCCAGTCGACCAGTCAACTTGACATTTAGAAAATAAGTTTTATTTTATACTTTTTTACTTTGAAAGTCGGTTTAAAGTCTTAGTTCCACCAGCAATAAATATAAATTGTAATTTGTACTCGTATGTATGTATCGGAATATAATAAGGCGACCAGAGAACTTAGCAGTGTATCTTAAAAATTCAGCTCCATGTTGCGTATCGTATCGTTTCGGTGTGAATTTACCCTTACCTACTAATTTACTTTAAAGCGCCCTGAAAACGATCAAATTTGTTAGACAAATACCTATTACGTGTTTTTCAAATATGTAATTTAATTTGTTGCGCCTTGTTGAATGGATGTTTGTCAAACCCGCCAGTTTGACAAACTTTGACTTGACTTGTTTGCTTGTTTGATGTTTGACATATTTATGGTCAACAATGGTGTTCATCAAACAGACTTAAGCGAATCTAGCACATGTTTGACAAAATTTGATCCTCGGTTTGATCGTATGAGCTACTATTTGAAGAAAATGAAAAATTTGACAAATTTTATCAAACATATTTGACCATTTTTAGGGTGCTTTAGAGCTATTTAACAAGCGAGTTATGGTCGTATAGTAGTAATGTGCGTTAACCTTTAGACACTTACCCATACTGTGTTGTTAGTTCAGAATGTTCGTGGCAAGATTGACCCGAGGTGAAAATGTGGAGGGCTTCTCGTAATTGTTTTCATTATCCTTATCACTCTTTGCTTTATTGTGTTGCTGATAGCTCAATTAATATGTACCTGCATATTAGTAGGTAAGCAGTGTATTTTATACCTACACTAAGTTTAATTGTTTCATATAATGGAACTAAGTATCTACGAGTATTATTTTGCCTTTGAGAGCAGAAAAAACAGTAGGTAAACTAACCGTAGTTTTCAAAAGTCAAATGTGAGTAAGTTTTTACAGGTGTATCTATATAAAAAAAAGATATTCAAGTACCAGATGTGATCAGTAGTCGATTCTCCTAGTGTCCTAGTCGGTAATAAAAATGGTATATATTACACTAATGTAAATCCCGCTCAAAATACGTATCTGATCCTAAAGATTGTACGTTCACAGTACTCACACTTATGCAATTTCATATAGCGTGTTAAAAATATTAATATCATTAAAAATTCCAAGCTTCTTCGCAAGCTGCACATAAAGCATTCAGCTCAAAAAGTATTGCATTTAACAAATGAAAATAAATAAGAAATTAATTTAAACAAAATGGCATTCGAAAAAGCTAATATCGCGGCTCTGCAAGACAGTTAAATCCATTTATATTATGAGGTCTGTGGTTAAACAGTAGCAATGCGTTGATATATATTATTTTTACTCTGTAGTAGCAAGAACAAAACAATAATAAAAATTATCTCCTGGTCAGGTCAGGACCAGGTGAGAGAGAGTGACAGAGACATCATAGCGGGTAATGCAGTGCTACGTCACGTACCGCTATATTCACATACAGCACACAACGTAAAATGCCAATGTGTTGCTCGTGCCAGTTTTTAAATATTGGCCTGTAGGTACGGTAAGCACTTTCGAGGGAAGATAACCCTAGAAAGTCGTTTTTTACATAGGCTTCATAGTTTATCACAAGACTAAAAATAATAACACAATATCTGTTCATAAATAATTTTAATGTTTCTCCTTACAATAAAATACAATGTGTGTATCAATGCAATAACAATTTAATGCGATTACTTAACACGATATTATAATATTATGTTTAATATACAATAGCTAGATACATGTCAATCGATTGATTGCGATTGATGCCATAATTACTGGCAATATATTAATTGAAATATGTAGGTGAATAGGACTCAGCATCCAGCACACAATAAATTATGTAGGTGATTTGATACAGAATACTTTGATAGATAATTTGAGAAAAACTTTTTAACGATTGGTATAGGTAACGTTTTGTGAAATCCATTTATCCATCCATGTATTTATAAATATAGAGACAGCATTGATGATAATACTTACAAAAATGATATTTACTGGACGTGTGGTAGGTAGGTAGGTGCATGCTATTCTTTGGTGTTCTAGCCGTTTCGATTGTCGTGTATGACACATAGCATGTAAGTAAGGTTTCCCCTAAATAAGTTGGTTTAGGCTAACCCTAGCTTAAGAAAATGCAAGGAAAGCCATTTTTATGGATCAACTGTTCCTACTTATGCGTACCTACCTGCTACAGTTCATATTATATTTGAACACGTGTTTTGTATAATTTAACCTATACCTACTGAAATCGTAATTTGTAAAAGAAAAAAGTTTATCAAAAATCTTGCTTCACAAATCTGTCTATACAATTTGCAGAACCAAAATTATAAGACATTTAATGTGATTATGGATTTCCAATTTGGTGAAATTTCGTAAATTCTTTAAGACTTATCTGCGTGGTTACTTTGTCTGGTTGGGATTCCTGGTAAAATTAAATGCGTTACATTAAAATATTCTAAAATAAAATTTTATTTAAAGTCTTGAATGAATCTAGCCTCTGATGTTGATGGTAGTTTCAATAGCCTTAAACAACTAAAAATGCATTTAAACTGAAATTATAAGAATTTGTATCCGTTCTCCGTTGTAAAATGGTAACAAACCACGTCTACGTAAGTGCTCAGTTGAGCGAGGCATGGTAACAAGCTCTAATCAAATCTTGGTAAAAATTGCTGGTAAATGGTAATAATACCTTGTCTAATGTAGTAATGGTAAATTTTTAAATCATATACACACTACAAACTTGTGCCCTGCTTAAAAAATTAAAAGTCACTAGGCAATTGCAAAAATACTTAAACTAAATAAATAAAGCGTTTCGCACTCGACTAAAAGACACTTCCCTTTGGTATAAAGATATTTTACGAAGTAGTCAAAGGCGATATTGCAGTTAAAATGCCGACTTAACTGATTAGTGTGTTTAGTTAATTTTATTGGAAAACTAGAGGAAAATGATTAAGTACAGACTAGTAACGATACCATTATATTATGAATGATTATTTTTATTACTGCAATATGACTAGATAGGCATTTAATATGCGTAAAAATGTTTGTAAAATAAGCATTTTAACCTTATGATCGCGTTTAACTCATTCTCTTAAGACCAGTGCCCAACGATACAATATTATGAGCAAAAGAGGCCAAACATACATATTCGAGAAAACATAGTTACGGCCGCTTAAAAAACTAAGACTTGGCAATAGCGCGGCCGCGCTATCGGATATACAAATGATAGGAATTCAATGTCCATCACAAATAAATCTAATCTTTACATCAACACGGTATTCTATAGTAATTATGAGAAGCAAGGATTTTCATCTCCGTCAGCCAGGCTGCCAGGTTTTCTTATAGTACGCGGCCGTCCACAAGCAGTTCAACAATTTCGCAGTCAGTTTATTTAAGTACCTACCTATCTACAGTAATTTATATGAATCACCTAAGAATTATTAAGATAATACAACCAAGTCAAATCAAAGAATAAGATTTACAGAAAACGTCTATATGTGGTAATAGCCAAGGCGTTAAAATCACATGGAGTTAATCTATTAGACAAAATCTTACTAACTAAAAATGCGATCCTTGTAAATGAAGATAACACGTTAATTTGATACACATATAAAATTAATAGGACGTCATCAAAACTCTACATTTTTCTACTTTTAGTTACAATTAGGTAGGCCTTAAAGAATTTTAAGGCTCTGTTTCACAATCTATTGATAAGCGTCAGATGAACCACTTTATCAATATTTGCATTGCATTACATTCAATATTTGCTTGTTTTTTTGTCCGTCACTCAGTATAAAGTCAGCAGCGACGAAGCCTTGGAATAAACAATTCGACACTAATTATAATTGAACGATTGTGAAACAGGCCCTTAATGTTACAAAAAATATCTTACAGTTAAATATATCACAAACCTAAGGGACGGATATCGGACGCCTACTCATCAACCTTTAATCATTAATGCGATAAATTTTGTACAAAATACAAATTCATTTTTTGACTTACATAAATGTATAGATATAAAATATGAACATTGTAATTATTAAGGCACACCTAAACACATACATTATGCAGTATGTACCTACTGCTTAGCTATCAAATACATACTCAGAACATTTTTAATGTCTATCCTATAAAGGTAAATTTAAATACAAGTGCATAAATCTTTGGCTATATTTATTTAACTAATAT
Organism: Phengaris alcon alcon; assembly: GCA_037179445.1. Lineage (NCBI taxonomy): Eukaryota > Metazoa > Arthropoda > Insecta > Lepidoptera > Lycaenidae > Phengaris > Phengaris alcon. The sequence continues at coordinate 347,266 of JAYRCH010000225.1, forward strand.
ACACATTACAAATTGTAAATTCAATATTTTTTTTGAAAATTTTACACCTAATTTCATAAAATTTAGTTATGACATGTAGGTAATCATTGAATAATCACAAATTTTCAAGGCAACTAGGTAAGGAAAATGTACATAGTGAAATGTGTCATCTAAGTCACCGCTTGTGTCTTAAGATACATTATTACCTTAATGTCGATCAAAGCACATTTATAATCTTAGGCCCACTTGCGCAGATCTGGGTTAAAGTTAACCCTGGGTTATAATATCATAAATACGAAGAACGAGAGAGATTACATGATATTTAATCCAGGGTTAACTTTAACCCAGGTCTGAGCAAGTGGGCCTTTAGTGATCAATAAAATATACTCATTGAAAACAAAAGCTATCAAATTTTATAAAATAAGACTAACTAAAGTTAACAGCAGATCACAACTTTGCCTGTATCTTAACATTTTACATTTCTTTTGTTCTAGACTTCTTTTGATGATTTATAAATCATACACATTTGTTGATACTGAGCGCACGTCATTTGTACACCCCATTAATTAGTAATAAGGGTTGGGTGCGGGTTGGAGTCCTCGCCGTAGTACCGGTATCTCTGGGTAAGCCCGGTGGAGTTGACCACATCGGCGTGCTGGGATTCTCGATGACGACGGAGGTCCACCTTACGCTGGAAAGCCTTGTCGCACAGACCGCACGAGAACGGTTTGTAGCCTGTGTGTTTTCGCATATGCGTAATCAAGTTCGAGCTTTGGCTGAACGCTTTCGAACAAACAACGCATTTGTGAGGTTTTTCACCTGAAACAACGAAACAATAGTTAATGGATGACAACTGTTGTGACCTATTTCAATGAATCAAAAAAACTTCAAAGCTCTGTTCGGAATAATTCAACGTCTCTTCAAATATAATATGCAGTGGCATCGTTAGCTAAAAATTCATAAATTCATATATTACATATGAAAATGAATTTTGTTTTTTTTTACGTTAGCAAATATATACAAATCGGTAATAATTAAGTTGGCACACTATCATTTAGCGCTTCGGTAACAACATTAATTACGGGGTGCGGCGTACAACTGGTGTGTCATTCGTGCTTTAATATTCATCGTGTGGACTCCTTATTAACCCCTTAAGACAATGTTAGCTAATTCCTGTGTTTACAGCACGTAATATGTACGTGTTAGCTATCTACATCGTGTAGTGACGGGTCGAGGCTCTCTTAAATCTATAAACAATACCGAACGCGACTAAACACTGAATACAGTTTTTTTTATTGCAGTCCAGCTTAGTATTTAATCTCATCAATATTTAAATAAATCTATACTAATATAATAAAGAGGAAAGGTTTGTTTGTTTGCATTGAATAGGCTCCGAAACTACTTAACCGATTTTGACGAAATTTGGCTCAGATATTCCACGGGGAAGGACACACAGGCTACTTATTATTGTGGCAAAATACACGGTTCCCCCCGAAATTTCCTTTTGCGCGCACGAAGTCGCGGGCAACATCTAGCTTTGTTTTAATTTCCTCCGGTTCCACTTTCATAACTTAACCAGTGGCCCTAGCAGTAACATTTGACAGCTGCGTGAACGTAACGTTATCGAATAATAAATACTTTAAATAAAACCAAATGCAAATAGTTGGTTTCGGACTGGCTGCAAAATTTAAACTACAAATCAACTGAAAGCCTCATTAATTCCAACAAAATTTATACGAATTTCTTTACTTACATTCAATACAAATACAATAAAAAAATACAATACATTCTTAGTTCATATATTACCTTTTACACTACTTCCACATCACACTGCTCATATTTTCTTTTTTTTTGCTCTAGATTCATGTTGTTTACGTCTTATTCTAAAAAAATGTACTGTGTTATATAATGTCGCTGATTATCCGTATTGTACCTGGTGATCTGTAATAGGCTGCTGACTAATGCAGCCCCCAGCTCCTCACGTAAATATAAGATACTAAGATATTTTTGTACTAGTTCTTCATGCTAGTAAGTAAACATTATGAGGAGAAATAAATAAAGGATAAATATATTATTAATATTATAATAATAATTGTATAAAAATCTGTCAAAATCATGACAGCGCCCTAGCAGCGTTATAAAATCAGAATTAATTTTTTTCGGAGTTTATCAAAATGCAAGACTACAATCTCGTCTGCACGTTAAGATTTATCTTATCTATTACTGTAACGAATTATATCTATATATAACAAAGACTAAGCTGTTATAACGAAGTCCCAATCGATACTAGTTTACAGCACACTTATAGCTCTAGCATAGAGTCAGTGTGTCAGTAAGAGTAGTGGACACAATCGATAGTTTTTGCATCGCAAACAGGATTTGCCTTATTGTTCGCGCGATCATTACTCGAAGGTCTCGGAAGGCAGGCTAATTGCCGGCCGGACCGCATTTCGGAATATTGATGATGATGCGCACATCGGCCGCCTTGTACGGTCTCCGTAAATTATCGGCACTCGGGCACCGCGCGGACGCAGACGTGACAACATGCGGCGAGACAAATATGTCCACCGTTTTTAGCTGCGGCCGAGTGATACTTACGATAGTTTATTTGGCTTACAGTAATTCAGTTTTTTCAACGTCTGTATATTTATAGAGTTGATAAAATTGTTGGTGCGGTTTTTTGTTTTCTCTGGAAATGTTTTTCTGCTAGTAACCTAGGTATTTTATGACAAACGAGTATAGGTACACCTTGCTCGAATCACCTTTTTAGAATAGAGTGCATTTATTTACAAAAGAACATATCCAATACAACTATTAATCATTATAAATTTTATGTAATAAATATAACAAAAGAAGCACAATAAACCTAATTACCTATTTAAAATGATATCGTAACTGTACTAGCTTATTGGACAATTAACTGAAAAGGAAATAATTTTCATTCTATGATAGCATTTGTAGGCAACTGTTAAAGTTTGCTGGCGACACTGTAATTTAGTTATCAAAGTATAATTGGTTACGAGGCGAAATAATAGAGTGTCAACGAAGTTACATCGAAATTCCTTGCATTTAGTTTTACACTTGAAAACTAACTTACAAACTTACACTGTCATTTGTAGCGTTATAAGATTCACCTATTTATAAATTGGTTACATGTGTTTCATGTTTTTAATGTTCTTTAACATCTTCTATAAAGTTACAACTTCATAAAACATTTTTGGATTTATTGATTTTAATTATTTGCTATTATTACAATTGAAAATAGAGCAGAGAATATGCGGAGAACTCGCGTGATTGTGTCGAGTGACGCAGCTACGTTGAAGCTAGATTTTATCCCTAAGGCATAGTAAATAGTAATGTATAGAGCAATAGCATTTCTTGTTAAGATCTTAATATGTAGAGCATGGCAAATAGTTTAAAGGAAAATGACTGCATTCTCTACTAAGAAAATAAACTTACCTGTATGTATGTACGTGTGCTTCTTCATATCGGACTTCTGGTGGAACCGCTTGCCGCAGTACTGGCAGGGGTAGGGCCGCGTGTCGGAGTGTATCAGGAGGTGCGTGGACAGGGTGCTCGACCGCTTGAAGCTCTTGCCGCACTGTTTACACTGTGGACAAAATTGTTAATTGTTAAGATTATGATTGTCTATGTAGTGAGTAAGGAGATTAATATAAAAACCTACCCAAGAGCATGCACATTGCACAGGACATCTAAGGAGCATTCCAAACTATCAACGTGGAATAGATTTTTTTCTCAATTTTCTTCTTAACTTATTATTACTTATTTCACGACATATGTGGCTCAGTGGTTAGCACGTTGGCGCTTAAGTCGGAGGTTGCGGGTTCGAATCCCGCCAGGAAACAAAAAAAAACTGTGTTCCTAGGTCATGGATGTGTATTACCATATGTATATTATAAAATAAAATCTTAAATATATGTATAGTATAAAAGAATTAATATATTTCCGTTTGTCTGATAACCGTAACATAAGTTCTTTGAGAATTTACCGCGGGACTAGATTAACGTGGTGTGAAAGCACCCATAGATAATATTATTATTGACCGATCTTAATTTTCAGATTCATCTTTATTAACATATATCGGACAGTTTAGATTCACAAGTTTTGTAATTTAATTCATGTCAAGTGAAAGAGACTTGTGGAAGAGCTGATAGAGCTGAGCTATTAGACGATTTTGAAGCAGGACCAGTACAGAACCTCAATTATCGTATTTAAAGTAGACTTTCATTTTACTTTGATTGTATTTTATGTGAAGCGACTTGTTATCATAAACTGATTGTGTGACGTTTGGACCAATCAGGAGGCGTTGCCGCTGGTTTAACGTTTACGAGAATACCGGTTTGGTTGTTTTAGCGTGTCGGGACTTGATTGTAATTGTAATTTGTATTATTATTGCAGCTTTTATTTAGCAGAATTGACTCTCAGGTTTACTTAGGTTGATACTTCTCAGATACCTCTTACTGATTTATAATTTCCTAGTATCAATTTTCACACCTAAGCAATATTATATACTAGTACTAGGTCAAAATTAGTCCATTTACAAATTCATTTCATTTTTAAGTTTTACCTTAATTAGGGTTCTTTTGCCTCTTAGATCCCTACTAATATTATAAATGTGAATGTAAATTTGTTTATTACGCTTTGAAGCGAAAACTACTGAACGGATTTGGATGAAATTTGGTATGGTAGTAATTTAGACTCTGGATTAAAACATAGGCTACTTTTATCCCGGAAAAGTACAGTGTTCCCGCGGGATACTCGATAGTATATTTACGCTGGCGGAGTCGCGGGAAACAGCTAGTAAGAAATAAAAATGTAAACCGTTATGTATAATAAAGAGGAAATATTTGTTTGTTTGTATGCATTCAGTAGGCTCCAAAACTACTGGAGTTGATGAAATTTGGCACATATATTGAGAATTCACGCTACCATGCGTTTGATACAATATTGTTGCACGTTGTCGTTTCTTTCACATTCTATTTTATTTCACCACCAGATGTTGCCCGCGACTTCGTGCGCGCATTAGTTAATCTTGCGGAAACCATACATTTTTCCGCGATATATGTCCGCGCCTATGTCCTTCCCCGGTGTCTATTCTATATCTCTAACCAAATTTTATCAAAATCGGTCCAGTAGTTTCGGGGCCTATTCAATTCAAAACATTTCCGCTTTATGATATTAGTACAGATGTAACGGCTTTATAGAAAGCTGTTTGAAACAAAGAAGTCATTTCGTAGTTGTCAGCACTCAGCACATCGATGGCTCGGAAAGCCGGCGACCGGTAATAAGCTAATAACAGGGCATTTCAACCCTTTCTACAATTCTTTGATTTCTTTCCACTCTCACGACATTTTCCCTGCCCTGTGCCCAGTAATTAATACCTACAATCATTTATTGTTTTTTCAAACGAAGAACTTTTAATTTTCTTCGGTTAATTATAGTTTCTCGGTGTATTTCGTATTGAAATACGTCGTCGGTTCTACGGTTTTTAAATCATAGAGTACAATGGAGCACATTCTTGTATTGTTTCTCGTTTAAATGTATGGAACAAAAGGAGCCAACGCAACGTTAGATTTGTTTAATCAGATGTTCTCTGTTGAAGGCGTTAGTTTTGTCTCAACCTTGTTGTGTTACTTTACGTAATGAGATGACAGCGATACTCCACATTATTTTTAAACAAAAAATTAAAATCGACTTCCAAAGTAAAAATGCACAAAAAATAAAACTTATTTCCTAAATAATACCCTTTTTAAATTCGGCTAAAATTTTAACCATTTCTCTACTCAATCTTCATAATTTTGAAGTCGGTACCAGCCCGAACAACATTCAGATAAGACAATATTTTATAGAACTCACGTTCAAGTTGGCTGGTAGGTACCGACTTCGATTCATTAAAATTTTGCTATTGCTAAAATTATTTAGCAATAGCAAAATTTAAAAGACATTGATATCGGTGTAAAAAACTCTGATGAGTAGTGAGTACCTATGTCATCATAATAATATGTTGGTGTTTTTGTGAAGATGGTGGTGATGATGATGATTACTGTAAGTGGTATGATGGCATATGCTTGCAGTTCTTTAAACAACGCCGGAATCCTCAAACATGTATCTATAAGGAGTCATGAGTTCTGTTTAGTAATTCCGTACTTTAGGATCCAGGGTATATCTTGGTGCAAAATCTTACTTTTTGGTAGCATATGCTTAGATTACTTCAGAAAAAGTTGAAATAATCATATGTATAAATTTCGAGGAGTTCCCTCGATTCCTCATAGATCCCATCATCAGGTCACCACTTTGGTGAAAACGGGACCAACTTGGGATTATAACCTTAACATCAAAAAAATAATTTTGGAAATCGGTCCAATGGCAGCGAAATTAGCGTCGAACATACAATATATATATATATATATATATATATATATATATATATATATATATATATATATATATATATATATATATATATATATATACATACATACATTTACACCCGAATGCATAACCGCCTCTTTTTTTTGGAAGTCGGTTAAAATATTGTCGCATTTTGAATTTTAATACATATTATAATTTCGTCATATATATATATATATATATATATATATATATATATATATATAATTATTATTGCTAAATAAGATTTTCTTATTTGTTCACTTTCACTAGGCAATAAAACAGTTAAAATTTAAGTACCTAGTTTACAAAACAAAACGAACATATCTTTAAACGTTCTAGCAATATTATGAATATGACTAGAACAGTTCCTTATAAGTTTTTACCCGATTGCTGAAGACAAGAGAGTTGAATTGCAAAATTTACGTTTTTTCGCGACTATTCGGTGAAGAAATCTGTGAAACGTAGTTATTAGTCAGCTGGTTAGGCCGAAAGAATGCAGCGTATGATAATTGAACACAAATCCGCGTAGCGTTCTGTGACAGTTGGCCGGGCAGCTGCCTGCCTCGCGCCTACAAAACTGATAGTTTTTTATAATCTTTTTATACCGATGCACTCTCTTATAAACAACACAGGTGCTATAGCGTCCACATATGGTAACTCAAAAGTGTTTTTTTTTAATTTGAAAATAACTATACTTAGTCTTATCTATGGAACTTTTAAACTGTTATTTATAAACATTTAATTTTACTGCCTAAACGTAACCACGGATAGTTAAGGATTTAAATTCTAATATAATAAAATACCCCTTAAAACTATAAAACTTTACTTCGACATAAATTAAAACTTTTAATAGTATGTGGTCAGTATTAATAACAGCACGTTTAACAGCCTTTATGCAATTACACGGCGCGCGGCGCGGCGGCCGGCGCGAGCGGCGCGGGAGTGCGGGCGGCGGCGCGCGTCCGCCACGCGACCACAATTTTCCGCCGGTTAAAGTTTGCACCAAACAAATGAGAGAAAGACTTTTACATCAATCGTTTAGAATGTGATGAATCTCGATCAGATTTTCTTTTTTTGTGTTATTTACGTGTTATAATGTTACAGATTACATGTTATGATTTTGTTGTTAGTGTTAAGTAGATATAATCTTGCGAGTATGTAAGATTACATTTTTAGATTTTCTTTTTATCCGCAATAGATGACTAAGTCGAAACTATGAAATAAGAAGTACCTAATAGGTTTCTGTTAGTATATTCTTAGTAGATATGTAAACATAAAAACCTTTGTTTGGATTTTTTTTTCTTTATTCGTTTCCATGAAATAAATTTCCAATAATTGTCGACAAATACAATCATATGTTGAGCTTGTAGCCTTGTAGTCAAATAAACAATAAGGATAAAAATGCAAAAAGTTGCCTGGGAGCCGAGAAATGCTCGCAGGAGACGCGCGACCCGTTTCGATTCAAGAGTACTTATTAAGACAGAGGCAGTTTTTGCTATTTGATTTGTAAAAAAGGCTAAAACTACTAAAGGTACTGGTTTTGCTATTTAAAACCATTTTGAACGGAAACGGTACTGTTATTTTGATCTTGGCGCGGAATGTCGCGATTCATGGACCCGTTTTATTACTATAAATATAGCGATAAAAGTATACCTGAAAGGATTTCTCGTTTCTATTATCGTGTTTCATGAGCACGGAGAAGTCTGGCGGGGGCGGGGGGTAGGGGTGGTAGGCGGTCTCGGAGGGGCACCGCCGGGGCTCGTCCAAGGTCTGCTCCTCATCAGGGCTACTCTGGCACCGCTTGACCAGCTCGAGAGGCACATCATCATCGGGCCCCTCCCACCGCGACGCCGGCGAGTCTGTCTCCGTGTCCAAGTGCTCGCGCTCACAAGCACTCCCCGGCGACCATATCTGCCTGTTCTTCATTGATAGATTCAAGGGTAATTCTTCTTCATCTTCTGAAAATATTCTATAGTTGAGTACCCTAATGTACCTTTTGCCCAACATAATATAATTGTCATTTGTACCTACTCTTCCTATCATCAATAACACTTTCCACATACAGCGTTAATAATAATATAATCGATGTGCTAATGTATGTGGTTTGCCTAATTTAGTCAAATAAAAATATTAATTATTGAGGGGAATAGTGAAATCGAAACTTGAAACCCCATTACACAAAATCTGTACAGGTGCTTTTTGTTTGTCGCGTTACGTCATCCACGTGTAGGTAAATACCACCTTTTGCGATAAAATAACGGCACGGATTACAATTCTATGTTATTCCACATTCCTATTTTCTGGTTTAGTTCTAAATTAAGAACATTCGTTTCTGTGCTGACAATATTATACTATTGGGTATTTCTATCTAGTCTTAAGCCGAACAGTTTACATTCTAATAGAAAATTACTCGAGCGCAGTTTTAAAAATCTAACCGCTTTATCGCTGCTAGCAACTCGTAAATGGATAAGCGTTAATTTAAATAAATGCAAACGAAAAAGAATATTTAAACTCTTCGTCAATCTTCGACGCATCGTGTAAAGGTAAACGGCATGTAAACGACGACATACTTGTTATTAATCGCGAAGCAGCCGATAACTATTCTAATGAGGAACACTCAAAAACTCATGTAAGGAGGCCGAGGTGACGAGGTTTTATCAGCTACTATTACTGCTTAAGGAATATTTGGTTTTACATAAATGACTTCAAAACCATTGCAACAATTACTTGCGTTTAAATTGATCTAAAATTGTTTGAAGTTTTCAAGGAAGTCAAAGTTAATAGGAATGATATACCTAACTTTAAATGTTCGAATGTGTAAAGTCCCTATTTAAAACCAAAATATTTGGCAGCAATAAAGATGTTTGACTTACCTTCTCTAGGTGGCGTATGTTTGGCATGATCATGTGTGAAGTGTGAAGACGGTCGCGGAAGGATGAGAGGCCACACTCCCGCTCCTCCGTAAATTGCTCCAAAGCCACTGCAGTACATCAGCGCTTCTACAGAAAACAAAATTTTTGTTACGTTTTTAGGAGATACGGCTTCAGGCATAAAACATTATACTATATTACCTACAGCGAATTGTAAGTAGAAAATAAAAATGCGGATAAAATAAAAGATTCTCTCTTTTTATTCTTGCAAAGCTATTTTTGTGGCTAAATATCAAATAAGCCAGTCTCTAATTTGTCAACATACCTGTAGCCCTAGCATAGTGCTTTAGCGCCTGCCCGGCGATCTCCATATCTCCCAGCTGCAGCAGGTCCAGGCGGTTTTGCGAGTCGGGCGAGTGCGGGGCGAGTGCGGGGAGGAGGGGCTGCGGGGGGACACGCTGCGCTCGGGGGAGGGGAACCGCTGCCCCTGGAACTGCTCCGCCAGACGAGACAGCAGCACGTGACGCGACATCCTGAGGAGAAGGTGGAAATTAATAACAGATTGATAAGTACATAATGTTATTACAGAAATTTGATATCAGAGTTATCCCTCTTTTGGACTTGGAATGTCACAATATTTTGAAAAGATTTAAGTTACATTTTTTATTTATATCAGATTTTAGAAGATTTTCAAGTGTCATCATTAAATCCGTACTCAATGATTTCTCAATCTGAAAACTAATGCCTCTCAGTTACAAAACGCTGGAAAATACATTGTAGTAAATCAACACCTGCAAAATATTACTCAGCTGATCAAACGTTACACAGACGCAAAGATTCCAACAAAATATATTGACTCCTCTACATAAATAGTATTTATAATTGCTTAAGTAATACGAAACAAAAATCTAATTTGTCGCGCCTCCTGTGTAAAAGCTAATATGACTTTAGCCGATAGGTTTGATCCATTAAAAACACCATTGTCATGATTGTTATTACGTGACCGGCGCCATTAGTGTCCATCTGACTATTTGTTGACAGCTCTCGCCCTGATTAATCCGTGGTCCGGCGAATCGTATTAAAAGCTCAATCAAGCAAATGAGGAATCAGAATAATGAAAGTGGACGGCGCCCGCTGCGTACGCGCATTAATAATTCACGACCGATCGAACTAAAACAATCTTCATTACAGTAAAACGTGTTTGCCATAACAGAACCGACTCACAGTAAACATTGTTGGCTTTTTCTGTTACCTACGCGCTACGTTTCGACGTAAATATTTTAATGAATTGCTAAATTTTCTAATTAACGTGATGGATCGAGGGAAGATTGATATCAAATATTAGTCGAGTTATGTGATTAATGTATTTGTTTTGATTGACGGATAGTGTTTACGTAATTTAACAATTGGTGGGTTTGTATAATGTATCAGCGTGGCGACGTTTTATTTTTATGGTCATTAAATTCAATTTGATAAGAGTGTTAGTTTTTAACAACCCCATAGGTAGACATGCATTTTGTATTTTCATTGTCTTATTATTGCAATTATGTAACAAAATACCTATACTTTCTAATTACTTTATTACTTCTTTACTCTGTTTTCTATATTATTTTCACTCGTCAGTTCTTTCATCTTTTTGTTACCTACCTAAGATTAGAATTTATAAAATGATGATTAAATGAAAAATAGGTATACTAATATATCAATTGTACCTTTCATTACCTTTGATAAAAAACCAGTAGCGGTATAATTTTCTTATAAATGGAATTTAATAATTAATCGATAATAAAGCGCCTAAGTATACTTACTTAAAAAGTATTTTATTTAACTGTTTAAACAAGTTACGCTTTTTTATTGTAGAAATTATTATTTTTTTTCATCTTTCTTCTTTATAAAAATGAATTGCATTTTGAATGTCTCGCTAAAACTCGAGAACGGCTGGACCGATTTAGCTAATTTTGGTCTTAAAATAATAGTGAAAGTTCAGGCAAGGTTTAAACGGTGAGAAATATTGGAAAAATTGCGGGAAAAATACATAACAACATATGTCGGGATAACTAGTAAATAATATATATTTTCATTGTAATTTTCCCACTAGCCTGTTAATTACTACCTATTAATTTTATCTGTAGAATCAAAGATCCATGTCATTGATCATACCTAAAACTACTTATTTCAGAAATTAGTGAAACAATTGTTATCATCACTACAATAATTGTTATTTAATTAATGAATGTATAAGCTAACCTAATACAATTAATTTATATCTAAACTCACGTACATTTTTAGGAGTTACGTATCTACTGAAAAGTTATCAATGTTTAGGTTTATTTAGGACAATTCTATTAGTCTTAGACTGGCATTAATTGCCCGCGGCTTTCATCCCCTATTTTACACCCTTGGGGGTTGTATTTTGAAAAATCCTTCCTTAGTCGATGCCTACGTCATATGGGGAATACGTGTGTAAAATTTAAAATTTATAGCCTTAAGGGTTTGGCCTGTGCATTGATACATCAGATTTGCCTTTTATATATATATATTTGAAACTAGAAAAAAAATAGAGTTGAAACCTTACGTATATATATATCAACTTTGAATATGAAAACTAAAGTTTTTAGTTTAAAAGGTAGCTTAGTGATTCTAACCTTAGTCCTCAGTTTGTGTCTAGAATCAAGACATAATAAGCAGGCCAGTTATGTAACGATTAAGAATGCAATGTAAAATAGATATCATGGGAATATCAGCATACTCTGTTACGTCCTTTAATACTCAACGGCACAACAATGTCAAATCAATTTTGATTAAATCATATTTGTACGCAGATTTTGATGGTAAAATAATATCTTCCTCCTGTAAGATTTTATTTTGATTATTTTCATGCTTAAATGCATGTGTAAAGTTTTGCCATTGAACTTCTCACTTTTGTACCTGCCATAAAAATCTGCGTACAAAGTTTTTCATAAGGTCCTACTTATGAAAAAAACAATTTAATTACAACAATCTGAGTAGTAAATTTATTAAGACTCATAATCTGTCGTAAGCTGTAAGCACAGAGTTGAAACCTTACGTAGAACGATCCAAATAAAAAAAAATTGACCCTTCAACGGCCCACAATTTTTCCACACAATTGTGGACACATACCGTAGAAAATATATGAACTTACGTACAAAGTAAAGTCAGGGTAAAAAGTACAGAGAAACAGCTTTCATAGAACATAAAAAAAAAAATACTTCCCCTTCAACGGCCCACAATTTTTGCACACAATTGTGGACACAGACATACGGTCTGTGTCCACAATTGTGTGTTTGTAGTAGTGCAATCAAATTGAAACTATATAGCTGTTTATATCTGTTCGTCTTTCTTTACTCGGTGGTACAATTGCCTTGTCGGGTTTGAGGATACAATTTTTCAGTTAAGAAAATTTAAATTACGTGCGATTATTTTGCTACTAAAATTTTATTTTCGCTATTGCATTAAAATTAATTTTATTCAGTTCCTGAATCATCAATCAGAGTCCTCACGTCTTTATTTGGATGTCAATTTGATTTCCGGGTCTCAAAAAACTGACCATGGGCGTCGTGGGCGACAGTTGCACTTTTGGGTTAAATACTCGTTATACAGTAGGTACGAAGTAGTTGTGTTTAATTTCAATTCGTATTAATAAGAATCATTGAAGCGAAAATGAAGTTTCGGCCTATCTCGATTTAAGTAGCTCAACACTACCGGCTAAAGGAGGTTTTAATTTCTCAGCGAATTTTCATTTCCTACTAAGCTTGAGCAAAGATCAGTCATTTCATGAGTGAAATGCAGCACTTGTTTTGATTTTGACATTAGGGCCTGTTTCAGTTTTGCAGTAGGTCTCTATCGCTCGATATAAAGTATGCAGAACTTTTGATTAAGTTATCCGACACTTATTAGATGATTGTGAAACAGGCCCTGAATCAAATGTTATTGCTAATAAGGTGGTCCATATAATACAGTAGCCTGTTACATTATATACGCTTCTGCTGTCAATGAGCGTTCGAAGCTGTAGGCGACGTATGGAGTGGACATAATCATCTTATAAGAGGTCCGTTACGGCGCTTTATCGCCTCAGACCCATAATAAGCAGAGCCTTTATCGCCATCATTAATAACTGTCACTCTGTCGGTTCGTTTTTCTGTAAAACAATCATTTCGCCACCAAGACAAAAGTGTTATGAAAGTATATGTGTGCAAGCATATTTTAAAGCTTTTTAAAAACGCTTGTAAATTGCGATTACGTAAAAATAAATTGACATTCAATAACTTAGCTGAATATTTTTTGCCAAGTCAGCATTACGGTGCTAATTCTAATTAGCATATCATGGCAAATAGGCTTTATATATTATGCCAATTGCCAAAGTAAAATACTTTTGAAGCTTTAAAAGCCAATATTGTATTCTAGAATTAAAATAAACAATTTTTTTTTTAATAATTCCAAAATAAAGTAACATTTCATTGTTTATACTATAAACACTAATGTAGTTAGGTACTTGGACTTTAGAGAATACATGATACAATAAAAAACCCGGTCAAGTGTGAGTCGGCTCGCGCACGAAGTGTTCCATACAAAATGGCAAAAAATCACGTTTGTCGTATGGGAGCCCCTTAAATAGTTATTTTATTATGTTTTTAGTATTTTTTGTTATAGCGGCAAAAAAATAGATCATCTGTGAAAATTGTAACTGTCTAGCTATCAGGGCTAAGGAGATACAAACTGGTGACAGATGGACGTGCAGACGGACAGAGGGACAGACAGACAGACACCGAAGTTTCAGTAATAGGGTCCCGTAACCCGTTTTTTATCCTTTGGGAGTGGAACCCTTAAAACAATGCTTCGTAGTCTAGTTGATAGGATAGTAATAATCAATTAAGAAACACGATAGCAAGATACATAAAACTATTCTGAAGCAATAGCGATATTGTTTTGGCGGGAGCTGGGGTACAGGATAAAACCTACGATATAAATTATGCAAAAATTTTATTGTATCGAAAATATAAAACAATTGCTTAAATTGAGGCCTATTATTATCCTGGGCATTTAGTCAAGATACATTCGATAATTTCGACGGCGAAGTTCGAAAACAAAATGTATGGGATTTGACATAAGGCATCGCAAGCGACATGTCACTTAGCGATGACTTATGTCAAATTGCATACATTTTTGATTTCGAAAACGCCTTCGAAATTATAGAATGCATCTTGACTAAAGGTCATTTACCTAGAACAACCTCCTGAACAAGAATTATTACTTAATAATTTCTATTAAATCTTATGTCTAGGTGTTTTGAATGTATTTTTATACCTAACATTTGTTTCTAATAATAATATAATAATAATCGGCAATCAATACAAATTATTATTAAATAAATAGAATTTGATGTAAATATGATAATTTCTAAATTAAAACAATTTCTACATCAATATAAACCAGTTTTAAAAACAATAACATAAATCGCGTATAAATAAAAATAAACACTTACGTAGTCGTCGAATCGTGCGCACATAGAATAAGGCACAAATCACTCCTATCACGGCGGTATACGGATCAGAAATCAGTAACGTCGAGGAAGATAAACATTGTCATACGACGCGCGCTGAAAATGCGGCGGCGGTGCGCGCGGAGGCTTCGAGGGTACGCGAATGAGGTGTGCAGCGATGGGCGCCGGCCACCTGACTGAAACGAGCCGAGCGCGCCCCGACCTACCCGACTCATCCACGACTTTTTTTTCACAAAAAAAAAACTCGAATTGAAGCTGTGTAGTAAAGAAATGATTTGATGAAACGACCACTTGACAGGTGTCTACCGTCGCATTCTCTCGAGTAGCAGCTAATTGTCGCTTGTACCGTACAAGTTGCTCTGAAAAATTGCTTTTATGTATTATATGTCCGCAAATAAGAGGGTCTCGTTCAACGCAGTGTTTAATGCGGCGTCGTTATTCGTTACAAATTGGAGGCATTTTGTACGTTTGTTTTGTTTAATTAGTCGTTATTTGCATATCGGTGTTTCTTTTGAAATTGTATAGGTTTGTGTGGAAGTCGGGGCGAGGAAAACGGAGTATGTGGAGAAAATCAGAGCGATCATATTACAATGAGCGGCGCTCCGCCTCCACGCTCGGTCATTGGCCGCGATGCAGCGCGGGGCGGGGCCTACGTTAGAAATAAGCTTAGACAGATTTTCCTAATACTCTTACGATTAAGATTTGTATTATGCCATCGGCTTATAAGAATTGAGAATTTTATGTATTTGTACTTTTTATGTTAAGATAATAATATACTATTTATCGTGATTTAGCAAGCCGTTATTGTTTGGTTTTGTTTTATTTGTTAATAGAGCTTTTAATCGATCACGAAACCTTAAAGAAATCCCATATTTGTGAAGCTTAAGCAAGTAGTCATTGACATTTGACAGTGAGAGTATTTATGTAGAGTACCTTTGTACTATCGTGGAATCTAATTCATATTAAGTCAGTATAAGTAAAAATAAGTTGTTTACATTGGTATGTAACCTTGAAATTTTATATTCCTATTAAAAACTGACATAGTCACCTACTTGTAATTCCTTCTAGAAATATTATTCTGTTTTCGATGATTGCGGATGAGAATACTAATCAACATATAGGTTTAGAGCCTTTTTACATTATTTTGGTAGTTTTTTTTTTAATTTGGCAGTTTATGTACGTGTGTATGTATCGGTCCATCTTAACGCCTAGTTACTGATCCGATTTTAATGAGGGAGATGTCAATAGATTTGTAATAATGGCACGGGTAACTTCTTCTTTTATGTATAAAAACGGATTACTACGCCAATGTTTTGACGACTTCTGCAGCTCAGTGGTTCAGCGCGTTGGTGCTCAAGCCGAGGATCGCAGGTTCGAATCCCGCCGAAGGATCAAAACGTTTTTCTGTGTTCCTGCGTCATGGATGTGTATCATATAATAAAAATCTTAAATATATGTATAGTATAAAAGTATTAAATATACTTCCCGTTTTCTGGTACCTGTAACACAAGTTCTTCGGATACTTAGCATGGGGCCAGATTGATGCGATTGGTGAGTGTTCTTGAAATGATTGGGGAAGTTCAGGGTGTGTAACTTGACTATCAAATATTTATAGGTGCGTTCAGTTTACCTGTTTATTTATTTATTTGTTCCAATTCATAGTTAAGACAGAACAACGCGTGTCGGGACAGCTAGTAGGCTATATAATTTGCATAGTCGGGTTATAGTTTTAACTTTTGATTATTACCTTACCTATTAACGATTATGCCCACTACAGCATAGGTACTGACCAGTGACCACCCACTAGGTACTGCAACTCTACCTGCTACTATAATTATGTTTAGACAGTAAAATGCAAAGTTCAATTGTAAATGGATTAGCAATTTCATAATATATTAAAAATGAAAAAATGTGCTTAAATCTACTAACACTGCCTTTAAAAATTTAATTAATGTTTAACATTTAAAAAAAAAAGATAATAGTTACAGTGATTAGATGAATAGGATATATAAAATAGAACCTGGGTAACCGAGCTTTGCTCAGAGTTCTGATTTTTTTAAATAAATATAAAGAATCACAAAAATATTTATCTGACCGGGATTCGAACCCACCACAATCCACATTCTGAATTTTCGAACAAAGCAAAAATTATACATAAGCATTTACACTAATCTGCCAATCGGACTGACATAATATAGTCGAAATTATTGATATAATTATTATTGTTGATTTGTTGCACGACGAAAGAAAAACATATGTTGCTTAAAATGCGTAGTTTTCCAGGGATAAGACCTAGCTACATCAATTTTTCTCCCCCAAAACTCCCTGCATACTAAATTTCATGGTAGGTAATACTTGCAGCCGTTTTCAAGATTACGATTATAAATATACAAGATTGTCTGTCTCGCTTAAAGTAAGTATAAGATTAAAGTTTAAATGAGTGGATTAATTCAAAATCATCAATAATTCAAAATTTCACATGTCATGTGGATTTTGACGAAGCTCACAAGTATTTTTAATTTTAATAATGAACAGCGATGACTATTTTGCTGCAAATATAGCTGTGGTAAGGTGAACATTTATAAGGGCAACATAATACAAAAATAATATAAAACATACGACTTATTAGGCAAGAGAGCCGATGTTATAATATTATTTACGGCAAGTCTGTATAAATTAGGATTAAGGGCTCGGGCAGAAATCTTACCCCCACTTAAAGCTATTTCACAGTTGATTTACCCCTTGTAGTCGCAATCTCGGGAAATTTAATTAGGCGGCTAATCTACTGCCGAGTGTTCTGTTACGAGATATGTATGGTTTCAGGGGAAGTGCTTCAGTAGGTGTGGGGGGGGGTGGAGGAGAGGGGAGCTCCCCTCGCGTTATAACGGCGGCGCGTGGCCCGTTACGGGGCCCGCGCACATGTTGTCGGCACGCGCCCGACCTGCTTTTTATCCTTTTTTGTGTCCTTGTTTTTGTTGTTCCTTTGTTCGTATTTCGTTTGCCTTTTCAAAAAAAAAAAAAACTATCAATGTATTATCTAATTCTTACTGTACATTTCATTGATTCTCGGACCCTCCTATTGTTTTTTTTTATATTCAAATGCTGCTGAGGGTTGACGTTTTTTGTGATTTTCGAAAAACAGAACCAGAATTAATAATATGCTTACTTTAAAATTTGTTGATTATTTTAAAAACACATATTTTTTTACCGGTGAGGCACTCATAAAACATAATAAATATAAAACTATCGACAATTTATGCGACAATGCCTTGAAAAAAATTTATTCGATATCAGATAGATGTTGCATCAGGCTCATTATGCATGAAATATTACACCGCTAATAATTAATCGGGAATCGCGGCCAAGATAAACGTATTAGAGATAGGCTTTGACGGAGACAAGAGTTAGGCGCTATATTAAATCAAATTGAAACTTATCGAATGGCGACTCATCGGTTCAGCTGCGCGGGAACCGGTCGCAGAAGGCTACGCAGTGAACTGTCGTCCATTCCTCGCAGTCAACTTTTATTAATTGGGCAGATGAGAACCACGGCGACCATGATGAATGCCTCTGCCATATAAGGCGAGTCAGTTCGCGAAACCTTTTATAGATTCTCAATTAAAAGTGTCTATTATAGTTAATAGGGCGGTCCGATACTGTAGTTTATAGAAACAGGAATATTTGCTATAGGTATAGGATAAAAAAGCTTGGCATTATAACGGAAAGGACGATTAAGTGGAATAAAATATAGCGTGGGGGTGCGGACGGCAGGTGGCTACCTGTAGGGATGAGCCACCTCAATATTTATATATTTATCGACTTTTTGATGTCAACTACACGCTTTTTTGATGGTTAAGAACTCATTTGTCTATAAAAATAAAAAAAAGATTTTTGTAGAAGAGGAGTTTTGTTGTTGAAGAGGTAGGTATATATTTGACAAATAATTATCTTAATATACTAACTTAAATAATTATATTATAACTTTCTATTATTATTTTTTTTAAATAATGTTTTATTTTTATTTAAAGACAATATAAAAATAATATATTGGCGTTTTCATGCTCTCGTAGGTGTGCTACGCGCTACGCACCTACGCGATTAACTTACGTGTTAGACGTAGAAAACCCTTTTCTTGATTATTTCATATCGATAAAATATTAATCGATAGTTGTGTTGTTCTTGCGTCAGTCTCGGTCGACAAGATTCGCCGGCACCCGGCATGTGCGCCTCCCCTTAACGGATTTGTTCAAACGTCTGCGCGTGTCGTAGCGCCCTCCACTTACACCCCAAACACTTGAGACATCAAATCAAATTAAAAACGAAACATATTACAGAAAAATGATTTTTGAACAAAGAAAATTGATAGTCTTATTTTGTGCGCAACATTTATTATGTAAACTCTACGTAGAGCTAATTTTTTGGCAACAATATAACGTCATTGTTTGTTTTTAAATAAGTAAAATTCATATTTTTTTAATCCTAGTACACTTAGACAGATTTTCCTAATTTCACGATTTTTAGTGTAGAAATAAAGTTTCAATGATATAATAAACTAACAACTGCCTTATCATTTCAGATGTTTTGCTGCTGTTTTTAAGTCAGATTGTTTAAGATTCCACTTAAATGACCCCTTTAAATATCAAATAAAACCCTTATAATATATAAATGTTGTTTAAAATGATTCGTAAAATTTGCATTAAGAATTAATTGGATATCGTATAAAGGTGGTATAAAGACATTTATTTTGTGAATCTATGCCCGGGTGGCCGCCCGCCGCGAGAGCTATCCCAATATATTTATGACCAGTAGTTAATAAATAACCCCTGGTTCTGTAAACACAGTATCGCTAATGTCACGGTGCCTCTTGTATTTATTGCTTTAAAATCTACATTCTCTTTATTATTATTATTATACTGCATTTAGTGTTGGGCTCCGCACTGAGTGGTGTTTCGTAGATACACGTTAATGAAGCAGTGACAAGGTATTTTCTTGTTGAAATTGCATAATAAGGTGATATACAGACACATTTACTTCAATTCTATGCTTATTACTCAATCTTAAGCTCAGTTGTTTCCCTTTTAAGTGAGAATATTATTTTCCTTTTGAAGAAGTTTTACGAGATTAAAAGTGTTTGATTTTAGAAGTTTAGATTATTATTATCAGCAGAAAACTTTTAACTAATATTTTGATCGATTGAAAGATATTTTTCAAGCAAGAACCAAGATAACCATTTTTACAAAGTAACCCCCAAAACTGACTCTACAACGAGTCTTTATTGTTGCCTAAGTTAAATTTAACCAAAAAAGGTGACCTTTATTTTATTTGGTTGATCAATAATATTTTATATGTCATCTTAGACAGGTTTTACTGTAGTTAGATTGTGATCGTGTTAGCACTGGCTGTTGCGAGTGTCGTGAGCGGAGTCATCTGGTGGGCGCGGGGAAACCGTAAAAGCTCCAGCACATGCGCCCGCGCACAAAGCGGACCATTGTGCGCACGCGGCTGCAACCTTTAACTGAAATCCTTTCCACTAATTATGATCTTTGCATTTTGTACAATAAGCATATGCTGCACCGAGGCCGCAAATGTTCTGTGGTTTTCGATTAGTACATGCATTACTGCGCGTGCTTCAAGCTATTGTTGGCTTCGTACATTTCCTGATTATTACTTTATCGTTTACTTGTATATTTTGTAGTCGCGGATTCATTCGGATCAGCACTTCCCATAAGATTTTATTTGAAAGTATTCTACAACTGAGCAAAATTAACAAACTTTATCCTTAAATCCAATAGTGTGCTTATCGTAAAAGTAAATCCTATTACCTAAGATGCTATAAACACATCTATACAAATAAATAAAATTAATGTGTCTGTTTGTAATTTTAAATCAACAGCTTTAATTATACAACAACAAATAAATTACAATAAAACATCAATTTTTAAATTTTTTGTCTGTCCGTCTGTATGTTTGTTCCGTCTAATCTCTGAAACGGCTGGACCAATTTACACGGGACTTTTACTGGCAAGTAGCGGATGTTATAAGGAGAAACTAAGGCTACTTTTTTCTTACGGCTTCGTTTAAAAAAAATGGTTCCGTTTCCGCTAATTTTATGCATACGAAGTTGCGGGCACCAGCTAGTAATGCAATAAAATAATGTCTTTGTAGAGAGAGAAAATTATATACTAGACAGTAGACACAAAAGTACGTTTTAAAATCAAGGTGATATTTATGCAATTATCGAACTGGCTGAAATTATCGGTAGGTTGTATTTAGATAATGAAAATAGCTAGTTAAAGGCAGAGCATTTAGTGTGTATGTATTTGTAACTCTTTGACAATTTAATAACATGTGTTGTGTGTGTGCACCTGCTATTGCAAAAAGTAGGCGCACGCTTCAGGCTGCGTGGCCGAGCTGCTCGGGAATTCGTCGACTATCGCTCCTAGCCTATTTTATGCGCTATTTATCGGTAGGTGATTGGTAAGGTGCATTAAGCTCCTCACATTTACTGTCCGTATACGGATTATGTTATTTATATCATTTAAATTCTTCAGGTGTCACACAATTGTCCGGTTTTATCTGCAAACTGCATTTAGATTTTCAAAAGTAATTATACCTAACGGGACCGGGGAACTAGCACTAATGAACTATAAATATTAAGAGATAAGTGATTTAAGATTTATATTTTTATCCATTTATAATATAAGCATATTAGGTCATAATTTTAAAGAAAGAATAAATATAAAAAAAGTAAATCGGAACAACAGATTATAATATCAGTCGATATTATAATCTGTTGTTCTTGAGCCAATGATCTCAGTAAGTTTTTTTTTTGCGAATCCTAATAAGAGGAATCCTCGCAGCTGCAGTCAAGTTCAGTGACCGATTTCAGAATTAGGGCAACGGGCTTAGTGGAGTTTTAACCCGTCCATACGTTTTTTTTTATCTAATAAATTACTTAGTAGGAATAGACTTATAATATTCATGAATAAGTTTTGCTCAGCTTGCTTGCTATCATCATTAAAGATTCTATTTCGGTATAAGGTATAAGTAATATAAGTAATTCTTGATAACAAGGCCTGTAGTTATTAGTACGGGATTATTTTAAATATTTTTAAAAGTTCTGTGGGCCTAGCAGGAACAATTGAAAGCGGCTTAAACGTAACGTTATCGAATGAGAATTGTATGAGAATCTGTGAAAATTATGACAGCGCCAATACAAAATACAAATATCATTCGATAACGTTACGTTTACGCCGCTGTCAAATGTTTCTGCTAGGCCCCCTGATGCCGTCAATACTCACTATGACCTACCTAGCAGTTTTTAAGTTTTAAATTAAAACCCGTTAAAATTCCGCATCAGGTTATCCTATAAATAATATTAACCTAAATATTATTTATAGGCGTGACAAAAAATAGCCACCGTATTGAATACAGAATAGTAAAAAATGAATTCTTTAAGACGATGAAAATTAGCGAAAATAATATCAGAGGAAATCTTAGCTCCGCTCAGTGGCTATTATGTAAAAGTTGTGCCATTAAAGTTTAATTTTTATTGCAAGCGAGGCGTGTTTCGATTATGCTAGCATGCATATGAAAACTGTAGGAGTACTTAGGCCGCCGCGGGCTGCGGTCGCGGTAATGATTATTTTAAATGCTGTTAGTATATCAGCTCTTATGCGGTAAATTTTTCTACATAATGCTACCAGTTAAACCCGATTTCAAGTAAATCTTGACTGGGATGGTAAGAGATCAGTAGGTGGGCTAACTGGTATTTTTAATATTTCTTCGTCAATTTAAAAGCTTAATCGAGTAACAGGCTCATCGCTTAATACTTGACTAGCTTTCGCTCTCGACTTTGTGCACGTAAAATAAACATTGTCTGGTCCAGAAAACTATGCCATTTTCTGGAATAAAGAGAGTTGAAACAGCAACAGGTATGTATCTGTAACGGGGTTTTAGTGTACAGGAGTAATTGATAATCTTTCCTCGCGACCTCTCGTTTTTTAAAATATGCGTTTAGTTTTCCTGTACACTTTATTACTTTACCGTAACATTCCAAAAATCTAAGTACTAATAATATTTACAAATAATGGCGCCTGTAGAACTGGTCGCCGCAGTCGCAGGCCGCGGACAGGTGGCCCGAAGGTCGCGGAGGACCGGACTCGACCACTTAATTGATTTCAATCTGAGACGTCCCAGGTTCTCGCGCGTCCACTTTCCCTCTCTTCGCGGGCTAACGGTGGTTTATTTATACTACGATATTAAAATGCGGGATCGAAAGTGACACGCGACGGACTATTAAAATTTAAATTTTATATTTCCTTAATTATTCTGAGTACATAATAAATTATAAAGAGATTATTTTAAACACGCAGTTTAGGAATCGAATTTCAGATTATTTCCTTGATTTTTAGATTTTTTAAATTTACTTAATGCGTATTTTAAATAATCACTATATTTCATCATGTAGTACTCTCCGAAAAGTAACAAAAATAGCCTTAATAAGAATTTAAGCTTTATGAGATTATTTGCAATTCACTAAAGATGTACGTACCTACTACCCACCTATTGTATTTTCAGTATGGTTGATTGTATAATGTTACCTTTACTTACCTACCTATTATACAAAAATAAAATCAACACTTAAACTTTAAAGGACCATAGAACATCAGTAAGGTATTCAATTGCAATAACTTTTACAATTGCACGTTAAAATTGAATCCAAGTTAATCATAAACCTAGAAAAAGCACTCGCTAATTAACGATCCACGCGGTGTGTTTCGAAACAACGTGCCATGTATATTGCAAATAAAATGAAAGCTCAGTTATCATTTTGTCCGTTTATTTAGTGATGGATAGTCGCTAACCACATTAATCAGAAAGGCGTAGTAGCATAATAAAACGAATCGCAAAGCCGAGTCGCCCGCCGTAGACGAGCCATCGCGGCCGACATTGCGAGTGACGGCTCCGTACAGGCACAGAGTAAATAATAAATACTTACGTACAGAGGAACAGCTTTCATAGAAGCTTCTAAATCGCTCCAAATTTTGTCGGGGTTGTCACAGAAAATTAGGGTTAAAGTCTAATTGCTAGATTTGGTACACAGTACACACCACAACCCGGCATCGAACCTAACTCAATCGGTCTATTAAAGCAAGACAACTACTAGAAAATTAAATACTCACCTAAATAATATATTCCTAATTAATGTTAAAATAAGAGATTTTATTTATTCTATTAATTTTCATGCGCGCAGTACTGACTACGGTATATATAAAAGGCAGAAAATTAATTGTTATACTCGAAAAAAAAATTCTTTAAATGGGAGTTTGCGTTGAGCGGAGATTCATCTATTATGAGATGATTTTTGAACTTTGAGTATGACAATATGTTTTTGCCTAAACATCTTGATATGAGCATATCGATCATATACCAAAAATATCCGTACCTAGTTGATTTTACTAAACCTTACATAACCATATCTTTATTTAATATTTTAATATAATAATCTTCGTATATTTATTAGACATTTCATACATTCTGTTATTTGTCATCATGACAATCAACACCAATGAATCTCACATGACTTAAGAAGTCAACACGAAGTTTGAAAATCTCGGCGATCTTTCGACTGTCCATTATTTTACCAGATTTTTCCACTCTTGCCGCTCTTGTAATCACGTTGTGAGCTTACTATGAAGGTGTTTATCTGTTCCTCTTTAATCTGTGGTACAGGCGCCCGTCGCGCGCTACATCAAACAGGTGTTTCATAAGCAAATTTATTCGATGTCTAAATTTTATTAACGCACTTATCCGTTATCCGCCCAAAGATTATCGTGAATTTTAAATTAACGATAGATTAATCGAAAATTAACTATTTTCATTATAATTTATGTTTACGAAAAATGTAATTAATAGAAATAAACCATATTTTTTGCAGCGATATCTTAAATCACACATCCCCGTATAAGCGTATTCCTTTTTAAAAGGCCACGCACTTGCGACTCCTCTGGTGTTGCGGGTATCCATGGGTGACGGTAATCACTTTCCATCAGGTGGTTCGTCTGCTCGTTTCCCCCTATTTCAAATAATAATATAGGTACTAAACATTGTACACTGTACATCCCAAAAGTTATGGTATAATTACTGCATATATCTAGGTATCCATCAATTTCACGGCGACTGTTCTTTATTGTAAGGTAGCAGTGACGTGTAGAACAGTGGCTGGTGCGTGGGCAGTCGCACGCGCGCAACAATTACGCGCAAAGGTCGCGCGCGCACATTGCGCCTGAGCTGCGCCCGAGCTGCGCCTGCGCCGCCCCCGGCACAACTTGTCCCCGACACCGCAGCCTGCCCTGTGTCTATTTATAATGATAAATTATGTAAATATGCAAGATTATACTTTCATCATCGTCATCATCGCCTCCTTTCGTGGCACTCACCACAAGAGTGCGATAAAAAACTTATAAAATATACACTAGAAACTATCATCGATAATTATAATCATCCGACAGATTGTAGACTGTAGTTAAAAACCTGTTTTTACCTTAATAAATAAATAAAATAAAATTTATTTATTTATTAAGGTAAAAACAGGTTTTTTTTACAAAAATGATCAGAAATAAGTACTACTACAACATATCGATAAAATACCATACATAATATTATGTAATTAAATACTTGAGACTGACAAACAAAACATTTCTACATATGAATACTTAAAAAAAATAACTTAAAATTTACAATTCAAACATTTCAAGTACTTGTTTCTTATGTTTGAAAGCTAAAGTTTATTTAACTACTATTCCATAAATATTGTGTAACTAACATAAAGCAACGGAAATAAATAAAACCGAGGCTTTAATTAAATTATTAAATTACATAATAAAAGCTTGAAAGCTTTTACAGTAAACTTCATTTTAACTAAGAAAAAATTCCTGCATCTGCATATAAACAGTTGTTCCACATAACATTACGGCTGGATATTTTTTACTACGGCGGAGACAAGCGACTAACCGTTTAGACAAATCAGCTTACGGATATCATTATGATGATAGCTCGTGGCAATTTTTTCATTACCCGCGCTATCATCGTTACGCTATAATGATATAATGATACTTGCTTGATGTAGCCTCAGTACATAATGTCATGATCATCAGCCTGCTTCTAGCCTTTATAACCCTAGCTAGGTCATTTGTTGTGTTTCATTAAAAAGATGCTTTAAGATTTTTTGACACGGAACATTAGTTATAAAATGTCCTAGCTCGTGCAAGAAAATTATTTTGAGAAGAATCGAAAATTTTGTGCTAAGTATTTATGCCAATCTTGCCACATATAATAGGTACCTACATAATATTATAGTACCATAACTTTATATAAAATTATAGGTTAGGCACCTATAATTTTATCTCCACTAGCGTCATTCGAACTTAGAATAACTTCAAATCATTGAGGTTTGTAATACTATTAAGTACCTACTTAAGAGTTGAGTGATACGGATTACGTTTCAGCAATAATTAACACATATTTTACATTATTCGAACACACCGCAAAAGCCAACCGTCGCTATTTCGCTGCGTTAGTCCGATTAATTAATAAAAGCCTAACGTAATTACGTGTCGTCAGGGCACATGTGGCGAAACAGAACCGATAATGTGACCGTGAGTTTCCCGTGTTATGATTGTAAATGTCTAGCCACGAAACCGGCGCGGGCGATGCAGCGGCGACTAGCGAGAGAGCTTTTTTGGTAAACCTATGGCCTACGTACAAATTACCTTCCTATATTTGTACCTATTGACTGTAGCGGATTCACTAACGGCACTCACGATTCGTAGGAGCAGAATTTTGTCGCGATGTCTTAAGAGAGAATAGTTAAAGCAATTTCCAGATCGTCATAGGAGTAAACCTTTACTGAGTATTAGACGTCTTCACTCTTCAGAATGATAAGCGCCTCTACACACGCGCCACAGCTCCAGCGGCACTGCCGGCTTTTGTATGGATTTTATTACGACGCCGCAGGAGCTGCAGCGTATCACCACCGGCGCTGCGGCAAAAAATTACACAAATCCTAATTCACAGGCGCGGGCGCTGCGGCTTATAAACTAACGCAATATAATTCATACATAACGCTCGCGCTACTCGCTATCGCTTCATACCATCTTCGTAGCCACGCGGTAAGTCTGGACAACGGCACATCTGCCCAGCTATCGCCTATCTAGTCTTACTTATGCACGCATCGCGGCGCTGTCAAGATAAACGCGGGATTAAGAGACAAAGCCTCAATAACACGATGATATCGCATAACACAAACATCCCGCTAATAATGTAACTCTTAAAATCATTTTCCTTCGTTATAAATTGGCATGCAATTAAATTCGACGTAATAACATTAGTTTCATGCTCCGCTTGATGAAATATTTCACTTGTCACCGGCTATATTGCATGCGATTTCTAATATGTTTTCTTGATAAATTGATCAGCAGAATAATCTTCTTATTTAAAAGTACTTCTTAAAACGTAATTGCATTTAGATGTTTAAAAACATCATTGGATACGTTTTGCGAGTGTGAAATGAATAAAATAATAATAACTCCCCACACCGATTTCGGTGACGGTGACCAGTTTCATTGAAACCAGGCCAATTAGGCAGGAGTAATTTCATAGTGCCCAAGTGTGTGCGCAGTTCATAAGAGCACTCTCTCTTCCTTTACCCTCGTAACTCAGTGGAACGGATAACCGACACGACTGGCGAGAGATCAGGCGCAGGGCCGACTTTTTACATGTTCATCCGACGCATGGATCATCTTTCTTGTCAGACAATCAGGTGATCAGCCTGCGTTGTCCTAACCAAACTTGGAAACAAATTTTAGTCAGAGCCAAGCTCTAACCATTAGACCACGGAGGCTGTTATTATTATTATAGCAGCTGGTGCCCGCAACTTCGTTTGCGTAGAACCAATGGAAACGCAACCCTATTTTTAAAGGGAACCCTAAGATAAGAGTAGCCTATGTTATTCCTTATAACATCAGCTGTCTGCCAGTGAAAATCGGTCCAGTCGTTTCAGAGATTAGTCGGAACAAACAGACCTGCTGACGGATAGCCAAAAATTTTTAGAAGTGACTTTTTATTGTAAGTACCGTATATCCTGTCATATGCATATAGTTAAAAAAACTGTTAAATTAAAATTACAAACAGACACTTCAATTTTATTTATTCCAATGTTGTATATATATTATTTGTATTTAAAGATACTAGATAGTATATTTAATGATGTAATGTTCATACTTTTTATGTGTTACATTGAACCTTCATTGACTTAAATCGTTTAAATAAATAGAATGCCTGTACAAAGTACTTAGGTTATCATCAGTACCTAGTTACCAACCGGACCGGAACCGACAATCCGTAAAACAAAAATTGGCTGCTAATTTTTATATTTTATTTGTTCAGTTCAAAAGCCCTAGCTTTTCGTTACAATAAATGTAATATTAATGCAATAACAAGAAAACACCTTATAAGTATACCTCCTTCAGTACGCGGAGATAGCCATCGCCGTCACAGTTAAGTGCGGTGTTAAATGGCTTAAGCATTATAGAGGTTCTTGATGGTACGTTTTAGTTCTTTTCACTGGACAGCCTAGAGTGGGTGGTATAAGATAATTTTTATTACAACTTAAACTTGATGAGAATAACTAAACCAAAATAGAGCCCACTTCTAATAAGATTTTAGTATTTATACGTATTCATGTATGAAACTCTAGGTATTTCGTATACATAACACAAAAAATCGAACACAAGCGTTTCGTCAAGATTCGTCAGCGTTTCACATTAATTTGTTCTACCTGTAATTAATAAAACTGTTTGCAGTGTGAACTTTATCTAATCAGAATGCTACAAGCTTTAATTTTTTTGACAAATTATAATGCGGACCTCTATTTTCTCTATAGAATAATAATAGGTATATAAGTTTTTTGTTCTATTAAGATAAATTTAAGAACGTGAATCATATCGCTTAAAAGTTTTATAAAGCAATTAAAACGTAATAATTAAAACAGCTTTGCACACTTGATTGTATTGTTAAGCGTGTAGCCTGAATGAGTGGCTGGTTTGACATGGCGCATGTTCGTTCTTAATTAAAACGTAAATTCCCTTTGCTATTATAATACTGCTCTATAAAAATCTAATATTATTGCAATTACAATGTAGCGTGGATTGAGCGAATATTCCTTGTAACAAAATGTAATACCCGGCGTCGTTCAAACTATAAATAATACCTGAGCAGTGCAAGCGTTAAATCGAATCGATGGAACTCGTCCTTCTACACCTGCGACAATTTTTATAGTATAAATTTGCATTAATTCATTTAGTCCTGTTTTCATGGCATTCTATATAAATGGGTTAGTGGAAGTCTAGTCGTACAAGGAGCCTAGACACCCGCGCGACGGGTCTGGCCAGTGCTGGCACGCCGCGCTGGCACGCTGGCACTAATGTCAAACGAAATAATAATATGACATTACTGCAGTCTTCAATTACTATGATAAGAGCCACTCTTGATTTCCGCCGCGAGTGAGCGATTATCTAATTATATTTACAGGTTCAAGCAAAAAAAAAACGTCAAGCAAAACGCTGTACCAATGTGATAATTTACAGGCTGTATAGTTAATTGTAAAGAATCGGACATTATTCATTTCTTTATTTTCTTCGATACATAATTATAGTCGTTTTCAAGATGTCAAACAATTTTAAATACTTATCTTTTTATTTAAAATATATTAAGGTACTATATTTACAAACTATAAAAGTAGGTAAGTACTAAAAAAAATAATAACTACTCCAAAACTTAAAATGCTACAAAACAAAGAAATCTTCCAGGTCGTTCCCACCAGGCAGAGTACCTAGAAGGCTCAAAGAGTTTCTTCGCTGGATTGCGATACTTATTCTCTGGGCCAGGTAGGTGCCGGCTCTGGGGTCTCGGGTGGCCTCAATGAGCTTTTTGGAGATTTCTCTGAAAAGTTTGTGCGCACCCAGACCCCATATACCTAGGGTTTTAACCCCAAACGGTTCAAATATGAGATCCCCACCAACGTTCTCATATTTGCGCCTCTTGAGGTTTTCCGCCTGATTGGCGGCCGTACCTGCAGAACTCGAGGTGCCCTGAACATGGGACGGAGCAAGTGTATCGACGCAAGTAGCATCCCATACAAGAGCCCGTCCCACTCTCCAAGGGACCAAGGTCATACCGTCTGGTCTCTTGCCATCGTCGCGCGCCAAACCAAAGGGTTCCAGCACAGCTGGCACTCCGGCGGTGACAAGAGCCCGACGGATGAGATCGTTCAGGCAGTGATGTCGGAAGATGCGGCCGGCGCTTCGTTGACAGGACAGCCCGTGGTGTCCGAGGCTGTCCACGTTTGCACCACAAACACAGCGATGGGGGACGACGTGGGGGATGCCAAGACGCAGGGAAGTGGCCCGTGCCCGTATGCACCCGTGCCCGCATATGTGCAAATGCACACGTGCAAATGTGCCCGTATTGGGTGACGGTAATGCTTGTAGCCAAAGGCCCGACTCCCACTTCTCCGCAGCTAAGAGGCGAGCCTGCTCCACAGGACTGGAGGACGTATTAAGAAGATTATTCCGTACCAGTCTACAGAGTGGCTCGTCCCAGAGCCTTTGGGAAAAAGTATTATCAGGCAATTCGCTACAAGCACTAGTTGCGCTCCAGGCGTCCTTGGCCTCGTCCAGAAAGGGAACTGTATTGGAGTAGGATGGGTGATGTAGTATTTTGGAGATAAGACTGTGGTTCGCGTGGACTGAGGACAAGAAGGCCGGAAGCGATATGTCAGAGGGCTTTCGAACACCCAGGCCACCGAACCTAACTGGAAGCGTTGCCTGAGTCCATGCGCGGTCATCGAAATTTGTATTCAAAATAGTGGAGAGCGTTTGTCTTATGGTATCATCCAACTGTTTGAGAAGTTGAGGGAACTTCCACAGTTGACAACACCGTAAGACATATGTCAATTTAGGTACGAAAATGCAAAAACGGATTAGGGTAAAGGCCATGTGACAGTTAATTTGGAGGAGGAGGTCTAAAGTTTCATTAAAATTTTGTAATTTGTTATCTATGAAGTCCGGGAGAGATTCGTCTAAAATAGGTGAGCCCAAAAGGAAGAGCAAATTTTTGTCAATGACAGACAGTTGTGGAGCTATTTCTTTAAAGCTGGATATAATCGCGTTTCTATCCCCACAACTGTGTGGTGGCACAAAAAGTTCGCACTTACCTAGGTTCAGCTGCAGACCTATTTTTTCGAACTCGCGGATCAGAGTGCGGAAGTCGGATAGTACAGTGGGTGCATCGCTTCCAAGGGTCCCATCATCCAAATACCAAACATTAAATTTTGAATTTAGAAGATCGATGACCGGGTGTATAGCAAGGCTGAAGATTGCTGGACCTAGAGGGTCGCCCTGTTGGCAGCCCACTTCGGATGAGATGAGGTGGTCTTTGTAAATGAGTTTGGTGGGGTCGTTGTAGCACTGGAGCATAAATGGTAAAATGGCAGGTGCTTTAGATTTAATTCGGGCCAACATGGCGCCTCGGTCAACTGAGTTGAAAGCGTTATCGTTATAATACTTATCTTATGACAAACATTTTTTATATGTATATAATAAATTTATATTTACTACACAATAGGATACGACAGTTTTGGTGGCTAGTAAAACTGTTGTAATAAATCTGTAGGTACTATGTTTGACACAAGAACAATCTACGAAAACACTTAATGACCGCCTACTGCAGTAGGCTAAAGGGGTGGATATCACATAATCCTACGCATTTACAGGAAATATGTCACATTATACTCTCTCGATTACAATAAAAAAGAAAAAAAACTGAACGATTTTCATTACGTATTACAAAGACGAATGCTTTTCCTAAGGGAGTTATGGTTCGGATGTGAAAGTGTCACGTTGTTGTATTTGCATTTCCTCGTTAAATTTCAGTAGAATATTAACCAATTAATATTCGTTAGCGTGCACAAGTGTGGACATGCGGTAACTTTAAAAAGCGTGCTATTTTGTGTTATCTCCAAAACACCCTAGGAAATTTCAGTAAAGCGTCCTACCACTTTCCTGAATCGCCTGATTTCACTCATTGACTACACTGACGACCAACTAGAACTTTGGACTAAACTTTGGACTTGACAATTTAGGATAACGGTGTTAAAAACTTAACAAAAAATCTTTTTTTTTTCGCCTTTTTAGCTAGAAACTGGAAATGGTTTTAAGCTATATCGCCATAATTAAAAAAAATGCTTTGTCTATAACACCCATTTGATTAATTTCCTTTTTACGCGCCTTAGTTATCGTGCAGCCTTCAAATCCAGCACCGGTAATAATGACCGTCATTAGTGTCAATAGTATCAATCATTTATATTTATTTCAAGGCCGCGTCATTGGATTTACAGGCTGGACCGTGAGTATGGCCCTTAAGTTTGTTTAATGTAATTTAACGTTTGAGATAATTTATTTCCCACTTGGCCCGCACGTGGTGTCTACAAGTTAACGCTCTCAGGAGGATCCGGGCCAACCGACCACTTGCACTTTCGCACCGCCCCGTCAACTCCCGCCTAGTGGAACTTAATACGGGCATTCTAACGCCATATTTAACTGCCCAAGGAAATGCATTCTGAACGTGTATTACTTAATTGACTGATAACGAGAACTTTTTGTTTTTCAATTTTGACGGCCTCTGTGGCTCAGTGGTTAGCGCGTCGGCGCTCAAGCTACCGAGGGTATCCAAAGTTAGCAATGCTCCTGGGTGTAGATGAATATTAAATATGTTTATATTATAATAAAGTTCTTATAATATATGTATATGTACAGGATAAAAGCATTAAATATTGTATTACATACGTTGTCCGGTCCCTGTAACACCAGTTCTTCGTATACTTACCACGGGCCAGATAAACGTGGTGTGAAGCGTCAATACATATTGTTATTATTATCATATTGTTTTCAAATTTAGTACATACATAATGTTTACACCTGAACTTACGTATAATAAAAGTCCTTATAAAAAATTTTATTTGAAATATATTATGTATTATAAGCATAGTGTATACTGTAGCATATTAATTAGATAGGAAAAATCGTTACACTTATTTTACCTTTAAAGAAATAAAAAATAAAAATAAATAAAATTCAAGAACCGTAATACTCAAAAAAGAAACATCGATTAACATCAAAATCAAGGAGTAAATCAAAAAGTGGAACCGGAAGCACACACAAGCTGCTTACTAAATTATATTCGAGGCGCGGTACAAAAGACATCAACGGGCGCGCGCGCGCGAGCCACCCCGGCTCCGGACTTTCTCCAATGTTTAAAGCGATTTTTTACATTGCCTTATGATAAAATAAAAAAATTATATAGTTTTTTTATTATAATATTACCAAAAAAATTGGGACCACAGTTTGTTATCAGTAACATTGATGTTCAGCTTAATGGAGAAGACTTTCACATGTGAGAAAAAATCACATCTCTCTTTATATCATCATCATAATATCATTTCATATAATGTGGTATTTTCAGAAGCTATATAGACGGATACAATATTAACACTTATCTTATTAAATGCGTTAGTCACTTTCCGTATTTATTACATATTATAATTGCCCTAAGGTATTATACCACACAGTTTATAGATACTACTTATATCTTAGGAGATATCGTAATATTAAAAAGTACCCGCCAAAAATAAATTCAAGCTGACGACGACCGAATGGACTGCTCGTTGCAGGTCTCCGGCCGCACCCATATTACGAAGACATATGAATTACGAACAGGCTAAATATTATACAGATATGGTTTACACCGCAATTTCACGCGGACGAAGCCCGGGGAAAAAGCTACTTATTATTATTCGAATTTAAACCTCACTATCATCAATACTACCTACATAATTAGATAATGTAATTAACATACAAACTACTTTCTATCAATCTAAGAATCCTACTAATCCTACTTATATTATAAATGCGAAAGTTTGTGAGGATGCATGGATGCTTGTTACTCTTTCACGCAAAAACTACTGAACGGATTTTGATGAAATTTAGTATGGTAGTAGTTTGAGTTCCGGACTAACACATAGGCTACCGCCATTTTATCCCGAAAAAGTACAGTGTTCCCGTGGGATACTGTATTTACGCGGGTGGAGAGCGGGCAAAAGCTAGATTTTTTATAAATTACATAAATAAAAATTTTGAAAAACAATTAATGTTTAGTACCAAAACATACCGCATTAAGATATACCGTACCTGCGATTATGTTAGTAGGTACCGAAACCGAACCGTAACTTACTAGTTACCACTTACCTACTAATAATTAACATGGGTAGAAGTAAAATTACTTTATTGATGTATTTACCACAATTAAGTCTACTAATTACTTAATAGGCATGTTGACTAAAAAAATATTTTTCGTCTTTTCAATTAAAATTCATGACAACATGATAACAAACAATCTAAAATTTATAAATCTTATAAAATAACGAAGATACAAATAATAAATTTACAATAAGAAAGAGAGCAATACGATATATCGGCCTTTGACGTCACGATGTGCTGCCGCCATATTTTTTTTATTAAACAATGTATGGCGGCAGCAGATTGTGACGTCACAAATCGTTTTGCGACACAGAAATGAGGAATATTTTTTATTTATTTACAATTTTTTATTGCATCAGCCTAAATAACTTATGCTTTTCGATGTATCCCTATTCAACAATTTTAAAAGTTTAATTTGTAAAAATGTGATATTCGAAACTAGGCAACATCCCAATTGTGGTAAATACATTTTCAATACATGATTTATATTATATATAAATCATGATTTATATTATATAATTATTTATATAGGTACTTGTATTCGTGGCCCCATCCAGGCCCCGTGGCCCCGTATATCGGTGGCGAGTGGCGACGCGCCGCCATATGTCGTCCACATGCGCCGCTCAAATTGCAGGTTCCTCCAATTGGTTTCATTGAATTAAAGCGTCGGCCATCTATTACGCGAAACGACCAAATCAAACGCGCCCGAATTATTGGAACACCCGCAATAAATTAAACTTTTTGGTTTTAGGTAACCTGCGTTATACGAGTATGTACTGCACGACGTATCTGAAAAGACGTGTGAGAAATAAGGTTTTCGTGATTAGAGAAATGAGCTTGCATTTTTTTTATTAAATTTCGATTTGAACTTTGAATCGATAAAAGCTTTTAAAAGAAACTGTACTCTTATCAGATCCAATTTTATCCTAATCATTTTATTTATTATTTCGACTAAATAAATGTGTTATTGTATTCTTTATTGCACGGTTATTAGGTGAAATTAAAGTTGGCAGGATTATATTGTACTTTCTATTTGTTTTTTGCAAAAAGTTTAAATTGGATCCGAGCCTAATGCATAATCGCTAAAATATATGCATTTTTTCTAATAGTATCTACATATATATATATATATATATATATATATATATATATATATATATCATATAATACTCTACCGTAATAACTACTATACCCGGCGTATTTCGGAGTTACCCCTTTTGTGACTCCGAATACGGCAATATGATTAAAGTTAACCCATTAGCAACCATTTCATTGCTGTCGACTCCGGTTTTTTTTATATGGATTTTTATCCATCTCCTTTGGAACATATTTACAGACGCGTTCACGCTAAATACAAAATATTATAATCGATCTTTACTACATATCTAGTCTAGACTCTAGACGGATATTAACGTCTAGACATACCTAGACGTTAATATCGTATGTAAAATCTATGTCTCGAATTTCTCAAATCCGTTCAGCTATTTTCGCTTGAAAGACAACAAAATATACACACAAACTTTCGCATTTATAATATTACTAGCTGTTGCCCGCGGCTCTGCCTACGTAAATACAGTATCTCAAAGGAACACTGTACTTTTTCGGGATAAAAAGTAGCCTATGTTTTAATCCAGAGCCCAAACTACTACCATACCATTTCATCGAAATCCGTTCCGTACTTTTACGTGAAAGTCATTTTCACATTTATAATATTAGCAAGATTGTGATGTGATAACTGTCCAGACCATCTTTCATAATATCTAAAATAGAATCTATATTTTCCCTGTTTCGATAATTCAAAGTTAAATGCGCTATCATAAATTTGAAACGTTTCAACGAGAATATATCATCCAGCTAAAATCTACCCCTAAAATTTATTAATTAGCCCCATATTCATCTCGTTCTATGGTGACGCGTAATTTTGCGATCCATGGTTATTTCAAATCCCTCATAACTGACACGTAATTATACGATGAGAAGTGTGTCGAATCTCGCTCGTGCATGCGATTGTTTCATGTGGAGTTGTGCCGAAGGCGGGCGTTATCTGATGAAATATGTCCGTTATGATTGGCAAACAAACAGTATGGCCCGCCATATGTCGCGGCACGTGCGCGCGCGCATCGCCCTGCTCACTCGGGGATGGAACTATAGAACACGGAATATTTAGACAGAAGTTAAGTTTTATTACAAAACATAAGGTATGTGAAAATTTAGAGTCATTATACCAGTACCTATATTGTAGGTAATTTTTTTTCGATAGGATGCTCGCATAGCTCCTAAACTTAGGAAATCCAATCCTAAGCATTCTGAATAACATCTGAAACTGATCTGAACAACCGCGGTTAAATGTTATTATTTATGAGTTTTGAGTAATCATCGTCGTCTATACCCAGGCGCGGATCCAAGTTTTGTGTTTAAATTGTTATTTTTAGAAATTAATGTTAAAAATGTTTTAAAAACTTATCAGAAATGATTACCTAAAAACCTACTACTTAGAAAAGGTATGATTAATATTGAAGTTAAGGAGTGAGTGAGATTTTTTTTTATTGACTAGAATAAAATGTGTAATGATCTTATCTGAAAGTCTGCACGCTTAAGCGGCTTTCAGACTACGCGATAATATAATAGCATATAGTATATAGCTCATAGCACAACAATATCGCGCACCATACATTGTTATGGACACGTTCACACTGCACTGTACTATATATTATTGGCTTACTATACGAGTTGATGCTGGGCTATATCGCGCGCCGCCCTCTTCCTCCTCCCTCACCCCCGGCCGTCACGAAAGCGAAACGACACAACACGTCTGGACACGATCCTGTGCCTGAGACGGATTTGCGCTGGCGCCAAATGATTGTTTTGTCGTAGTTTTTCTCTATTGTAGATCCAGGGTCTGGCATTTTTCTTCTTTCGTAGCATTCATGACAAGATAGTGTCAAATTCCGTATTGTCATCATCGCTCGATGAGCTTTTAAGACTATTCAGTATCAAATCCATTATGTCGATCGTGATGTGTGCTGTGCAACTGTGCATACTCTTCAAAGATCGCGGTCAACTGAGTCTGCTATATACTATAAATGCTTGCGATAATATCGCGTAATGTGAACGCCATGCTATATAGTATAGCATTTGGTCCATCTTTGCTATACTATAAAGCACAATAGTATAGCGTAGTCTGAAATTAGCTTTAGAAAGCAAATGAAACTCCCGCAAAAAAAATGCAATTCGCAATTAAGTAAAAACTGTGAGTAGGGTAGTCAGTTGTTACTTAATGGGCCTCCTTAAATTGTTTACTTTATACCTAAGTATTATCTGGAATAAATTTACCTGCGTAAGTAGATATATTATACTATCTAAATCATGCCAACTCTGTGGCGCGGGAAGCCATCGCGGGTGCGCTACCCATCCGTCAGCATAATAGCTTGTTAATAATTTTTCGGTTGATGAAGTTCAGTGTTCACTTCACGGATTACATACACATAGTGCGAAACTGATCTGTCGCGGCTATTTGTTTTTTTTTTTTAATATTTATTTAAAGAAAAAAACTTTAGGTACTCTAGCCCTCGTCCCACAAATTATGACAACGCGGATCTAAAGTTTAGTCAAATGGTTGTACAACGAACTGCCGTGGTTGAGCCCGTATCGTCACGACTCGCGACCCTACCATTGACTTTGAACTCGCGAATTACCATTTATGGAGGCTATAGGTTATACCTATGCCGTATGCGTAACATGTGTGTAAAAGTCTAGTAACAGCCTTCGTGGTCCAGTGGCTCTCGACTCGGAGGTCGTGGGTTCGATTCCCGCGTTGGAACAACAAAAAATGTAGTTTCCAAGTTTGGTTAGGACACCTGATCTGATCACCTGATTGTCTGGCAAGAAAGATGATCCATGCGTCGGATGGGCATTTAAAAAGTCGGATCTGCGCCTTATCTCTAGCCAGTCGCGTTACTTATCCGTCCCACTAGGTTTTGAGAGTAAAAGAAGAGAGAGTGCTCTTGTGTACTGCGCACACACTTGGGCACTATAAAAATAACTCCTGCGTAGCTGGCCTGGTTTCAATGAAACCAACCCTCGTCACTAACATCGGTATGAGGAGCTCTTATGTGTAGTAAGCAATTTGGTATATTATGTAGGCCCTTTTCATCCATTATTGGATGATTTATACAGTATTTTCCGGGCGAAGTAACAACTCTTGAAATACTGTAGTATCTGGGCAGTCGGTTTTTTAAGTGTCGTATGGTTGCCCAAGCACATACGGGATTCTCACAACACAGTCAGCCTAGTCGTGAGGAATGACTGGTCAATACCAATCAATGGCCCTAGAGCCAACCATGTGCGGGTTTCCTCACGATGTTTTCCTTCACCGTTAGAGCGTCCGTATAAAGTACTTGACATTTGACAAAGTCTCATTGGTACACGCCACAACCTGGGAATCGAACCTGCACTCTCTCGAGTGCGAATCAAACGGTCTACCCACTAGACCACGGAGCTCTATTGTGTATACAACATAAGTATAGAGTTAATTAAAGTAACTAACAATTGACAATAACTTACAATAACTTATTGGACAGCCTTAGAATAGTGTCTTACAATAGGAGCCCTCGACTTTATCACAATATGATTGTGCTGGAAAGAAGAGTGAATACTTTAAGTTGTCTTCATTATGAGAGTACATCTCAAACGACAAAAGACCGTCAGGGAAATATAAAACGTTTCCTTGGCATTTACCTCAATAAGCTCTGTCGGGAAGATATTCATGTCATCACATAATTATGAGGCTCGGCGGCGCAAGAGGCTTGCGGTGATCTCAAATTAACTGGATGGTTTGCTTATTTTGACATTTGTGATTTCTCACATAATGGTGCACGCGATCCGTGCTTAAAATCGTACCACCACACCATCATAAAATTTTTGTAGACATGTTTGATGAACATCTCATACACGATCCACTTATTGGCTTTAACGACTCCCTTACAAACCTACAGGTACAAGTTATTTGAAATAATAAAACAAAATAATGCGAGGTAATCTATATTCATTCATATTAACACTAACTAACTACTACTATGACTATACCCGTCGTTTATTTTTAAAATGTACTTACCAACATGAAATCTGCTATATTCTAGTTTTGATTAAATCAGTTTTAGGTAATTTGGCACATTTAAACCACGTTAAAAGTAAGCCATGTTGTTGTTGAGCTACAAATTGTATTCTAACACCTTGAAATCCTCAATAAAACGTAATACAAAATAAGTAGTAGTTAAATCGTGGCTGCGCTGCGGTTAGCTGATGACTCGCGCCCGCATCGAAGTGATTTGCATGCGCCTGCGACCGATCACACGGACGATAAATTTAAACGCCTGCTTTTACGTCCGATATACAATACTTTATGGAATAGATAAAGTACTTTATTCGCTTGCGGTTGACAAGAAACTTTTAAAACTACATGTAGACGTATCGAACAATCAAAACTTAATACTTAGTCGTACAACAAGGGTTTAAATCGCATTTTCCGTTGCAGGCTTTCGCTGATTGCTACGAATTATCCGATTGCTACGGTTAAAGTATACTTAATTATCATGCCTAAGTCTTGAATGTCTTAAAATTATGGAACATAGACTTAATAGGTATCTACTCGACATCACTGCTAGATTTAACAAAATAAATATCTAGGGTAAGGTTGCTTAAGACGTGCCACGGCTTTACTCGTATAACCTAGGAATATTTCGCCCAATATTTTTTTATTGTTCTACTGAGTGGCCAGTTGCGTCGATCTGAGCTACTTACGACCGAAATTAATAATCAATCTTAATCTCATTTTACCTATCTGAGATCAAGATTTCAATACATTTCAACGATCCTAGGCAATCCTAGACTTCACGTCAATTTACGTCAATTTTTGTTTGAGAATCTAAGATTTAAGTCAATCAAAGATTAAAGTCAATCTAAGATTTTAGATACGTTATTAATTTCGGGCGAGTGAGTAAACGTAAAGAAGTGGAGCCGAGTTTGTGTAGTAGTAATTAATTACCACGTAAATTAACTAGCTTTCTGAATCATACTTCGGATTATTTACAGGGAACTGCATAACCAAAAATGTATCGCATCTGTCGATTCCGATAGTGTAAGTTGGTTTATATCAGGAATATTCTGCCGGAACTGCCACTTACATTATTATATATATTTGACGGCCTCTGTGGCTCAGTGGTTAGCGCGTTGGCGCTAAAGCCGGAGCTCGCGAGTTTGAATCCCGCCGAGGGAACATAAAGTTTTCTATGTTCCTGGGGCCATGGATGTGTATTAAATATATGTATAATACAATAAAAATCTTAAATATATGTATCGTATAATACTTCCCATTGTCTGGTAGGTACCTGTAACACAAGTTCTTCGAGTACTTAGCACGGGGCCAGATTGACGTGGTGTGAAGCGTCCATAGATATTATTATTATTATTATAGATCAACTTTTCTTTGGTTATTACTTATAACCAAACTATCCACCAGCTAACCACTGGGCCACAGAGGTCGTCTCTGACTGAATTCTTTGAAATTCATACTTGTGATCTCTGGTAAGTAAAGTGTTTTCTTTAAAGTTTATTACATGTTAACTTAAATCTATGTTCTAAGTACGACAGAGACGGTACGAATTTTGCGACTAATCGTACTTACTGAATGAAGGTATATTTTTGTGAGACGTTTTGATAAAATACCTATTTAGAAAATTCTGTGATTGTTATTGAAAGAAAAAGTACTTAAATAAATATTCAGTAAATGCTTTAAAGTGTTTTGATTTTATTAGGGGGTACGACTTAAGCAACCTTACACTATGTCCTTATTTTGCTCAGAGATTTATCATTTACTTATGTAGGTAGCTACTTAATGATCAACTTTTACCGCTTAGAGATTTAATGAGTACCTATTTTGTGGAAGAAGTGAGGCGACGTTTGTTGAAAACGACGTTAAAGAATATATTAAAATATCGCCTCAATAAAACGTTATCTTCCTGTTTTCTGATTTGCATTCATTTGGAATAGGTACACCCACTCGTTACGAACACATTGTCTTAGTCCTTGACACAAAACAGTGACATTAAATTCAAAGCTTTACAACGTGAGCTATTAACATAGTTAAATCGAATCACTTCATGGGCCATCTGCCTCGCTTGTACCGAGGAACCTTGAAATTGCGACAGGAAGTAAAAACACCCGGATTTATAAAATAGATAGGGGCGATTAATCTGTCGCAGCTAATACGCTAAGAATTCATTAACATTCATTTTTAAAGGCACGCGCACCTCGTATTCTATCGGAAATGGAACCTCGACTTATATCGAGGCTCCATTCCGTATTCTGTAGGTTTACTTGATGTAATATAAAGAAGACAACATGTTAATTAGACCATAAAAGCAGATATTGTATTCTAAACTTTGTTATTTATTCTGACAATAATTGTAGATCTCAGAAACAAACGACTACTTTGTCTTCAGCTAAAAAAAAAACAGATAAATACTTTGGCAGTATTTATGTTTTATGCGTTAACATGATGGTTCAAGCGCAAAACGACATACTCTCAAAAAGACGTATTCACAAAACGACGTATTCTCAAATGGACAGAAGTACAGTCGTCAAAATATTAAGTTTACTAGCTTTTGCACGCGACTTTGCCCACGTTAAATTGAGTTTCTTTGGACCCTTTACCGGTCATGAAATAAGTATGTTCATACCTTTTTTTAGCTGTATTGTACTTGTCTTTTATCTTCGTATTATATAACTTGGGAGAGCACTGTTGAGCTCTGCGACCTGGCACACGTCGATTTTATACTAGTTGTAGCCTAATTAGCCTACGTTCAAATGTCTGTTTTTTGGTGGTTGCGATTGAAAAACTATAATATAACTTACAAGTAAATTTGATAACACAACACTCGACACTTCGATTTTTAGCTCTATTGTAATAATTATCGCTGGGTTCAGTGCAGTTTTTTTAGTCGCAACAACTAAAAACTGTCGTGGGAACGTAGCCTAACGGCCGCACACATGGTCAGTTAATGTATGTTACAGTATTCCACGGGAACATTGTATTTTTTGGGACAAAAGTAGCCTATGTGTTTGTTTATCCAGAGCCCATGTATCCATCCATTCAGTAGTTTTTGCGTGAAAGAGTAACATCCATCCGTCTATCCATCCATCTATCCATCCATCCGTTAGCTGATACTACTGGCATAGCAGATATAAAAGTAACTATAGTAAGTATATTACCTATACAGTCTTTGTAAATCCCACGTACGAAGTCTCCCGCAAGGATCAAGTATCTCTCTCCTGCCGTACAAAAATATTTGTACATTCAAAACCATGCTAGTTTCGTTTCAATCAACCACAATTTATTTATATCGTGGACTGTACAATTTGTTCTTTTGAGAGTACGTTGTTTTGAGAATACGTCCTTTAGAGAGTATGTCGTTTTGCTACTATGGCGTTTTGCGCCGGAGCCAACTTGATAATGACATCATTGTGCGTTTCATTAGTTCCCATAGGAAAATAATAGGAGCAATAAAAAACCAATAAAATAGATAAGATTGCGAACTACCCTCGAGTGTGCTTTCAATTAAGATTAAATATCGATCAGCTCTCATAAATTGTAGCTGCAGAGAGGAAGCGATCCATCTCACGGGCGAGGAGCCAACAAATGGCGAGGAGACAAT
The DNA here is from genome assembly GCA_037179445.1 of Phengaris alcon alcon. NCBI lineage: Eukaryota > Metazoa > Arthropoda > Insecta > Lepidoptera > Lycaenidae > Phengaris > Phengaris alcon. The sequence goes on from JAYRCH010000225.1 coordinate 390,137, forward strand.
AAAACAAATAAATTGTTGAGTGTAGTTCTTGAGAATGGTATTTAATTGCGCGTCGCACCTGGGCCTGCAGGTGGGAGTTCGTTTTGGGGTCGCCTGTAGCGGCGCGCGGCGGCCGGCGGAACGACGTGGGAACTGACCGATGCTAATTACCTACGGCGCGTGCGACACTTCCCAATATATTCTGTTGATTTGTTAAGTACATGGATGTAATTGTCATTCAGCGCCTGTTTCAAAATCTTCTAATAAGTGTCGCATAGCTTATTCGGAGATTTTTCGCTGCTTACTAAATATCGACAGAGACAAAACATGCTAACAAGCTATCTGATACTTATCAGTCAGTGGATTGTGAAACAGGACCATAAAATTTATTGAATTAAGATAATATCAATTCGATTTGCAGTGTCAACAACGTGCACGAAGATACAATGCATATGTTGCAGACGATCTATTTACCTACGTACGTAGAAACAGACGCGAGCGCTATAATGTATACACGCCAAATTGCCAATGAAATGCCCTGTGCACTTACGCAAATACTCTTGAGCGTCGCATGCCAGCGGGAGGTATGGAAAAACATCGCCGTCAAGCGTCGCAAACCTCCGGCTGGCACGGTAGGCGGTTTTTTTTTCGTCTTATTTAAAATTCTTTGGTTTATAGTCTTTGATTTTTATTTTTTAACAGAGATAAAAACATATAGCCTTTTGTTTTTGCTTTAGTACACTCAGTAAATAAAAAAAAAATCGCATCTATGGCAATTATGTCATCAGTTGTCATTTGCAATTATTTTTTTGTTATATATATGGCGTCGGCTTATCTTAAAACCATTTGCCAGTGTCAAGTAAAAAAGGCGGGAAATAGAACTTTCGTTTCAATTTTCAACACTGTATTCCTATATCGTCAAGTCTAAAGTCTAGTCAAAGTCCAAATAAATAGTCAGTACAGTCAATGAGTCATGTCAGTTGATTCAGTAAAGTGGTAGACGCTTTACTGAAAGTTCCTAGAGAGTTTTGGCGAGAAACACTAAACAGCACGTTTTTAGAAGTTGTACCACTTGCCCACACTTGTGCACGTTAACGAATATTTAATGGTTAATATTCTACCAATATTACACATTAAGAACCGAAATAACACAAATTTAAAAAAAATACAAAATCCCACAACGTCACCCATTGAACTCCCCGGCAAAACTCATTTTCAATATTTGATGTGTACGCTAATTTTATTTATAGATCTCAAAACTTTTTACATAAATCGTTATTAAAACATATATTTAACTAATTAAATAATAACTTTGGTATGCGTGTCATATAGATTTTCGCCACAATAATTTGCTTCAAAAACCAACACTAAAAATATGGCGTACACTGCCGCGCAACGCTTCCTTAATTATTGAGTTTTGAAACTAAGAATTGGGAAAAAAAATCAATTATTTTGTGTTGACATCAAGATTGCTTTAATTCGTCTAGGTTTTTTTAATTCTAGTTACATCATCATCAGGGAATTTATTCTAGTTTCTAAATATATATAACATGTAATGGTTTTAGAATCAATTTATAATTAAATTCTTGAAAGAATAAAACGCGGCATTCAACCTTACGACATGTAATCGTTCCGACGCGCAACGGGGTTTTTTTATTTTGACAGTCCGCAACTTGATAGGTTCCGAACAAATGTTGTTGAAACAAATATGTTATACATTCTTGCATCCATGCTCCTGCAGGTCTAAAATGGCCACATTAAGTGAATTGATTTTAGGAATGTGGCCATTTTAGACCTGCTGACTCTGCATAGGTATCTTCATAGATACCTACACAAGTCAGTGTTAAATATTTCAGTCTAAGTTACATCTTTTTCTCTATATATTTCTTCTTCTATATAATTCTATATAATTAGGTATTTGGACATGCTGAAATAAAACAATTGAATAACACTTAATTTTTTATTTAGAATAATTCAATCATAGGTTATGTATCACATGTCTGTTATAATGTTTGTCCAAGCTCTAGGCTCACTATAATTTAAGCGCACGTTTTAAGGCTACAAAGTGTAGTTCAATTTATCCACTAATATGACTGTCTAAAGTTTGAATTTCATATATTTGGAGTTTTGTGATGAATTAACTAAAAACTAAAATAACTCTAACTTCTTAGATAGGTAACTAATATTAAAACAATAATCCCCGTGACAAATATAATATAAATGACAATTTTGCTGATTTTGTGGTAATAACATTTGTAGGCCCAAATTCAAGCTATAATGTTACATGGCCTCCAGTAATTTAAATCAGCAAGATTGCTTTTTTGCTAATTTATGCTTATTTTATTGAACGTACTTACCTATATCTTTAAAAACTGAAATTTAAACTGTATTTTGATTGTACTCGTATCCATTCAATGTCTCCTCCAACAATTCAACCAACAACCCAAAAGTTGGTTAAATATCTGCTGAGAGCATTGATAAAGATTTTATATTGGGAGGGACACTTATGCAATCAAAGTTTATTGGTTCAATGTTTTAGCCTTAAGCTACACTGCAAGTCTTAAATTGCCACATTAAGTGAATCGTATTATGAAACATCATCTATTGAAAATCTAGATGATGTTTCATATCACGATTCATCGTGTGGCCATTTTAGACCTGCTGATCTAAAGAAGAACTCAAGTGGTCAAACTTAAACTTAAATTTTCAATAACTTTTTTTAAATGCAGCGCGGCGGATCGTCTCGGTGTGAACTGACCCTTAAAGGAATTGATGAACAATCAAATCCAAAGTAATATAACCGGGTCTTGCGCTACGGTCTACTGTGCTATTAGACTGGAGTGTGTGATAGACCTTTGCAGTTATCTTCATCTGTAAAGGCGACCAGCAGGTCTCAAATGGTTCTCAAAACATTATGTGAACCGTACTATGAAACATCAACTTTTGAAGAAGTTGCTCTTACAATAACTTCTAACAATTGTTATTTTTCAATAGAAATGCGTAAAATGGTACCTACACACAAGATGAATTTCTGAATCGTCAATTAAGAGAATTATTAAAACTTAAAGAGCAATTTCTTCAAAAGTTGATGTTTCATAGTACGATTCACTTTGTGTCCATAATTTTAGACCTACAGATCAAAATCGAAAATCGATTCTTAAGTAACGTTTTATCGTAGCGACTAGACTGTGCAAAACAGAGTTCTGCAGATTTATCTATTGTGATGTCAACGAGCAGTCTTAAATGGTCCCCACACAATGTTCTGACGTGCGAATGACGTATGCAAATAAACGCACACGTACACCATAGTCGACTGTAGCATGTGTATTGTGTAAGCACCGTAAGTCTCGTCAAGGGCACACGTCGTACTTAAAAATATCTTATTAAATAAAATGTAAAAAAGTAAATTGAAGAAGGAAACATTCAACAAGTTCAATGTACAACTTGGTTCTAACCGAGTAAAAGATCTCAATGGTAACGGGACGGTCAAAGTAACGACCGTATAAAAATAACTGTTATATCATGGGCGTACCCAGGTAGGGGCAGGGGGGCTGCTCTCCCCCCCCCCCCCCCCAGAAGATAAAATAAACGTCAATTTTCCAATATACCAGACCGACCATCTTCCCGAAACAGGTATGAGCTGCCCCCCCTAGCTCTAGCTGAAATCCTGGGTACGCCCTTGTGTTATATATTGCTTTTCAAAAATTACAGTAATTACACTGGTGCGCAAAAAAAAATTATTGTCCGGAGCAAGAACTTTGTTATATGATTGTAATGAATTCTAGTGTGCTAAATCCAGAAATGTTTACGGAATGATTCTATCATATCTAGTTGTTTAGCTTCTCTTATTTAAATTTTACTGCAATTGACATTTTGAATCCGTATTGCTATAATAAACGTATTTTCTACGTTTATTATAGCAATACGGATTTTACTGCAATTGACATTTTGAATCCGTATTGCTATAATAAACGTAGAAAATCATTTGACTTATATGATGTTAATTAAAATCTTAGAGGAATTAAAATACTAACAACATATTAAAAATAAAAAATGGTAGATCACTTTCAGAATGTGTAGTTTTATATGTTTTTCGCGATTGATTTTCTAGCAGAAATCAGCAAACATTGATGTGGTTTATGCACCACTGTCTGTTATATATTTTACCGTGTTCGTAAGACCTTGGTGAAATCTCTCACCGTGCTCATCAAACATACACGCCACCAATGTTTTCTGGGAGAAAAATCTAAATACGAATGCAAGAAATGCACTAAAATAGGATCAAAAATTGTTTATAGCAGCAAAACTAGACATGCTACATAAATTCTGTTTGCATATTTGGATTAGCGCGTCAATCTGTATCAACTGATTACTCCACATATAGGTACATTGTTTTGCTGCAATTTTGATGCCGACCAGTGTTATTAAAGTATAAGTAGCAATTTCAACAACGCCTGTTAAAGTTAATCGTTGATTAAATATTATGTTATCTCTCTCGTTCTTCGTATAAATGAAAGAGAAGATGCATGATACAAACGATTAACACTCACAGGCGTTGGTGAAATTTTAATGCGTTGACCAGTCTATATTTAATCTAAACACATAACGAGATGACAAAAAGTAAAAATATTTTTTGCTAAACAGAGGCGATTGCAAAAGAATATTTTCCCTAATAAAGACCTTATAAAATAATAAAAGTAAACATTAGGTATGTTTACTTTTATTATTTTATAAGGTCTAATGAACTACGTAATGAAACCCTGATATACTCACTGAATGAAATTTTTCAACGAAACATTACCAATACAATAATATTTTAAGATCAAACTCAAGTTGTATTTAAATATAATATTTGCATAACCACTAGTGATATTTGGTAAAACATGATTTATAATATATTTTCAAAAAAAAAAATTCTTATGCAAAATAAAATGCAGGTGCCGACTTAAATAGGTGTTGAATAATAATATAACACTTTTTGATAAGTGTGGACGTGATAAAAACATTTGAATTTTACTATAAATTAGACAATAAATGCGAAAAAGATCGAGCTCTATTTTTTCGCATGTGTAGAACCTATGAATTAATTTATAATATAATAATATATATTTCATATTATAATCTGTGAAATTGATATTGATTCTATGATTTAAAATTTTTCTAGAAGTGACATTTATCAGAAAGTGCATTTTTGTGAATGTTAAAAACCTATGAATATATTTTAAACATAAATTCAAATATTATTATAATCATTGGCATGTGACATTTCATAAATTTGCTGGTAATTCTGTTAAAGCAATCTATGTGATGGTATCTAGATCATTTAATTTTACTACGTATTCCCACCCTGTCAGTTTAAACTTTAAGCCTTTGAGGCACATAGAGATGGGTAAGAAGACTTAAAAAAAAACAATAATTTTAATATCATTGTTCTTAGGTGAAAATTTAATAGTTTTGATAGACTCATTTTTATAAGAAAAAAAAAACAAATTTCCATCTGCTGAATATGGACTCTAATGCTATGAATGACGTGTAGTGTTTTATTCATTATTATTATAACTATTTTATATTTTTATAACATTCCTTCGCATACTTTTTCGAGAATTTAAGCCTCTTACCCGCCTCCAAAAGCTATAAATAAGCACTATCATGAAAAAATATTAAGGTCCGTCCCATAAACGTCAAATACTATCTTTATATTGACATACTTCCTAAGAAATTCTTCGCTAATATTTATCCGACGTTTATGAAATATACCTTATTCTACTTTGCAAACCACAACATATTATGCTATGTCTAACTGAGCTATACCTTACTATATTAAAGCGGACATGTGAATACATGGTTTATATTTATATAGACGTATTAATCGACAGAACTGCGACGGAATATATGAGAAACACTATATACATATATCTGAGTAACTCGATACGATTTAAACAAGTCTTCGATAAACCACTCCTGCCTTGACGGTATTTAGTCCATAAACAACATTCCTTTAAATCAAGTTTATTGCAAGAAGAGTTTTTGGAAAGAATATAAAGTTTTGTTGCTTTAAACTGAGGCTCCAAAGTTGCTTACTTTTTTTTCTAAATTACAAAGAGAGCTAATAAAATATTATTACATTATATAGCAATGAAAGTGGTTTGTCGAAGTTTTTCCTTACATACTAATTTCTTAGCTAACATCGTTATACGCATGGGGTCCATTTGCTAAATGTAAGTATAATATATGAGCGATTTATATTTGGATACAAGGAACTTTTCGAATGTTTATACACATTACTAAATATTTTCATAAACTACAAGGATATAATATAGTAGTATACTGTAAAATTAGGTCAAAGGATTATTTAGAAATTGAAAATAGTTTAGGTACTTATTGTACCGAGTGTGGCGCCCAGTGTTTTATAAACAACCAATGGCGTTGAAGATCCAGTTACGATCCATATTTAGGTACTCTATGTGTTATGATTTATGAAACAAAATTTTACTATTATTCAAAGTTCATTATATTTTATCTGCCTGATTATGTAATAGCATATTACTGGTACTCACAGGAATATTATACTGCTAATGTTCAGTTTCCACTCTTGGCTTTTACGCAATTTTTGGACTAATATTCTTTGACGATCTATTGATTGCAAGGGATGTCAAATCTGAAATATTTTATAACGATTATTTTCCAATTATAATCGATTTGACAAAAAATTAGATAGGATATCATAAAACTTCAGTTTTCATCTCAATTAATATTAGAAAGTATAATATTCTTAAAATCGTAATAAAACATTCAATATTCAAAATCCTATTTCGGCTAGACGATACTGTAGAATATAACAAACCTAATAATTTGTAGACGTTATAATCTATGAATAGTAATAGCAAGAGACGTTGAGATCAATAATAATGTATACATACATCGAAATTCCCCTTCATATTATCTATAATATTGGTATTTACTTCATACTCGGTATACATAATATTTATATTTATTTAGGTCAACTGGCATTATAGTGGTCGTCATACAAAATGCAACCTCAATGGTGTAAGTATTTACGCTAGAGTTAGTTACGCGTTCAGTCTCAAGTTAAATGCCGACCAAAATAATCGTTTGTGTTACTTCAAATACAGTATGATCTCTAAATTTTATATTATTTTTCGGTCTCCGTCAATCTACAGTAGATTTGAATACCTTTTTAAATATTTGTTGTTACTTATGATAAGTAAATAAAAAAGAGACATCACACTGCATTCAGTATTTTACAAGTTAATATAGTTAATGAATATGACAAGTAGGCAAAACCATTTGTAATAATATGGCTGAAATTTAACAACGCAGTAAGAGTACATAAACGATAACAATCGAAAGGTTACGTTTATCTACGGGTGTGCTTATTTGTGCACCAAAGACGTGAGTCGCCTCATTCCGGTCTTGGACGTAGTGCCTTTGGTTTTTTTGGTCTGCTCCTTAACTCCTCTGAAAAAGAAAGACGCATTTGTTAATAACTATGGTAAAAATAAGATTTCATAAAATCTAAGTCTTTTTTTTATTATTATTTTCATTTAGTGTTATTAAAAATTAGTGGTAGTTTTCCAATTATAGAGCATAATGCGACTCAGTGGCGCACAATGCCGAATTGTGCTGATGCTTAATTGAAACGTGAATTAGTTTTCACATGCACCAGCAGAGTGCGCTAAGTTCAGTGTTGAAAAAAAATGTGGAATACGTAGATGTATTATTAGTTATCAATGGTGGAATATAAAAAAAATAGTCAATGTTTGTACCTCCATCCATACTTATATTTATTCTTTTAACACTTTCACAGCTAAGTTCATGAATGCATACAAATTTGCATGCCATAAAATGTGTCTCGCGAATCTATAAGAACCCGTCAGTCGAGTTCATTGGCGCGATGGCTATGTAACTGTACCCTTATGCCCCAGCACCCGAATCCCGAGTTCACTAAGCCACGCCCACATCTGCAACCCGGGCCGTAGGGTTGTCGAACGCCGAATTTTTTTTGAACAAAAATAAACTACCTACACTGTATTTTTATATGTGCTTATTCATTTTCCTAGGTATTTAAAAATTATAACACTTACGCCAAAAGAACCTTTCGTGATATGCCTACATATTTTAACAAATGATTTAAGAACCTAATTTAAATATTATGGTTCCTAAACTCACAAATGTCAGTTTGACTTTGGCGGTTTTTCCATGACAATCTGTCAGTTTGACTTTGAGGTTAGATTTCGTATTTTTTCTCGGTTTTAACGAACTCGTTTTTATACTAGTAATTATAACTTGTATCTGCATGAGGTACCCATGAAGTCATTGCATGAGCCCTGCTCTGCACGCCATCAGCTTTTCACTGAACGTCTGCTGCATCACTCTGACAGCTTTATTTACAGTGCAGTTTTTTCATTCATAAATCAAAAAATCGCTCGTAAGAACATAGGCTTACGGCCCGTTTCAATAAGTATATTATACCTATTTGTTACATTATACATTATACCTATTTGTTAAAAACGTCAAATTTGTATCGCAAAGAACCGGCAAATGATTGAATGACAACGTTTTTAACAAACAGGATAGGTTATTGAACGGCCGGGCCGTGGGTCTCTCTCTATAAAATTCTATTCTAATGCCGCCAAAAGGACGAAGATGAAGATGAAAGTAGGCAAATAAAACAACAGTTTGTTAAAAGTTCATTGTATTTGTTTTGGCGGGGTTATGGCTAAAATAAGGTCCCTATTTTAGTCATAACCCCGCCTATCTTGAGCGAGGTGGTGCCGCCATCTCAGGTCGGGCTTCGGTATGTCGATGGGGGCCGATCTAAAGACTGGGGGCATGCCCCGCGACAGCGTCATGTCGTCCAAGGAGATGTCCACTGACGGAAGTGGCCACTTCATCTCCCAGGAGCGACGCTCGGCCCTCGCCTGTCGCCACAGCACCACCCGGTTGTCGCCTCTCAGTCGGATTTTGCTAAAATAGGAAATTAAAACTTAAGTTTAATTAACGATTGAGATAAAGAAACAAGTAGTAGGTTACTTTTTTGATGACACTGCGTGTAATAATAATACTCATAGTACCAATATGTAAAAATAGTTTTCTTTATAATTTACGTTTCATGATAAATTTCATACGGCCGCCCGCGCCGGTTATAAGAAAATGTATAAGATTAAATTTTATTTGCTATACCACACTTTTAAACAAGAATGTTTAACGGAGATGCAGCCAAAACAGAATACAACAAAGAATATCTACTTACCGTCCAATAATGATTGCGGCACACACAAAACAAAAAAATATCATTTTTAAAACTTTCTTCCGCACCGTGGGTAAATAGAAAAGTTCTGTACAAAGTTGACATTTGTTTGTCAAAACTTTTTTATTTTTTATATGGCGTTCGGCTTAAAACAATTTGCCAGTATCAGTCAGTCGATTCAGCAAAGTGGTAGAAACTTTACTGAAACTTCATCTTATTGAGTACCGAAAGAACAAGTGTATCAACGAATATCCAATTATTATAATTAATCTAAACTCAGTGAATATTGTATAGTACTTGTAAGTTGTCTAGGCAGTTCTCGAATTGGACCTTTTTTTGGCGTATTAGAGTTGGATTTTTTTGGCGTATTAGAGATGGTACAGAACGAAGTATGTTATAGTGCGGCCATCCATAAATTACGTCACACGTTAAGGGTGAGGGAGGGGGTCGACGATTGTGTGACGTCACATTTCAAAATCTAATTTAATCTGACCAGAATAAAAGTAAAATATGTGACGTCATACTAGGGTCTCACAAATGTGACCAGCTCTGACAAGGACGGGGGAGGGGTCAAAAATTATGAAATTCGTGTTACATAATTTATAAGGCGAACGGAAGGTCAAAGGGAAGGGAAGGAACTAAAAGTCGCTTAGAAACGGGAAATACCAACTACAGTGAACCGAGTGGCTAAAGTACATTACGTATTTTTGGTCGCCGAATCCGAACATATATTTTTTCTGTTCTAAAATTAACAGCGTCATCGAGTAAAAATTGAGCTTTTTGTGAAAATCGAAAAAGTAATGATTTTTTAATTTTGCTTAGGTTAATGGTATCGATATAATGGTTCATATTATATATTATAGACTTATCATAATGTTTTTTGGGCCATTTCCTACTCGCCTATTAGTACTTTGGCGTAAAACATCAAAGGAAATTTAACTATTGTCTCAAATCGTGAGACGTTTAACAAATACAAGCCGACACCCTTTGTTTGTACTTTTCGGCAAAATTTATTGATGCCTTCTATTGTTCATAAATGTTACTATCGTTTCAAATCCTGTTAAGTTTTCTAAAAACATGCCGACACCCTTTGTTTGCAATTTTCGGCAATATTTATTGATGCTTTGTATTGTTTTTAAATGCTTTGTCCTCGGCTCAGCAAACTGAGCTACGAACTAGTTTTTAGCATACAAAATAATTTGAACTTTGAAGCTCATTCGGTATTTGTTTGCGGTGTCGGCCAGACCTATATCGAATACTCTCTCTCTCCCGTCGCTCCCGTGCTCTGTGTGTTTGTTTCTTTGTGATTGACGACTACTGGCTCTCCTACTAGACTCTGATTTTCTTACGTTTGGAACATTCTGACCTGTGCACTGTTTACTGGACTCGGTTTTAAGCTGCGATTGGTAGTGTTTTGTGTTACAATTCACGATGGCAAACTACTCAGATGAGGTTCGCCGAAACCTGATCGAAATCTTCGGAGAAGATTACGAAGATCTCCCTGGCTGTTCAGTGAGATCTCTCCCAGAGAGGCCTTCGACAAGTTCCAGCTACCCAGCGGTCGAACTTGAACAAATGCAACGTTTGGCTGATAACGAGACGAATGCAGATGCAATCGATTCGGATGAAGAGTTTCACGACGCTGACGTTGGGTAAGTAATATAATTTTTCTTTACTTAAATCATTAAAATACATATCTACGATTGAAAAGTAAAAATTACCAAGCGACATTTTAAGCAATATTGAGTTATTTAGAAATTTGATTTTTTTTTCCGTCTATTGGTCCTACTCGTGTAGCGCTACGACGAGTATGGTTGTCGCTTGGTATTTTAAAAAAACCTCTTATTTTCACCGTTTTCAGCGTCCAAGCGACTGTAATTTATCTTTTTACAAATTATTTTTACTTGATCTACTTTTGATTTTACTTTTTTGTACTTAGTAAAAGCTTTGCCTTAGGTGGAATCAATACATTTATCCATTAAGAATGCAATATTAACTGTCAATAAATGTATTGACAGTTAATTAAGACTTTAACATACCTTCTAAATTCGTTAGAATGAAGTAGTTTCGACTAATAGGTAATTTTATAAATTTTTTTCGCAAAAAAAACTTTAAAACGCTCCAGTGTAAAGGTGCATACGTGTCGCTTGGTAATTTATGCCTTTCAAACGTCGATATTATGTACCTAATTTAAACTCAAGAAACTTATTAAAAGTGATTTCATCGTCTGCTTGTCGATAAGAAAAAATTTAAACTTCTAGTTTTCTAACCTTATACGTTCGATAGTGTCACGGCCTTAAAATATATTTTGTGATAATGTAACATTATGATTTGCCTTCTTAACATTTAATTTTTTGACCCATTGTTAAATAACTTTACTAATTATAAGTGCTTTAATCAAGCAGAATTTCCAATAATAATATTATTTAGTAATAAGGAATATTCGAGAAATTAAAATCATACTTTTTTAATTTTTAAGATGAACTTGTTTGATTTTTAAATTCAGCACTTCTATTTAATTATTTTTTGCGTGTTTAAAGTTTTTAACTAAACGCAAACTAAAAAATGTATCATACTTTCTAGCGTTAATATGACATTAAAATTAAAAGAAACAATATTTACTGTGCTAAACCCTTACTTTGTCCATAATTCCGTCATAGATTTTTGCTCGTGAGAATCGTAATAAATCTAAATCTTAAAATTCAAATACCTATTCTTTGTCTTATTTAGACCATGGCCTGTTCTTATTTTTTATATAAAGAGTAAGCGGGGGTTTGCCATGTACCTACATATTGTACTTAAGTTGCTTTATTCCAACAGTTTTGTAACATTTTTGGGGTCCACCATGTCTTATTTTTGCGTCATTTAACTGTCAATTTTTATTTTTTCATATTTAGGGGATAAGGACTCGAAATCTAGCATAATTCGTTTTACGTAATTTGACCCCCTCCTATAAATCTGTATATATGTATGTTATATCTGTTTAGAGTATCCCCCTAAATAAGAAAAAAAAGTCGTAGAATGGTTTATGTAAGACAAAAATAAGACATAGTCGAACTCCCTAAATTGTCTTATGTAATTTATGAATTGCCTATGCAGTGCTCCCATTAAAATTTTTCATTATGTTTTCTACAGTAACACTAAGTGTTCTTTTGCAATTTCCGCTACGAATCCTGAAAAAGTAATGGTCAATTTTTTATTTATTTTAAATCTGTAATATCTTCGAAAATATTTATTAAAATAAAATTACATGCTGTAAAAGGGCATGCGGTGAAATTTGATAGGGTGCTGTATAGCATAAAATCGATTCGTCAATAAACTATTATTTCTCGTAAAAAGTAAAGGATAAAAAATGATTATTGCGGGTTATCCCTAAGAGATGGATATATATATGCCATAGCGGACTTTTTAAAATTTAATTTTTTTTTTCCAAACGTTTTTACACAAGCAGTAAATCTCGTGCCCTAAATTTCCGTAATTGATTTTACCAAACTTTATCTTTATATATATAATTCTTCTGTACGTGTGTTGACAGTGAACTCCTCCTAAACGGCTGAACCGATTTGAATGATTTTTTTTGTGTGTGTTCAAGTGGATTCGAGGGTGGTTTAGATTCGCAATTGGATCCGGTAGGTGGCGCTGCTGTCAGTGCGTAAACAAATTTAATTCTAACTTCTAAGGCGGTACGAAGTTTGCCGGGACAGCTTGTATAGTATAGATTTAAAAAACCGCATTAAAATCCGTTGCGTAGTCTTAAAGATCTAAGCATACATTGGGATGGGATTAGGGACAGAGTACAGACAGATTATATAATGTAATAAATATTATTCAACTATTCTCCCGGATATACACTGGAATGATAAACATTAATATAAAAGTCGAGTAGGTACTTTATTACGAAAGTAAAAAAAGAGATTTTTTTTGATAATACACAGAAGTCCAATTGATGATATGTCACCACTAAAAAGTATGACACATATTTGAGTTTGCGTTTAGTTTCACATAAAAGATTGCGTTAAAACAATAAAAAATGATGTAGAAGAAGTGATGAATTAAATAAGTTCACCAGATTGTTTTTATGGTCAAATATAATGTATATTAAAAACTTTTTATTTTTATTTCTTAATTCCCTATTACTTGCTTTTGTAGCATAGTCGCGTAGTAGCAAGATTTTTAAGTGGGCCACACATCTAATTATGGATATATTTTTTTAGAGATGTTCAGAGTGGTAGCTGTAGTGAAGACAGCGAAGTGAACGAGTCGGAACACGATACAGCGGAAGAACCGGGGGACGAATGGACCCTCCATAGACCTGCAATACCACGTTCAGTTTTTGCTTCCCGTGAGGAGGTACGGGTCGATAATTGGAACACTACTGCATATGATTTCTTTAGATTAATGTTCACAAATGTTAATGTTGTTAAAAGACATCGTAGAGTCTACAAATCAGTGCGCACAGCAAATTTTAAACTCCACGACGGCACCTCAGGCCAGAATTCGCAGGAATTCTGAAGCATGGAAACCTTTAACAATCGATAATTTAATAATATTCTTGGGAATATTGTTCCACATGGGACATATAAAAGTTAACCGCTACTCAGAATACTGGAGAAAAAATTATTTATTTAATTTATTCCCAGGTCAATTTATGGCGAAAAATACGTTTTTGCTTATTTTTAGATGTTTACGGTTTGGTCAGCATAATTTAGACTCATTAATTGACTTTTTCAACAAAAGAATGGCGGAAATATATAATCCCGGCGAGGAACTATCAATAGACGAGTCCATAATACTTAGCCGTGGACGTAGCGGGATCCGCCAATATATAAAAGGGAAGCGCCACAAATATGGCATCAAATTATATATGCTGGCCACACCGAGTGGCCTTTCCCTCAAAATCCATGTTTACAGAGGTAAACAAGACCAAGATGTTGGAGGGAAAGGCCACACAGAGAAGGTGGTGGCAAAACTGCTCGAAGAGCATTTCGGCACAGGGCGCCATGTATACATGGACAACTACTATAATAGTGTTGGTCTTTCAGAGTTCCTGTTGCGTAATGGAATGAATGTTACAGGAACTCGGAGAGCCAAACGTAAAGGAAACCCAGCAGTGGTTACCACCAAACTGCAGAAGGGTGGTAGCATCTTCAGATTCAATCGCCAAGGTGTTTGTGTTTGCAAGTGGCGTGACCAACGGGACGTCTTAACTATCAGCACCCTACATTCACCTGAGTTGATGCCTGTAATAAATAAAAGGGGCCAACGCATACTAAAGCCAGAAATTATAATAAAATATAATCAATTTATGAGTGGTGTTGATAGGCCAAATGTTGGCCTACTACACTTGCGAACACAAAACCATGCGTTGGTACAAGAAAGTAGGCATTCACATCTGCCAAATGATGATGCTGAATGCCTACTGCTTGTACCAAATTAAATTAAAAAAGAAAATAGGATTTTATGAATTTAGAGAAAGTGTAATAACAAAGATGCTACCACCACCACCTGCTCAAAATGGAAGTGAACGGGCCGATGGAGCGATACATTTGCCTGTTCACTTGCCCAGAGACCAAAATAATACTACTAAAAGAAGAAGGTGTAAACACTGTTGGGACACCACAAAAAAAAGGGTGAACACCCTTTGCTATTGTCCTCAATGCAAAAATAAACCCGGCCTGTGCCTAGAATGTTTTCGGGCATACCATAAATATTAACCTTAGTTTGTCTTACTGTGTGTTCCATTCTGGCCAGACCACTATGCCAAACACGGTCACGGTTATGGCAGTAGACCGTTCGGATATGTACCTTTTGGTACTTCTACAAAGAGAAATAATAGTACCTCATTAGTTCATGACTTATGGTGCTTGTGGTGTTGGATTGGTGCTGGTTTTGTGGTCGAGTGGTTCTAGTTTGGTGGTGGTATAGTGCTACATTGGTGCTGGTTAGGGGTGGTTTTTTTTAATAGAACTACAAGGGGGCAAACGGATAACATGTGTGCAATGTGCATTGTGGTGGTTGTGTGGTGTTGGGAGTAGTGAATGATAGTGGTGTCATTGAATAATGTGGTACTATTATTTCTCTTTCCAGTACCGAAAGGTACATATCGGTACAATCTATTGTCATAACCATGACCTTGTTTGGCATCGTGGCCGGGCCAGAACGGTACACACAGTGAGACAAACTAAGCTTAATATTTATGGTATCTTGATCGTCGTTTATGATAAATCTATGTTTGTTTAGTATATTATTTAATATATTTTGTTAGTTAAAATAATAAACACTGATTGAGGATACTATGTAGTTTCAATTAAAGCAAAGTTACATACCCTATTGATTTACCTACATTCACACTTCTAAAGAAATGTGACTAAACCACTAAATATACTGTAATGAAGCTTGAGATTGGCCTAGGGCCTGCCAGGATGATGATCTAAATAAAATCCTCTGCGACTTCTTGTGGGCCAACCGATTTCCACGGATACGAAGTCGCAGGAAAAAAAACAATCGTATATTATAATGTAGAGTAAAGTTATAACAATTAGCTTACCCTGAATTTTATTTATCGAGCATTTGTACGTAAAATATAAACAAATTATAAAATTATATCAATTCGTATTCTAAAATATCTCAACCATTTATGCAAAGGTGGGACAGCTAATTGCTTTATCTCACTGTACCAATTAATAAAAAAAAATTAAGTAATTATTTATTAATTAAAAAAATGATGGCGGTGCGCTAGGTCCATGTGGCTGCGAACGAACCAAGTCCGGCAGGTTCTGGCGCTGGTAGTGCCTCATGCGTTCATAGAACCTCAGGCGTTCTACCAGGAACCGGTCATAGGCATCAGGCCTGGTGATGCAGTATAAAAAAAAAAAATTTTTAAAACGTATTATTCTTAGAATTATTATGAGCTACTGGCGGGAATAAAACTATAGTTAAATAACTACCTTTCTAAAAAATCCTTTTTTCTATTAGTTAAGTAGTGAATCTAATAATCTACGATCAAACATTATAAATTTATTATTTACAATGGTCATATTTTAGTCCCATAGTAAGAATAAACACTTTTTGCCCTTGCAAGACAAAGTAATTAAAGACCTATAATATATTTACTCTTAACTATTAGCAAATCAAACACTACTTACACGATATCCGGTAGCAGCGGCTGTATTCTAAAAAAAATAAATTAGATCTCACTACTAAGATATAGATTCATTTTGAATTTAATCTTAATTTATTGTCAAACACGTTAAAATGAAAGAGACATACAATATTAGGTATAACCCACAATTATTTACTAATCAACTAGTCATACTTACTCCCCACTATCCGTTCTGCCGCACATCCGCCCAACGCCAGCCCGGAGGCAGTCAGCGACGCTAAATAATAGAAGTCCAGTCAAACCATGCGAAAAAAACCAATTACAATGTTATAGGCAGACTCATAACCAGATTAAGCACTATTATTAGTATCATTAGTAATTTTAAGACAATGTCACAAATGGGAGGTGCGGGCGGGGTGGGGTTGTCATTTCTTCCTTGTATATAACAAAAATAAGAATAGGCCATGGCCTTAATAAAAAAATAATATTTAAGACAATGTCCCCCTGGAGGGGTCGTTTTACGTAATAAATGAATGGCCCCTAACAGAATGCTAACATTGAAGATAACTTAGATAGAAACAACAATTCCCGGAATTAGCTCACGAGCAAAGTAAGAGTATAGCAAAATAAATATTATTTCTTTAAATATTCTTTAAAAAAGCTATGAGGCAAAATAATATCCTATCATTTTAAGAGAAGTCTTCAAAATATAACCTAACCAAGAACATGTCTGTCTGTCCGCGCTTCTAGTTTCTGTATTTATGAATATAAATGGATGAAATTCGGTATAGTTAAAGGCTGTGTATAGATCTCAGTTTTGGCATCATAAAATAATAATATTTTTACATTTTAGGGGTGGCTCTCCATACATGTAAAGTGGAGATGAAAAATATTTTTTCTTTCTACCCCATCGTGTGGGGTATCGTTGATAGGTCTATTAAAATAAAGGCAAGGTTCATTCATGACTTTCTTACACAGTGAACTATTTTCGAGTAATCGGCCTGCAAAGTGGTTTGTAAGTTGGTCCCCCTGGCATTTCTAAACTATGAGACTTAGAATCTTGCAATTTTCCAGCTTGATATTATGTCATGCTAAATACTCTTCAGGAAAATAATTTTGAACGATATCAGTAGTTTTTGAAATACGTAATTTGAAAAAACCTATTACGCGTATTTACGGAACTTCCTTATACATGTCATGACATGCTCTTGGTTAGGTTATTTTTGAAATCTTTCCGCAAGTGCCTTAATAATACGTAATTATTTACTTTTACGTTATGCCCAAAGCCTCAAACATGCCGGGTACACACCATGTTAGTAAAACACATCCCCACATAAACATTCACAGACATACCCTAGAACCAACAATATCATCATACTGTCGTGATTATCACATGCGCTTGTGTGAATCCGCCTATAAAACATAATATAATCCGCTTGTGAAACTTGGTGAACACGTTAAGAAAGATGCAGGCATATACCTACTTATGGTTTGAAATTGTTGGAAATGAAACTTACCTATTTATAATATTTCCCATTACTTTTTTTGTTTATCTGTAAAAAAAACAACAATAATATTAAGAATAATACAATGAAACAATAACAAACTCAAAAAATAGACATTTCAAACTTACCTTACTAGTTGCAACGCAGTTTGTAGTTTGTACGAATTGATGAAACTTTTTGACAGGTACAAATATTTAGAAAAATAATCGTTTATTTCCTGTTTTATTTCCAATTACCGATAGACTAATACTGTTTGTGTATTAATTAATTATTTATTTATATAAAAACCTGTGTGATGAAAGAGATATTAAAAATCAGGTGTGCAAATTTGCAAACTATGCAAATTTGACTTCCATTTTTTCGTATTCGGAAAGTGACGACATTTAAGGGTCATAGATAAGAGAAGGGTCACAGATACAAAATAACAAAGCGTAAAGTAAATAAAGGTCACCTTAGACGGTCAAATCGACGCCCAATGAGAGCTCATCGCTTATGTACACCTGGTGTACAAGCGACACTTCCCGGTACAAAAGTAAGTGTACACATGGTGTACGGCTGACATTTAACAGGTTAAAAAAAATTGAGAAATTACGTAGACGTACTTTAGGTGATCTTTGCAAATTAGGAATACAAAATCAAATAATTTATTGTAGCTGATTATATTTTAATCACGTATTATATGATAATCAATTTAAAGTAACTTATTTTATTCAGCTTACGAGCAAGATCTCATACATGATTCGCATATCCGCATACACAAAACGCATACATGATTCGCCACCGCGAACTTCCGTTTCCAGACACTTCAGTTATAAATTTATAATGCTTCTTTTTAAAATAAAAATGATGTGTAACTAACGATACACATAGGTATATATAAAATATTTTTATTACGTACATAATATTGTATAATTATCACCATTTTAAGTAATAATATTAAGTATTAACGTAACAATAATACCTTTACGAACAAGCGCATCATGGTTCCAACAAACCTCAATAGATGGCGTGCATAACAAATTTCATTTAACACACGATTTCTATAAACCTACATACTTACCAAATACTGGAATGTCCCTCCAATACACATTCAATTTTTTTTAAAAGAAAGAGTATGTTTCTATTATATTGATAAATGATAATAAAAAATTCACAAACAATTTTGTAATTTTCCTAGTCACTACTAGATGGCACTTCATAAGTTCAACAACAAGCTATTATTATTAATAGATGGAACCATGAACCAATAAAACTAATGGAACTAAAACTTTTAGTTCGACTCTTTGTCTTCAGATGGCACTTTTAGTACAGTTTCTCATCACTAGATGCTTATTTTCATTTAGTGTTATTAAAAATTAGTGGTAGTTTTCCAATTATAGAGCATAATGCGACTCAGTGGCGCACAATGCCGAATTGTGCTGATGCTTAATTGAAACGTGAATTAGTTTTCACATGCACCAGCAGAGTGCGCTAGTTCAGTGTTGAAAAAAAATGTGGAATACGTAGATGTATTATTAGTTATCAATGGTGGAATATAAAAAAAATAGTCAATGTTTGTACCTCCATCCATACTTATATTTATTCTTTTAATACAGTCTGAATTAACTTTTATTCTTTCCAAAAAAACTACGACGAAACGAAAGCTTTAATTTTTTTTCAATAATGAACAATATTACTAACGATAATATATAAATAAAATTTCGATCAAAGTTGGCAACTTAAAGAAAAAAACACTTGTTAATTTTCTGCCACTGAGTTGGTATCGATTGCACGCATCAAGCGAAAGCAGTACTTTGGAGAGTGCTCGATTGTGCGAAGCGTTGCTGTAGTTGAACCATTCAACGTTGAGCATTATGCCGCATAATGCGCTATCGTGCTGCAATTGGAAAATTACCAGTTATATCAATGTTTGATATGATTTAAAAATCTCGCAATAAGGCTTGGCACATATTTGGCAGACCACAGCAACCAGCTAATCCAGTGGACACCAGGGAAGAGGGCATTTTGCCTTAGACCTTGTACAAAAAGGACAAAATCGCCGTAATTTTACTACACCAGAACCTTGACTTTTACACAGTACGCGGTGAAATTAGCGCGAGCGGCACCTTGCTACATGCATTTGCATTGCGTACCGTTTCGCAGCCCATTCGCCCTTCTGGACAAAATAAATGTGTGCACGGCCGGAACCCTTAGGCTCGCCAACAGAAAGGGCGACGTAACAATCATTAGGGCTCTTGATGTTTCAGTTCTTCCAAAGTGCCTCGATCTGCGAGTGCGACTCGTGCACCGTCACCTAAACACAATGTTACGTACAAGTATCTGGTGAGGTCCTCGATGTCGACGAGCATGGAGTCCTGTCCCATGTGCAGCTCGTCGCGCGCCATCAGCAGCTTCACCAGCGTGTCGTTCAGCGCCTCGATCTGCGAGTGCAGCTCGTTCACTATCACCTGGAAAACAATTTTCAGTTTATTATTAGTTATTAGTTACGCCTACCTATTCCAAACTGCCAATCGAACAGACATAACAGAGTTTAAATTTTTGATGTATTGTGGCGCGACGAAAGAAAACACATACATAGCTTAAAAATGCGCAGTTTCTAGGGATAAAACATAGCTAGATCGATTTTTCTCCCCCAAAACTGGGGAGTTTTAGCATACTAAATTTCATGGTAATATTTGTAACAGATTTCGAGAAACCTATTATATATATACAGAATTGCCTCATTTAAAGTATAAGATTTAAGTTAATAAAATCAATTTTGTATTTATCTTCATACATTTTCAACTGCTGTGACGTCACTCGTGCAAAATTGTTTGTATAGAGCGTTTTTAATGCTCTCCAACAATTTTACTTTTGTGATGACTGTGTTTCGTGAACGGTGAATCGTAGATATGCCATTGCAAAGAAAATATTAAAAAGAAAATAAAAAAACTATGCATGTTCCCCATTGCACACAAGTAAGTATAATTACATAAATTTACACTAACAACAGAATACAATATTGACCTCAAGTAATACATTTTATTCAAATCGGAGGATAGGTTCATAGTCAAAGGTTTGACCTTATCTATCTAGATAAAATTACAATATTATGCACAGTAAATATTGGTATCCAATCTACCCGTTCCGTATTACATACTGATGCGTACCGCGTATGCTCCTGGATTTAGTGATGTATGAGATTCATTAACGATATTTTCATCAACTTTCTAAAATAATTGTTATTGTACCTATGTAATGAAAATGAATGAAAATATACTTTATTGTGCACAATCAGTAGTTACACATACACACAGATATATAAAATACTAAAAACACTACGATAGTACACAAAGGCGGCCTTATTACTAAATAGCAATTTCTTCCAGACAACCTTTGAAAGAAAGGAACAAATTGCTGGAGAGGGGTATTGCGCTAAAAGTATTTATCTTGATACTATAAACATAAAATAAAATAAATAAATACATACATACACAATGTATGTATGTACTTGAATATGAAAACGAAATTGAACAATAAATAAATATTTTCTGGCTTATTATGTAGTTTTCGAAAAGCCAATAAAAATAACCTAACCAAGAGCATGTCCCGACATGTCTCAGGAGGGTTCCGTAACTATCGACGCGCAATAGGTTTTCTTTGAATTACTTAAGAAGTAATTGTCCGATTTCGCTCAAAATAATTTTCCTAACGAGTTTTTAACATGATCCATCAGCATGGAAACTGACAAGCTTCTATCTTCTATAGTTTGGAAATGCCAGGGGGGTACAACTTACAAACCACTTTCGAATATGTAAAAAATAATGTATGAAACCTTTATTTTAAAAGGCCTATTCAACGATACCCCACACGTTGGGGTAGAATGAAAAAATATTTTTCATCCCCACTTCATATGTATGGAGAGCACCCCTAAAAATATATAAAATTATTATTATTTTATGAAAATACCAAAACCGAGATCTATATACAATCTATAACTATACCAAATTTAATTAATTTATATTCATAATTACAGAAGTTAGAAGCGCGGACAGACAGACAGACGGACAGAGCGAAACTGTAAGGGTTCCGTGTGTATTACGGAACCTAATAACTACGCATGTTGCCCATTGCACACATTTCAAGATAGTTAGATAAACTTACCTTAACAACAGAATACAAGATCGACCTTAAGTAATACATTTTATTCAAATCGGAGGATAGCTTCATAGTCAAAGGTTTGACCATGTCTATCTAGATAAAATTACAATATTATGCACAGTAAATATTGGTATCCAATTTTCTATCCGTTCCGACTTCCGTACTACATACTGATGCGTACGCATGCCCCTGCAATTAGTGATGTATGAGATTCATTGACGATATTTTCATCAACTTTCTAAAATAATTTTTATTGTACCTATTTACTTGAATATGAAACGAAATTAACAATACTTATTCACAATGGGCATTGTTATTGACCATTACGCATGAGTCGGTTTACTCACGCCCGCGAGGTCATTATTCCAATTACTTAACATTATGAGTTTTTATTTTCAAAGGAGGATCTATAAATGTTAATAAATTACAATATTACATTATTTAGCTGAAATGTATAACTTCAATTTCTAATTTCAAATGTTTACAAAAAAAAACCATAATTTGTAAGGTGACACTCCATTAATTTCGTGAATGCCTGCATATTTACTACTAGCTGGTGTCCTCAACTTCGTTTCAATGGAAACGGAACCCAATTTTTAAAACTAACGGAATCCTAAGATAATAGAAGCTTAAGTTACTCCTTATACATGAGTTATCTGCTAGTGAAAGTCCGGTCAAAATCGGTCCAGCCGTTTCAGATATTTGCCGGTACAAACAGATAGACAGAAAAACTTTAAAAAAATTGATTTTTAGAGTAGGTAACGTATATACTGTCACATGAATTTAATGCAAAGCTGTGAATAATAAAATTATAAACAGACACTTCAATTTTATTCATTTGTATAGATTGATGCCCCGCTCGCGCAGTGGTATTGACTGCCGGCAATCGGCAACATTTGCAGTCGTACCTGTAACTGTGCGATGTTGAGGTCGGTGAGTATCTGGCGGGACAGGCGGCGGCGCGGCGGCGCCAGCGGCACGCGCGCCTTCTCAACGCTGCGCCGCAACATTTCCGTAACCGGCGACGTGCCGCGCGACCGGCGCTCGCGCTGTAACACACATGTCACATGTTACGTCTCGTGCTAGGTGGACTCATATTTAGTATCAATATGTTTCAAGCTAAATTTACAAAACAACGGATATAAATAAAGTTTTTCTGTTGGCCTACAATAGTTAACGATTATCGTAGTCTATTTGAAATGTGAGTTACAAAAGGTGTGTTGCTAGTCATTTAAAACCCAATTTTCCTCTTGGGCCTCCATTAGTACCCACTTGGCTTAACAAATCAGGATTATTTCGGCACATTTATTATCACATCACACATGTAAACTAACGAAATTTTTACCTCCATTTGAACACGGGCCAATTCTTTAGCTTGAGCCAACGCAATCCTAGCTTCAGTTTGCAAAGTAGCTTGCAGGGCAAAGAAATCGGCTTCCTTCATCTCAATATGATTTAGAGATTGTGACGAACGAGATTTTGAAGACTTTGAAGGTAGTGATGTCGGTCTTAATTTTGTACCTGCGAACACATTTTACTAAAAATATTTTTGATCATTTTATGATTAGGCATAATACTAACTAGTGGTCGCCAAGTGTTCGAAATTCGACCATAACTCATTTAATTATTAATTTTAAATTTCAACTTTATTAGGGTTCTTCCAAGTCCAAGGCTTTACCTCTTAGATCCTACTACTATTATGGACGTATGGATGGATGGATGGATGTTTGTTACTCTTTCACGCAAAAACTACAGAACAAATATTGATGAAATTTGGTATGGTAGCAGTTTAGGCTCTGAATTAAAACTTTCATCCCGAAAAAGTGTAGTGTTCCCGTGGGACCCTGTATTTAGGCGAGCGGAGCCGCGGGTAAAAGCTTGTACACAATAAAAATGTAAATTTTTGAATGTGAAAGACAAATTGACAAACGCCAATGTGTGACAAAAATGTGTCAAACCGCTGTTCATATACAAATGAATGGTAGTGTGAGTTATTAATCTGAGGCAGTGTGTAACATATTTTTTTTATGAATTTAATGTATTTTTTAAGCATTATTATAAAAAAATATTAAAGCAGTTCACTCCTCCTGCATATAAACTTGAACTGTGCGAAATTTCAAACTCCTCTGTTCGCATAATTTTCGTGAAAATGTGTACAAAGTTTTTGCTTCATATATTAATTTATTAAATTGTTAAAATATACAGACTACAAAGTATATAAAATACAATAATACAATGAAATAAGAACAATAATACTACCTATTGATTTACAATATAGTATAGATACCCTCACTAAAATACATAATATAGAAAATGGAAGATTAAAGCAAAAATAATATCACTGCATGCAAAATTTTTAATATGTCTTTATTTGGTTTATAAAAATTTAATATGAAAATATAAAAACTGTATATACAAGACTTACCATTGTTAATTTTGTCAGCCTTTGTTATACTAACGGACAGAGGCCTCGTTTGGTATGGATTATTGTATATATTACTGCTAACAAGGCTTGTGTGTGATGAACTATTACTTCTCAAATTTCTTTCAATATCAGAAGACTGAGATTCATTATCAGATGCTATTTCGTTCATGAAACATATTTGTAGGTTCTTGCCTGCCACCACCACAAATATTAGCACAAAAAGATACATTTAACAAAAACATTATCCCAATTTTGAAAATAAGCATGAAGTAAAATATGGCCCTGCTCTAAATGAGAGCAAAATTTAGTAATCTTACAATGTTAATCATGAACAATAACAAAAAAGGAAAAAGTATCCAAAACGACATATTATATTATTATTTAATTAGTAATTCAATTCGGCAATATGACCATTATTTATATATATTTTTTAAATTATTGTTTTGGAAAATAAATTGTTAATTTGTTAATATGGAAGGTAAAGGAGGATGGGCATTGCGATTTACCAACTCAATACACACAAGTTATAAGGTTATTCTTACTTCTTATGTAAATACATTTAGGATGAAGAATAATAAAAAAAATTGGAAAAAGATTATAATACTAAATAAAAATTACATTGCTCTCTCTAAGGTGCTGAGGTCTTTGCCCTCACACAAACAGGTGATTTAAAGAGGGAGCAAAGACTGCCTAAATAACATCAATAAAAATCAGCTGTGTGAGGTCAATGACCTTAACAGCACAGCGCTGTAAAGAGCATAATGTCATTTTATTGAGTATATTTATTTTTTGAGATTTTTAATTATTTTTCTGCCTAAGCATCTTGACCTAAGCAGTAATTTATTTGGCTATAACATATAGGAGCTAAAATTCAGCTATAACATGTCAGCTCATAGTAACGGAAAAAAAATGTGTTTAATTTTTTGACGTATACACAAAAAACATATTATTTACATATATGTGTTCCAGGAAAGAAATAAGGTATAAAAATGCCCTTTCCATTGATATATGGATGTTCGTATTATATAGACAAATGTCCAAGGATTTTTGCCCCATCCTTCTTTTGTTAATGATAGCATGAGAAGAGAAACTTTATTAGTAAGTATAAAATGAAATAACAAAACTTAACAAGAAATTAACAATACTCATAATTTTTGTAGTCAATTACCTATTCCATTATATCAAATAATTAATTTTAATGCAATGGAAATATACACTGAATTTATGTTGGCTTGAGATAGTGGAATGTAAACAACACAATCGAATAAAAGACAACAGAACAAATTTAAATATTTACCATTTTGAAGTCTTGAATGTAGGCTAGGTTTCTTTCCTGGACGATCTGTATGACCTAAACTATAATAATTTTCATCTGCTTCTATATCCATTGCAAGTCTTTTTCGTATTTCTTCCCTGTCATTTCGTTTCTAGAATGTAAACAAGACAGAAAATCATTACAAAAATTGCATTGGAAAACTACTTAAATTTAACAATAATGATATAAAAAATATCATACACGTTTGTCACATGGTATATCTTCTGTAATAGTAACTATTTTTGTAAATTTATCTAGAATATTGGGATTGTTATCATCCAATATTGACCACTCAACCTCAGTTTGAGCACATTCTACTGTCCCCAGAGCTCGAGGGCTGAGAGCTGGGAACGGTACATCATAGTAACTAGAAACAAACACTTCTGCTTTCGGTGGGCTTGATAATTTCGTTTTTATTTGAAACAAACTGTGTTTTAACCCTGAATGTTGTTCATCAGAGTTTTCATGTTTTTCTTTTGACTGTTTACTAAATTTTCTTTTAATATTGGTAACTAGGTTTTCAAACATCTTAAATCTATTCAGTCTTAAAATATTTTTGGCAAAAATGGCACGTTTTTACAAAAAATAACAACAAAGAAATAATTAACAAACAAAAAACTACAAATATCCTGTCAATCCTGTCACAGTTGACAATAAGGGCAAGGACAAATCTATGCTCTATTTAAAGCAAGAAATTTATGGTTCGCCCACTAATAAACGATTCAATAACGATATGCGAAGTTATTTTGTAAAAGTAAGCAAAAAAAAAACATTACTTACAAGGCAGCAAATATTATCCACAGATTCATGATTATCGTAAGTAATTGTATATAAATCCAAAAGGAATCTTGTATCTTTTTTGTAATGTCTTTGTTCAAAATTTATATAGGGCATTGAAGCCATTATACCAAAAGTTGGTTCAAATCACTTGTTACTTAGGAATAATATAATAACACAAATTAGTTTAATGTAACACGTCTAGTTGCACCGCCACTCAGTTCAGGAAATGAGTTGCCATAAACAGACGAGAGCGGCAATGTATAATAGAAGGTGCTGCACCGTTGAATCGCCATAGGTACCGTAGAAAGTCAAACCGAGTTGGTTGGGAGGTACCAATTTGATTGTTTTTACTGTTAGCCATAAAAACAGACGTGGACTGAAGGCTAATGTATGTTTCTACCGTTATGATATTAGGCGCGCAATTTAAATTGTAATATATTATACACAAAATATAGAAACTTAGATGTTGTTTTTTGTCAAATAATAGAATGTAGGTAGATGGTTCGGCACCAAAAAAGTAAAGATTACGAATTTGTGCTAATCACTGATATAAAAAATCCTATGTTTTTTTACCTACCTAATCCTACCCCTACCTAATTAAATCTCGGTATGGTAAGTACCTTAGTTAAAGATCTAGTTCCTACGCTTTAAGGAAGAGAGCGTCTGTGGCCTATTGTTACATCCTATTTAAGATTGCACTCGTGAGGGTCCAAGTTCGATGAGGGATCTATTGAGAATTCTTATTGCTCAAGTTCATTAAACGGACGCTCAAAGTAAAACATAAAGCGGAAACCTATCTCACCCTCCTGACATCTAGCAGTATGGATGTTAGTGATTGTTTAAGAATTACATATATTTGTCATTTTCATGCACAAACTTACACGTCTTTCTGCCTCCTTTGCTGCTTTTATGTGATTTTCAATAGCATCTAAATCTAGCTTCGGCAATGCTGTCTCAATGTTGTACACGTCGAAACATTCTGAAAATTATTAAAGAAAAAATAATTAGTATTAATATAGTATTGAGCATCCCCAGGGTAACGTCACTAAAGAACTAAAAACTAGTGCTTCAAATAAGAGTAGCACTATCTGGGGGCACGGTAGTGCCACCGCCAAGATGAGCCAAGCGAAGCGCAAGGGCACTACATAACCACCTTTTCTCGAAGCGCCTCCTTGATTTTTTAACCCTCATAATTTGGGTTTGGAATATACCAAATAAACGAGAAGCCATCATTTTACATGAAAATGTTTTTATGGGGTTGACCTATTCCTCTACAGGGACAAAGTAAATATCTACTGATCTTAAAGCTTGCTTACGATGTCCTTTAGTGTTAAAAAAATTTAGCTATTCGTACTTAAGTTACAACTATGTCATAAAACTTGCCAATAACTCACCATAGTTTAATTCTTTGTCGTAATCTTGCCTATTGGTGGATAAATTATTTTCAGCTTTAATCATACTTTTAGCTAGAGATTGTCGAACTCTTGATTCACTGAAAAAAAAAACAATATTTTAAGTAGGTACACTATGTTATATCAATTAATAATTAGTTTTTGCTTTTCATGAAATAATTTTGATTTTTTTAAGAAGTCAAAGAGGATCGTTGAATCGCCTACAAAATGCCCTACGGCGATAGATACAGGCCTCCTCCATAGTTTTCCACCGCTACCGGTTCACAGCTGGGATCATAAGGCACTTAAAGCAATAGATACCAAGTTATGGCCGTAAGAAAGTAGTGGGTCCTACTTAATCACGCCATTTCTTGATGAACGAAAACTGAAAATATTTTTTATTTTTTTACTTCTTACATTCTTACTTACATTCTTAATAATAAAATAATATGTAAGTGAAATGAAAATTATAAAATAGTAAAGTATAAAATTCTTACTTTCTAAGTTTTCCTGCTTTTTGATTCAAAATAATGTTGTCTTGTATCAGACGCCGTCCACTCGCCTGATGCAAACTTAATCGACATGTGCGTGGTTCATTTCTGCTTATAGTTAGTATATTATTAGAATTTCCATCTGTCAATACTGCATTTACTCTTTTATTTTCAGTCCAAAGTTGGTCACGATCGCGCATTTCATTTAATTTTGGTATAATTTTTCTTAGCTCTGTGCTTAATTGTTTTATAGTATTTTCAACGTTATGACTCAGTGCGTCAGTATTATATTCTTGAATATTTATTTCCTCTTTTCCGTCGGATAAAATTGCATCCGATATCTTTGCAGACACTTGATTATCTATCAGTAAAAAACTAGGCCTTGCTACATTTTTTTCTGTTATTGTGTTGCTGTCATTTTCTTCTCTCATTACTGTATCTTCTTCAATACTTTTCACCTCGTCTATTGCATCAGGTATCAATGAGGCTTCATTTTTATCACCTTCTTTATTTTCTACCAATTTTTTTATGACATCGTTTACGACATCACTTATATTATTGATTGTATTCTCAATGGGCTTAGCAAAAGTTTCTTTTATATCTTTTCTAAGTTCTTGTAAATCGTTTTCTATGTTTATATTATAGTTCAAGAGTGTTCTAATTTCTTCTTCAATTTCTTTATTGAAATCACCTATTATATCCTTCGTATTAAAATTATTTTCAATATCGGTTGCTGTACAGTCATTTAAAACATCATTATCGTTGTTTTTGTTAATAGTTTTTAAAAGATCCGGCATTTGGTTAAAAGTGTCAGTACTATTACTGTTTTCCGCATATTTGCCGTAGGAAATTGTGTTATCCGTTATACTCATAGTTTCTTCATTACCATTTATTATTACTGTAGACAAGTCTTCATTATTCATATTATGAGGTTCCATAATATCTGTCTCTATGTCGTCATCCGTCAAATCATTTTCTGATTGATCAAAGTGTTCTATATTTGCAGAAAAGTTCTGAACAAGGAATATTTTACTACGGTAAAATTTAATTAAAAAAAATATATCGCACCCCCGATGCGACACTGTAACTTATGCAAAAATTGCAAAAATGAGTTAAATATGTCCTAATAAAATATAAAGCATCCCTTTACTTGTTATAGTTAATAGTATAAGCTATTAATTTTGTCTAAATCTTGAAATATTATGATTTTTTGAGATATCAAAGTTTTAAATACTTCTTCTGAATAATTGCATTTTTGCATAAGTGACAGTCTTGCACCGGATGTGCGATATTGCACATAATTTTGTAAAGCTTAGTACTTAATGTGGTAAAGCAAAAAAAAAATGGAAAGCATAAATACCTGTAATGTGTGAGCTAAGTGTTGGAATCCCGGATAATTAGGATTTATTATTCCTCGGGTAACAGATTTTGAACTTTTTTGTGACATTTCATCAGTACTAGGTGATATTAAAATGATTTCTTCTTTATCAGTTACTTTAGTGCCATAATTAATGTGCTTATCTGAAAACAAATGGTAAATTATTCAATCAGAATATTAAAAATATATGCACGATCGCCGTTAAGGTTTACCACTAGTGAACCGTATCGCAATAGAAGTAAGGTCGGCAAGTGGTACAACATCTTGTTGGTGACCGCACCTGATACCTATTACTACTAATATTACTACTTAGTAATAACTTGGTACTACTGTATGTATATTGTATAAGCGATTCTTACCCAGCTTGATTGATATGCTTTTGTTATATTTTTCATTCCCTGTAGTAATCTTACTATTGTTTTTATTATTTGAGTTAATAACATCAATTCTGTACTGGTGATTACAAACTAGTTTTTCATCAGAACTTTGCGTAGTATTACAATATTCAATGATGCTTGTGATTTCAATATCTTTATTTTCTTTAATTAGAGATAATTTATTCTTATAATTATTGTATGCAACATAGTCACTATCGTTATTTTCATTTAAGTCACTAATTTCACTTCGACCACTGTTGCAAAACTCATAGTTTTCGGTGTCGTTTTGTTTATATTTTATTTCATTACCATTTCTATTCGTGTGTGGAATCTTCATGATTATCTGTAAATAAAATTTATAATTTAGTGACTGTGAAAAACATAAAACTTATTTATACCTACATTTTACAACTCGCTCAACCTTGAACTCTCTAATTATTTTCAAATGAAGGTTAATTAATTATGTACCTTCTTTTTACGAAAACATCATATATTTTTTAAGTAAGACATTCAATTTACAAAGAGAAAATCCATTAAAAAAGGTTTAAAAATGCAATAGAGCTAGAGGACATGAAGAATATTTTCGTAGCATTAATAGCTCCCCACACCGGTTTCGATAACGGTGGCCGGTTTCATTGAAACCAGACTAGCTAAACAGAACCAGAGTTATTTTATAGTGCCCAAGTGTGTGCGCAGTACACAAGAGCACTCTCTCTCTTCCTTTACTCTCGAAACCTAGACTGATAACCGACATGACTGGCGAGAGATCGCTCAGGTCCGAATTTTTACATGACCATCCGACGCATGGATCATCTTTCTTGACCGATAATCAGGATTGGCTGCATCAAACCTAAACAAACTTGGAAACAACAAAATTTCGTCGCATTATTTTGTTTTTAAAGTGCGATGAGGACTGACGGTATACAATTTAAACCCATTGATAATAATTACAATCAAGCGACGACTGTATACTAAATTTAGAGATTGTGAAATGGAAAAATAGGTAGGTTAAGATAGTATACATTACACTGATTCCGAACGTGTAGGTTCGGTCCGGGTGAAGGCGTGTACAATGATACTTTTCATAAGAGAGCTTATTTTTTGTCACTCAGTATAATAATAATATCTATGGACGCTTTCACAACACGTCAATCTGGTCCCATGATAAGTTCCCGAAGGACTTGTGTTACGGGTATCAGACAACGGAAATATATTTAATACTTTTATACTATACTTATATTTAAGATTTTTTATTATACAGAATGTTTTTGCAATCAATGTCCAAACTTTCAGGAGTGAATATACTCTTGAATATAAGCAACTTTTACTATGGGATCAACTTTCCTACTTGAACAAATAATCAGCTGCTACAAAAGGGCTACGGCATAGATAGCATTATAGTGGTTGATGATCATGATTACAATAATTTACCAACCAGTTGCCAACCGTCCTGTATTCCCAGGACATGTCTTAGTTTTTGCTGTGTCCTGAGGTTTCCTGGATAGTTTTAAAGCAGCGTCCTGGATTTTAAAGCCCCCTGATAAGGTCATGTATTCGCACGCCACTTTTACAATTTTTCATTCTAATTTAATTCTATTCAAATACTTTAATGAAAAAAAATTATTATTCTTTACTAGGATTGGACGTTTTTCATTTAACCTATTTTCATTACACATAAATATTACTGTCCTGTTTTTTAACTGAATTGTCCTGGTTTTTCCAACTTATAATACTATTTTTTTATTTGGGGTTGACAACCCTATGTTAGTGCATTTCAAGTACCAAATTTTTTACGTAGATACCTATAAAAAATTCTTTATTTCTGAAGTTATCTCACGCCTTACGGTATACATAACGTGTAGGAGCTTAGAGGACGTAGCGTTCAAGAAATCGATAGCAAGCAACCATAATGTTGTTATGGTGGTTTAGGTTAGCTCCAAGGTCATTTGACGATTGCTTACATTATTCAGTATTGAACAAAAGGAATCTTAATTAAAATAAGTACCTACCCTTGTTATCGCATACATTTTAACTTATATTCAATTTGCTCTCGATGATTATAAATGAATCGTCTTGATATCATTCTAAACTGTGAAGCCGTGGTATTTATTCGTGCCGAAGCATGGTAGCTGACACATAGTAACTGCACATTGTAGTTATACACTGTGCAATCACTACAAAAAAGATTGTTGCGAAACGCGTAAGTATATCTACTTACCTACTTAGGTTACAAAATATCTGCTGATTGCATTCTAATTAAAAAAAATTTATTACGAATGTGACGGAGTTAAAAAAAAATGAAAACCTATGTTCAACCATCAAGGTGAATAAAACGCCGAATTAAACTTCTCGAGAGTTTGAAACTTTGAACGATCTCACTTTTAGACACTATTACATTTTACAATTAGAAGTTAAACAAAAATTGTAAATAAGTATTAAGTAGCAACTTTAAATTAGTATCTACCCCAGTGCCGGATTAAGCCAGCGCGGGGCAAATTCTGCATTTTTTTTCTTATGTTACGGGTTTATAGAATTCCGTAAAGAACGTAATGTAATTTCTATTTTTACTATTTTGTATTTTCGAATTTTTTTATATTTTTCTGCCTAAACGTCTACTATACTGCTGCAACTTATGCAGTAGATCTTATATGACCAAAATGTCCGTAATTGATTTTACCAAACCTTATATGTAGGATTATGGAAAGTTTTAATTTTCTATTGTTCACGATCTATGGCTTCGAGAAATATATTTAAGTTGAGAATTGATTGTTATGTTTTCATTATAAGAAAAACTTCGTGGCCTGTACTTTTGGATTTTCCATACTAAACACACCCGGCATATTTAGCGGAACACAAAAAAAAGGCACATAATTAAAAAAATATGGTTTTATTTTAAAATCTACTTACTACACTTCTTTTGTTATTTAAAGTTTCATTTGTTTTACTTAAAATGAGATCACATGAAGAACAGATTTTGCGAGTAAAGACTATTTGTGAAAAAATGGTACATTTTTTAACTTTTCATGTAACCGGGAAAAGTGAAAATTAATATTAAAATAACGATTAATTAAATTACATTAATGGTGATTAATATCGCGTATTTCTTCCACGTGCTCTTATTAAAGTTTCTACCCGTCTAGGCATACTGAGAATGATGTTATCGATGGTCTCCTGGGATAGTCTCCGCCATTCCTCAACTACGGCGATTCGCAGTTCACCCACGTTGGCAGGAGCTGGAATTCTGGACTTAACTTTTCTTTTCAGCATGTCCCAAACGTGCTCTATTGGGTTCATATCCGGTGATCTCGCCGGCCACTCCATAACAGTGATATTCATATCATTAAGATAAGCTTGAGTTACCCGAGCGGTATGCGGCCGAGCATTATGCTGCATAAAAACAAAATCTTCACCGATATATGGGGCAAACGGTACGACATTTTCTTCTAAAACTTCTCTGATATAGCGGTCTGCAGTCAGACTCCCTCTGTCAATCACTACCAAGTCTGTGCGAGCTCCCAAACAAATGCCCGCCCAAACCATTATTGATCCACCACCGTATGCAACTGTAGTTTCAAAATTTGTCTGAATGTATCGTTCTCCTTTGCGTCTGTATATTCTTTGCCTACCGTCAATTTGATTTAAGAGAATTCTGCACTCATCACTAAACAATACCTTACTCCATTGGTCCGCGTTCCAAAGTCGATGTTCCTGAGCAAAAGTTAACCTGTTTCTACGATGATTTACCTCGAGCCTTGGAGCCTTGGCGGGCACAAATGAACCCAAACCAGCTTCTTCGAACCTTCTTCGTATCGTACGCTCACTTACGGGTACACCCCGCACTGCTTCTAACTCATGTCGGGCTTGGACGGCCGTCAAACGGGGGTTCCTACGTACATGAAGCCGAATGAAACGATCATCCCTACTCGAAGTGCGTCTTTTTCTGCCTTGTCCTGCTCTTCTCACATAAGTACCGGTCTCCCTGAACCGTTGGATACTGCGATGGATCGTTGAAACCGGTCGACGAAGATCTCTGGATTCTCTCGAGATCACTCTGTAGGTTTGACCAATTCTTCGCATTTCGAGTGCCCTGGCAATCTCCGTTGGGGCTAAGTCAGGCATAATTCAGTCCTCAACTCCAAAAAGATACGCGATTAAAAAAAACTAACAAAAAACAGTATTTCATTGAAATTTTAAATCAAACTGAGAAGAAAGAAATACTCGAAGTTCGCTCCAGATAAGGTGTATTTGAATAAAATTAAAACAATTGCATAAAATGTGATGTTCAGTTGTTTTCTTAATTTGAAAATATTTCTTTTTAAATTAAATGACGTATAAACCAGCCAGCAACCTTATATGATACTGATATCAAACCTTTATTTTATGTTCCGCTAAATATGCCGGTGTGTGTATTTAAATAAAAATTTCGGCTGTTAGGTGCGAGGCCTGCTTGGATGCTTGGACTGCCAGGCCGTGGGCGGTGTGGGCGACCGGCCTGGCTTGCACCACCTCTGTTTATATGGAACGTTAAAAAGCTAGTTATATACGTTTTTGTATTCAGAACTATTTTCAATTCTATTGGGCTTACATTAGAGCTGAAAATCGAACTTACAAGCGTCAAGTTTTTTAATTGCTGTCGTGTCATCAATTTTCAGCATACTTGTATTAGGCATTAGCGCGGAGTTCTATTTTCAGCGCTGCTATTAACATGTCTGAAAATTATTTTTCACGCTCCCGCAGTCGATGCGGCCGGATAAACGTTGGAGCGTGGGGCCCCAAAAAGTGCGGGGACCGTAGCTCTTGCTGCCTCCGCCTATATGGCTAATCCGGTACTGACCTACAACTGTCCTATCAGCACTGGCTGATGTACATCATAATATGGAGGACAAAATATATGTAAGTAAAACACTAAGTTTTTATATTATTTTATATAGACCAAAAATTAAGTATGACGACAAAAACATGGTAAGGCAATAAATAAAGTAGATCTGGCGTCGGAAATGTGGCATGTTGCCAGCGAATTGATTTTTGAGCCTAAACCGTGCTATTCTTACATTTATCATCCTTATTTTATTCACCTTACTAAAGGAAAAATATTTTTATTTTACATTAAAATGACTTATTATATTCGTAGAATGTACAAGTTAAAATGTACCTAGATCTATAACTATACTCTGGGTCCAATTTAATCTAAACGTAAACAAAGAGACAGTAGCGCGCTATAATGCTACCAATTTAAATGTTTCTTATTTGCCGTGGAATAAAGAAAAATAATGACACATTGGTCGAATTTAATATCTTAGTTTGCGTTTATGTTTGTTGGATAGTCTAGAGCATAATATTTAATTTAAAAAAAGTAAAAGTAATTCCATAAAATAAATAAACAAAGAAGAGGAAAATTCCTCTACCTTGTCTAACCTATTTGTCCTTCTTATAAACTTGAGCCTTATTAGATTATTCGCTACCCAATTAACAAAAGGTCTCGAATAAACTACAAAGCAGTTTTGGATAACAACTGTTAGTTCCAGGAGCAGACATTGTTTAAAGTTGTTCAATTAAGCAGCGTAAACCGCCAGCCTCCATCCTCACATTGACTAAATTAATACAAACACTTTGTTCTGATTAATTTGCTACAATTGGTTTAATCTTGTATATTTTAGAATACTTACCTATAAACAAATGTTATTTCGGATATTAGAAACACTTTGTTGGTACCTACTCGTAATATACCAAAGAGGTTTCATATTTAAACCTTTAAAGTTAGTAAATCCAATAAACGTGCCTGTATTCACTTCTAAATAAAATACTAAAACGTTATTTAAATCCTTTAAGCTTCTGAAGTATCAAGTTTTATAAAAAATTGTAGAGCAAAAGACACGTCTTGTGTCTACCCCCGTTCGTTTGCAGCAAGCTCTCACTGAATTTTAATTTTATACTCCACACTAAAAGGTGTCAATAGGTGTCAAGAGACACTCGTAAAAATAGTTTTCATCCTCAAAAACTTTACGTTTAGTAAAGTATGTATAAGAAAACTATTTTTATGTAGATGCTAAATGGGGTTAAAAGCTTCAAACAGTCATTTAAAATGATGAAATATTATCTTATACTTTAAACGAGACAATCTTGTATATACTATATAATCGGTTTGGCGAAAACGGCTGCAAGTATACATTAAATTTAGTATGCATGGAGTTTTGAGGGATAAAAAATCGATCTAGCTAGGTCTTATCCCTAAAACTGCGCATTTTTAAACTATATATTATGTTTTTCTTTTGTCGTGCAATAATATGTTAATAATTTCGACTATTATGTCAGTCCGATTGGCAGTTTGGAATACGTATGTTTAGGTAATTTTTGCTTTGCTTGAAAATTCGGAATGAGGTGGGTAATGGATTCGAACTTCGAATCCCAGTGAGATAAATATTTTTGTGACTTTTTTTATTTTTTTTAATTTATCAGACCTCCTAGCAAAATCCGGTTACCCAGGTACAATTTTTGAAGCTAGATTAAATGCGATTTGTAATCACAATTTATCGACATATGTCTATGTATATCGATGTAACACATCAAGCGTAAGAAGGTTCGTAGGTAGAGTACCGTCAGTGCTTATTTTTACCCGACTGTGCGACGCAAAGGAGTGGTGATGTGTTTATTAGCCTATCTATGTATGTTGGTTTGTACCTTTGTGACACATGTGTCGGCCGTTTTTGATAATTAAACTATTGTGTTGTGAGTTGTAACATTATTATCAGGCTTAGATATTCTTCGTTTGTTTACATCAAAACTCTATACCAACAAATTTACCAAGGCCCTATTACTATGTTATGATGAAACGATGTTTTCCTACATGTATCACGATTCACGAAGTATACAAATATGTTAATTTTTCGGCATTATACATAAAATCTGTATAATTTATACAAAAGTAGTGCCTGAAAATTGACGTTGATAAACTGAAAACTCAAACTCAACATTTTTATTTCCATGTACGTTAGAATAGAATACAATAGAAAACTCTTTATTTGCACAAAAAAACACATACACATAACAATAATTAAATAATTGAACTGTACAAAAAGGCAGTCTTAATGCTTATAGCATTTTCTGTGTTACCAAGTAACTCTTATAGAATTGTCCTATATGATGCCTACCACTGGATCGGAAACTAGCCCGGCGAGAAGAACCGGCGTAAGAAACTCGCACGGGGCCATCTTTTAGCAAAAAGATGGGAAAATTGTTCTTTTCAAAAAAAAAAAAAAATTACAATGTAGTAACTTAATTTATATAACAAAAGTCAAGTTAAGTGTGAACATAGAAGCAACCATGTAGGTGGTCATCTTATTCCCAAAGTGTACAATCGTTAATGAAGTCATTTAGCTTATAATAAGCTTTAGCACACAAACGTTCTTTAACAATTCTTTTAATCTTATATTTGTAAACTGTCTACTAATGTCACATAAAGTTATTATTTCCGAAATATTATGTTTTATATTGACGTAGCCGAGACCTGCGGTCGCAGGCGAGGCGCAGTGACGTAGCACAAATTGAACAATAAAACGCTTTGCCAGTCTATCGGCTGTAAAAGCGAACCAACCCCTTCAATTTACCCAATTCCCTACGGCAGTCAGTATATTGAAAATAATAATTTAGATGTTGTATCAAATTTTGCACCTCAAAAAGCGATATCGCAATATCAAAAATGCTCTTACCGTGTGTGTAGGTACTGTGTTTAAACGACCTACACACTGGATGGGTACTTTCCTCATATATCTTTCGCTGCTCTCTCTAAAGTCTAAACGATTCGTCTGATTGACCGCCATATGTTATTTATTATTTTCAGTCACAAAAGAATCGTGAAAGCTGCTAAATATTTGTCAAACATTTAATAAATATAATAGCACTCCATATTTTCTAACGGATCAGTTCACACCGCGACGATATGCGGCGCTGCATTTTGAAGAATATTCAAAATTGAACGTTATTCACTACACAAAACGATACACTTCTCAATTTTCATATGACATCAGCCATACACTGGACATGCGCTGTGCAGCGTGGTGCACAGAGCGGTGCAACGTGACATTCAAACTATGAAATGTTACGTGTGTCGTCTTTTGTAATTAATAAAGGTCATTTTTGATAGATGTCTTAAAAATGCAGCGCCATGTAGCGTATCGTTTCGTTTCGGTGTGAATTGACCCTAAATCATAAGTATGTAAGTCATAATAATAAAAAGTATTACATAAAACATAATCCAATTACTTTCTAATGATTCATTTAAAATGATAATCCGTTTATGCTATAATGTTTATTTATATCCCGTTATTTGCAGGGCAGCGGCGTGACCCATAACCCGTCGCCCAGCCCTGCTCTCGCCCTTTCCCCTGTTAATGGCCACTACTGACTACATTGTCGACCAGCTCAAGTACACGATCGCTCAGCTCGCTAACAGTAGCCCAGCTAACTGCTAATACTTACAAAGTGCTTCAGCGTAACAAAATGTAGCGTATTCTGTTAATCCAGAACATGAACTAATACTTTACCAAGTACATTAACCCTTGTTTCGACGGAGATTTAAATATGCTAATTTTACATTTTTATTTATTTATTAACTTTTGGTTGTAATGTAGACCCCGAAAAAAAACCACTTTTCATTTATGAGAAATGGGGGGTCCGACCCAACGGCTCCATCGAAATAAAGATTTGTCCGCCGCGACGGTCTTCATCAATAAGGCCATAAGAAAATAAATCGAGTAATTCGGGATAGGAGATAAATTATATTAATTATATCAATGAACAATAATTTAATGCATTAATTTTACTCATTAAAATATTTTATTATTTTTAATAGCCGTTATTGTCCCAGTGTTGGGCAAAGGCCTCCCCTCTCTCTTTTCACAAGTCCCGATCCTTAGCTGTTTCTGGTGACTCTTTATCGAACGCGTCCAACTCGTCGCGCCACCTTTTTTTGGGTCGGTTTCGCCGAGTCAAGTTTCGGTAGCCACTCCGAAACTTGACGCGCCTACCTGTCCGGGTGTATAGGAGAGACGTGCCATGCCCAGCTCCACTTCAGGCTGGCTGCTTTCCTGCCCACGTCAATTAGCCTCGTTTAGGAGCGCAGAGTGGTGTTTCGGATACGGTCAATCGTTTTGACACCTAAAATGCTGCGCTCCATGGCTCTTTGGCAGACTCCAAGCCGGGACTTCTGCGAAGCGGTCAAAGACTGGGCACCATGCTTTTTTAATTCGTTGGTCTACTTCCTTATCCTGTCTGTTATGGAGTGATGTTATTTGGCCTAAATAAACGTACTCATCGACATACTGCATCTCCTGCCCGTCGTCCACCTCGAATACCGTGCTATTAGACATGATCATGTTCTTTGATCGGTTCATCTGAATTCCCGCCCCGAGGCTCGCCGTTCTAAGGTCTTCTAGCATTGACTGCCGGCTTTGGGCTGACGTGGACGTAACGCTGACGGGCAGGGCAACAAAACGATGTCATCAGCGAAGCGAAGGTTTGTAGTTGATAACAATACCCTTGTCTCCCCAGCCTTTCGAAGCTTTCTTATAAATCTCCTCTAAGGCGCTCGTAAAAGGTGTGAAATGTGAGAAATCGGGTCGCCTCTTTCGATAAAAAGCGTTATAAAAAAAGAGTGTGCTTTAGACCACACGACTGAATTAAAAATATTTTAATCATACACTTGCTATGAGAGGAAGAGAGAAAGAAAATGTGCACGTGCACGTGCACTGCTATCTCTTGCTCCTACAGTGTGATTCAGACAATAAGCCTGCACTGTGTCTTAGATATTCGAAACGTATCTCGCTCTCTTTCTATCTTCACAAACTTATATCTTCCTCTCAACTTCTGTTCGCCTCGCCCAATCACACTTATCGTAACGCTCTCGTCACGAATTCACCAGCTTACTCCTAAAGTCAAGCGTGCGTAAAGCAGTTTTACGTCAAAAATTTTGGGCCTGTAGATTGTAATTTGACGGCGGCTGTACTGCTTTGGTAAATGATTTTAAGGTCTATGTAGATTGGATCAATATTTTGGTTACTGAGGGCTGAATTAATAATAATATAAAAATAATATTGACAAAATTTGTCAACAAAATACATAATATATTTATCTTTATATATCTTTTGGCTAAGTCCGCTGTCACGGACAAGCAAAACTCGGTATCGTTTAGTACAGTTTCGGTAGTTTCAGGTAGGCAGTTCGGTATGACGGACAACCAATTCATTAGAATCTTTTGAGTAAATAAACTGCAAGAAATAAATATATTTGATAGTACACGTGCACGTTATATATTATACAACAACGAATATCATACACAAAACCCAATCCAAAACAATAAATAATATAATAAAATCTTATAAATACCTTGAGTAAAGTTGACTTCCGAATCTGCACCATTTTGCTTGACAAATGACATGTAAAGTATTGATTGCCAGACTACAATTTAATTTGTTAACTGTTTGCCTGTTATATTTTTTACTATATAATCAAAATAAATTATTTAAAAAAAAAATTAATAAGGTCCCAGATTTTTTTGAAAGAACTTGTTCATCACAGCGGACAAATTCGAAATAAGGGTTAAAAGAGTACCTAACAAACATTAATTTATCGATCCATCCAACCTCACAAACATTCACATATAATAGTAGTAGGATAACATCATATTACCTACGTACTATGATGCCATACACACTTATAAGTAAGTACGCGATATAATCCACTTACAGCAGGTACAAATATTTGACTGGGAGTGGCGCCCGTACGTGATACTGTGGCCACTTTTTGGTACTCCTACAAACTAGTTTAATGCGTAAAAGCACATTTAATACCTATCCTTACATATCGTACGTCATTCGCGGCACCAGGTTTTTTAGGTGTGATAATTGAAATTTATTTGTGTGATAAATTGGCAGTGCAAAGAAACTACATTTCAGTACTTACTGAAAATATCGATGCGGTAAACTGCACCTTAAATAATAGGTATGTAGTACATCCTAGTACTATTATCCTACTTACTATCTTACTACTATTATAAATATAAAAGTTTTCGGGGATAGATGAATGGATGGATGTTTGTTACTCATTCACGCAAAAACTACTGAACAGATTTTAAAGAAAACTTGGCTTGGTAGTAGTTTAAGTTCTGGATTAACACATAAG
Organism: Phengaris alcon alcon; assembly: GCA_037179445.1. NCBI lineage: Eukaryota > Metazoa > Arthropoda > Insecta > Lepidoptera > Lycaenidae > Phengaris > Phengaris alcon. Next base: position 431,466 of record JAYRCH010000225.1, read on the forward strand.
CTACTTTTTATCTCAAAAAGTACAGTGTTCCCGCGGGATACTGTATTTACGCGGAGCCGCGGGAAAAAGCTAGTTTATAACAAAATGCATGTGTAATTTGTCAACGATTTTGTTGTTTTTTATTTAGTTTTAGGTTTAGTTGTAACTAATATTTTAGCATCAAAATCGCGTCGTCGTCACACGCCTGACAAATAGAATGGTAATAGGCTATTCTACATTTTTTTCAAATATATTTTAAAGTGATCATATGGATTCGATAGTCAACTAGTATTTTTATTTCCTGGAAATAATATCTCGTTATGCAAAGAAAAAATGATTAAAATTTAACGACAAATGTTTGCGCCAAAACAACAGCCACTATTATCGTGACGTCATAAGAACAGAAAAAAATAAATGTGAAATGTGTGTGTAAAAATAATATGTGCGTGTGTAGCGCATGAACTTTAGATATAACTTTCGCTGTTGTTTATCCGATTTGATTATGTTCTTATGACGTCAATTGCAAGAAAAATATGGCGCTTGGCGTTTTCGGTCACGTGACATACAGATAATAAAACTACAGTTTTATTTTCGAAATTATTAATAAATTGCATATAACAAAATAATGTTGTATTCGTATTTCTTATGATAGAAACTATATAAATAACTTTATATCACTTGATGAAACTAGCCTATTGTCGGTAATAGGAGAACAGCTGAATGTTGCACAATAAGAAATCCATGGGATCCATTTTGCTGGGATAAAATGTGCCCCATGCGTTGATCCAGGATCCTATAACTACTAGGTACCTGCCATAAGATATTTTATCACAATTTATATATTATAGTTCCGTAGTAATTGCGTGAAAGAGTAACAAACATCCATACATCCATACATACAAACTTTCGCGATTATATTATTAACTTATGAAAGCGGCTCCGCCCGCGTAAATAAAGTATCTCACGGGAACACGGTACTTTTTCTGGATAAAAAGTATCAAGCTTTAGTGTTAATCCAGAGCTCAAACTACTACCATACCAAATTTCATCAAAATCCGTTCAGTAGTTTTGGCGTGAAAGAGTAACAAACATCCATCCATACATACATCCACCCTCACAAACTTTCACATTTATAATAGTATCTAGTAAGAAGGATAGGATTAGAACGATAAGGATAACTACTTTTATTACTTTCTCATGTTTTATTAGCCTGAGTGAAAAGGAAAACAAATCACATTTATCTTCGGAGTAAGTAAGAAGCCTGAATTTTTAACTTTCAGCCAGATAGAGGGGTACTAGGTAGAGCCAGTTATAGGCGGTGTATTTAATATTAATTCCAATTGTTTCTGGTGTTACCGTTGTAAATATTAAATACCTACTCGCGTATGAGGTTACGTATCGATAGACCTAAAACCTATGGTAATAAAAGTACCCATAAATGTTTTATAGATCAGTCATCAGCATCATCACTATTTAAATATTATGTTTAATAGTAATTCACAATTATATGTATTTAATCGTAGGCACCCAAGGAACTTGATCTGATGTAGTGTGACAGCTACCAAAAGCAGGTTTAGTTCAGTGTTCAGCTCCTACAAACGAAACCATCGCCTTTAAAATGTATTTTTGAAATACATTTATATGTGCCGTGAATTTCCACTGTCACATCTAAGCAGGCTCAAAAAGTTAATGAGTAATGAGGCAATTATAGAGCTAGATCTCGGCGTCGAAAAAGGAGGTTATCGAGAAGAAACATACCGCTGCAGATCGCCAGGGGCCCAAAAGTTTGATATAAAACCGCCGTCTGCCGGTTCTAAACGTGTCAGATTTTTTTTATTGACTAAAATGAGTGAAGATTTTTGAGTAAAAAAAGATCATAAGGAACAAGAAAACTGTTTCGATACACGGCTACGCGCCACCTAGAAACCGATAGAAATGCAAGTCTGGCAGTTCTACTCTTAGATTTATTCTATAGATTTATATGTGTACTCTTAACTAATTTAAAATTTGCAATCTAATATTGCTACGACTCGATCGGCCATCATGAAAAAATGGCAATGTCTTTCAATATTTGGGCAAAATCTCTTCAGTGACACATTTTACGATAAAAATATGTTATGCAAAATTGAACTAAATACAATTTTCTACAATTTATGCTATGATTTAGGAAAGGAAGCCCTAGCTAGCCTGTAGATGTAAGATCAGTTCCCGAACTTATTTTAATACCTATCTTACGAAATTTAGTACCTCTGACAAGAAAATGTCGTATCCGTTAATAAGTACAAGTCGGTGTGAATCGTGTTATATGCACACATAGCTACTGCTATAAACATTAAACTATCAATCGGCAACGTATACGCCGGGAATACTCGTATAAGTTTTTTTATTAATTAAAAATATTCGCTCGAAATGTTTTATGTCGGGGATGAATGCGAATACCTCAGTACTTCAGTATTAGAGGCGAGCTTGTTATTCATGTTGAAAAATGTGTTTGACCCAATATCCGATTTTATTGAGTGGCACTCAGCGCCCGCCACAATTACACCAACTAACTTGACATTGTACCTAGTACCTACCTATAATAGGCGTATCTAGAAAGGTCAATTGAGTTTTTTTTTTATAGTTGCTTAAAATCTCGAAAAGACAACAACACAATTTTAAATAAAACACCAAAAATAACGCTAACTATAGACTATTTAAATAATTTTGGCTAACCAACACCAAGAAAAACGATTTTACCCTGTTATTATTAATTCAAACCCTGTTATGATATTACTATAACCACCAAATACTTATTTCGTAAATACCTACCTACCTACAAAATTGATTTTTTAACAAATTTTATGATAAAGTTTTTGCAGCTTTCTGGATTGGTGGATAGAATGCCGCTTAATATTTCTTCGGGGCAATTTAAATCAAACATAAAACCTTTTAGTACAGCAATTATAATAGCAATTTACATACATCGGTATACTACTTATACTTTACAACCATTATCTACTTCCATATAGCATTTTGTATAAACGTCGAACTCTAATTATTAATTAATCATTTGAACTTTATATGTCGTTGCTATAAAGTTTACTTTAAACGAGCTAATCATGTATAGATATATATTATCGGGATCTCGGCAACGGCTTCAAGTAATACCATGAAATTTAGTATACAGGAAGTTTTGGGGGGGAGAAAATCGATCTAGCTAGGTCAGTCTTGGCAGCTTGGTATGCGTATGTATAATTTTTGCGTTGTTCGGAAATTTAGATAGATAGATAGATAAACACTTTATTGCTCACATTATAAAGTACGTACAATTTCACGAACACATACACACAACACACACAGGCAAAAGAAGTTTATTGCTGTACTCGGAGCGTAACGCACGGCTTTGATCAGCACTTCGAAATCAATGCTTTAGATATGGGGGAGAACGAGGGTCAAATAAGATATTGTATAGGAAAGCTAGTACATTCTCTTCCCGACGAAGCCTGATGGGCAGCCAACCAAGTCGGTGTCGATACTCAGAGACGTGGTCGAACTTGCGCAGCCCATACACGAACCTGATGCAGATGTTTTGTAATTTTTCTAATTTGTTAAGGTATTCCTCATTGAAATCTATCAAACAAACATCTGCATAGTCCAAGATAGGAAGAAGTAAAGATTGCGCAAGCTCGACTTTTGTCTTAATGGGAAGTAGGTTTTTCCAACGGTTAAGTGACCCCACCGCAGCAAATAGCTTACGACTTACCTCTGAAATGTGGTGAGACCACCTAAGGGTTGAGTCGAGGTAAATACCCAAGTTCTTAACTACCCCACTACAAGGTAAAGTTGCTGTGTCAAAAGTTTTACTAGGCAGGGTCAGTCATAGTTAGGCTGATTTATTTGCTTCGATCCGCCGATGATTATAATTTGCGACTTGTTGGGGTTGACCCTTAAGCCATGGCACTGACTCCAATGGAGGATTGTCGCAAGACCCTTATTAATTGCCGCGAAAGCCGAACTAAGGTCATTAGCAGGAGCGTGAGTGTAAATTTGAAGATCATCTGCATAAATAATTTAGAATGTGGTGGGTTCGAATCTCGTCATCTTTTTTTTTATTTTTTAGTTCTCAGAACTTCGAGCAAGGCTCGGTTACCCAGGTACTCTATTTTAAAACAATAATATATTTAGTAGGTATTTTTTTTTAAAGATTAGATTTTCATCAGATACTTGGTGTCTGTGATAATCCAATGTTATGCAATCATAATATTTATTTCCTATTTAGAAAACTACACCCAATTCCATTACAAATAGCTGGAAATATTGGAAACATGAAAAGGGGTTCAACTTTTAGCTTTAAAATCTTTTATTCTTTTTTCAAGTTTTTCAGACTTCGTCCACACGGTAGGTACGCGCACACTTAGCCATCAAAACGCTTTCGTCCAAACAAAACATCTGGGCACAAAGGAGCCTGCCATGCAACCTTTATGCAAAATGTTGTTTCTTTTGACTTGAAATTATGCTAAAAATCGGATTTTCTATTTAAAAACTATTTCTTATTATTATGTTTCACTACTTTGCCAGCACGACCAATTTTCTTCATATTTTTTACATTAATTAAATCATATAATGTACCCATAACATAACCGACTTTTAAAATTTCGATACAACAAGTGAAGACTCTGCGGACCACACAGTGAGGCCGGTCTCAACTACGTCTCGGCGTGTCACACGTAGTTGACAGAATAATAGGCAAATTACTATTTAGAAATTTCTCGCTTAAACAAAATTTATTACTGTAATAAAGGCAGTAGTACTGAGTAAATGGGCCACTGGGGCCGTAAATAGGTCTACGGTTCGTCGCGCCCACCGCCCTTCTTCACACCATTGAGTACGAGTGCTTAAATGATAATGGAAATTTAATTACATTTCGCCACCGAAAACCATATAAAAACAATGGAAGAACATTCTGTAAGTGCGAGTCCGATAAACTGTAACTAACCGCTGTGTCTCTACACTTTATTCACGAAAGTATTTCGACTACGAAGTCGTCGTAACAGAGCGTAGTCATTCTTTCTTCTTTTATTAACTTCATGCCAATATTTTTTCAACTTCATGCCTCTATGGAAGAGGGAGCTTAGTCAAGGTGACTTCTTTAATTACAATCACGAAGTTCGAATCAAAAATGTTTGGTATTGACTAGGTATTGACGCGTTACGCGCTATGTCACATGGCGAACTTTATGTGTCAATACCATACATTTTTGTTTTCGAACTTTGTCAACAATGACAATAATATTATAACAATATTAGCAATGGCATCTTGGCTAAGTCGTCAGACCTTATGTCTTATAATTATATATTCTTAGGATTGAGCTTCCGGTGTATTTTATTTTAAGGTAATTTGAGATACGAGTATTACAAAGAAAGAAGTCTAAGCACCGTACTAAATAATACCTGATTAATATTTTACGATTGTACTCTGATATATATAGAGTCTTTATAGAAAATAACTTGGCCTACTTTAGTCTGTCTATGCAGTATTGTGCGGCTTTTGTTGAATATCAGCCTCATATAGAGACACGATGGCGATATTTTTTGCGAAATCCGCCCCAAATTTTGTTTTGACTTTGTAGGTGTATTGTCTCCGTCGCAACTCATATTTCTGGTCGTAAACTTTTCCCAACTTATATTAAGCAAGAAACTCTTTACTTATATTGTGTATTCACCCGCGCAAGTATTTTTTTTAAAGAATGTTAGAATGTTTTGTCTAAACAAAGGTACTACTAAATGATACTTTTCCTGTATGATACATGAATATATATATATATATATATATATATATATATATATATATATATATATATATATATATATATATATATATATATATATACTCGGCAATCACATTTTATATTTCTAATGTTAAAATTATCTTACCCTGAGATCTCACTTGTGATACCACGTAGGTACCTAATACTACAAGTTTCAACAGTGAGTAAAGCAATTTATTAAAGCAGCTTTTAGAACTTTATAGGTATTTACATAAAGCTTACTTTGCTTCATCAAAGGACCAAACCTCGTCGTCGAAAAGCCTTTAAAAGCCACGACTTCATTCATCGATAACAAAGTTTCAATTTATTTGTAAAACTAGCTTGCGGTATCAACTCCGTCCGCGTGATTTGTTTTACCAATTCATTTTTATCAATACAAAACATAAACACGGCTAATTTAAATTATTCGTTATTCTCGCAGGTTATCCGGATATTGCTGAAACTAATTTGAATGACGTTATTTTTACTGTTTACGTAGAATAGTCCTTTATTTATCAAGACAAGTCCTAGAAACTTGGTTTTTATTAGGCTCTGAATAAACCTAACAAGTTACGGTCCCTCCCAACATGTCCCAGATCTGCCAACCACAGGATCAGTATCACCTATCAGGATTAATTAATTAGCTCTAGCTTGGACAACTTTTACCCAGACGGCCTAGTTTAACATTGTTAATCCCTGCGCTCAAATTTGATAGGCATTATAATGGAGTATTACCCCGATTCCTTTTACAATGAACTGACTTTGTGCTCATTATACTCCGATCAATTGACGAAGATATTCAATTTTAATATTTTTGTGTAATGTTACAAGTACAAGGTTGGTAACAAGGTTGATGGTTGGATGAGGTATTTTAAATCATTTTTCAGATGATACCTACCTACTGTAAGATTTTGATACTCAATAATTTTTTTGTAGGTACACCACGGAAATCCTTACTTATATTGTAAACGCGAAAGTTTGTATGTAGATATGGATGTGTCATGTGAGGATATGTGGATGTTTGTTTCTCTTTCACGCAATAACTACTGACCGGATTTCGACCAAATTCGGTATGGTAGTAGTTAAAAGTCATAAGCTTAGCAATAGCATAAACACATAAGCTACTATTCAACGCAGCAAATTTTATGCTTTTATTTTATTTCCGCGAGATTTCTTTTTGCGCGTATTAAGTCACGGGCAACATCTAGTAGGACCATGAAAATTAAGTTGCAGATTCCATCCGAAGTAACATACAAATTACATAGCAAGTGTAATAAAATATTGTAAAATAGTAATTTTACTACTTGTACCTACGACGTAGCGTCTTGGGGGGAAAGCCACTAGTTTTTCAGAAAATATTAAGATATTTCTCAGACACTAGAAAATAAAGGCTATAAATAATAGAGAATGTAATATACATAATACGGCTGGCGGCAAAACATTTTTTCATAACTAAGTAGACACTCCAGTATCCAGAAGGTGCCTACTCCAAAACATCTTATCAAAATTTGAATACAAAAGAAAATATTATATTTAGGTCAATAGATCATAATGTCGACATTATAACTATCATCAGTATAAATATCTGGCATCTGTATGTTATACGGTTAAGCCAAGAACCTTCTTTTTGAGGGATCCGAGTCCGACCGTCCGTCCGTCCGTCCGTCTTCGGCTTACCGCCCAAACGGTTAGTGCTAGAAAGATGAAACCTCGCATGGATATGCATATACCACGTGATAGCACGCCGACAAAGTGCTAAAATATAATCACGAATTTTTTTTTCCTGTACCTCCCCTTCTCGAAAAATCTAAAAGGAAATCCTGATGATAGTCCATTAGTCCATGTCATGAACTTTGAAGGAAATCTAAAACAGCTATACAGCAGCAGCAGCAGCTAAACTAACCTACGTTCAGTTATAGAGGCCTAACTTGTAAAATGCGCTTACTTGGAAAACTTCGTACAACAATAACGAAATAATAAGTTGACTACGGAACCCTATTCTATGCGTGGTCTGGCTTTTTTTTTTAAAGTCGCCCGATTGCTACGATTTTTTACTTGTGATCTATTTGATCACATTGGATGAAAGTTTTGTCCGACAGCTGCATTGTTTTTAAAACCTAAACATTTTTCACTTTGTTCTTGTTGACAAAAAACTGAACATACCTTATGCTAAATATACCGAAACTATAAAATATGTTAGTTACTGACAACGAAAGTCTGAAACTAGATGTTTCTTTGCTTTTAGGCTTACAACGCTGAGTCGGTACAGTCGTATCGATCTCAACCACGACATCCTACATATAGTGAGAAAGTCTTTGCTTCATTCCAGCTTTCAGTCTGGATAAAATAAAAGTGATTGCCGTTTGTGTTTGTGAGTTGCAATGACGCATACAGTTTTAAAGTATGCTATTCATCTTGTTATTAATCCAGGATTTATGACGCATACAATGTGTCTCAAAAGTAAAAACAGTATTAATACAAGCAGACCCCACAGACGTTGTTCTGTCTTAGCTATGAGCTGGAGTAAATAAATAAATACCTACATACACCTGCATTTTCTACACCAACAACGACAAGCTGTCTACAGCTATTACATACACTTAAAACCTACACCCACTAACTTCACCTATAACCTACACCTACTACCTACACCTACAGGTGACGTGCGAAAAAGATCTTAAATAATAATTTAAATTAAAAAATGACCAAAATAATTCAATAATTATTTTTATAAGGGTGGCCCAATGGCCACCCTTATCACTTAGGGGCATAAAAAAAGCCTACAACCTATTTTCATACCTACCAAGTACACTTGTAATCATAAAAATCGGTCGAGCCATTTCTGAGGAGTTCATTATCAAACACTGTAAGGCTGGGACTATATTGTCCGGAATCCGTAAGGCCGGGGAAAATTCAGAGAAAATAGAACTCTGCGCTACTACAATAGAGCTAAAAATCGAACTGATGATGATGACTTTGTCGAAACCGGTCGTGTAATATATTAAAATTAATGTAAAATACTTATTAAAGTGGAAATAGTGCAAGAAGTCCTGTGTGTTATTACTGTGTAAAATCGAACTCACAAGTGTCGAGTCAAATGTCATATATGACAGCTCGAAACTCGACTCCTCGAATTTTAACTCTATTGTATAGCAAAGAGTTCTTTTTTCAGTGCTTTAAATTCCCGGGCCAGCCGGATCCGGATCATATAGTCCCAGCCTTACACGAGAATTTTATGTATAAGTAGTTGTGGTCATTAATTTAGAAACGCTAAGTACTTAACTACTTACCACAGGGTTGCCAATGGTCCTGTTTTCCCAGGACGTGTCCTGGTTTCTGTAGTGTCCTGGATAGTTTTAAAGCAGCATCCTGGGTTTTTAAAGCGACCCGATAAGGTCATGGTCATATTTTAAAATTAGCAAGCCACTTTTACAATTTTTCTTTTTTATTTAAATAATACTTTTATGAAAAAATATGATTATTAGCGTTACATGTATTTAATTTAACCTATTTTCACTAAATATTTATTTGTCTGTTGCAACTCTATTACAGCGTCCTGTTTTTAAACTGAATTGTCCTGGTTTTACCGACTTCAAATCCTAGTTTTTTTAAATTTGGTGTTGGCAACCCAAACTCACCATAACATAACATATGACGGTAGTAGCAGCCAACTACTATTAGATTAAGTTTTTTTAATTAAGTAAAAACTATATGTTATTTTAAAGTGTTATCATAACAAAATTTTATCCATTCCGTTGGCACAGCACAACTAGTTGCACTAAGAATAAACACTATTTCATATGATCTTGTTTTTCGAAAGAAAGTATATAGTACGACAAAGCGTTCTTAAGTATGTGACCACAACTGTATCGACTGTAAATACGGGTGTAAAGGTTAACAAATTTAAAAGCCATGTCGTTATAATTCAATTCTTTCATATCATCCCTACGAAATATAATATGATGAAATCCCGGCTCAAATACTTATATTAAATTAATCTACTTTGAGGCTCCGAACAAGCGCCACTCCAATTATGAAAAGTTATGGCCTCGACGGTTGCGTTTTATAACAAAAATTGTTTTTTTGACCACAATTTCTATTTAATATAGGTAATAGGTATTACACAATATTTCAAAATTAAAGAAATGAAAAAAATCTCCTTATTGCTTTCGAAGAGCTGATTCCGTCTTCAATGTTGTTTAGTTTCTCATTTCTATATACTTAAATATGTAATGGAATATTTATAATATTCCTATTCTGCAATAAAAACCCATACGTCTATAGCTTTTATTATAAATGGAAATTTTGTACAATTATTTTGGCCAGACCAATGGGCAGAAAAATCTCAAAAATTACAATATTCTGAATATTTTTACTAACGCAAAAGTATTTACATCAAACCTTTAAATAGGCAAGTAGCAAGGGCGAGTGCATTTTGCTAGCAGTTGCATAACATGCGGAAGAAGGCTCTTGACTTTCTAACAGATAAGTAGGAAAGTATTTTAAATCCTCGTCGGCCGGTCAGTGGCACTTAACTCAATGCACCACTGCATTGCATTACCCGGAGCTGTTATTACTATTACCTATTTGTTTCTTACTGTTTTATTTTATTATACTCGTAATAAGGTTAGGTACCTTATAATTATGGTATGTGATTAGGCACATAACATAATTATATCTATTAAGTTAGACGGTTTTTTTAAGGCTCTTATAAATACTTTTTATTTGCTAAAGCCACAAATATAAAACGACGTGATTTTATCGTTGATCGTAAGCTGTAACCGACAACAACTTTTTACTATCGGTAAAATACATTACACGTAGACTGTGGTATGTAGTTTTGATAGTGCACATGTATAAATGCAAATGTATAAATCGGTCGCTTTATACGAGTTTATACAATTATACAGATGAGATTTGCAAAAACAACAAAATTAAAACAGTATGTAATTGAATTGAAATGTCTATTTAAAGATCCGTACCTGATAAGGGCGCCATCCTTGCCATAGGTTACTTGCCACTGAATTATAGATGCTGCGGACAAGGTTATCCCGGTAATACTAAATAATAGTCCGGACACTATGATGTTAGTACTAGCACAGTGTGCTAGTTGTATTACAGCACATTTACGTCACAGTACAGGTTAGAGTAGTATGTATCAGGAACATGGAACGGGCGGCATGCGTCCGTCGCGCCTCACAATGCGGAGTGACGTGCGGCGCTAGCAGCGCCCGCCCACGTCGCGTCGCCCTACTGCAACGCTTAGGCGGTTTTACGTTTTTACTTGTAACTTAGTATGAAGTATAAAAAATTGTTGCTGTATAAAGTATACAACCTTGAAACGATTATTTTATTTTAAAAGTAAACATTTCTTTGTTACATCGTTAAGAATGCTTAGATACAATTATGAAACACTATCAAACACAAGACAGATAAACCTAGCATTAACTAACACTACTAACAGAACAGAATTGGTCTCAAAATCTCAATCATATTAACTATCTATACTAAATATGCAATTTTCATTTAACTTTCATTCGATACGAACCTTTCGCATTCGTAGATATTCAGTTAGTAAAGTAAGTTAGTAGCGATGTTTGCGTTTGACATGCTACGCACTGCGCAGTTTTTTCAGCGGCCAACAGGTGGCGCTTTGCTGGTTTCAATTACGTTCTCGTTATTATTATAATCACTTTGTATGCTTTCCAAGGCTTCTAATTCCAGGATTTGCAACACTTTCAATGTGCGCATGGCTTTAACTACTTGCTACTTATAATATTTATTATCTAATTGAACAAACTATAGGGCGCTCGGTGGTCGAGATTTGCCCATAATAATTCATATAATTTTTAAGTTTGACCTTTTTAAAGGTTATTTTGCCACTTAAATAGAAAAAATTAATAAATGAATATGTTGTGACAGATTGACAAACGTGTAACAAAATTGTGTCTATAAAACGCACGGTAGTGCGTGATAATAATTTGAGGGCAGTCCGTGTTGTTGTTGTTTTTATTAATTATATGTTTTTCTAAGCATTATTTTAAAAATTTTAACTTTCAGCACACTTTCCTCCACATAAATTTTAATTTACCGGCCAAATTTCATACTCCGCCGTTTGCACAATTCTCGAAAAAAGGACGGAAAGTTCTAACTTCACGACGTAAAATCAAATAGCGAGCTCAGTATGCAGCTGTTTACCTATTCCTCTTTAATCTGTGGCTCTACTGTATTATAAATGTAAAAATTTGTGAGGATGGATATTTGTGATTCCTTCACACAAAACTAGTAGGTTATAAAGCATTATAAATTAACACGTGTATCGTAACGTCCTGTGTAGTATTTATTGAATATGTATGTATTGGTAATGTAATAGGGATGTTACCTAGTGTGGAATACCACATTTTGTTTTTACGCTCTAAGTTTTTTTTTTATAATGTACATGATGAAAGAGACTGGTCTCCACGACACAGGAAACCCTAGTGTGGAGACCAGAGGTATACTTAAGGATTTTTATGTAACTTTTGAAACAATAAAGGTTATTATTATTATTATCTGTGATCATGCTATGAAGATCTACGTCGCAGTACAAAGAAGGATATTATTGTGCTACGCAAATCAACGCGTCATATACTGGAGTTGGCCTCGTAGCATCGTGCTACAGAGAGATATAGCTAGCCCTATTGAGTGCTATATCGATATAAATTTGCCGCTTTACTATAAGTCCCTGAGAGACCGAGCTTTGCTCGAAGTTTTAGTAGAACAATAAAATAATTAAAAAGAAATAAATAAAGAAATAATAAGAATCACAAAAATATTTACCTGCCCAGGATTAGAACCCACCACGTTTCGAATTTACGAACAAAGCAAAAATTATACATAACGCATACCAAACTACCAATTTGACTGACATAATAGAGTCGAAATTATTGATATATTTTTGCAGGAAAAAAAAAAGAAAAAAACAGATAATATATAGTTTAAAAATGCGCAGATCGATTTATCTCCCCCAAAACATCCTCCATACAAATTTTCATAGAAGTGCTTACAGCCATTTCCGAGATTACGATTATATATAATATATACAAGATTGTCTCGTTTAAAGTGTAAGATAATAATATAATTATTAATTTATTGTACTTGTCTCGTAGCGCCAACCTAGGTAACTCTAGGTCGCCTTAAGGTGGCGCGTAGCACGGTGCTACGCGGCACAGCACACTGTTGTGTATAGTATCGTCGTGCTAGCTGCTAAGTGCACCTATAGCTGTGATATTTCTCGTGATTCGTAACGTTTGTTTTAATGTGTGTTATATACAGTTGTACTAAATTATATTTTCTTTAATATTGTAGTATGTAATTCTGATTACATTGTGCTACATAGACTTTACCACCTCATCGCATGATGTTTAGTGAACAACTTCATTTTTCACTGTATAAAATTAAACTCGTGCCTCGTTTATATAGCTCAGAGGTGACGTGAGCACAGTCCTCCGATTTTCGTAGCTGTCATATAGCGTCATATAAGAATATGACGTCATTGTCTGCGCTTTCGACTGCGAAATATTTCTTCTACATAATAGTACTTTTAAGTTTGTGTTTATTCAATTCGTTAAATGGTAAATATCTTGTTAACTGATTTTAGTACTTATAATTTGTAGGTATGTTCTGTATTAGAAGAAAAAAGTCACTATACCTGAGTAGGTAAACACCGTTTGCGTGTGTAGAATTAAAGCTACAATAGCGGTTGACAACGATACAATTTATCTAATACAAAATATTTATGGAAGCTAAGACAAAGTTCTACAGTCGACAACCCTAGACAGACTGTGCACCGGATGTAAGTTAATATGTAGAGGTGTAAGTATGAGCTCGCGCGATGGTATTCAGTCGGCGGTCCTAAGCCATTATTGATTTTTGTTTCCCCCAAGAAAATACAAGTCTCAACGAAATTCCTGCCGTCCCCAAAGTTCACACACAGTAAAACAGTACAACAGTAAAACACAAAGAGTTCTCGTTATTTGAGTTATTGAAAATATTTTAAACCTTGTACTACTTACTATATGTATAAACCTTAAAATATTATGTATGAAAGTGGTTCGGCCAGGACGTGTAATGTCACGTTTTAAAAACGTCCAATGAACTTTATCGACATTGGAGCTATTTTTAGACTTCGGATTTATTAGCTTCATAAAATTAATCTGCAATAATAGCGAGGCTACACACTCAAATTGCGAAGAAACTTCAGTGTCTGTGAAGACTACAAATCTTTTGACACTGAAGTTGTTGGCCTACTGCGGGTGGCAGACTTCAGACTCAGCCTAATTCTTCCCACATTGATAGTAGTCCCCAGTTTCAGGAATAGGGACGTTAACAGTCGGTATGATTAATTAGCAACGCGTCGTTAGGCTCGGACTACTTCGGATCTCTCCAGTCGGTAAAAATAAGCGCTGAAAATAAAACTCTGCGCTCAATAGAGCTGAAAATCGAACACATGAGCGTCGAGTCTTTATATTGCTGCTGTGTGTTCGATTTTCAGCTTGTTTATACTACCGCAGAGTTCTTTTTTCAGCGCTGTTTTGTCCGACCGGAGAGATTCCGGATGTTTCATGTAGTCCGAGCCTTAAAGCTGGTTTGGAACTTTCGAAAATTACTATCGAGCCGCGTTAAGCCATCACGCAATCTCCTAATTGTGAATGTGTAGCTGAATGCTATCGGCCTCTGTCGACCTACGCGAACGTCAATTTTAATTTGAGCAATAATGGATAAGCGTAGGATTTTCACGACCTTTTAGAGGTTATAAATGTTAATAAATCGAAAATTGTGATAAAACGATAGCTATTACTCAGCACTGCCGTAGATAACCTTAGGGTTGAAAAAAGAGTTTACTTCATAAAGCTCTATTTTAACTATATATAAAATTCTCGTGGCACAGTGTTCGTCACAGAACTCGTCCGAAAGGCTTTCTTTGACCGACAACGACACCGATTTCTATGAAATTTTTCGGATTCTATCTATTCTGATAGAATGTAATAAAATGTTGTAAGCTATTTTTCAAACCCCTGATAAGCCCTCAATATTTTTTATCTTTTGACGTGATAACGTCTTATAATTCGATGGAGCCGGCTACACGCACGAAAAAACATGACTCATGCGGCGTTACCTCGCTCTGAGGCGTGCCATTTAAGGCTTGAAGTGCAAGCGAGAGCGCGGAATCTGTCTCTCTCCTACTTGAGTGAGCGATCCATCAGTATTTTCTTATGACGTTGTCACGTTCAACTATATCGTCAGTAAACTGACTTTACAGACAACCGATTATTTTTTATTGTTTTATGGTTTGTCATTAAAATACTTAATAAAAACCCTCAAAGTTCCCTATTCTAACACCTAACGGCAATGCCCATTGCTTAATAGCGATAGTATTGTAATGACCTCACCTGTCGATAACTCTTTATGTTTTATTTGGTGTAGGTTGTAGGTGTAGGTAGCAAATGTAGAAGTAGGTAGTAGATGTATCATGTAGGTACTTAGGTAGTAGGTAGGTTAGGTAGTAGCAGTAGTTGTTGGTGCAGAATCTGTAGTTGTATGTAGAAGATAGAACGTCTTTCTGGTCAGCTACTAATATAACAAAATTATGTAGACTGATTAAAAATCCATTTCACTTCCCACCCGTGAACGTGGTCGTGGTCGCAGCCTGATAACAATCGTTAGAAGTCTCCGCAATTTAATGCGGCAATTTAGCTACAGGGTGTACATATTTCAGAACCCTAAAGTTTCCCGTGGGATACTGATTCAGGACGGGAGCCGCGGACAAAATCTAGTTTTGATCATATTTGTCTACCCCTTCGCGCCTTACCCCTGTCTAAATATGAATAAGCATTACGCAATGAAAGTTAAACTATTCGTAGCGGACCTTGACCTAGTTGGGATGTAGAGCTGCTGGGAATGGGAGCGATTTGTTTTCAATCAATTGGGTAGTCTAGATACAACAATTAAATTCCAAAAAAATAGGGTGAGATGCTTACGTAAGATAAATTATTGAAGATTAGCGTGCACAGACATTAAGACAAATAAACAAACAGATAGAAAAAAAATCTAAAAATTATTTTATCATCATATTTTATGCTAACAAGAAAATTTTGGTGATTTTATTTTAGCACTTTGTCGGCGTGCTATCACGTGGTATATGCATATCCATGAGAGGTTTCATGTTTCTAGCACTTACCGTTTGGACGATAAGGAGAAGACGGACGGACGGACATGACGAAAGTATAAAGTATAAGGGTTCCGAGACGTAAACTACGGAACGCTTATAGGATTCCTTAGTGGGTTCGCATAACGCTAGATAAAAAATAATATTCTTTATACTGCCGAAGAAAGGTACGACACGTGTAGAATACGAAATTTACGTTTACGATGAAGCTAATGTTATAAAGTCAGTAAAGTAGGTTGTACCTACAATATATATAATCATAAGTAGGTATGTACCAAAAGTCCCAAACAAATTCGTAGATAAGTGGTAAATCGAATAATAAAGGACATGTACCTAGAGCCTTTCGAAATCTAAGTACATCAATCATTAAAATTTTAATAGGTTTTAGGTTTTTTATAGTTTTTAGATTATTCAGTTCATATTATAAGCATGTAATTTGTAGTTTAATAAAATGTAGTTCATTGTAACTAAGTTTCAAAATGTTTTATTTCTTTAGCTATACAGGCGATTCAGTAGCTAAAGTAAGGCAATATAGTTAATATAATCAATTAATATTATCTCTACAGGTAATCTCATAAGGGGTAATCAGAGAAAGTATGATCATAAAAACTTTAACTGCAAAGCTATTTTAAATTATACATAATAATTTAAAAAATAAATACAAATCAATATTTTTTAAACCAGTCTCAAATGAATATCTAATACCTATTAATTAAAAGTAACTTACCAATTTACAGTCGCAGCACGAACAGAAAATTAACGCATGAGCGATTTCATGCGAAAAGCGAAGCTATGGCAGGCGTGCGGACGACGTAGCCATTGCGTCTCTACTGACGCTTGCCGCCCGCCGCCCGGCGCCCGGCGCCCTCCCCGGACCCTACGGAGCCTACCGCTACGAATGTTAAGCTCTACGCACTTGTAATTATTGCTTATGAAACGATATAAGACTTATTGATACCTTTCTATGTGCGATTTACATTTATGTAGATAGTTGCTTATTTATAAGAACACAGTTAAACAATTGTACTATTATGTAATTGTACTATATTGTAATAATGATTATTGTTGTACAGAACATTCGAGATGGTAATTGATCAATTAATCAATTAATAACAAAGTTTTATGTCATACGATTAAAGAGAAAGAAAATCATACCTGAAAATCCAGTGAATATGTTTCAAGTATAATTGAGTACACTTTTAAGTATCATTTTTAAAATTTTTATTCGAACTGTGGCAAACGAAAGATACTTAGTAATCATTTATTTAATTATTTATTTATTTTTATTTTCTTCAAAATTTTTATTTTACTTTTTTTTTTTAATTTTAAAAATGTTACTAAAAAGTAAAACCTAGCCACTATATATCCATTATCCAGCTGGTATGATCTTCCTTCTCTTTTTTCGTACGATATAAAAGTTATTTTATTGATTTTTTTTAAATAGTGAATATACAATACAATCATGACTGTATATTGGCGCCAAATGAAAGAAATGTAACTGACACATTGCGTAACGTTCGTTCAACATGGTAGTTTTCATTCCTTTGCAATGTTAACTTCTGCGACAGTCGCTTGGAATGGCTAACAGTCATGCGAAATGTTCATCAAAGTACTTCACGTACGTAATGCAATTCAAGCACGCAATACGCATAAGAATTACGGAGAAAAATTATTTAATTAGGTATTCTAGATCCCAGAGAGTTACGGTTGAAAAATTTATTTTGAGGGCTTATGTATTTCTTAATTCGTTTGGATTATTATAAGGAAAATCTTCATTGATTTTTTTTATGACACTACAGATTTTTTTCACATACCAGATTTGTTAACGGCCAAACCAATTACCAAACCAACTGATAGCCAAGGCACTTCATCATCGTTTCTTGTGCTTTTATAAGCCAAGTCTAACCGCCAGTTTGTAAAAGTTTATGTAGGTAAAACGGAATAAGTACCCAGAACATCATTAACTTATTTATTGATCGAAATTAATTACACACGTTGCTTCATAGTATCCGTCCGCACCCATAGAATGGTTCTGCGATAGGTGCATATTTGTCATTTCTGCAACACCAAAGTCGTAATCTCCGTACTTTTCAAGAATTCTTGATGCGTCAAAGGGTTGCCTCCTTGATCTTCTAAAATCATCTTCGCCGGTGTCCTGAGCCTCCGCTCTATATTTGGAGTTCATGAGAGTGACATGCAGTTTAACGCTGTCCCTGTCAAACTCTCGTCGCATTAATCCTGAAAATAACAATGAATATCGTCTTGCGATGAAATACAAGATTCAAGGTAAGTTTTTCGGACCAACTGAGAATAAATGGGAAATATTTTAATTTAATGAATTAAACATACAAATTATTGAAGCAAAAAACTTTGAAAATTAGGTAATTGTTATTTTCCTTTGAGAATAAGATCGGAACAAAATTATTAAATTTGAAGTTTTAATGCCACTAACAAATAAAAATACTATATTCATAATAATATAACATACCAGCCTTTCGAAAGTATTGCGCTATGGCGTCTACGAGCGTTTGAAGCGTGCCTGGCGGTGCATCCTGCTCGCACACACGAGCGTACAATACGTGTGTCTCGCTCGGATCATCGTTCATGTAGGAAAGACCTCGCATCCTTACACTTAACGGAAGATAGTCACGAATGTATGGCCTGTTAAGAAAACAATGTCACTTGTTGTCAATGTTCAAACAATGTCAATGTTCACTCACAAAAAATGTGAGTGAACATAGTGATAGAAGCATTTGAAAGGTTAAGTATCATTATTAATTAATGATAATTTTACATACATAATAATTGTTTCCTTGGTTTCAGTAAAAAGTTTGGAAGCAAGTATTCGCTCCTCATTGTCCATGAGACACATCACGCCTATAGTTATATGCAGTTTACTTGATCTTATAAATAAGGTCTCTTCCATGTCTTTAAAATCTTGAAGAATGTCTTTCTGAAAATGTATAATAATAGCTAGATTTTCTCCGCAGCTCCGCCCGCGTAAGCCTACAGTACTTTTTCGGAATAAAAAGTAGCCTATGTTTTAATACAATTTTAATCCTTAACTACAACCATACCAAATTTCATCGAAATTCATTCAGTAGTTTTTGCGTGAAAGAGTAACATCCATCCAACCATCCATCCACCCATCCTCACAAACTTTCACATTTATAATAATAGTAGGATTGTAGTATGTATATCTTAAGAGTCAATTCCACATCGAAACGAAACGATACGCGACATAGCGCTGCATTTTTATAATAGCTATTCCAAATTGAACTTTATTCATCACGTCATATTCACGTCTATTTTTTTGTGTAGTGAATAAAGTTGCAATTTCGAATAGCTGCGAAATAGCGAAAAAACCGAATATTGAATACTAAATTACCAAGTTGGCGAAAAAATATAAGGAACAAAAATTTCAAATCTGGTGACTAAAGAGATTAATTTAGCAAACAAATAACCATCTTGGCGACAATTTGAGAATACACATTTAATTTAAGAATAGGCACATATATTTCCCTGATGTAGGTAATTCAAAAAACATAATAAGCAGCGAAAACAAGCGCACATAAAAAAACGAAGAAGCGTACAAAATTCCCATTTAAAATTTTTCTCGGTTTCGGGGGGTGTAGATATTGTGTAGATTCATTTTGAAATTTAAAAATGGCGAATATTTATTTTTCGTAAAATTGATATGAATGTCGTTTACCGTTTTTGGGGGTGCTGGATACAAAAATGACATTCGTTTTGAAATTCCAAGTTGGCAGACATACTTCATTTTATAAAAATTAATATGGGTGTCCTTTTGTAGGTTTGTGCCCACCCACCCGGTGCTCATTGCAAAAATTTATTTATTTTGAAATTTCGAAATGGAGAATATTTGTTTTTCTGTAAAATTTATACGGGTGTCGTCTTCAAGGTTTTTAGGGGCCCTGAATACAAAAATTATATCCATTTTGAATTTCAAAGATAGCGGACATTTATTTTTTATAAAATGTACCTAGGTGTTATAATTACAACAAAAAATCATTTATTTAGAAATTTCCAAATGGTGGATATATTTTAATTTCTGTTATATTCTTCTATCTCAAAAATGGTGCATACTACTGACAAAATAATGAAAATTTCCTCTCCCTTAGTAACTAAGCAACTCTAACCCTGCAACCACATTTTCTTCATGATGGGAGACAAAGAAATTTGAAAAATCATGAATTTTCCAACATATTTATAGCTTTATACATCGCTCGTATCTCAATGTAGAGCATTTACATTTTTAATAAAATTGCTTCTAACTCGGAAACGGTGCATCCGACTGAAAAAATTATGAAAATTTCCTCCCCCTTAGTAACTCCGAAACCACATATTTTCTTCATGATGGGAGAAAAATAAATTTGAAAATCCTGAATTTTCCAACATTTTTATAGCATTATACATCGTTCTTATCTCAAAGTAGAGCATTGCCATTTTATTTTTCTATAATCACTTCGATTTCTAGAACACTAGGTAATCTAGGTAATCCTACTGAAAAAAATATTAAAATTTCCTTCCCGCCAAGTAACCCCGTAATCACGTATTTTCTTTATGATGTTTTTTTTTATTTATTTACACCTACTTTTATTTACACATTGACACCCATATTCATTTTAATGAAAAACTGGACGCTATTTTGGAATTTCAAAATGGATTTAATTTTCATATTATTCTGCACCCCCATAAACCATGAAAACGACACCCATACTAATATCCTCCAACTCCAACAGTATCCAAAAATGCGATTTTCCGTAATCTGCAAATTTAATTTTTAGCAGCTATTAATTTATCAACCCAATCTGGTTTTATAGCTGCTTATATCGTATAATAATCACCAACTCGGAAATTAAGTCGCCAACTTATAAATTTCGGTGCCAATTTGGATTCAATGCGCCACTTTTTATCTGCCGATTTTTGTATTTTATGTCACTTCCTATGCTTTCGCCAGTTTAGTAATTTAGTCGCCAACATAATAACTCGCTGCCAAGTTCAGTAATACAGCTCATGTGCAAGTCGAAAACTTATTTTTTGTTCGCAAGATTAATTATACCCCATATTTAAAATGCACCACCGCGTAGCGTCACGTATCGTCGGGGTGTGAACTGATCCTAAAAGTTCATTGCGAAAACTGTGCTTGCGACATTTTCTCTCTTATATTTGTTCTGTTGTTATCGTCCTTAGAAATCTATGGAGATGTCAGGTTTACAGCTGATAATTATCTTCATAGGCAGTCTGGCTACATGGTCACTAGCCTTATTTTCTATTTTATTTATTTTCATTAAAATTAGATTCTACTACACACACCGGCATATTTAGCGGAAAATAAATAAAGGTTTGATATCAGTATCATATAAGGTTGCTGGCTGGTTTATACGTCATTTAATTTAAAAAGAAATATTTTCAAATTAAGAAAACAACTGAACATCACATTTTATGCAATTGTTTTAATTTTATTCAAATACACCTTATCTGGAGCGAACTTCGAGTATTTCTTCCTTCTGAGTTTGATTTAAAATTTCATTGAAATACTGTTTTTTGTTAGTTTTTTTTAATCGCGTCTCTTTTTGGAGTTGAGGACTGAATTATGCCTGACTTAGCCTCAACGGAGATTGCCAGGGCACTCAAAATGCGAAGAAATGGTCAAACATACAGAGTGATCTCGAGAGAATCCAGAGATCTTCGTCGACCAGTTTCAACGATCCATCGCAGTATCCAACGGTTCAGGGAGACCGGTACTTATGTGAGAAGAGCAGGACAAGGCAGAAAAAGACGCACTTCGAGTAGGGATTATCGTTTCATTCGGCTTCGTGTACGTAGAAACCCCCGTTTGACGGCCGTCCAAGCCCGACATGAGTTAGAAGCAGTGCGGGGTGTAACCGTAAGTGATCGTACGGTACGAAGAAGGTTCGAAGAAGGTGGTTTGGGTTCATTTGTGCCCGCCAAGGTTCCAAGGCTCGAGGTAAATCATCGTAGAAACAGGTTAACTTTTGCTCAGGAACATCGACTTTGGAACGCGGACCAATGGAGTAAGGTATTGTTTAGTGATGAGTGCAGAATTCTCTTAAATCAAATTGACGGTAGGCAAAGAATATACAGACGCAAAGGAGAACGATACATTCAGACAAATTTTGAAACTACAGTTGCATACGGTGGTGGATCAATAATGGTTTGGGCGGGCATTTGTTTGGGAGCTCGCAAAGACTTGGTAGTGATTGACAGAGGGAGTCTGACTGCAGACCGCTATATCAGAGAAGTTTTAGAAGAAAATTTCGTACCGTTTGCCCCATATATCGGTAACGATTTTGTTTTTATACAGGATAATGCTCGGCCGCATACCGCTCGGGTAACTCAAGCTTATCTTAATGATATGAATATCACTGTTATGGAGTGGCCGGCGAGATCACCGGATATGAAACCAATAGAGCACGTTTGGGAATTGCTGAAAAGAAAAGTAAGTCCAGAATTCCAGCTCCTGCGAACGTGGGTGAACTGCGAATCGCCGTAGTTGAGGAATGGCGGAGACTATCCCAGGAGACCATCGATAACATCATTCTCAGTATGCCTAGACGGGTAGAAACTTTAATAAGAGCACGTGGAGGAAATACGCGATATTAATCACCATTTTTCTAATTTAATTAATTGTTATTTTAATATTAATTTTCACTTTTCCCTGTTACATGAAAAGTTCAAAAATGTACCATTTTTCACAAATAGCCTATACTTGAAAAATCTGTTCTTAATGTGATCTCATTTTAAGTAAAACAAATGAAACTTTAAATAACAAAAGAAGTGTAGTAAGTAGATTTTAAAATAAAACCATATTTTTTTTATTATGGACCTTTTTTTTTGTGTTCCGCTAAATATGCCGGTGTGTTTATTACAAATTATTATTACACAACAATTATACAAACTATATGTTTGATTAATTCACATTATTGTACCTTAAATGTTTCAAAGTTGGCAAGAATATTGGTCTTATTTAGTGGAATTGATATAAAATGCGATGGACGTTGCTTGAACCTTGATGACATCACAATCGTGTTGATTTTTCTCCTGGCTGCTTTGACATTCTAGAAACAGATAAAGATCTATATTAATGACGACCTCGATGACTCGGTGGTTAGCGCGTCGGCGCATAAGTAGGCCGGATGGCGGGAGTTCGAATTCCGCCAAGGGAACAAAATAGTTTTTCTATGTTCCTGGTTCTTGGATGTGTATTAAATATATGTGCATATAGTATGATAAAAATCTTAAGTATATTGCGTATACTATAAAAGTATTAAATATATTACCGTTATCTGGTGCCTACGATGTTTGTAAATTCTTCGGATACTAAGCACAGGACCAGATTGACGTGATGCGGAAGCGTCCATAGATATTGTATTAAAATTAATGAACAATAGATAATTCATAAACTATATTTATCAAACACCATTTTCTTTAGCAAAAGTATGAGAGATAAAATTTATGTAAAAATTGTATGAATAAGGAATTACAGATGCACTTGGTCCATAAATTGTCACATCTTTGTTTTCTCCCATCCTAGGTATTTTGATGTCAGTTTTAGTTTCGTGTTCTAATCTCATTCTAACGGCTCCTTTTTTCCCTATTATAGCTCCAAGATAATGTCTGAAAAAATTAATAAACTCAGTAAAACATAACAGGTAAGTAGGTCCAATAAAATGTTATACAGCTAGAAATGCGGTTATTTTATTCACCTTTAGGGTCCACACATCACAAGGAAATAATGGAACCCTTAGAGCAGGGTTTCTCAAACTTTTGACTTGGCTCCACGAACCATGATTTTTAATATTAATGTGATGTGTAGTGTTGAAATTGAGTCAATTTTAGGAGTAATTTTGGACTATTTTAACCATAATGCGACTCGGCATGAAGTCTATTTCTGTATTTCGTTTTTATCATGACCAGGTGTGAAAACCCACTCACCAGTCATCAAGCCCAATTATGAAAATCTTGCCGCGAACCCCCTACCGACGAATGACGAACCCCTAGGGGTAATATATATATATAGTTATATATATATGTAGTATAATATATATTAGGCCCTTACATATGAAATTGGCGTTTTGTCGTACTGGCCACTTTGATATCAAATATATCTTCTTTGGTTAGTAATTCCAATTTTAAATTTATACCGCTATTACTCATGCATTTGTGTTTCGAAAACTGTAATTCATTTGTTTTTTCCACTTTTGGTTTTTTCTTTGCGTCACTCTGTTTACAAAATGGAAAACTTGAAATATCGTATTATTTTCGAGTACGAGTTCCACCGTGGCACCAGTGCTGCAGAAACGGCTCGAAGGATTAATGATGTGTATGGCAGCGGTGTCGCAAAAGAAAACACAGTGCTTCTCTGCTTCCAACGTTTTCGTTCTGGAAATTTCGACCTGCAGAACAAGCCGTGGACGGCCGGAGACCAAAGTTGATAATGAAGAATTGAAGGTTATTGTGGAAGCGGATCCATCGCAAACCACGTCTGAGTTAGCTGTAGGCCGCGGTGTTAGTGATAAGACTGTTTTAATCCACTTGAAGCAAATTGGGAAGGTGAAAAAGCTTGAAAGGTGGGTACCTCATGAATTGAGCGCAGCAAACCGACAAACGCGCGTCGACTGCTGCGTTACATTACTCAACCGGTACAATAATTAAGGGATTCAAAATCGAATCATTACCTGTGATGAAAAGTGGATCCTGTACGATAATTGGAAACGCTCAATGCAATGGCTGAACCCTGGCGAACCAGCCAAAGCCTGCCCCAAGCGAAAATTGAGTAAAAAAAGTTACTTGTGAGCGTTTGGTGGACTTTCTTAAATCTGGCCATACGATTACGGCAGATGTCTATTGCCAGCAACTGCAAATCATGATGGAAAAGCTAGCTGCTAAACAACCGAGGTTGGTCATTCGCTCTAGGCCACCGTTGCTTCAGGACAACGCTAGACCACACACTGCACAACAGACGGCTACCAAATTAGAGAAGCTTCAATTGGAATGTCTAAGACATCCACCGTACTCCCCGGACCTTACTCCAACAGATTACCATTTTTTTCGAAATTTGGATAACTTTTTGCAAGGGAAAAAATTCAACTCCGATGGGCAGTCCAAAGCGCCTTCAAAAATCTTATTGATTCCTGTCCGAATGGTTTTTTTTAGTAAAGGAATCAATGAACTACCTATGAGATGGCAAAAGTACATAGATAACAATGGTATATATACTTTGACTAAATAATTAATATAATAAGTAAAAGAAATCGACTTTATGTTTCTCCTTTACAAAACGCCAATTTCATAATATGTAATGACCTAATATATACATATATAAAGGGTATGATTCGAAATTGGTCCTGTTGTCACCAAAGTGGTGACCTGATGATGGGATCCATGAGGAATCGAGGGAACTCCACGAAATTTATATGGACAAATATAGTAATTTTGACTTTTTCTGAAAAATTCCAAGCATATGCTACCAAAAAGTAATATTTTATACCAAGGTATATCCTGGATCCAAGAGTACTGAACAGAACTTCTGACTCCTTATAAAACCTGTTTCGGGATTTCGGCGTTGTTTAAAGAACTTCAAGCATATATAACTATGTCAATTATAGTAATCATCATCATCACCACCACGGAAAAATACGAAATAAAAATATAGGTTAAAAATACTATAACCCGACTATGTAAAAAAGGGGTCTAAAAAGGTCGAAACAAGAAAATAATTCAGATAAAAGAAAAGCATAGGTAAACAAATGTTTTTATTACTTTTAAGTTATGGCAGTCTCTCAGTTTCTCAGTCATTGCATTCAACCTTCTTCTAGACAAGTTGCAAACCAATGCTATTGATGCCTATCTCACCAAATTACACAAGTTAAAATACAGCCAATGCTACAGACTTGAACAATTCAACCTCAATGTTATAACCAAGGACTAAAAACCCCTGTACACCCAATTCCCAGACAGATTGGAGTAACAGAGCTTAAGTTCAGACATATCTGTAATTTTCGAGTTATTCTTAGATACCCATAATGTAGAATTGCATTAAAAATAACTACTCTGCCATCTTGTATGTTGGATTAAGAATTATGTCAGTAATCCATGTATTGTCATACAAACTGAAAATTTTAGCTCAATCGGTTGAATATATTTTCAAGAATTCCATTCCTTTGGGTGGATCATACATACATTGCAAGTTAAATAAAAGCTTTTAATATGAACCAGTTTATCAATATACAACTTTCCGTATGTTTGCGATATATCAATACTTTCAAGAAATTTCAATTGAAAATTGAAATAATACAGGTGGTTTGTTTTTTTCAACATTTTGTTAACTTTTCAGGCCCTTAGAGATGTTTTGCCCCTTCTTAATATATTAATTAAATTTATTAATTAAAATAACTTTTTTGTATCTCCAGATCTGATTTATTATAAGAGATGTATAAATAAAATTTGCAAATTAACATACTTAGGAACATGGAGATTTATATAATATCTGCTGTTGTTCATCTGGTACACTTCAACTTCATCATCGCCATCATCATTAATTTCATCCTGATAGGGAATTTCTGTAAGTTGAACATAGGTATGGTAAATTCTAATTAAACCAATTCTAACAAAAGCCATTTTTGGGACTAGTTTAATATAGTCATCAGTTTTTGCATAATGCAAAATAAACAACTTTATGAGAAAACTTTTCATAGCACATACAACCTCCGTGGCTTAGAAGTGCATTGGTGCTCCAGTCGAAGGCTGCGGGTTTGAATCCCGCTGAGGTAACAAAACAATTACTGTGTTTGCCACGTGTATACAATATATTTATAACTTAAAAAAAATCTTAAGTATTTGTAAAGTATTGAATATACTTCCTGTTGTCTGGTCCCCGTAACACAAGTTATTCAGATGCTTAGCCCCGTGCTAAGCATCTGAATAGCTTGACTGAAACTGAAACACAGACTGATACCACATCAGCTTGAAGCATCCATAGATATTTTTATATTATAATAATATATAACTTTTGACTATAGATATGCTCGCGTCAAATTCGGATTCATCATAATATCCATGTATTATTATACATATAATGTAAATCTTCCTTTTTAATTACTATCTTTTCCATGTGTACATAGGCATGAAGCTATATTAAAACTATACAATTTTAAAGGTGATAACACTTACCATTTTCATATAAATCATGTTCTTGAAAGGAAGAAACATTGGTATGCGAATCGGTAACTCTATAACATCTGCCTTCAATCCACATAAGCTCCGGTTTTAATATATTACTCATAGTAAATAAACTTAATAGGAATAACCATAGATGATAAGTACCTACTACTACTGAGAAATAACTATTGTGTTTCGACACGAGATAAATACAAAGATTTCAAATCTATTAAAATGTAAGCCCTATAATCATTAATGCTTCATAAATAAAACTTATTCCGTTCTGTGATTCCGTTGAATATCCGAGTATATGCTCTGAAAATAGAACTCTGCGATAATACAATAGAGTTGAAAATCGAACACATGAGTGTCGAGACAAATGTCAACGTCATATATGACAGCTCGAGACCTGACATTTTTTTTAAATATTATTATATGGCATCGGTTTATAACTATTTGCGAGTGTCAAGTTAAAAAGGCGGGAAATAGAACTTTCGTTTCAATTTTCGACACCGTATTCCTATATCATCAAGTCTAATATCAATTAAGATAAACAAAAAACAGATGTTAGATTATATAGACACGTTAAGTAACAAAGAAAATATTAAAAAAATCTTATTGTTTACCTTTCCTTACATCAAATTATCAAATAATAAACTGCCGCACGAGACTAAAGAAAATTATATTAGGCTTAAATTGAACAGCCTACTGTGTAGTGCTACTAATCAAAATTGTTTAGTTTTAAATAAAACTTTAGCACAAATCGATGTTTTAATAATATCGATGTTTAATAATATTTTAATCTCTAGGTTAAATAATCTAACATATGATAAGTATTACTTATCTAAATTATTTACACGACATTTAGCTAAATGGCTATATAATTTTTTAGTTTTAAGACAAGCCAAAAAATTGGCGAAGCCGACCACTGCTTTTATTGAGCAGTGTTCTTATACTGACAATTTTATTAGTAAAATCTTGGAATATGTTCCAAATAATTATTTAAATTAGATTATAGGACAACAGAGGCTCACTCTAGCAATTTCTTAGCTGGAAATATTTATACTGATGCCTCCTACGAAGGGCCTAGTAAGAACTCTGGGAAAAACTGTAATTTTAATATAAACTTGGTGCATCAAAATTTACAAGGCATAATAGGGAAAGAATTAGAACTTGAGTTATTTTTAAATGAATTTAAAATTGACATTATATGCGTAACAGAACATTGGTTAAAAAATCATGAATTAATATTTAACTATTGTGATCACCAAGTAGGGAGCTCTTTCTGTCGAGAAAATGTCATTAGGGGTGGCTCCTTAATTTTGATTAATAATAAATTGAAATGTAAAGAACGTAAAGATATTGTAAAACTGTCTAGTGAACGAATTATTGAGTTGGCTTGTATTGAGTTGAGCCACCTTATTATTGTATGCGTATACAGGCCTCCATCAAGCTTATACGATTCTTTTGAACAAATAATGGATCAAGTGCTGACGAAAGTATGTGTCTCTAATAAGAAGATTATTGTATGTGGTGATTTTAATATTAATTTATTAGACTCTAACTCCACCACTGTTAGATTCACATCTTTGTTCAAATCGTATAATCTAATTTATTTATTTTATGAACCAACAAGAATATGTGAAACAACAGCTACTTGTATAGATAATATTTTCACAAATGTCACTCCTTTTAGGAAAGACATAATTAATGTACTTAACTCTGATCACTGTGGACAGCTAGCATCATTTGATCTTAAATGTGATAATAATCCGATAGAAAATATTGAGTTTATTCCTGTAAACACAAAACGTATTGAGAAATTTAGAAGTAAATTACTTTCAAGTTTTCAATGTTTGAATGAGTCAATTAATCCAAATGAAACTTTTAATAATTTATTTAAAGTAGTAAAAAACCAATTTGACTCTGTATTTACTTCTAAATCGGTCAGATTTAGTAATAAAAGAAATAATTTTAGTAACTGGGCAACTGCAGGTATTATTGTTAGTAGACAAAGATTGTATGACTTGTATAACGAGAAGTCAATGAACAGGAGTGAAGCTTTTAAACTATATGTCAAGAAATACTCGAAGATTTTCAAGAAGGTATGTCAAGCGGCGAAGGTTCTTCACATCAAAGACAAAATTAAGAACTCTAAAAACAAAGTGAAAACCACCTGGAAAATAATTGCAGATGAGACTGGAAGAGTCGCCAGTCGCAACTCTAAATTTGAACTTTATATTAATGATAAAAAAGTTAGTTCTGACATTGAAGTTGCGACAGTCTTTGAGAAGTTTTTTGCAGACATTCCGATCTCAACTACAAAAAACTTAAATTCATCACCTACAGTTGCCGAAAAATTACTTAGAGATAATGTGAAGGAATGTGATGTAAATTTTATTTTCAAAGAAATAGACTCTAGAGACATTATCAAGGCATTTAAATTACTTAATATTAAAAGTACAACTGATCTCTGGGGTATGTCCACAAAAGTTATAAAACCAGTAATTGACATCATTGCCCCTCACCTAGCATTAGTTTTTAATAATTGTATTAAAAGTGGCGTGTTCCCTGACTTGATGAAGCACAGCAAGGTGATGCCTCTCTTTAAAGCTGGGAATAAATCAGACCCAGCTAACTATAGACCAATATCCATATTACCGACTTTAAGTAAAATTTTGAGAAAATTATTCTAAATCAATTACTTTTTCACTTCAACTCGAATAAATTGGTACATAGTAATCAGTTTGGTTTTACTAAAGGTCGGTCCACAACAGATGCAGGCATCAGTCTTCTGTGCAGTATATTTGAAGCTTGGGAGAGGTCACAGGATGCACTTGGTATATTCTGTGATTTATCCAAAGCATTTGACTGTGTGGAGCATGATACGTTGTTCAGGTAATTATACCATTATGGTGTAAGGGGCACGGCACTAAAGCTTCTAAGCTCTTATCTAATAAATAGAACACAGACTGTAGAAGTTAATTCCAAAAGGTCTAATGGTACTAAAATTAAACTAGGAGTACCACAGGGGTCTATTTTGGGCCCTTTTCTATTTCTCATCTATATAAATGATCTACCTTATCTAGTTAATGATAAGCACGAGATAGTACTTTTTGCTGATGACACTTCACTAATTTTTAATGTGAAGCGACGACAATCTAACAATGACGAGGTAAATAGTGCTCTCTCAAAAATAGTACATTGGTTTAATGCTAATAATTTACTGTTGAATTCTAATAAAACAAAATGTTTAAAGTTCAGCTTGCCAAATGTTACGCAGGCACAAACCAATATACTATTAAATAATGAGAAAATGAAATTAGTAGACACCACTGTATTTCTAGGTATAACATTAGATAGTAAGTTACAGTGGGGACCACATATTGCTAAATTGGCAGATAAGCTGAGTTCTGCAGCATACGCTGTTAAAAAAATTAGAGAAATTACCGACATAGAGACCGCGCGATTAGTTTACTTTAGCTATTTTCATAGCATAATGTCGTACGGCATCCTCTTGTGGGGAAACGCTGCGGACATTAATACAATATTTGTGCTGCAGAAACGTGCTATACGTTCTATTTATAAGATGTCGACTTTTGAATCTCTAAGGGAAAAGTTTAAAGAAATAAAAGTTCTGACCGTCGCATCTCAATACATTTTGGAAAATGTGTTATATGTAAGAAAGAATCTAAACAACTTCAAAAAGAAATGTGATAATCATTGTGTAAACACTAGAAATAAGAACAAGTTAGATATGCCAGTGTTCAGACTAAGCAAAGTTAGTAAATCCTTTAAAGGCCAATGTATACGCTTATACAATATAATCCCAGAAAAGGTTCAAAACTTTCCCATTAATAAGTTTAAAAAAGTAGTTAAAGAACGTTTGTGTGCCAAAGCGTATTATAAAATTAATGACTTCATTCAAGACGGCACACCTTGGGAATAAGGTGGCTCCTTATCTTATCTTATTATTTGTTACATAGACATAAGTAAACATTGTAATAATTTTGATTTTAAAAGAATAATTTTCCATCTTTTTGGTAAAAGATGGCCCCAGACGAGTTTCTTGCCGGCTCTTCTCGCTGGGTTAGTTCTCGAACTGGTGGTAGGCATCACGTAGTATCGACGTTCAAAAAGAGTATTTAAAAATACCAATTTTGAATAAAAAAATTTAGATTTGATTTGATTTGATTCTAAAGTCTAGTCAAAGTCCAAATAAATAGTCAGTGCAGTCAATGAGTCATGTCAGTCGATTCAGTAAAGTGGTAGAAGCTTTACTGAAAGTTCCTAAGAAGTTTTGGAGGAACACAAAATAACACGTTTTTAGAAGTTGTAACCCTTGCCCACACTTGTGCAAGTTAAAGAATATTTGATGGTTAATATAATAATATACACCAATATTACACATTAAGAACCGAAATAACACAAATTTAAGAAAACATACAAAATCCACTACGACACCCGTTGAATTCCCCGACAAAACTCCAACTCTTTTGTATAAGCTTAGCACAAAGTTCTATTTTCAATGCTCAGGATTTTCGACGGGCTTCCGGATTCCGGTGCATATAGTCACAGCCTTATCCAATCGACCTGAGACTTTGATCGTAGCCACGTAGTAACCCAATAATAGTCTGCTACATAGATGATAAGTATTGCTACTGAGTCTGTGATCCTAGTATTACTTATAATCTTTAAACCCCCTTACTAATAAAAATGTTTACACAGCGTGTTAGTAAATGTTAATTTTAACAACGTCGCTGTCTTTGTCTGTCAAGTGACTTTTCCTACGTATCAGACAAAGACAGCAGCGTTGTTTGGTTATCCGTTGTATAAATATTTTTATTAGTAAGGGGGATTATGTATCTGCTGTGATTGTGATTGTGGCCTAAAAGGCCGAGAAGCAATATATTATTATCAGTACTACATAACATAAAGGGCCGTATTCTTGATCGATCCTTATTACCTACTAAGTTCGCCATAAAGATATGCATAAGGTGACGTTTCGATACACAGTCGTAACCTAAGCATTGTCTTATGTTTACCCTCAAGTATGGACCTAATTAGGCATATGGACACAATCGATTCATAAGCAAATATTTATTCTTCTTAAGGCGGTCTTATTTATCCCAATAAGACCGTACTGGTCTCAAAGTGAGGTTATATTTTAAAGTCATCTCCAAAGGTGACTTAAGGCTCCCACATATGAGAGGCCGATCGTTTCAGTTAAAACGAACGTCAGTTCGGCCTGAACGGATTTGAGCACATACACGGAATAATCGCATCAGTTCGTTCTGGTTTGCCGTGAGCTACGGTCGTGTTTATTAATTGTAAACTCATTACTCTTGTACACGATACACTCCGCACGGGCGTGGCTCTGGCGAGAACTGAAGCTATTTGTCACACATGGTCCGTTCAGTCCATCCGTACAGTCCAGAATTAATGTTGCCAACTTAGTTATATTACAAAGTTTTACTACTAAATTAAGTATTTTATTCCCTCCTTAGTAGGAATTTAGTTGTTAGTAGTGTTTTAGTAGGAAAGAGCCAGACAGTAATCAAATGAAAAATGGCCTAGGTTAGGCACAAAAAAATACAAAAAAAAATGTTGACACCTTATCATAATAATTCATCGTAGTATTATTATTACGGAAGAATCTCCGTAATTTTCTTAAAATACAGTAATATTAATACGGTAATGGTTTTTTGGGGGCTTAAGCCTTTAGAGATTCCTAAGTTCAGTAGCTTTTTAGATAGTTTTCAGTATTCTTTTAGTAGTTTTTAATAGAAATCTACGCGAGCTTAGTAGTTTTACAAGAACAGAGCTGGCAACACTGGAACAAATCGCTTCAGTCCATGCGGATGCGATCTCGAAATTTCACACAGACGATACGATTTTGCATCCGTTCAGGCCGAAATGAAGGAAAACCGGACCGTATATGGGACCTCGCAGTAGTAGTACTTATCATCTATGATGGAGCCCCTTATGAAATTCCAGACACCTTTTTATAGCGATTTTTTTTACTTGTGATAAAAATGAATTTGTCATCGTCTGAATCGAGTGATATTGGAGATATTAGTGATATTGATGAAGAGGATAATGAAAGACACATTCGTAGACCTTTGCGTGACCGACTAAATCCTTTTGAGCTTTATGATGATAATGAATTTAAAAGAAGATTTCATTTAACAAAGATTCTTTCATTTAACAAAGATTCTGTGCTGCATGGTATATTACCAAAAATTCATTAAGGATTAGCTCGAATAAATAATCGAGATCACTATCGAGAGTTTGAGGTCACTCTGAGCGATAGCACTATCACATTTTTTATTTTCAATAATGTGCTTATACTTTTTTAATTTATTTACAAATAAATTTCGCTCAACCTTGGTGTAATGTTTTCTCGTAGTTGCCATTTTGTTAACAATTTAAATATTATTTTTTTAATTATAAACAGGAGAAGCTCAGCAATGTATATTTCTTCATACTGTTATGAATATCATTTATGCCTCATTTCCAAAATTATTCCTGATTGGCTTATTAGACATCAAGTAATACTTATCATCTATGATTAAACATAAAATAAACGGAATCACCCGAAGATAAAATTAGAAATGCCCGCCGTTACAAGCAGGGCCGTCTTAAACTAGGCTGGGGCTCTTGGGCACACAAGAATTTGGGGCCCTTTTGGAAAGTAAAACAAGCGAATTATAATAACATTTTTTTTCTAAGTATTACCATTTATTATAGGTAATCAAATACAGTATGATATAATATGTCATTATTGATATTAGAATGCTGCTGGTTTTTTGGTTACGATTATGATAACGGTTTCTTTCAGGATTTCTGTTGAGCAAAATCTTATATTATATCTTTAAAGTCATAATTTTTTTAAGGATATCACTTTCTATGCACATAATTGACAAATTACTCAGTCGTTCTTGTAACATTGTTGTTCGCAATTCATTTTTTATTCTCTTAAGCTGCGAAAATGACAGCTCTCCACTATAATTGGTAACCATTAGGCAAAGGAATATTCTTGTAGCAATTTCTACGTTTGTAAAAGTTTCTTCCAATTTATCTGATTTTATTAGGTTATGTAAGTTTGAAATATAAAAATCTGAAATATTTAAATCTTAATTTTTAAATTTAATTTAATTTTTAAATATTTAAATTTAATTTTTAAATATTTAAATTTAATTTTTAAATATTGGCTTCAATGAAAACATTCTGTTTTGAGCTCATCTGCATTAATGTCTTCATGATAAAATTCTGCAAATTCTTTGCATTTTTGGTCAACTCACCAGATTCGATTGTTGTTAACTGACAAAGAAAACTAAATCGACTGTCAATTTCTTGGTATGCTGCCGAACTTTTTTTAAATGTGTATTTAATGTGTCAATTATGGGAATGAAAGTATCTACACGAAACTTTTCTTTGCCTCTCAACTGTACAGAGTCTGATGATCCTTCAAAAAAAGTGATGCGTATGCTGCGATATCGTTTTCTTTCAAATGTATCTTTGTAGTCAGCATATGGATTTTTTTCTTTAGCAGCCGTTTCGTACTGATCAAAATTATTGTGTGCGGTAATGACATAACTGATCAGAGATTCGTGAAGTTGCAATACAACGTCCATGGTCACAGTGCTATTCTGTAAACTTAGACTTGTTTTATTCATAACTCCCAAAAGATCATTCCATATTTCCGTTAGAAGAGCAGTCTCCAATTTTCCTTTTTTTTTTACTAGGCTTTGGGCTTCCTTTCTAGTGTCTCCTGGTTGATTGATGTCACTTGCGATTGAAGACAATGCTCCAGAAATATTTAAATTACTATTTTGCAAAGCATTAATTAATAGCATTGACGCGTGCGGACCATCTAGTTTCCGAAAGAGACTTCAGGACTCTATTCGCACCTAAATGCTCTGTCAAAATTTTATTATCGTTTTGTCGAAGCCGAGAAAAAATTGAGCAATTTTTTTACAAATTGAAAGAATGTTACCGCTTCAGTAACACACTCAACAGCCTGAACACCCACAAAATTTAGCGAATGCTGCACATGGAACGTAAATCGCAAATTCGCAAACTTCTTTTATTCTTGACTGAACACCAGAGTACTTTCCAGACATATTTGATGCATTGTCATAGCTCTGCCCGCGACAATCTTTTATAGGAATATCAAGGCTTTCAAAAAAGTTTAAAATGGTATCTGCTATATAATGCGCATTATGTTTATCCATAGGCAAAAATTGCAAAAATCCGTCTTCCGTCCGTCTTTTACGTATCTAACTATGAAAGTCAGTTGGTCAACGTGGGACAGATCTGGCGTGGAATCTACGCTAATAGAGTAGTATTTTGCTGATTTTGAAGTTTGAAGTTCTTTGACAATGGTTTTCAAAACTTGCTGTCCCATTAAATTAATAAATTCATTACAAATATTTGCCGATAGATATGATGTACTTCCTTTTCCACGATTTCCGAAGTTTTGTATGTGATCAGCAAGAATAGGATCAAATTCACTAATCAGTTCTAAGCATCCCAAATAATTTTAATTATTTTGCGATCCTAATGTCTCATTATCACCACGAAAAGCAAGATCTCTTGAAGCCAAAAATTTCACTACTGCAACAATCCTCCTAAGCACATTCTTCCAATAGTTGATTTCTGTATTATATTGGGACAGCAACTCAGTATCAATTCGTCCAGTAGTTTTCATTCTTGCAACATAATTCATCATAAATTCCCTGTGCTGTAAACTGTTCTCATGCTCTATCAATAAGTTACTTATATGCTTCCAATCTTTATATCCATTAGGAGAATTTAAATTATGTCCAATACCAGTAGTGGTATTAAAAAGACGGCAGCAATAACAATATACAGATTTCTTTGTTGGTGAATAAAGGAGCTATTTTCTTTCTTTATACGTAAATTGACGAATGGTGAGTCCATTCGTCAATTTACGTATAAAAATATTTTTAGTCAAGTATCTAGTTTTCGTTTTACCATTTGAATCTGGAAAACTTGTAGAAGTTTTTGGAGAAGTCGATTTTTTATTTGGAAAAACTCTGGCCCTTTTCGAATCAAAATATCACGGACTTCTTCCGGTAAAATGTCGTCACGTAAGTACCAGGGTCAGGAGACACAGATACATTCTCTAAGCTTGCAGTTAATAGCGCTGTACAAATGGCGCGGCCCAAGTGGGCCGCTTAGCGCTTGACAGGTTAATTCACAGTAGCTTGAAGTCGATAGTTCAGCATCTAATGTGTGTTTGTCATTTTCGTCACACGTAACCTCTTTTTCCTGGTGACATTCAGAGGTACTTATGTCTTGCGATGATGATAATGAATAATCCCTCGACATATTTGTTTCTACAACCGTAAAAAACGAAGTGAGTTTTGGAAGTTTTTCCTTTATTTCTTTTTGAGCTATAACTTTTTTCTTTTTTGTGAACCACTTAAATATGTTCTTTTCGACATAACGAAATAATGTTTAAACGAACAAATCAAAACTTCTGTTTATCTTACTCAATTTTATATATCAAACGAAACAAAATAACGCCAATGACGCCACCATAGATGATAAGTAACACTACTGAAGGACGCCACTCACTCCTATCACACTGAAAGTTTAATACATCATTCGGGGATTCCCCCAACCATAGACAATGTCGAGATTTATGTTAGGCCTTGTTTAGACGGTGCAGCTTGACTTTGGAATCGGAGGGATTGCGTAAGTGAGATCGCTAGATGGTGTACTTAGTAATGCGTTCGGAAATATTATGAATTAGTATAGTAGGAATAGGCGTAGTCATTGATATAATGGCGTAGTATATGCCTTGTAAATACCTACTGATAAGATTATTGATTTGTGAATAAAGTGTAATGTGCCCGACAAAAATGTTTTGAGAATAAATGTGTGAGAGAAATTGTCGGTCCTTCGGGGCCCCCTGAGAATGGGGGCCCTAGGCACGGGCCCCGTGTGCCCTTATGGTGAAGACGGTATTGGTTACAAGGTTACGTTGTTGAATTTTGATGAATTGTCAAATGTTACCTATTAAAATGACTTCACTTTACGTACCTACCGTTCATAAATCATTGGTAAAAACGGACATTTTCTCGTTCTTCTTCTTGTTTTGTTATTGGCAAACCATCGATTTTTGCAACATTCTGCCAGTGTCAAGTATGAAGTAAAACAAATGAGTAAAATAATTCAGAAGAACGAAATTTTCGGAGTTTTGCCGGGGAGTTCAATGGGTGATGTTGTGGATTTTGTATATCTTCATAAATTTGTGTTATTTCGGTTCTTAATGTGTAATAACCATTAAATATTCGTTAACGTGCACAAATGTGGGCAAGTGGTACAGCTTCTAAAAACGTGCTATTTTGTTTTCCCGCGAAAACTCCCTAGGAACTTTCAGTAAAGCTTCTACTACTTTACTGAATCGACTGACT
Organism: Phengaris alcon alcon; assembly: GCA_037179445.1. NCBI lineage: Eukaryota > Metazoa > Arthropoda > Insecta > Lepidoptera > Lycaenidae > Phengaris > Phengaris alcon. The sequence goes on from JAYRCH010000225.1 coordinate 469,093, forward strand.
TGACTCATTGACTGCACTGGCTATTTATTTGGACTATAACTAGACTTTAGACTTGACGATTTAGGAATACAGAGTTAGTATTATATTCTTGAATATAAGGAACTTTTACTGTGGGATCATCTTTCCTACTTGAAAAAAAATTGCTGTTTCTTACAAAATGCTATCTATGGACTATGCCCTGTAGCCCTTTTGATGATCCCTTAGTAAAAGTTGCATTATATTCAAGATCACTCCTGAAAGTTTGGATACTGGAAAACATCCGGTATTTCCATATTACGTACTATAATATGTAAGCTTTACTGAAAGTTCCTAGGGGCTAGGGAGTTTTGGGGGAAGACAAAATAGCACATACTTCTCCTATTGTACCCAACACTAGACTGCAGGACTGGCTGGTCAGAAGCGAGGCTAAGTCAATAAACAAATTTTTGAAAAGTGAATTTTTTTAATCCTAAAAAATATGTTTGAGGCAATTTGAAATTTTGATATACCTACCTAGTGTTAGTTTAATGTTTAAGGAGTTGGGGAAAAAGAAGCTATGCCCTTTAGTCGGGACCTTAATCTTGCCATTCCAGTGTAAATAAAAATGGGAAATCAGTTTAAAAATGTGTTTGAGCAACACCTACTGTTATTACTATACCCTGGGCATTGCTTTGAGGCAATTTTTGTAGGGTATTATTTATTATAAAAAATACAGATCATTATAGTGTGACTTTCCACCTGCCAGGTGATCTAGAAAATCGAGAATAGGCATGTAGCCTAAAAAAAAATTTTCGTTTATTCGATGTTAGGCAACTTGTTAATAAACAATCTAGAACCCATTTTCGTTTAATATCTTAAAAAATAACGAATATACAATCAATTTAAATTTACAATATGAGATAGCGATATCTCGGCCTGTGACGTCAAGAGTTGCATCCGCTATACATTTCTCATTACAAAATGTATGGTGGTAGGTTCTAGGAATTCCTTACAATAAAATTATTTAATTAATTATTTAAATAATTAAATTGTTACTTAATTATTTTTTAATTCAAATGCAATTAGTGTAAATGAGAATATAATTAAAATGTTATTAAAGTATGTCCCTTGGTAATTTTTCAATTACAGAAAGAGATTAAGAGTGTTATTGCATAATTGACCTCACTGATTCTCTGAGCGCGCGCTCTCCGCCCTCTATCTCGAAAACAGTTCAAGGTATGAAAAAATGTTAAATACAAAAGTTGTAGAGAAAAAAAAATTCTACAATATTGATACTAAATACAAATATTGTAAAACCCGTAGAAAATGAGATATTTACAAAAAATGTAAAAAAAAAATCGATTTTTGTGACCCTTGACCCCTGACTTTAAAACGTAGAGTGTAGATACGCTTGGTAAATAAAATATTGACATTATCTATTATTATGATAACCTTATCTATAGGTTTCAAAATTACACAATGCGTGCATGCAGTTCGTCTTTTAAGGGCCGAAACACATAAGCGCGTTGCGGCGCCGCGCCGCTGAAATCGGCAGTGCGCTATAGCGGTGCGGCGCCGCAACGCACGACGTGAATTCCAGCGTTATGACGTCATACTTGTTGACAAGGATGCAGTTTGTTTCTAACACTCTTGCAAACAACACGTGTCAACCGAGAAGCAGTTTTAAAATTAAAATGTCTGACGTTGACGTCGATCTGTTTATATCTTCGGTTCAGGAACACCGTTGTTTGTGGGATACTAGTGACGAAACCTATAAAGACAAATTTATAAAACAAGAAGCATGGAAAAGCATTTGTGAGATCGTTTATGTTGATTACAAGGAAAAAAACTCAAGCGAAAAATCAAAACTGGGTAAGTAGTAACATAGTATTGTCTTAGGTTTACGCGATCACTATTCACAATAAAACCACAATTTTTACTGTAGTAAAAACGTAAAAATCTGATCCGCGGTTTAAATTGTAAAAATTGTAGTTTAATGTAAGTAGCATGTATCTTTTTTTTTTTAATCATATGAAATACACCATTTATTTTAATGCCCTATGCAAAAGATTTTCTCTAAGTTAAAATTATATTTTTTCTCGCGCTCTTATTCAAAAAGGTAAACAAATACTATAAATAAAACCAAATTGCCATTTAAATTGTTTATTCGCAGTTCACAACATGTTAAATAGTTTGAATCAAATGTATTAAGGTATTATTTGTATTTTGAACTGAGTAGGTATACGAACATTCATATTTTGTTTAATTGCCAACTTAGGGCGCCAACATCACTGGAAAAGTAATTACAAAAATCATTCCGTATTAGATGTGGGCTTAAATTATTTTCATTTGCTGTGGGCAAATACAACATTTGCAGATCAGAATCATCAAAGATAATGTCATCGGTCGCTTGTACTCCATCTCGATTCAAAACAAAGTTGTGCATTACACAACATGCCTTGATAATGTCTGTCGCAAATTCGTATTGCACATTCATAGATCGATGAAATATGCGCCATTTATTGGCTAGGATGCCAAAAGCGCACTCGACATATCTTCGGGCACGACTCAGTCGATAATTGTAAACTCTTTGTTGTACCGACAAATGTTTCCCTGAGTAAGGGCGCATGACGTTATTCGAAATTGAGAATGCTTCATCTCCTACAAAAACAAATGGAGTTTCATTTTGAGAACCTGGTAAAGGCTTTGGTACAGGAATAGGTAATTTGCGTGTCATAATCAAATCATAAAGTTTAGAGTTCTGGAAAACGGTGGAGTCACTTTCCTTGCCATACGCTCCTATATCGACAAAAATGAATCTATATCTAGAATCTACAAGAGCTAATAGAACTATTGAATTATAGCCCTTATAATTGTAAAACAGTGATCCACTGTGCGCAGGACATGTAATACGGACATGTTTACCATCAAGAGCTCCTATGCAGTTAGGAAAATTTGCTTTCTTGTCAAACTCAATAGCGACATCTTCTAGAACCTGTTTTGTTATAGGAGGTATATTTTGACTTGATAGATGTTTCCATATGGCGCGACAAACTGTCCTTACAATTTTTGCTATTGTACTTGCTCCTCGGAAGTAATTCGTATGCATGGTTTTAAAGTCACTGCCGGTTGCTAGAAATCTAAAATGAAATAATAATTAGTAGGCAAATAATAAAATAATACAAATGTAGGTATAATCAAACTCAAACTGCGCAGGTAATAGTGTTGCTAAAGGAATAGATTTTCAAAGATAGACAGGTAGTTTTTCAAAGAAGTACTCAAGAAATATTTTACATTATGGTTGTTCTAGGCAAGGTCAATCAGTTTTTAACTTGCCTAAGTCAAGAAAAAGCAGAAAATTGTTCTTTTTCGGCGGCCAGCCATTTATATGAAATTGGATGGACCGAAAGTACTTATGAAAGTTATATCAAATTTTATATGTAATTTTATATGTAGTATAAATGGAATTTAGGGAATTTTAGTCTTTATTACTATTTTTCACTTGTGAAGTTATTTGTTGCAGGTAATGATTTAGTCAAGAAGTGGAAGGCCATAAAAGATAATTTTGCTAAATATCAAAAAAAACTAAAAGATGCCAATCGATCAGGAGCTGGAGCTGCAAAAATTAAAGAATATCACTTGAATAAACAATTACAGTTTTTGAAAAAGGTTTCACAAAATGCAACTGATTCCAGTTTATGTGTAGCGGAAGGAGATATTGAGAATGAAATAACGGCATTGCCTCGTTATAAAAGTCAACCACGAAAACGAAAGGCAGATGATAAGGATGATATTGAAGAAGATTTATTGGCAATATTAAAAACACCGGAGAATAGACATTTGAATTTTTTCAAGGGGATTTTACCATCTCTACAATCGTTAAATGAGAATCAAACATTGATATTTCAAAGTCGGGTGCTTCAAATATTAACGGACATTCTTCAACCTTCAATTCATCAAAATACACATCACGGCTATAATCAAGAATATCAGCATCAGGGTTATAATCAAGGATATTCAACAATGAGATACGATAATACGGTTCAGAGTGGCTACCACACTTCTACTCCTGGAAGTTCGATTACTGAACAGAGGACTACCTCATCATCAAACCAACAACGTCCAATAAATTCACCATTTTTACTGGACGAAACGTCAGCTACTTCCTATGTTTCACAAGATGAGGAGTTTGATTTTTCTTAAATTGATCATTACATTTTTTAAGGCCTATTAAAGTATTCTTAAAGTAAGAAAATTGTATAATGCAAAAAGCTTAATTTGATTCTGTCTTGTTTCATTTGAACTTGGCTTTGTACCACTAGGTACCCCCAAACCATGAACACTAGTGATGCAAAATTTTTATCGACACCCCGCTAGTACCACAGGTGTATAAAGCCAGGGGTACAAATAAAACTAAACATTTGATTCCGAGTGCCATAAACATTAATAAAAAAAAATAAGAAACCTATTTGTTTTACCTTAAAGTTAAGCCCAGCATTTCCAAAGCAGTAACTGGTTTCCTTCCTTTATTTTTTTTCTTCTGTATATATTTTGATAACTCGCTTAATAGCTCTTCAAATGATGATATACTCATTCTAAAGTAGGCAACAAATTTTTTTTCGTCTATCTTTAATGCTTCGTATTTTTTAGAAAAGAACTCGCCATTTGGATTCATACCCTTACTTAATGGATGTATCCAGTATCTTCTTTGCCGTATTTTTAAGATAGAATAATGTCTTCTTAATAACAAATAAGCAATAAGTTTATTACGATCCATCGCAGAGAGACGTCTATCCACACTCAAAAATCACGAGAAAATGGTTACCCTACCATAATGCCCTGTTTCGCGACGCCGCAACGCGGCAACGCAACTGCCGATTTTGGCGTTGCGGCGCCGCAAAAATAAGCAGTTTGCGTTATGTGTTTCGGCCCTAATAGTTTACTTTGAGAGAATTTGTAACTTGCACCTGAAAACGGTAATATTCATAATAATATTATAAACATGGTTAAAAATTACCAACGGTCTAGCAGTGCCTATTATAATGTTGAATATCAATACACTTCAGTTCAAAACAAAAATAATGGTGAGTTCAACAATGTGGTTAAACCACTTAGTATTTAATACTGGAGGTATTTAATAGAATTTTAGAATACACAAATTTAGAATACAGAAACTATGAACTTAATAATCGTATATTCGTAGAATGTACGGTAGGTATGTAATTTTCAAAAAATCGTTGAAATACAGTTTGGTGGTAAGTGGTAACCGCATAGGTGCATATTTATACTGTTGTTAGGTACCGTAGCTCGCAGGTACTTATCTATTACCCCCTTAACTATCATCCTCATCATCATGATCGATGAAAAACGCACCTATTTCGAGGTCATTTTGTTGCGCATCGAGATTTTACCAACCCGCTACGTAAACTTAATATTATTTACGTACTTAAGTACAAGTTTCTATGATACAGTCATAGTATATCATATCATAGTCACAGGCCACAACCCACAACACATTTTGAGGGGTTCCGCAGTACGTAAGGAACCCTTAAAGTTTCGCTCTGTCCATCCGTCCCTCTGGCTGTATCAGTATTATAATAGCCCGACCACCCGATCATAGAAAACTTCCCATAATAATATAGTCACTTGGAAGGCAAAATTACTGAAGCGTCAAAATGGCGATTTTGTGGTATATATTATATTCGGAAACAGCATTTTATTCTGCGTTGATCTGTCTAGGTGCCATTGCGATACGAGCACTTTTTTGGCCCTTTAAAAACCGAAAACAGGGCATATTTATTTGGCCAAAAATCTGGAGCGACACTTTTTTTTGAGTATTTTTCGTGTCTATCGTTAAAGTTATAGTGCCTTCCGGCATATAAACTTCAAATTACTTATAAGAAATTTTGGCATTTTGTAGTTTGGAACGTAATATGGTATAAGTATTTCTGTATATTTGAAACTAAAAATAAAACATACTGACAGTAATTTTGACTTACAACATTTGTAGTAAATAAGACGTAGAAGAAAATTTGCCTTAACATTTTTATGCAGCAAACAACGTGTAAGTAATTTTTTCCTACAATATTTAGAATAAGTTAAGCCTATAAGAAAATGTCCATTCGCATTATTATGCAGTATATGACGTGTAAGTAGTGTAGTATGCCTTAAGGCAAACAGTCGTATGGAATTTCGTCTAGAGCCTGTTTAGCTAAATATCTACACGTTTACTGTTGACTATACCATTTTGAGCAGGGATCCACTGTAAAATCACATTTTACCGTTACGATGCAATCGTTTAATACTATATAATATTATTGTAGGCTAACGCTAGCCCTCGAGAAGTCGAGTTGCATCGAGCCAAATGCTGCAGAGCACTTTTATAATCAGATACATGGCACATGCTTTAAATAAAATTAAAGAAGACAATATTATACGAGTTACCAAAATCAACGGGGAAAAGATTATTTTCATACGGTTTGAAGATGGCATAGCTGTCGTAGTTGAAAGCAGAGAACAACTACAAAAACTTATACACATGAACGCAATATTTTCGGAATATGGAATGAACATGAATTTTTCTAAAACAAAATATCTTGTAGCGGGTAGAGGATAGAGTGACCATGGACAACTAATGATTAATGGAAACACAATAGAGAGAGTTAATTAATTCAGATACCTAGGAAGTATAATAAGTGATGACTCCAGATGTACTGCGGAAATTACCACTAGAATTGCAATATCCAAGAGAGAATTCAATAAAAAGAAAAAAAAAACATCTAAAATAAAAATTAAAGTAAAACATCAACTAATAAAACCACACATCTGGAGTTTAGCTTTTTAATTATGATATTGAGCCCTGACAAGTAAGGATATGGCACGATTAGAAGCAGTGGCGTAGCGTAGTTGGTGCGGGCCGCTCCGGGCGGCACTTTTTAGGGGGCGGCAAAATCTTCTTTTATATATTATATCAATTACCAGTGGTGATGCTTGAGTTTTGCGGTGAGGTAATAGTCTAAACCTGTGTTAGTTAATAATAATATAATATCTTTTATAATACAAAACAACGCCAGTTTGCATTTTTCGCGCTATGTGTCATATATTGGGGGTAGAACGTTTTAGTTTTTCTAATCAACGTCAACGTCAGTCAACGTCATCAACTAGTCGACACGGACGGCGGAAGTAATTTTGCGCAAATATAAATTGTATCATCCATGAAATAATGAAAAACCAATATTTATATCAGTTTTTAATTTGTTTTTCATCTAATTATGGTTCATTTTTATCTATACAAGCCGCTGGCAAAGATATAGACGATAGGACAGTTTAATTATCTAGTTTGATATTATTGTCTTGTGCCCGTGCGTTGGACGGAATTGTTATGTCAGCGTAATTTAGGTGCAAATTATTGATTGTTTTATTTTAGTAGGTACCTACTGTATTTTATTGCCTACTTAAAAAAGTAATATTATATTTATTATAAATAAGAAATAAGTACATAAAAGCTGATAAAATGACGGCAGGTAATTATGTATAGCTACTAACAATTTTACGAATCCGGACCGATTGTAAAGAGAACGGAATTTTTCATCACTTCTTCATTCTGTGAGGATATTTTATAGCAAGTAGCGAATAACAGAATTTTGGGAATTCGTAAAAACGTATTTTGCATGAAAGTACGTGTATAAGGAAGCTCATGATTCTTACTAAGATTACAAGGAAACTTATATTGATGGATCGTCGGTTATTGATCATTTCACATTGTTCCGTATCGTAATTTATGTTACACTCTGAAACTGTAATTTTTGTGTTTGGATAAACTTTTTTATTAAAAATCTAACCTATTTAATGCAAAATAACGATGACTGTTCTTGCCGAAAAGTTCTCTAGAATTAATGTATGTAGGTAATGTAATGTATCCATTAAATTGAAAAACCTAAATAAGGGGTGGCAAATTTGTCATCCTCCCCGGGCGGCAGACACCCACGCTACGCTACTGATTAGAAGCGTTCAAAATGTGGTGCTAGATGCAACGGAAAAGTTGGAAGGAAAAGAAAAGTAATGAAGACTTCTTCGTTAGAAAATAAGAGAAACATATTAAAAACTTTACAAAATAGAAGAAGAAAGATGATTGAGCATCTCATAACACATTAAGGTTTACGTTTGTTTTTCAGGCTTTAGTAGGTAGGAGTGAACAGGGAATGGATTATAATTGATTGATTATATACGCAAGCTGTACTCGTATTATGCGTAGCAAGTAAATTATGTTATATTTCATACATAGGTACATGGTGCCCGCAACTTTGTGTGCGTAAAACTTACGTAGTAACTATTTAGTAATCTGGGGTAGAAGTAACGGAAACGGGGGCTCCGTTTTCGTTAGTAGGTGCTTTTTTAAAAACGGAACCCTATGATAAAAATAGCTTAAGTATTAACTCCTTTTAACACTTAAAGTGCGGTCCCAGAGCACGTAGGATTTTGTACATTAACTTGTCCCTTACAAGACATTGTACGAAATTCTACGTGCTCCGTGATCGCACTTTATCTGCCAGTGAAGATCCCGTGAAAATTGGTCTAGCCGTTTCAGTGATTAGCCGGAATAAACAGATAGATAGACGGACTGACAGACAAAAATCTTAAAAAATGATTTTTATGGTAAGAACTAGGTACCGTATATACCTCAGAGCAATAACTATAGAGCAGGGGTCTCCAAACTTTCCAGCCTTAGGGCCATACTGATTACTCCAGTAAGTTCCGAGGGCCAAAACCATATTATCATTGTTGCCGGTGATAAAAAGTGAAAAAAAAAGTCCGAAAAAGTACGCAACGTTTAAAAAAGGCTGCAAATCGGACTAAAGTCCGCAAAACGGCAACACTGCATATTATTAATTTTCCTGTCATTATCTGTAATTTCTAGATTAGTCGTAGAGTACGAGCCATGAGGAGTAACGTGACACGACATCTGGTGGACACAAGCGGAAATAGGTAGTACCTTCTATCGCTAACAGATGGCGCTAATGCACGTACAGAATCATCTCGTTGGTTCGAGAAAGTTCTGGTGTCTTCCACTCACTTCTAGATGGCAGTAATTGGAATATATAAGAAGGCTAGTGGTGCAACCACAAGTCAGTTCCTATGACACTGTTGTGAAGTAAAATAGTGCGTACCTCCTTAAAACGTGTTTGTGCGTGTTTAAGTTTAAAACATCTTTGTAAAAGTATTTTGATTTGAATTGTTGCTTTTGTGTGTGATTTAGTAGTATAGAAAAGAAGCGAAAAATTGGTAGTGAATGCAGAAAATTCAAAGATCAGTGGAACATTCAGTATTTCGTAATTGAGTCCAGTAACAAGGCGCTATGTTTGAACATTAAACAAAAGGAATATAACATTAAACGTCATTATGAAACAAAACATTTTCAAAATTACTCAAAATATACAGGAAGTTTGCGGACAGAAAAATTCGAAGCTATGAAGCGCGGATTGAAATCGCAGCAATCTTCATTTACAAAACTCAAAACTGAACAAGAGGCTGCAACTCGTGCCAGCTTTCGTGTGGCTCTTGAAATTGCAAAACGTGGAAAACCATTCACCGATGGAGAAATGATCAAAGAATGCATAATTGCAGTAGCCGAAGAAATGTGCCCTGAAAAGGTAAATTTATTAAAAACTGTCAGTATGTCAGCAAACACTGTGGCTCGAAGGGTAGAAAACATCGCTGAAAATATATCCTCTCAACTGTTCGACAAAAATGGATATGTTGAGTGGTTTTCTTTGGCCTTGGATGAGTCAACGGATGTGTCAGATATTGCTCAGGTGTTGATTTATATTCGAGGAGTAGATAAAAGCTATGAAGTGCATGAAGAACTTCTTGATATGTATAGTATTCATGGCACAACTACTGGTACAGATATTTTTAAAGGAGTTGAAATGGCCATTAATCAAAAGAACCTTCGATGGAAAAACTTGAAATGTATTACAACTGATGGAGGCAAAAACATGAGTGGGAAAGATAAAGGAGTGGTCGCTCTTGTGTCAAAGGCTGTAGAAAATGACGGTGGTTCAAAACCATTAGTCCTACATTGTATCATTCATCAACAGTCTTTGTGCAGAAAATGTTTGGATATGTCTGAAGTTCTGAAACCAGTCATATCAATTGTTAATTTTATCAGATCTTTTTGGCTGAATCACCGACAATTCCGACAATTTATTGAAGAGATTGGAGAAAATGACTTACCTTATCATACTGCCGTACGTTGACTTAGTTGTGGGAAAGTCCTTCAGCGCTTTTTTGAACATCGAGCAGTGATCGAAATTTTTTTGAATGAAAAGCATCGCCCTCTTACTGAATTACAAAACAACGCATGGCTGTGGAAGTTAGCATTCTATGTTGATTTGACAAAACATGTGAACGAAATGAATTTGGGATTGCAAGGAGAAAACCAGCATCTTCCTGATTTATACACTAATATCAAATCATTCCGGAAGAAATTGATACTGTTTCAATCACAACTACGAAGTAAATGTTTTTCACATTTTAAAACATGTGAAATATTCAGCCACACCACTGAGACTGAGTTTCCTATCGATTTTGGAATCGAAACTTTGAGTGCTTTGAAAATAAATTTTGATACTCGTTTCTCGGACTTTGATGCCATTGCGAATCAAATTAAGATTTTTCAGAATCCTTTTGATACTGACATTGAAACCCTAGCCCCGGAACTTCAAATGGAAATGATTGATCTACAGTGCAGTGATATAATTAAGAACAAATATCAAAAGCCATCTTTGTTGGAAATTTATAAGGGTCTTCCACTGACACAATTTGATAATTTGCATAAATTTGCTCGTGGGCTATTTTCTGTTTTTGGTACTACTTATTTGTGTGAGAAGACCTTCTCCAAAATGAAGTACACAAAAAATGTCTACAGATCTAAATTAACTGATGAGCATCTTAAATGTCTTTTAATAATTGGTACAAGTAAAATTAGTCCACAACTACAAACTATTTTCAGTGGAAAATCTCAATTACATAAATCTCATTAGTATTTCATATGTCATTACGCTTGTTATAAGTTGTTTTTATTTAAAATGTATAAAATGTTAGTTGGATTCATTTCAATAATTTGTTAGTTATTATATACTGAAGTTAAATTTTCTGCATATTATACATGTCTTTACTCATTACAATTCTGTGTTTCTTTATCCAACTTATCACAAAAACAATAACAATAAGCCTACAACAATGTTATGAGTAGTTAGCCCATGATCATATCAATGTAGATGTCATATTAATAATTATTCAACATAAAATTAGAATACTTCAGTAAACTAAATTTAATTTGCTATAAAAAATATGTTCTTTAAAAGCAGTTTTCAAGTATGCTAGCTCTTCGCGAGCCGGACAAAATCTGTCCGCGGGCCGGATGTGGCCCTCGGGCCGTAGTTTGGAGACCCCTGCTATAGAGTGTGTGCGGAAAGAGAACCGTCTTAAGATTTGAGGGCACAGATGTGCATATTTAACAAACATTTGACAGATGGCTGGGTCGGGTTGCCATGTAAAAATCATAATGTTAGTTTCATTGTACGCAACGACGGTTCTCTTTCCGCACACACTCTACCGTTTAATATAATATCTTTCTTTCGTGGTTTATACTTTCATATTATGTATGCATTGCATTTGGCAAGTATGCATGCATTTGGCAAGTGACAACCCCAGCGAGGGCCGAGCTTTGTTTTGTTATAAATGTCACCTTTGCGATCGTCTATCAACGACTAACGAGGTATCGACAAACAATTTTATTTTACATATAAAAATAATTTTAAACAACTTTGATTGATGAATGAGCGTGTTATCAAAAATACAAACAATTTAACGTTTTAATCTAGTGTCGACGTATAACAGCAAACTATTACTTAACAATATAATGTGAATTAAGGACGTTAATCTCGTCTCCGCATTAGTGTTTTGTTTTACCTGGTAATTAAAATTTAAAATATTATGTAGAAAATATAGTACGCCAATTTATTATACCTATATTCGCGTCATAGAATTTTGATTATTAGATCTCGCACACAGAAGAACGGTACAAGGAATTTTTGATAATAATTATTTTATTTATTTACAGATGGCGAAAAAATGCGAGGCACACAAAGAGTTATTACTTTTTGTCTGCTCACAACGGTTTTACCAGCGATATTAATTATATCGCCTTTATATTTACGCAACATAAAATATGCTGATGTTATGTATAAAGTGTCTGACTCAGATGTAATACAAATTCATAAAGGCCAATCATCGATATTTTGTGCAAAACATTCCTTGAAAATGAATTCTAGTTTTAATGCGTTCCAAATGAAAGGTAGACCAGTATTATCTAAGAAAAGAAGACATGATACTTTAACAAAATCTATGACCTTACCTGATGACACACTAGAATACTGGGGATTTTATCTCTTTGCTGGTGCTGTTGTAGAATTAAAAGCTTGCTCTCGATATGAAGGCTCCAAAATCATGGTCGTTAAGGGGGACAAAATATTTAATACATGTGGGATATTAGAAGGTGGAAAGTACAAGAAAGACTCACTACTTGTTGAAAAAGATGGTCATGTTTCTGTAACACTTCAAAATCCTAAAAACGAAACGGAAATTTTAGAAACTACATTTATTGATGACAACATTGATCCCAATGAGGACATATCTCTTAACCCTCGTGATAAAAGGCAAAAAAGAGGTACTGAATTACTGCCTTTACACAATCCTAATACTATATTAGATGCTGGCGTGAATCACGGTGGCAATGCACAAAATAATGCCACCATCGAAATGGATAAATCAGTATCTAGTTTTGAAAACAATTTACATGAATGTTATCAGGATAATATACTAATGGGCAATGCTTTCCCATATTCTATACAATGCAACAATACACAATATTTAGAATCTACAACCACTCTTAAAGTCGTCCATGAAGTGTCTATAGATGGCTATTACTATTATATATTTTACAGTGACAATGACATTGTTAATAATTATGTACATGTTATTTTTGATATATACAAACCTACATTTCAATACTCAAATATTACTGATACAAAAATGTGTTTAAATAAAACTGAATGTGAATTTGATGTTAATATGTTTAGTGATGAGTTAGTTATTGTTGAGGTGCCTACCACAGATGGTATTAAAAACGGTGACAGCAACATACTAATATCGGTTTGTCACCCTCGAATGTCAGTTTACATATTCTTCCCAGTGTCAGTACTTCTATTTATTTTGCTGTTTGCATTTTTATGATATTTGTATGTAATTTTAGTATACTCATTATTTATAAGAATTAATTTTACTAAAAGTATAATACTGTTACACTAAACTATAAGACTGTGATGATAAATTGCTTCATGTAAAGCATACAATTGTGATAGTTTGTTGTTAATTTAGGCTTGTTATTTAAGTTTAGTTGTTTATTTATGTTTTTAAATGTTGTATAAAAATATATTTTGCATGATGTTGAATTTTTTTTTTTAATTAAAACCAAAATAAATTTTTGAAAATGTTAGGTTAAATTGAAAGGTACACATAGTAAGAATAGAATTAAATGACTACTAACCTTTGCCGGCGGCTTCACCCGCGTGAAATTGGGCTTTACACAATATCTTTATAATTCGTAGTCTGTCCGTTGGTGCACACCACTTGAGTTTATTTTCTGGTGCATACTTTTAAATTTTACGATAACTTGTAAGATATTAGTTTTAAACTGTATAGTGTAAGGGGTTGTATGTAAATGTGTATGAAATGCTTATAGTAACGTTTAAAACTGTAGTAAGGTTTAAAACTGTATCCGTTTAAATAGCTTCTGAAAATATGTGATCATTTTTTAAAACTTACAATGGGTAATAACGTAAGCTATGCTTAAAAGATAGGCATATCCCATAATATGCCATCGGCCATGGCGGTTTTTTTTTGTAGACCTATAAAAGAGAAACGGTCTCACCAGTACTTAATATGTATATTGTTACGACGTGGAACATTCTAGAATGTTACGGTGTTTTAATTTGTAGAATGTTCTCGAATCTGCACTGTCCCATTCTCAACCCGACTCGAAAGTTCTGGATTGTTCGATATGGAAATATCTAGAAAGTTGTACATCGCGAACATTCTAGTACCCGTATCGTCGGTATATAAAGCGGCCGCCGCCGACCGCCGTCAGTTCAGTTAACGACGACTGACGAGTGTTCTTCGAGTTAATTTCGAGCGATACCTAAAGTGATTGCGATTACTCGGCTACGAGGGCTCATAATTTTGTTTAGCGTTTCAGTATTCGGCCAATAGTATCTTACTATATTTTATACTACTATTTAACAGAATGATAATATAGTACGAAATATACTATAATTTCGTGACAATTTTTTTTATTATTAAAAATATATATTAAATATAGGGAGCAAACGAGCAGACGGCTGATGGAAAGCGATTACCGTCGCCATAGGCACCAGCAACACCGGAGGAGTCGCAAGTGCGCGAGTACGCGGGCAAAGCCGTGGGTAAAAGCTATAAAATATGTTTAAGATTACGAATCCCAATATTCAACGAAATCTGTGTTCTTTAGAATTCAAGATTTTCCATACAAACTTTCAATATAACTACTAACTAAGTATTTGAACCCTTTAGGTTTGGCATTTTTCAAAATCCTATCTTAGGCTGACCCCACATACTTAGGCGTGCGCGTTCCTCGGGCGTGTAAGTAGCGCGAGCAGCGCCCGCATCGCTGACACGCCCGAGGAACGCGCACGCCTAATGTGGGGAGGCCGTGTGCGTCTACGTTGTAAATTAAAACAACTGTCCAAATTTCATATTCCTACCGTTAGCGGTTTCGTCTATATACCGGTGAGTTAGTGGGGACATCTTCTTTTATATATAAAAAAAGTCCGGTACCGTTATACATGAATAGGGTAAGTAGTGCTGTAGACCAGTGTTTCCCAAACATTGTTCTGACATGGCCCGGTAATTTTTAACCTACTTCCAAAAAAAGGACGTGGTTATACGTTCGGCTGAATATAGGGTGTCCGGTAATTAATGGATAACCCTGAAATGTCTTATTGTAGAACTTATGACCGTTCATAAAAAATACAAAAAAATATATCATAAGTAGTACCTAAGATACGAGTAAGTTTTATTTAGAGAAAAGATTATTTATTATAGTTAATTTTAGTTTTTGGCACACTATGACCAGAAATGAATGAATTACATCGGTTTTTTATTGTTGTGTTAATAAACACTAACTATGCTGATAAATAGACAGTAAATAGTATGACTAGCTCTTGCACTTTTTTTTAAAATATGCAAGTTCATTTATTTTCTGCTCGAAATTATGCATTTTGGGTATTAAAAAATGTATGAAGGCATGAGTGACCAATGTTTTTTCAATAATGTCGATTTCAAGAAGATTTTATAATGGTGCAATTCATCATTGTATCTACCATGAATAGTGAATTATTGCTATTACATTAGAAAAGGAGAAACATATACTAAAGAAAGAAATTTGTAATTGGGGAACTTTAAAAAAATAATTAAACGGAATAATAATTGGACCATTTGAATTACCAGGGAATCTAACTGGGCAAAGTTATTTGTAGTTTCTCCAAAATGATCTCCCCAATTTATTAGAAGTGCCCGAGGAGCAGAGGGGCTCTTATTGGTTACAAAATGACGGCTGTTCTGAGCATTATGCTGTATCCGTTTGTGGATATTTAAATAATACCCAAACAGATGGGTCGGGCGTCTAGGGCCAATTTTGTGGCCTGGCGCGTTCACCGGATCTAAATCCATTGGTTTTTTTTATTGGGGTTGCCTCAAAGAAGAAGTGTATCGTAAGCCTATACGGTCTTTGGAAGAAATACGTAGCTGTGTCAGAGTAGCCGCATCAAAAATAAGTGTTCGACGATATACTAGGCTGCTCAGAAGATCATTTATCCGTAGATGTAGGGCCTGCATAAGAGTGGGAGGCCAACAATTTGAACATTTATTGTAAATACGTGTAAATTAAAGTATTCTTAATGTTAAACGTTGTTTTTATTAACCAGGTACAATTATTTTTTTAATGTTCCCCAATTACAAATTTCTTTCTTTAGTACATGTTTCTCCTTTTCTACATTAATAGGAATAATTCACTATTCATGGTAGATACAATGATGAATTGTACCATTATAAAATCTACTTGAAACCGACATTATTTAAAAAATATTGGTCACTCATGCCTTCATACATTTTTTTATACCCAAAATGTATAACTTCGAGCAGAAAATAAATTATGCATTTTTTTCTAAAATAAATGAACTTGCATACATTTTTTTAAAAAAAGGCAATAGCTAGTCATACTATTTACTGTCTATTTATCAGCATAGTTATTGTATAATATCAAAACAATAAAAAACCGATGTAATTCATTCATTTCTGGTCATAATGTTGAAAAAATTAAAATAAACTAAAAAAACAGACTTTTCTCTAAATAAAACTTATTTTAGATACCTACTACTTATGATAGATCTTTTTTTGAACGGCCATAAGTTCTACTATAAGACATTTCAGGGTTATCCATTAATTACCGGACAACCTGTATTGTATATACATATATTCTTTTTTTTGTATGTTCAACGATAGCTCCGCCGTCTGTTGACCGATTTTCAAAATTCTATTTTTTATGTAAAGTTAGTTGGTCCCATTGTCACAAAAGTGTGACCTGATGATGGGATCCATGAGGAATCAAGGGAACTCCTGAAAATTTATATGGACACATACTGATTTCTACTTTTTCAGAAGTAAGAAGCAACCCAAGAATATGCCACAAAAAAGTAAGATTTTGCACCATGGTATACCTACCCTGGGTCCAAAAGTACTCCTTATATTATATACATGTTTGGGGATTTCGGTATTGCTTAAAGAACCTTATGCTTGCAGTTCTTTAAGCAAAATTAGTGTATAAAACCTACATACTCGTAATTAGTTTACTTACATCAAATACAAGAAGATTTACTATGGTATGTATCAACATAAACGCGCAAAATTACCAGATATTCGAAATTTTGTGCATATGGCCATACATTGTGTACGTGTGGACTGAGGGACCTACCTGATTTCCTCAAAATAAGTATAGCAAATTTTAGTAGAAGTCTAAAAAAAATTGTAAAACAAATCTGGGAATTTGTAAAAAAATAGTTTAAGAACTACAGCCCTCAGAGTGTGGTCCCTCAGTTCACACACCGCTATTTTCCAGATCTCGAAAAGTATGTGGAAAATTATGTTTTTATCACTACAGATTTTTAGTTGAACTATTGTAAAAAATTTAACAAATTTATCAAATACATATAGCATCAGAAATAAAAAATGTATAAACACCGAAGTGTGGTACCTCAGTTCACAAAAAAAAAAAATTTTTTTATTCAAAATTGGTATTTTTAAATACTCTTTTTGAACGTCGATACTACGTGATGCCTACCACTGGTTCGGGAACTAACCCACCGAGAAGAGCCGGCAAGAAACTCGTCTGGGGCCATCTTTTACAAAAAAGATGGAAAATTATTCTTTTAAAATCAAAATTATTACAATGTTTACTTATGTCTATGTAACAAATAATAAGATAAGATAAGGAGCCACCTTATTCCCAAGGTGTGCCGTCTTGAATGAAGTCATTAATTTTATAATACGCTTTGGCACACAAACGTTCTTTAACTAGTTTTTTAAACTTATTAATGGGAAGGTTTTGAACCTTTTCTGGGATTATATTGTATAAGCGTATACATTGGCCTTTAAAGGATTTACTAACTTTGCTTAGTCTGAACACTGGCATATCTAACTTGTTCTTATTTCTAGTGTTTACACAATGATTATCACATTTCTTTTTGAAGTTGTTTAGATTCATTCTTACATATAACACATTTTCCAAAATATATTGAGATGCGACGGTCAGAACTTTTATTTCTTTAAACTTTTCCCTTAGAGATTCAAAAGTCGACATCTTATAAATATAACGTATAGCACGTTTCTGCAGCACAAATATTGTATTAATGTCCGCAGCGTTTCCCCACAAGAGGATGCCGTACGACATTATGCTATGAAAATAGCTAAAGTAAACTAATCGCGCGGTCTCTATGTCGGTAATTTCTCGTAACTTTTTTAACAGCGTATGCTGCAGAACTCAGCTTATCTGCCAATTTAGCAATATGTGGTCCCCACTGTAACTTACTATCTAATGTTATACCTAGAAATACAGTGGTGTCTACTAATTTCATTTTCTCATTATTTAATAGTATATTGGTTTGTGCCTGCGTAACATTTGGCAAGCTGAACTTTAAACATTTTGTTTTATTGGAATTCAACAGTAAATTATTAGCATTAAGCCAATGTACTATTTTTGAGAGAGCACTATTTACCTCGTCATTGTTAGATTGTCGTCGCTTCACATTAAAAATTAGTGAAGTGTCATCAGCAAAAAGTACTGTCTCATGCTTATCATTAACTAGATAAGGTAGATCATTTATATAGATGAGAAATAGAAAAGGGCCCAAAATAGACCCCTGTGGTACTCCTAGTTTAATTTTAGTACCATTAGACCTTTTGGAATTAACTTCTACAGTCTGTGTTCTATTTATTAGATAAGAGCTTAGAAGCTTTAGTGCCGTGCCCCTTATACCATAATGGTATAATTTCCTGAACAGCGTATCATGCTCCACACAGTCAAATGATTTGGATAAATCACAGAATATACCAAGTGCATCCTGTGACCTCTCCCAAGCTTCAAATATACTGCACAGAAGACTGATGCCTGCATCTGTTGTGGACCGACCTTTAGTAAAACCAAACTGATTACTATGTAACAATTTATTCGAGTTGAAGTGAAAAAGTAATGGATTTGGAATAATTTTCTCAAAAATTTTACTTAAAGTCGGTAATATGGATATTGGTCTATAGTTAGCTGGGTCTGATTTATTCCCAGCTTTAAAGAGAGGCATCACCTTGCTGTGCTTCATCAAGTCAGGGAACACGCCACTTTTAATACAATTATTAAAAACTAATGCTAGTTGAGGGGCAATGATGTCAATTACTGGTTTTATAACTTTTGTGGACATACCCCAGAGATCAGTTGTACTTTTAATATTAAGTAAATTAAATGCCTTGATAATGTCTGAGTCTATTTCTTTGAAAATAAAATTTACATCACATTCCTTCACATTATCTCTTATCTATATTTTTTAACCAATGTTCTGTTACGCATATAATGTCAATTTTAAATTCATTTAAAAATAACTCAAGTTCTAATTCTTTCCCTATTATGCCTTGTAAATTTTGATGCACCAAGTTTATATTAAAATTACAGTTTTTCCCAGAGTTCTTACTAGGCCCTTCGTAGGAGGCATCAGTATAAACATTTCCAGCTAAGAAATTGCTAGAGTGAGCCTCTGTTGTCCTATAATCTAATTTAAATTATTTGGAACATATTCCAAGTTTTTACTAATAAAATTGTCAGTATTAATGCACTGCTCAATAAAAGCAGTGGTCGGCTTAGCCAATTTTTTGGCTTGTCTTAAAACTAAAAAATTATATAGCCATTTAGCTAAATGTCGTGTAAAAAATTTAGATAAGTAATACTTATCATATGTTAGATTATTTAACCTAGAGATAAAAATATTATTAAAGTCAACCACATCGATTTGTGGTAAAGTTTTATTTAAAACTAAACAATTTTGATTAGTAGCACTACACAGTAGGCTGTTCAATTTAAACCTAATATAATTTTCTTTAGTCTCGTGCGGCAGTTTATTATTTGATAATTTTATGTAAGGAAAGGTAAACAATAAGATTTTTTAAATATTTTCTTTGTTACTTAATGTGTCTATATAATCTAACATCTGTTTTTTGCTTATCTTTCCTCTTCTCCCGACTAGTATAACTAAAGTTGTATTGGGGCAACAAGTAGAATTGATTGCCCGGCTAATGATTTGTTCAAATGATGCCCCCGGCAAACAAGTGCTAGTAACTTGTTGTCCCAAACACAATTTATTTAGATACACACCAAGTCCATGGCCTATTTCATCACAGAAAATGCTAATGAAACCAAACTCTGGGGTATGTGTCTGTGTCTTATTATAATATTTTGAGGATGCAGTACAAGCCTTCGACTCTGAACAGATAACTGACTTATTAATATCGTACTGAGAATTATTGATATTTTTGTGGCAATTACAATTGTTATAAAAAGAATTTACACGGTCCTCATTTATACCATCCAATTTCAATTAGGTCATCCATAGCTGATATATGTGCAGAAATTTCTTTCTGCGCTAATTCATACTTTTGTTGAATAAGTGGACACACAAAAGACATATTCATTACGCGTTATATTACTGAATATTTTAATTATTTTTCTACGTAGAATTTGTAGACAAAATTTGTAGAATTTGCAGACAAAATTTTAGAAAAATTTATCAGCGCATTTTGAAGATATCAACTATTATGTTGGGTCCCTCAGTTCACACACTGGTGTTTCAGAAAAACTAAATTATCTATTAAACGAGAAAAATATCAGAAAGTATAGTAATAGTTAAATTTTTTTAGAAGTTTTTTTCTCTTGAATTAGCAGATAAAATATTTGATTTCTTGCTTCCTAGCTGAGATAATGTAAATTTTATGATACTATGAAAATATGAAGATTAGGATTACCACACAACAGGCAAAATAAGGACAGCACCAAAGATTATAATATAATATTATGACTGCATCTAATATTTATTATATTTTTAATTATAAATATTTATTATATTACTAATTACGAATTTACGCACATTTATATTAATAATAATTATTAATATTTTTTACATGAAGTCAAGTTACTAAAAAAGGAAGTATGTAACTCAAACGATTGGACAGATTTTGACGATCTTGGTGGCAGGGAACAAAAAGTTTTCTGTGTTCCTGGGTCATGGATGTGTATAAAATAATAGCTCCCCACACCGATTTCGGTGACGGTGGCCGGTTTCATTGAAACCAGCCAGTTACGCAGGAGTAATTTTATAGTGCCCAAGTGTATGCGCAGTACACAAGAGCACTCCCTGTTCCTTTACTCTCGTAACCCAGTGGGACGGATAACCGACACGACTGGTGAGAGATAAGGCGTAGTTCCTACTTTTTACAAGCCCATCCGACGCATGGATCATCTTTCTTGTCAGAAAATCAGGTGATCAGCCTGCATTATCCTAACTAAACTTGGAAAGAACATTTTTGTTGTTGTTCCAATGCGGGAATCGAATCCACGAACTCCGAGTCGAGAGCCAAGCTCTAAACCACTGGACCACAGAGGCTGTTCATTTATGTGTATTAAATATGTGTATTATATAATAAAAATCTTATATGTATAGTATAAAAGTATTAAATATATTTCCGTTGTCTGGTACCTGTAACACAGCTGGTTCTTCGAGAACTTACCACGGGACCAGATTTACGTGGTGTAAAAGCGTCCATAGATATTATGTTATTATTATTTTGAAGACTACTTTGATGAATTGGGTGTCCCAGTCTTAATTAAAACAATTTTGTAATTTCAATAGCTAATTTATAATTGACTAGCTGTTGCTCGCGGCTCCGCCCGCGTAAGTATAGTATCCCTCGGGAACATTACTTTTTTGGGGATAAAAAGTAGCCTATGTTTTAATCCAGAGTCTAAACTACTACCATACCGAATTTCATCGAAATCCGTTCAGTAGTAACATCCACGCTTTCACATTTATAATATTAAGTAACGATTCGACCATTGAGACACTGACTGAATGGCCGAAGGATACCAGTTACACTTTGTTGAAAGCTATCTTAATATTGCCCTTTGGGGTTTTCTCCACAGTAGGTACCTTTTATACAAAATAAAAACCTTTTTTCTAATTAATAAATCACTTTTTTGTACATAATTTCAAATTAATAACTTTTCAGTAAATACATATGGGACCGTTCAAGTATTACGTAAGCACCATAGTGTCTGCTTTTTTGTTATCATATTTTGTAGATGGTGATTATGACATTAGAAGTTTACACGGGTTAATTTTAGCCGTGCGGCTAGTCGCTTCACAAATCGCCTTGTCATTTTTGTTGGAAAATCGCCTACCGGCTTAAATGAAATAAATCAATAGAGAAAAACAGATTACATTAATCGCAAAATGCATATTATATTATTAATGTTTACGTAAGCACGGAGGTGGTACAAATTTTGGTTACTTTTGCTGACAAGGACGACAGGGAGATAGTTGTATAGTGTACTAATCTCAGAGGCCCAGTTCTCGTAACAAATCCGTAAATATAAATATCAAATATCATCTATATACATAATTACATATAAGGAGTTGGCAAGAACGGACAGAGAAAAGGGCGGGCAGAGCGAATTAAACCACAAATAGTTAATAATTGGTATAAGAGTTGCTTGTAGTACTGTGAACCCGTAAAATAGTGAAAAGCTGTGAAACCGCGAGCAAAATGTAAATTTAATAAGGTATAACATTCACAATATATTAGATACTGTCCTCATTTTGCTTCTTGTGTGGTAACCCTACTCTGTATTTTCATAGAATCAAAAAATTAACATTATCTCAGTTAAGAAGCAAGAAATTAAATATTTTATGTGCTAATTCAAGAGAAAAAAACTTTTACAAAGTTTTAAGTACAGTAGACTTTCTGATATTTTTCTCGTTTAATAGATAATTGAGTTTTTCTTATACACCAGTGTGTGAACTGAGAGACCCAACATAATGGTTGATATCTTCAAAATGCGCCGATAGATTTTACTGAAGTTTTGTCTACAAATTCTACAAATTATGTATAAAATTCTACGTAGAAAAATAATAAAAAAAAGTCAGTAATATAACGCGAAATGAATATGTCACTTTTGTGTGAACTGAGAGACCACACTTCGGTGGTTATAGATTTTTTATTACTGATGTATTTGATAAATTTGTAAAAACTTTTACAAAAGTTCTACTAAAATTCTGTAGTGAGAAAACCATAATTTTCCACATTCTTTTCGAGATCTAGAAAATAGCGGTGTGTGAACTGAGGGACCACACTCTGATGACTATCCTTTTACAAATTCCCAGACTTGTTCTACAATTTTTTTTAGACTTATGTTGGGGAAGTTCATGTAGGTCCCCAGTCCACACGTACACCATACATTTCGTAGCAACTTACTAGCGTGTGACGTCACCTACTAGTACGACTTTTATACGGGGTGTTTTCTACTCGCATAAGTGCTTCGAACATCCGCAATCTCTTTGAAAATTTAGATTTTTAGTATTCCTACTATTCCTTTTGTAAACTGTCTTATTTTTCAGAGCACTATTCATTTGTAATAAAAAAATACAGGAAAATACCGTATTATGATTCCAGTAAGTACTTGATTAATTGATGCAATGAATTTTTTCAAGTGTGCAAGTTTAATTTAATATCAATTACACTTTTAATCGATTCGGATTGGACCAAAATTCAGTTTCGATGCTTTTTTTACCTTGGAATGCAGTATTTTCATATAGTGGTGAAAATAAAATATGTAAAGAAATAAAGGTTTTGCAGATGGAATGAACTCGATTTTATTAATGTACCATATATTTTGATTAACATTTAGTATTGGACATTAAAATTGCATGGTTACAGTAAAATAGGAACCTTAATTACCGAATCTATTAAATATTTCAAAGAAAATTTATTCCAAAAATAAAAGCAATTCAAAACGAACTTGTATAAATGATGTTAAAACAATTCTCAAAATAATGAAACATGGTAAAGGAATACAGGATTTAATAGGGACCTGCTTTAAAAAAAATAATGAGCTTAAAATGAAATGTAATTTTATTATTTCCACGTGTCCACTGTGTCAAGTTAGTGTCAACTGCTCTGTGGGTAGGTCTTCTGTAAAGAAAATTTGAAATAATGTAACTTCAATATTTTTAGAGAAATTAAGGTTCCGATCGGGAGTGGAGCGCTCATTATCACATCAATAACAATACAAATAGGATATTTCATTATATTTATTTACCGTATTACAAAACAGTTACCATATTATGTACAAATGGAAAAAAGTTTACAAATACATTATTTCCTTCTAGAGCTCTTGTGATTGAAATAGCCTCTCCAGAACCCGATGAGACCTCTCTGCAAATAGCAGAGAGGTCTACGCGGAATGGGGGCCATCCGGCCTTGCCGGGACTATGACTATGTTAATTAAACTTATAATGATACGTCTACTATAGTATAAAGTATTCATTAAACTAAAACAAATATTGATCCAAATTAAAGTTCCAATAAAAATTCAGCACAGCGATTCTTAGGAGTCTGCTCCTAATACTCACACCATATAAATAACGCAATAGAATGCAGGACACAAAATGTAAATTGGAATAGGCTAACTTCTTAAATGAGGTTAGCCACATCACTGGGCATTTCAGTAATAGTTGTATGGTAAAAGTCTTCAATATCCTTCAATGCTCTCTTATCAGCTTCAGTCACAAAGTTGATAGCAATTCCTTTACGTCCAAATCGACCACCTCTTCCAATTCTGCAATGAACAAAAATAAATATGACAAAGCTTGATAATATCATTACTTGTCCAATATAATGGACAGCTATTATGTATTGAATATTGTCAATCCACTGCTCTTCATAATAACCTTACCTGTGAATGTAATTTTCCCGGTTAGTGGGAAGGTCGTAGTTGATGACACAAGATACTTGTTGCACATCAATACCACGAGCCAGCAAGTCAGTGGTGATCAAAACTCTGGACGATCCTGTACGGAACTGCCTCATAATAACTTCACGTTCACGTTGATCCATATCACCGTGCATAGCTGACACCGTGAAGTCACGGTTGTGCATCGATTCAGTAAGCCAATCGACCTGTAACCACAACATATAATTCCTATAGGCAACTGATTTATAAATCTGAGCAATTGAGAATTCAATTTTTATGATGGGACAAAATCCTATTTACCTTACGACGGGTGTTGCAGAAGATAACAGCCTGGGCAATCGAGAGTGTGTCATACAAGTCACATAGAGTATCCAATTTCCACTCTTCTTGTTCAATGGAGATAAAGAATTGTTTAATACCTTCCAAGGTTAGCTGAAAACAGACTCTCAATTAACACATTTGAACATTAGCTAGACAATGTTTTTAATATTTTTTAAAAATTTAATTAAACCAGACTGAGCTTTAAACAACACTTAAATTAAATTACAAAAAAATTCGTACTGCAAATTAAAAATAGTAAAAATTGATTTTATTATATATACAATATTTTGAGATTTATTTATCACTATAATAATCACAAGTACTCATTGCAATAATGAAAGTCACTATGGATTCACTAATGGCCCGTTTCTATTGAAATACCTACCTATCTACCATTAATTTAAAAAAACTATTTGTTACAAACATCAAATTTGTCTGGCAAAAAAATGTCAAATGATTGAATGACTACGTTTTTAACAAATACTTATATAAAGATAAGTTATTGAAACAGGCCATTAGATTATGAAAAAATATATTATACAAAATTGAAAATATACCTCTTCCTTTTGCACAAGAATGCGAATAGGGTCTCTCATGAAGCACCTTGAAACTTCTAATACATCATCAGGCATTGTAGCAGACAGCAAAATGACTTGCACATCTGCTGACAGCATTTTGAATACATCATGGATTTGATCTTTGAATCTAAAATATATTTGATATTAAGATTACCTTTTTATCTTTGTATGTTGCACATTGCACACAAGTAATATCTATATTAACATAATATTTAGTTTTTTGTTTACATTATAAAAGTTATTCTATTATAGTTTATTATTTTGCAGTGCTGCTTTTTTGACCAAGAAACTTTACAAAAACATACCCTCTAGACAACATTTCATCAGCTTCATCTAGTACAAACAATTTAATTGTATTAGCACGGAGAGCACGCCTTGTAATCATATCATATACACGCCCCGGTGTACCCACCACAACATGTACACCACTCTCCAATTGACGCATATCCTCACGTACATTCGTTCCACCAATACATGCATGGCATTTAGCATTCAAGTGGTCACCGAGGGCTATCACGACCTACAAAGTAAAAAAATTGTTAAATTCGATTGTTATAAAACAAAGTTAAAGTATACATAATATGAATTATTAACATACCTTTTGAATTTGTTGAGCCAACTCCCTAGTTGGTGCTAAAATAAGAGCTTGGCATTCGCGAACAGTAGTGTCTATTTGTTGAAGAATTGAGATTGAGAATGTAGCAGTTTTGCCAGTCCCAGACTGGGCTTGAGCTATTACATCGCGACCCAATATGCATGGCATAATAGCGCGCTGTTGTATGGCAGATGGCTTTTCGAAACCATAAGCATAAATTCCTCTCAACAATTCCTCTTTTAACTTCATGTCATCGAAGCTTTCCGTGACTTCATGCCAATTTGTATCGAGAGTACCGCCAGGCTCCATTCCCTGGGGTCCGTCATAGACTGGTTCTTTGCTTGGCCCATTCTTCGAATCTTCCGGCCAATCTTCTGATCTGCAATCAGTAAAATAATCAGTTAATGCAAAATTAATTTGATACGCCTTCGATGTGAATAAGCAAAAATGGTTAAGGGTCTGTCAAACTATTAATCATAAGTATCGCCTAACAATGAATACTTCAATATTAAGCCTGGGTATCATATTTTGAACGTAGAATATATTTCTTTCAGCATATATCAATTTGCCGACATTAAAAAACACGTGCACAGAGCCGGATTAGTAATACTCTGCTTACCAGCGCCATGTTGGCAATCGGTGCCCCTTGCTATTTATTAATTTATTTTCTGAATGTAATGTAATAAACTTTAATAACATTTTCACAATAATTCGTTCACGAGTTATCGTAGACTCAGGAACATTTCATATAAATTATGCTAATACAAGAGAAAAATAAAACTTACCTTCTTTCTGGAGAATACGACATGTTCCAATCGCGGTAGCTGAACGGAAAAGAACTAGCAAGGTCAAGTTAAGTTTAGTGATGGCTTTTTACACTATGGTGAAAGAATTTGCGATGACAATTTACTGAACACAATTTACAGAATATTAGAATATTTTACTTGAATTATTGAAAGCCGATAATTTTTATAAGTTAACTTCTACTTGAAAATATAAGTAAAAATGAAAATTAAGAATGTAAACGACGGAAGTATGTTTGACAATTTATACATTTTTAAATTATAACCTCCAATGAATTGTTGAGATAGACTTATATACGTTCAAAGAGAAGGAAAGAGATAAAAGAAATCTACTAATTCCATGCATCCTTTAACTAAAATAAATGTTTTTGTATTCCAAATATATTTATAAATATCGTACGTATTACCGTAATACGATTTCTACAAATAAAGTGTAATTATTATGCTATCAAATTGATCAAACAAAATAATCCTCAGGATTTAAAGCTTTAAGACGCATCGTACACGGTCAAAAACCATTTTGAGTCGCCTTTTTAATCTATGGGTATTAAGCCATAGATTAAAAAGCGTCTCCGTCGAAACAGTTGAAACACCGTAGGCGCTTTACTCACGGTCCAGCCTGCAAATCCAATGCCGTGGCAAGGCCGGTATTCTAGGTAAAAATTATGTAAGCCTGCAAATCCAATGCCGCGGCAATGCCGGACTTCTAGGTACAAATTATGTAAGCGCCTTACTCACTCTCCAGCCTCCAAATCCAGCATTGGTACTAATGGCCATCATTAGTGTCAAAATTGTCAATCATTTATAATATTTGCCTACAGATCTACTTCAAAGCCGCGTCCAAAACGCTCTCATGCCGATGACATGGGAGCGTTTTCCGGTCCGATAGCGTCTTTCGTATCGCGTAATATGAAAATGCTATAAGGGTCATCCTCACGGCCCAATCTGCAAATCCAGCAGCCAGTCAATTGGCTGTCAAAGTGGCAATCATTTTTATTTTTGCCAATTACTCCACTTTCATATAATATTTTCTAATTGATTAGGTCCGATATTCGACATCGCGCCAACATTTTGTGTATAAATGACAAACACATGTATATGTTGCGATATAAGATATTATAATCGCGTAATGTGAAAACGCTCTAAGATACCTTTTTACGCGCAGCAAAGAAGAAAAAAACTTGTAAATTCATCAGCCTGTCAATTATAGTGACAAATTGAAGTGGTGTACCATCTTTGGATAATTTCATATTATACTATACTTGCCTTTCTCATGTTTATACAAAAGCGATATCGTATCGCGTAATGTGATGACGCCCTTAATAATAGCAAAATCTACTGGCGTTTTCGGCATCTAAAATTGCCCCGGGGTAGGGCAGTCGAATGTGTATGGAAATAGCCAAAATTCAGTAAATCCTGTATATGTCTAACAAACCGTTCAAACGAGCTTTGTAAACGATCAAATTGGTCTGACTCAAACCAAAATTTACGTGTTTGAGTCATACCGTTTGATCGTCTCGGGGCTCATAACTACCTTTCCCCAGTCAGCGCCAGATGGAAAAAACAAAATAATATTTTTTTTATCTGTACTACATAGCAAAATGATGAAGATTTTTATCTGAATGTTGGCAGCATACAACATTGAACTTCCTGTTTTCGCCAATTTTGTCTATGAGAACGCTGCCATTTTGAAACGGCAGTGCTTTTAGTTCGTGTGGAGCGTTAGCTCGTTGCGAGGCTGTAGATTGTGGATTAGTCAAGTTAAGTTTGTTTTATTAGAACTCAATCACAATGAGCTGGCAAGATTATGTCGATAAACAGTTAATTGCATCCCGATGTGTAACAAAGGCAGCAATTGCCGGTCACGACGGAAATGTATGGGCCAAATCAGAAGGCTTTGATGTAAGTTGAGAGAATAAATTATGCGTGTTAAGTGTTAATTTTTACTTTTGCATTTAATGTGTTGATGTGTTAAAAGTGTACGTAACGTGAAAACACAATGTAGATTGGAACTGAGTGGGTGACGAATTCGGCAAGTTGACAAGATGGCGACATGTGGTAGCAACCAATTCGAATAAGAAAAAATGTATTCCTACTTATTACATTTTTCTTTACATCTAAAACATGTTTTAAAATTTAAGTAATTTGTTTTAAAGTCCTTTAAATAGCAATGTTTGTTACAACCTCCATAATATTTTTGCAATTTGTAGTCGCCGGCCGGTGTTACAAAAATTTTGCAAATACTTAATACTAATGCATTATACGACCCCATAATGTTTAAAAAGTCTTAATTCAGGTACCAGCATAGATAGTTATTTATATATGGTCAGTATATTCACATAAGTTAAATGTCCCCAATTTTGCACGAACTATGGAAAAAAGAAATTGGGAGTAGGTATGAATTTTTCCTTGTAGTATGAATAACAGTAATGATTATAATATAAGTTATCATAATATGATGACTCTAGCAATATGCTCCTCTTACAGATTTTTTTTTAACTGAATCTAAAGCTATCGATAATCATAAGTTAAATGTTACAACTAAGTATCTTGGAAGACAACAAACTCATTAAATTGCATAAAAAAACTCGGTGGCAAAGAGCCAATATTATATTAATAAGTAGGTAGGTAACAAGAGACTGCCAAGGAGAGTATCACAATTTTTTATAATGGAAATTAAAGAAATCGACCATTACTGTTAGTTTTAAGTGATTAGCTTACTAGTCGCAACAAACTAGTAACAACCAAGAACTATTAAGATTCTAATAAGTGTTACATAACCTGTATCAGTAAAACCATGTGTACCAATTTTAGACCCAAATCCAGGAATAATAAGATGTGAGAAGAAATGCGGTACAGGAGGTCTGTCAGTGACCATACCATTAATATGGCTACCATACCTTTAATAACGAGGTCTACTGCTAAACATCAATAAGCTTTAACAATATATTTAGGGAGTAAGTCACACTTAATCAGAGTTTTTAAATAAGTTTTTTAATCTGTAACTGTATGTTGGACCTCGAACACCTGAAATTAATAACATATCTAATGTCTTAGGTTGACTTCAATCTTAGATTATCAAACAAAAATTGACGTAAATTGACATGAAGTTAATCCTAGGATTGTTAAAATGTATTGAAATCTTGATCTCAGAAAGCTAAAATGAGATTAAGATTTATTATTAATTTCGGGCGTTAGGCACAAACAATGAAAACAAGAGTTGGGTGTATAATGTAAGATTAATTTAAATTAAATTAAAGGACTGGCGAAAACTGCCCGATTTTCTATCAAGAGCAGCCATGTTTTAAACATATGTGGTTGTATAACACTTAAAATGTATCAGAGAAAATATATTTAAATATATCAGAGAATTCATGTGCAAAATACTTACTTATCTGTGGTAATCGTTGTTATCATATCTATATAGTCTATAGTTATCATGCTGTAAATTATCAATTTGATTTTTATTGGAGTATAAAGTTATTTTCTTTTTCTATAGTTCAACATTTTAGTCTAGTACTAAAATGTTGAATATTGTTGAAATGTTGAAATGTTGTAGAAAAAGAAAATAACTTTATACTTTTATTCAACATTTTAGTACTAGTTTTATGAAAAAAAAGAAAAATTTGGGATGTGAAATAGATTCCTCTATTGTCTATATTATTTATGTTTATACCAAGAAAAATAATTATTATGTTTTTGGTTTCCATAATGTGAAAGTGACATCTATCATTTATCTGTTAGCATATTGTGTTTCCAAACAAACTTGTTATTAAATTCATTATGTAATGTATATAATGTACATAATTAATAGATGTCGCTTTTCCGAAAACCACCACTAGTACATTAATAATATATATTCTTTGCCACTAAGGCAATTTATTGAACAATAGGTTACATTATATTTAATCAATTATCTTTTATCCCCC
Organism: Phengaris alcon alcon; assembly: GCA_037179445.1. Classification (NCBI taxonomy): domain Eukaryota; kingdom Metazoa; phylum Arthropoda; class Insecta; order Lepidoptera; family Lycaenidae; genus Phengaris; species Phengaris alcon. Next base: position 499,995 of record JAYRCH010000225.1, read on the forward strand.
GAGTTTGATGTATAATATTATTCTTTTTTTGTTATGTTAATAAAGTTATGTTCTTATGTTCATAAAGTACAACTTACAATAAATATTTTTTTGGCCACATATTTTAATTACCAGGCAGTAAATGTATGGCGACTTGTCGATCTTCTTTTCGAATGTAGTGAGAGTAGTAACTTTATTTGTCCCACACCAACAGAAAAAGTAACAAATTTCCTCTTGTTTCTTAAGAGTATAATTTGTACCAAAAGCTAAATAAATGAAAGTTTTTCCTATAACACTGTGTTGCAACTCTTTAGTTAGATATTTTAACCATCATAATCTTGTGAAATTCCCTCTTTGGTTTAAACTAATTTAATTTTTTACAAACGAGTCTTTTATCTTTACACAGTTAATATGAAGTACAGGTTGTGGTGTGGTCGAAATAAGCCCATATTAATTGATATAATTTTTAAGTTCTATTTGACCTGATGCCTCTTAGATTGAGAAAATAAAAATTTTAATGTTCTGACAGTCAAACTATCAAACTCATTGTAGTGTGTGTTAATAATCTGAGATTGTGTGTGTTGTTGTTATTTTTATTAATTTTACGTATTTTATTTTTATTATTTTATGTATTAGGTATTTAAAAAAAAAATAGCTTCCACACCTTCCTCCACGTAGACTTTAGCTGTGCCAAATATAAAACTCCGTTTCCACAATTCTCGTAAAACTACTGATTTTTTTTTGCTTCATGTATTAATATATAATAATTATCTCATGTTTCAAAACATTGATAAACAATGATTGATAACATAGAGGAAGTGTGAAACAAACTTCTCACTTGTTAATTTATGTACTTTCTTGTTGCTGGTAATTATGAGATAAGTCACATTTATTTTTAGTATTGATGTGCTAGAATGGTCATAATTTTTTGTAATTTCTAGCCATTGTTTTGTATCATTGAAACAAAGCGTAACAAAAACTATAGCAAAGTTAAATAAATACAAGTGCTTTAAATATTATTTTGCCGTTTTTGACCATGAATTTAATTAATTTTGTAGTACCTATTTTTATTCACAATTCCTTTATGTCTACTCAATGAGGGTTTTTTAATTCGTGACATCTGATGGCTTTGTGACACGACAAGGACTGTCGGGCTACCAAGCCTGGTGACAGAAAGAGAATCGAAAATTCTTATTGACCATTTTTATATACCACTTATGCCACCAGATGACGCTTTGTGTGCGTTGGGTCTGCCCCCTAGCGGCAGAAAAAATATCAAACACCCTCATGTTACATTTATAAGCAAACAGTTTTAAGTAATTTTTAAAATCTTTTTCGGTATGACTCATTTGAATAGTGAAAATATACTGAGAGCAAGTTCTACAAATGAAATAAACATTTTGTATTTATATTATTACAGCAAATTGTTGTAAATATGGTCATATTTTGATGATGATTATTTATTATTATTTATAAATTTAATTTTCTTGGAACTTATCTATTGAAACTGTTGTTGTCAGATATCAAAAGAAGAGGTAGCAAAAATAGTGGCCGGCTTTGAAAATGAATCACTCCTCACAAGTGGAGGTGTGACGATAGCGGGATCACGGTACATCTACCTTAGTGGTACGGACCGCATAATACGTGCAAAACTCGGCAAAGTTGGTGTGCACTGCATGAAGACGCAACAAGGTATGTACATATTCTTAAGTTGCTGACTTAGACTACACATTAGCACAGTATTTAGTCTTTATCAAAGATAAGCTCAAAATTCATCATCATCATTCATCATTGTATTTCTGTGATAAATTGACTGAGCCATACAAATTGCAATTCTCCAGCTCAAAAAGAACTCGACAAAAGGATGGCACTTAATATTGCTTTAACATAGTGCCATGATTCTTTTTTATGAGGTTAATATAAGTTAATTTTTGTATATCATATGTATAACATAAGTTAATTTTTGTTGTAGCGGTTGTTATATCGCTGTATGAAGAACCCATCCAACCCCAGCAGGCGGCATCAGTAGTGGAGAAGCTAGGAGACTATTTAGTAAACTGTGGTTATTAAAGGTAAGTTCTATCTATAGCTTTTTAGGAAAAAATCTTGCAATATAATTACTAAATTGGTGTTTTCATGTGTCTCAGATAGTTTTCTCAGCTTCTTAATACTGAAAGTAATAAAATTTTGTAGTTAAATGACTAGGATATTCAAAATTTGAAACTATGAAAACCTTTTTTTATATCCAGCATTACTCGTATAGTGTGAGATATTTTTGTAAACAGCATAGTGAAAAATATGTGTTTTGTCCACAGATCGAAACGCGCCGTGATCTTAAGAATAAGATATTTTTTCCACAGGGAAATAAGTAACTGCATTTTGTATATTCTATAAAAGTGATAAGGACCGATAATTTTTTTGATATTTGATGAATTATCACGTCATCAGTGTCTGATGCGTTAACCATTCACAGATGTAATTACTTTGCTGATTTTGGAATATTTTTTATATGCTCACCTACTTCGGGAAGTAATTGTTTCTGTAAAATGGTTGGAATTTTGTATTTTAATAAAAAATTGCTTGTATCGACCTTCGCAACAGAGCATATTCCGCTATGCTTGGTGGTCTTCGAAGCATGATGTATAGAGATTTTTTTAAGATTTCTTTTCAAGCACTGACACCTCAAAATGAAGTAAATATTTCGCGTAACGAAAATTAACTGTGGAATATACAAATCATGAATTCACAACGCGCGTACAGCTGCTTGATAAGAAATATAGTTGTAACCACGTAATGAAATTACTGTAATGATATAAAACAATTATATAATTTGTAATTACAAATAAGCATTTGTGTAAGGGCTTGTTACAAATGAGAGACACTGTAACCCGAGTAAAACATTTCAATGTTAAATCAAATCTCTAGTCCCACTGGTACCATCGTGCGATTAAACCTGGCAAGCGCGCGCGGGCGCGGCGCGTGCGGCGACTCGCTCGATGCACGTACTGCGCTCTGCCACGAATTCGCTATGCTTCCGTATTTTTTTATGCCGCATTTTTTCGTGTAGTAAATATTAAACAAAACATTGTTTTTTTGTTCTATGTATTAGCTGCAGAAAGTAAAGCGCTCAATTATAATCCTGTATCCTCAAACAAGGCTTGCAGTAATCGAAGGGTGCATATTGTTTATATTTGATATTACTACTATAGCTTTGTACATTGTTTCTGATAAGCGATGGGAACTGTGTCTATCTAATAATAAATGATTTGTATTATATGACATGTTTTTGTTGCTCACCTGTGACACCGCATCCTCTGTTGGAAATCAAATAAAAGTCTAGAATGCTAATGAACATAATTTTATTTCCTTTGACAAAATCTACAATAATAAGAATTAAGTACACTCAAATACAAGGATTGGTATAAAATGTTAAAACTGGTAGCCTATAAAGTGATTTTGGTTCTTGAATAATATACCACACAAATATAATTGTACATTTCTAATGCTAAGTAAAAATATGGATAGAATTATTTGTTTCTTAATGTAAATTTAAAAAAGAAGAAAGCAAAATTTATAGAAAATTTGTTAAACGCATGAAAAGTCACTACGAGGTTATCTACATTTCTACATGCCTATATCCTTATAATAAAAACAATTACTTATAGGCATTTACCGTCAATATAAATTAAATATTATATAAATCAATAATAGCATTTGTACAAAAGGAAACGGACTATAACAGTTATCAAAAGCGTTTTTCCTCTGACCTCTGTTAGGAATTACAGGAAACATAATATTTTAACATACTGAAAGCCACAATCACGCACGTTACACATTTCTATCTCATTTGCCCAACAATAAAATGTTCCGAAATCCGAGTCGAATAAAATTATCGAATCGTACGGTATAGTAACATTATCTATAAAATTACATTGGCCTATAACAATACTTTTGATTCTCTCATCCCTAATGCAATACTTAATTAGGGTAGCGATTTTAAAGTCAAATCATGGGACATTGAGGGGCTTGGTCATGGGTGCTCCAACGAGTAGTGGCGAGATTTCTTCCAAAGACTTCTAAAGAAACCTTTACGTTTTTGTCCTGCATGTTCCTCGCCTGTTGACAAAAATAAAATTATTAAATACCAAAGCGTATTCCAATCATGTACGTTTACATAAAAAGTGAATAAAATAAACTTAGGATAAACGTAAAATAAGTCGATAGGCATCGAGAAACGTTAGTAGAGCGTCCAGGAATAGACGCTTGCAAGTTATTCCAGCGCGCCCCAAATACCACACCTTGCCTAAAATAGCCCCGACGCTGGACATTTAACTCTTGGAGTAAATAACTAATAACACATTGTCATCAAAATATAAGTAAATTAATTATGTTATAATTTATAAACATTGATAAAAAATGGAGTAATAATATTATTATGTTTAAATAAATACAAAATAAGACGTTCAAGACGTATTAGTTATCAGTTACTATAACAGCCTCCGTGGTCTAGTGGTTTAGAGCTTGGCTCTCGACTCGGAGGTCGTGGGTTCGATTCCCGCATTGGAACAACAAAAAATCTTGTTTCCAAGTTTGGTTAGGACAATGCAGGTTGATCACCTGATTGTCTGACAAGAAAGATCTATGCGTCGGATGGGCATGTAAAAAGTCGGACCTGCGCCTGATATCTCACCAGTCGTGTCGGTTATTCGTCCCACTGGGTTACGAGAGTAAAGGAAGAGAGAGTGCTCTTGTGTACTGCGTACACACTTGGGCACTATAAAATAACTCCTGCGTAGCTGGCCTGTTTTCAATTAAACCGGCCACCGTCACTGAAATCAGTGTGGGGAGCTATTACTATGCTATTACTATTATGTGCAAATTCGTTGACCACGTAGTTGTATCTCTAAACAATTATAAAAAGTCTGAATATTAGTCTGCGATCTACGGATTGCAGTTTGTTTAAAAATAGCATGCGCCGAGGAGGTCTCTAATTCAAGTTCATTGGCTAGCACCCCGCAAAGCTACACTAATTAGGATGGATATTGGATACTGACTACTCGGTAGCGAGTACCGTGTACCTTATTAACATTGTGAATAGTTAAAACCATCAAGGGCCACCAACCATTCAATTTTAACTAACTTTTTTTCTATATATAAACGACTTGTATATACGACCTCTGTGGCTCAGTGGTTACCGTGCTGGCGCTTCAAGCCGGAGGTCGCGGGTTCGAATCCTGTCGGGGATCAAAAAGTTTTCTGTGTTCCTGGGTCATGGATGTGTATCATATAATAAATCTTAAATATACATATGTATAGTATAAAAAAATATTAAATATATTTCCCTGGTCTGGTACCCGTAACACAAGTTCTTCGAGAACTTACCACGGGACCAGATTGACGTGGTGTGAAAGCGTCCATACATATATAAGTAGAATATAGTTTACTGTGTTCGGCCATTCACCTCTACTTTAAGATGAGCCAAAATATGCTCTGCGATGGTTAATAAGGGCTTTTGTCACAAAACTAGGCTGATAATATGTGTTGAGCAACCCGTTACCTCGACAATTTAATTTAAAATTGATTTCTTGGAACTACTTAGCCCTCGGGCGCGCGTAACGATGATTAAGATTGAGCGGAAGGAAAATGTCTAATGATGAGTAATACTTATAACTCATAATTAGGCATTTTCATGAATTATATTCAACATCGAATGTTAACGGTCATTTTTGGGTACAATGGTGTTACACTCGAAATACAAAATCGGGTCACGATGATAGCAATGGGGAAGTGTGAAGGGTCTGCGTGGGGGTCGCGTGGGCGGCGCGGGATGCAGGGTGCAATGGTTCGACGACACGGTGAAGGGCAGCGAGGTCGGCCGGCGGGCGGCGCGCCGGTGCGTTCGCTTTCGTCGGCGCGCGTCGCGCACGGCCGCGCACCGCTCCGTATTGATCGCAGCCTCCGCTCTGGCTACAGAGACTGCCTTCTCTATTCTCCTCAAATATTCACGCATTACAGAAATATTCATACACGTACAATGCACTGTTTACTCTGTCATCTAATCCAGGTACCGATTCTTATAAAATTGTAGATACACTATAATTTTTTACTCGTATCATAAGAAATTAATAGGAAAGTATGGAATGTGGGCACAGAATTGAGTAGTCATCAAATTTACATAATGACACGTACCTACCTACTTTATATTATACCTATTTATACGCTATCAATAGATGGATATTATTGGCATTTAGCCCAAGTTCGCCCATTAAAGATATGCCTCCCGTATCATGAATGAATCGAACATACACTTGAATCTACCCTTGATCGACCTGAACAGGCTGCTCGTTCTATAAACTGGGCATTGGACACACCTTGTTTTTAGACTTTCTTTGATATCGTCAAGTTGAATATCGAACCATATACAATATAGATAGCTGAAAATGAGCTGTAATTAAAATTCAATGCAAACGAACCTTATTTACCGCTGCTAAAAGTTAAAACACCCCAAGTCCCAACAAGTGAACAACAGGTACTTACCATGAATGCAACCGTCGGTGTTTTACTCGGGAAAAGCCAAGCATTAAACTTGAATACTCGTCAGTTAGGTTAATATGTAGGTACTAGATATACCTATATTACCTACTTGGTATAAACTTACTACGTAGAAGATTGAAGGTCTTCAAATTAAATTTGTATGTGCTAACGCTTATTATTACTCAAACTGATGACTCAACCTTAATTCTCAGATTTTTTACGTGTAAGTAAATAAAAAAAATACTGTTTTCCCGAAGCACGTTTCTTAATAATAAAGTTTATTAAGAAACGATGCATTCCGATAAAATTGATACAAAATTCCAAAGTAGTTTCAATTCCCCCGCATCTAAAGTGGAGTCGTCAGATATGTAGGTAGGTATCGGACACCCGTTTTAATCTGCGGTCGATCAATACCGTGTTTTTCCAAACGCGACCTCCATCCAAGAACACGTTTTACGACCTTCATTTTCATGATTTTACTATGAACCCTTAAAAACTTGCAACTTTGTGGGACGGTGCAGGTTATGGGCGCAGCAGGAACTGGCGATAGTGCGTGGTTTATGGTCCCCGCGGTAGTCCACTTTTATACGATGCTACTGATTACTCTACAACGGTCTACATTTACAGCAGCTAATAGTCGACTCGTATTAGTTTTACGTCTCGAAAGTTATAAAAAGTAGAGGTAATTTATTGTGCAAGTTTTTGTAATTGCCACGCTTGGCAGGCTGAATTTCAATTTGAGATTTACTGCAACTTTATTTGTTCGGAGCTAGTATCGGAGTGATAGTAAATCGCATTATATTCAATTTTTATCGTAATGTTATGAAGCTTTCGCAGGAAAGTAATAAATTATGAGAAATGTCACTGCTAAATAGTGACCCGTATCGACCGCGTTATAATGTTTGTCCAAGTGTCCACTGTCCAGTCGAAGTGCAAACAATTTACTGTACCGTTATAGGTACTTATTTTTGTCCATCAGCAGCTGCTTCTTGGCAGTGATTGAATAATTAACAACAGACTTATTTAAGAACTGTGGCAGTATTTAATATTTATCATGAGTGTAAATAACCGCTCGATTTCTTATTATATTGTAACCGCAACATATAGTTCCTATTCTTTTAATGTTTCTTAAACATTCTAGTCACACATTTGTGTCTTAATGTTAACTATTAAGCCTACTTTAGTGCTTAGGTGGAAAATGCTTAAATTTTGCTATTTAAAAGCAGTTTCAATTCAATCTAATTTCATTGATCCAAAATTACGGAACATATACGAGAAATTGACAACATTTTTCACTATTTGAAGAAAATTCACAACATTTTCACGTGGCTGCTTTGATATTCATCAGAAATATATTAAAGTAGGATTGAGGTTTTGGATTTTTTGAGTTTAGTCAATATAATATTATTTATAGGTATTGATATAAGGTACTAAAATATCTGCATCAGTACTGAATAGGTTATCAATTCAACTAGCTATATACCTAATTCTACGTTGCTTTTCAATGGGATATAATTAATTTTGCGAACAAAAAATAAGTTGACGACTGCACATGAGCATACTCTATTACTGAATTTGGCAGCGACTTAATATGTTGGCGGCTAAATTACTAAACTGGCGAAAGCACTCAGGTGACAAAAAATACAATAAATATATATAATAATAAAACGTGGCGAAATTTAATCCAAACGGGCAACGAAATTTATAAGTTGGTGACTTAATTTCCGAGTTGGCGACCATTTTACGATGTAGGTAAGCAGCTATAATACCAGATTGAGTTGACAAATTAATGGCTGCTTATATTCAATTTACAGGCTACGGAAAATCGCATTTTTGGATACTGTTGGAGTTTGTTTTCCTGTGTCGTATTCAATGTTTTTGGGGGTGCTGAATAATATGAAAATTAAATCTAGTTTGAAATTCCAAAATGGCGTAATTTTTTTAATTAAAATTAATATCACCCATATATTAATTTCCTTTTCCAGGTTTTTGGGGGTGCTTGATTACAACATCGTCTTCCAATTTAAATTTCCAAAATGGACAATTTACATTCTTCGTAAAAATGACATGATGTACCTACAAATTTAAAAGTTCTTGGGGATGCTGATTAGGATTGATGATTATTATCACAGTATGTTATGTAGTTACAGATACCAGCTATTTTAGATTAGATTACCGTTTTCGAGATAGAAGGGATTATAGAAAAAAATAGCAATGCTCTACTTCGAGATACGAACGATGTATAAAGCTATAGAAATGTTGGAAAATTCCGGATTTTGAAATTTATTTTTCTCCCATCATGAAGAAAATATATGGTTGCGGGTTACTAAGGGGGAGGGGAAATTTTCATTCTTTTTTCAGTAGGATTTACCGTTTTCGAGATAGAAGGGATTATAGAAAAAAGAATGACAATGCTCTACTTTGAGATACGAACGATGTATAAAGCTATAGAAATGTTGGAAAATTCCGGATTTTCATACTTCTCTTTCTCCCATCATGAAGAAAATATGTCGTTGCAGGATTACTAAGGGGGAGGAAATTTTCATTATTTTTTCAGTACTATACACCGTTTTCGATTTAGAAGCTATTATAGAAAATATATGGAAATGCTCTACTTTGAGTTAGCCAAAATAATATCTGTATGCCAGTTTGGAATATTCAGTGAACAAAACTGGTATTATTTATTTAGTCGTCAGATTTGGAATTTTTCTTACATTCTTTCGCCAACTTGGTAATTTTTTATTGTTTTGTCGCAAGTTTAAATACATGCCCTTTTAAATATTCGGGTACACTTGAGAATCATTTATACACTTTTCATTTATGATATTGTTAATTTTAATTTGATTGAACAAATCGTTATGTTATAACGATTTCTTCAATCAAATTAAAATTGTATCAATTTAATTGTATTAAATACAATACCTACAACATACCTAGTCAGAAGGCATAACAAAAATTCAGTAACTGTACGGTATTTCTATAGCACTATTTTTTGACTAATAAATAAACAAATAGTTAAGAAACAAACTTAACGAGTATAATAAAATGTAATAAATCTACATAGTTACATTACTTATATAATAGAGACGAGTAGTCTTGCAGCTCTTCTAGCCAGTAGGCACCGTGCTTGTAGTAAAAATCAAGATAATAGTCATTTTGCCATCAAGATATTCAATGATAGGTACCTCACGATTCGATATAAGTAACTGAGAACATCGTTTTACGAAATAAGTTGATGATGTATAGATACCTTAAAAAATTCAACTCTCTTGATCCACTTGCATCTGACGAGCATTACATCAGGTACATTTTATCTACTAAATAGGTACAACTTGAAAATGTTTTTGTTTAAAATGAGTCCGAAATAGCATCCATAGATAATAAAATCATAACAATTATTGCAGCTATCAGAAGGACAGGGTGAGTGACCAGTCGAACTGATACAACTTAGTTCGTTCAACTGAGTTTTTCTATGATATAGTTTAATATGGCACGGAGTAGCAATACACTATGGAGTCCCGGCCAGTAACTGCGCAGTACTTTTCCTTTTTTTAAACGCCAAGAAATGCTCTTATTACGAGAGGGATTGGGGACTCCCACAGCGAATATGCAGGACTCGCTGCGCCCGAGAAGATAGTGAAGTGGACGCAGCCCTACCCATTAAAACTCAGCAGTACTCCGACCGTACCGCCCTTGCCGAAGCCACGGTAACTATATTAAAATATCCGCGACTCCGACGACGAGACGGAGTATTTATCCTGGCCCAGCACAAAAATATATTCGTTCGCTTTGTTACTGCGGCCAATACGAGGGGCGTACTACTGTTTTCAGCGAACGTAAGCGTCAGTTCACAACGTGACGCGACGCGGCGTTGCATTTTTGCGATAGCGATTCAAAATTAAACTATATTCACTACACAAGAAGATACACGTTTAATTCCAAGAGTTCGAATTTCTAGCTGCATTGCGTAGCGCGACAACTACACACTTGTGTAGTGAATAAAGTTTAATTTTGAATCGCTATCGTAAAAATGCAGCGTCGCGACGCGTCACGTCTTGTCTCGGTTGTCAGGTGACCCTAACTGATTAAAACTGCCTTAGCTGTTGAGAGTTGTTTGAAATTGAACCATCCACATATCGGCGTTATTAGACGAGAATATAATTTTCAATGCTCTTGAGTTTTAATTGTGTGCACAAGTGATAATCAGAACTGTTATTACTGTCTGTGGGACGGACGACGGAAAACCAGCTTAATTGCTTTGGTTACTTATAAGCAAAATTAATAATTTTCCTGAACAGAAACATCTGTTTCTTACACGTCATATCAACAAAGATACTAACAACGCACAATGTATTTTTTTTAGTATGCAAATCTCATCTCGGAAATAATTACAATTTCCATCGAAGTAAAGATTGTAGTGGAATAATGAGTCATAATTAATTGAGTAGTAAATGTTGATCACGTCTAACGGCACTGAATATCGCGGAAGGTCCTCTCCTTACGGGGAGAAGGACGGTTCCGCATCAGCGCCCCATTACTGCTCGAAAGTGACTCACCTAACATTCGTAAGTGGGCAATCGATGTTATCTACATTTTTCCTTCGTTACACAAGTTAACTAATTGCTTACATTGGCTACATATCCATAAAGACATATTTCGACCGCTCGGTAAATAAAGAATAATGTGGCATTATTTAAAATCTCTAGGGGACCACGAAATATCAGGGACAGTTGCAACAGTCGCTGTTCTTACCTGAGAGGTCAAGTTTTCCGTTTTCTAGGCATTGTACTGCCAATATACCCTTAATAAATAAATACATTATTTTCCTTTTTGGCTGTGTAGGTACATCCTATTTCTGTGTGTTATTATTATCAGTTTTTTTTTGTTTGTTTCCTGTTTTTTATTGTATAATTTTTTTATGAAAGTGCGCATGTTACGTTATATTCAACATTGTATGTGGTAGTGTAGTTCTTAAAAAAGTGGAATAAATGCTTATTTATATATTTATAAAACGAGTACGGACTAGAAAAAGTTAAAGGAGGTTAATAATAAAAAAACGCAGTGAATTGCGGGCCGGCAGCCGGTTTGTGTAAGATTAACTGTAGCTAAGCCGATCTTGATCTCACTCGGCACAGATACGCTATCGCCTGTCAATATCACTGAGTGTTACTAGGAAGGACGGATCGTTCAACATGCAATTTAAAATAATTGTAGGAATATGTAGGCCGTTAAAAGTTCACTCTATCGTACTTTGGGCGTGGATTTGTGTACGAAAAACTTTCTTGGTGCCACATATTATTCAGACTAATCGTTAATTGCTATTTAAACGGTTCGAAAGTAGTCCTTGCCGTTCAGCAGTGAAAGGGTATCGCGAATGTTGAAATCTATACAAACATGTTTCCAAGTTTTGTAATAAATTTCAGTTGCTCTACTGGAACATATCCAAACTCCGCGCATAACGTAAACATAGATGTAGGCTGGGCCAGGAATAGCTGGGCGATTACGTAATGAGCTGCAGGACAAAAATTAAAATTAGCCTTGGACTAATTCATTTAAAACTTCTTACACAATTTTTCTTGTTTAAAGAAAAAAATATTGCTAGACCTAGTATGCGAAATGTAGATAAGCTTAAGCATTTACTTAGGCAAGTATGTAAATACTTCAGTATTTTATTTAAAGCCAAATAATTTCTCCTACTGAAAACGTCATATAAAGACAGAAAGTGCGTAAAGTAGGTAACTCGCTAAAACTGCATAATTTTAGTCGCTGACACCACAGGGAAAAGTAGGTAAGTATCATTGATGCTTGGCAATATGAATTTATTTTCATGTTTTATTTCATTTATTTGTAATAAGAATTAGAGAGACTCTCAAGTCGACGACCTACTCAGGTAACTACCTGAGTAGGTCGTAATTTTGAGTCTTCAGGCCAACTGGCCTGACTGACTCAAAATTCAACACAGTTTTAAAAATAAAGTTTGCCTTGCATTTTGTGTTATTTTAAATCTGCTATTTTTTGCTACTATACCTGGTACGTACAACGGAGACTTTTTAAACAAAAGCAAGATTGTTATTAATTGACTCATTAGAATCAATTCTTAAAAAAACCAGTGTTTTATAAACTATTAACTATAGCTGTCCCGTGCACTTCATTGGGATTTGGACGAAAACATAGTTTTTACTTGTGATCAACTTGTGATGCATGAGTAAGTGAATCATAGCGTTATGATTTTTTCCTGACTGCCAAAAGGAGGGTTATATTTTTACTGCATAATATAATATGTGTATACCAATTTGGCTTTCATAAAAAAGTGGAAGTGTGCGTATTACGTTTCGAAAAATTTAATTTTCCCGAAAACTGCTTCGTTGCTACTCTACTGCTACTCCGGGGTAGCCCGCGCGAGATAACACGACTATTTCTTTAACCATTCGTCCAAATTATGTGCAGTAAAAGGGAAAATCTTAAGTTTTACAATACTAGAGACGATAAATTAACTTATTTTGAAAATAATTCATAATTGTTGATAATATGACCAATAAACATCACCTAACGATTTTAATATTTTTTTTTAATATTAAAAAACAACTTTTTGTGTCTTAAATATGAAAGTTAGACATAAGTAATATGCTATCGTTGTCTTTTTGTAGGCATTATCAAGCTCTAAAACTTTTCTCTACAACTCAATAATAATTAAGCTGTATCTACCTACTTATCTCTTGTCGATATGGCAGCGTTCGTCAAACGATTTCGTTCGACCGTTTTTTCTCCGATTTTTTTGCAAATTCGTCTACCGCCGAAAAATCTTTAAATTTTTCGGGTTTATATTTAGTTAAGATGTGGCTTATGCCACTAACAATTACCAGTGCCGGTTTTAGCATTACCAGCGCCCTGGGCGATTTGTCTGACGCGACGTTTAAAATTATTTCGGTGTCAACCTTTGGCTTACGTCAACATGGCTTACATTCCCCGGTGCTCGAGCTGTCATTTGTAGAGAGTGCTGAAACGTCGAATCATTTTTTCCATACTTACTGTTTACTGCGTTAAATTTATTATGATTCACTGTCTGACTGTCAAATATTTATAGGTGCGTTCAGTTTACCTGCTTGGTTTATTTTTAAAAAATCGACCGGCCCCGGTAGCACAGATTAAAGAAAGACGAACAGATAAATTCAGCTACATAGTTAGCTTTCGATTTGATTGCACTACTACATGCATACGGTGTGTCCACGATTATGTAAAAAAATCGTGGACCGTTGAAGGGGACGTCAAAATTTTCACATTTGGATCGTTCTATGAAAGCTCTGTACGAAGGTATATATACTTTTTACTCTGTGACAGTAAGTAGATGTAGGTTTAGTGTAGATGTAGGTGTAGTTGTAGGTGTAGGTGGCAGTAGTTGATGTTGGTATAGGACTGTAGGTTGTAGGACGTAGGTGTAGATGACAGAACAACATGTGTCGAGGGTCGGGACAGCTGGTAAGTAATAAGAATAATGTGTCTCTCTAGTCTGTCGTAGCGAGAATTTCCTAAAGTGGCCATTTCATCCACATATTATCTGGTCAAATTGTGAATAAATGAAAGCTTAGGTTTGTCGCGACACTCAATGGTTGTGTGGACTCTAACCAATTAACTACAAGTTGCTCTGTGCCCGCGGAGAAGTTGCCCAGTTAAACGCATGACGTCACCGCGCGCCAGACATGTGTTTATCGAACGGTTATTTCGCCACGTTTTTTCTCGTTACTGGATCTCGGTTCGTTGGTTTACATTTTACATTATCTATGATTAGAAACCATTGAATTTACTTATTACTTTTGGGACAAGATTGTCTCTGGGTAACGACCATCAGTGCCATACAAAGAGTATGTACCTCTTGGTCTGGAAATAAAAATATTGTATGTCCTTATAATATAGTAGAGCAACTACTATAGAGCCTCATTTATTACAAAATATCAATGTTACATATCTAATCATTTGTATGACAAACTTTGTGTAACATGGCCATAGTTAATAGTTTTGTATTTGTTCAACTTCGTGCGTTGTAACTTGTGAGTTTTGACTATGACATTGTTTTGAATATGACACATGCGTATACGCCGTTGAAAATGCGTTTTGGTGTCCCTTTATCGTATCAGCTGCGTGGAATGCCTTTGTTAGAAACCAGACTTTGTTTTGGTGATGAACGTAGGTTGTTAATTTGGTTACCTATTTAATTTATTTACTTCTTATTTTCACGGGACAATTAGAAATAATGTAATTGAAGATATTGTCACATGTTTTTTTTTATATATTCAATGTTGAAACTTTTATTATATTAATTCGTGTGCTGACAGATGACTACTTAGGCCTACTAATGTGGGCTATATATAACAATAATAATATTACGAAATTGATTATTTTACACATTAGCAGATAGATCAAGTCAGCAGAATATGACATTATATTTAAAAACAGATAATATTATTGTAGGTAAATGAACATAAATATGGAAATAATATTGGTTCAGGATTTCGGAAACATGTTTCTAGAAACTTCAAACTATTTAGTAGGTAAAATAAGTTGTAATTAAAGGCTCCTAAAATTCGGCAAATAGACTCCTCAAAAAGATTTAATCTTTAGTGGATTCACTGAATAATAGGTCCCTATTGAAAAGTATAAAGTCAAGGACTGTGGGCACTGGACCCCAAGAGTCAAGAGGGTTGGTTTCTAAGATTTTAAGGAAATTCAATAAAATTATTTATTTGAATAAATATATCTTATTAATGTGTAATTAAAATGTTTAAATAATGTGAAGATCATTTTACGATTTTGTATTCTTGCTTAGTTTTCACACAATTTATTTACTATTCTACTTTTAATTTTAAACATTTTATATTGTAATATTGTGAGGAGGGATTTATCATTTAAGCCTCCAAGCCTAAATCTACAAAGTTATGATGACTACGGTGCATTGTTCCCCGCAACTTTATGTCATGTTTGTGGCAAAGCAATATTGAAGTTGGCTTAGACACCAGTTAATTCAAGGGAGAATTCCAATTTCCGCAAAAATGTGAGCAGAACAGGGTGTCCCCGGAGTCGTCGCCCCTGCAAAGAGGGGTGGGGCGCGGCGGGCGGGGCGGGAGTGCTGCGTGTCGGGGTGGCGGCTGCGACTGCGCCACGCGTGCGTCGCAACCCCCCAGACAACATGTGCGACGCCGGCAACCCCGCGCAACCCCTCGTTGGGCCCGGCTCTACTCCCGCATCGAGGCGAAAACGAGAAGGATCATTAGCCCGTCCATTCATACTCCCGCAGCCCGCTCGGCGCTCCATCACGCTATACTACCGTTTCTCTCACTCCTAGCATTCCATTTATTCGAGAGATAAATTCGAATTTGACATCGAATTTCTAAATAATTAGTTTGAAATTATTTTGACTACATTTCTACATATTATGTAGCCTATACTTCGGCTCGAAAAAAAAATACAAACCGTTTGCAGAGCGAGCAGCAGGTGAAGTCGCCTCTTTGCTTCTAGAATTCTCTTTCTCCTTGCCGTTGTTACCTACGAAGAACAAAACATATTGTTAAGATTACCATATACAGACGGACGTGATATACATCACGTTTCATCGAGCATTGTGAAAACATTACTTTAAATATTTTAATATTACATACGATGAGTAACGCCTGATAAAATATCTTAGTATCTAATTAAATGAATAAGTGGTAATAGGTGATAACTAAATATCAAACCGATTTGTACAATGCCATTAACTCATATACAGGCATATTGACATATAAGTACTCTCTTTATAGTTTATACATTACTTTACATAGAGTTGTAGCGAAGGGCGGAAAATATTTCAAGGGAAGTCCCTTCAGTAAATATCGGCGATGTCAGTGTCTTTGTTTCGAACTACGTAATGCGTTTCAGACAATTTATTATTAGTTAATTTATTATTAGACTAATATTAGCTAATAACCACCGGTTTGCAACCTTAATACCTAAATAACGTATTAATTTCAAAATGACAGCTGGAGAGAATGTTGTATGACTCTATTATGATTTTATAACAATATTTTACATTAAAAATACAATACATAATAATATAAATTGGTATGTTTTGACTCCATAGACTTTATATACACGACAATAGTCTTAATTTAACAGGACATTAAATCCAAAATTGGCTACTGGATGCGAATTGCGATGATCCAGCAAAAGCCTCGTAGCACAAATACGCTCATTGGAACTCTATAAGGAAATATAAACAGGAAACCGTAGGTTAATATAAATCCAGGATAATACCACACAATACTCAAATGATATAATAATATCTGTGTTAATTGGGTTTTGTCGTGTTTCGAATATTCTAGATAGCTGTTTGTCATTACAATATCATTTATTTTGCCTATAATACTAGGTGGGTTACACATTTTGCACTTATTGCAATCAATATGACCAATTTTTATCTTAACAGATAAGGAGTGTTGCTATCTTATTTCACAAGTTACATCCATTACCTAATAAATTAGATCGAATGAACTCTACAATAGTGTCTTTGTTATTTTAAGGCTACGAAGTACGTCCCGTACGTCAGTAGTCTTGAAATCACGATTAATGAAAACTTATATGTGAGCTAAATCATTTCGACAGTGTTAACTGTTAACCACTCCTACCAAAACCTCAACCTTCGTCATCGCGCTAACTTTCCCTATAATTTTAATATATTAAATTTTAAAATAGACAGAAGCAGGATGCTAATACTATAATAAATTCTTTATTGGTTGTATGTACTTTGTAATTCGTTCACTGCTTGGATAAAAGATTGTTAGTTACTTGGTTAAATTAGTCAAATATATGTATCCCATTATTCCTATAGATACCCTAGGATAAATAATAATAATAATAATGATCGTCATATTTATGTGATAATGGCGGAAATATACGGACACGCGGAGGGAGACACGAGGCGCATTCCCGGGAGAATCCTTGCGCGGTGCGCCCGGCGCCGCCATTGCCTTGCGACCGGTTCGGCGTTCGTTCAACTCGCGCCTCGCGACCGCTCGCAAGTCGCAAATTCACGATTGACGACTTACAAATCATTTATCGTAATGTATCGACTCATTACTATCTTAACACTTTAATACGTAGTTAGTAGAGGTACCTAATATCTATGTATTTTATAACACTTACGCATTAAGCAAACAATTAAAAAACGCTTAAGCATGATGACATGACGATAAAAATTCCATCGCACACACAGTGTAAGTATTGCCAAATTTTGACACTGTAAATAACTACACCCAGTATACGTGGATAGTGGGTTATAGTGACCAGTCTTTCCCAAAGTGGGCGATAACGCCCCCTTGTAGGCGCTGAAGGCCTAGAGGGGGGCGGTAAGGGGCCCAGAAAAAATTGGAGGGCGCTGATGTGATTTAAGGAGGCGATGAGTGATTTGTAAGTGCAGCTACTTTATATTTTAAAATGCACTGAAATTAAGATCCTCCTACAACACAACATTCATTTAGTAGTTTATATTTACATCCTTTTTATGGTATTAATATAAACTAAAAATATTATAAAATATTTATTATTTTTAATGCGTTCACAACGCCATTTAATTAATAATAAACTAGAAAATATTCACGTTTTCAAGTGTCGCAGGTGAGGTCCCCACATCCGAAGACACGTATTAAAAAATAGGTATACCTATCTATTGTTGCGGCCAACCTGAGCACTTGCCGAATGCGGGATTTTTTATGTACCTGATTTAGTAAAAATAAAATTGAAATTAGAAAGTTCAATCATAGTTATCAGGCATTATTATTGCTCTCTTTGGTAAGAAAAGTCTCGTTTAGAATATAGGTTTAATTAAACTCCAGGCGAGACTAATATGTTATTGAGCTTTTTAAGGTGAAAAAATGGGGGGCGCCACAAAATAACGGATTTTCAAAATGGGCGTTAGGCGGAATAAGTTTGGGAACCTCTGGGTTATACCTAGTACATATTATTATTAAGTGCCTGGGTGGCCGAGCTTTGCTCCGAGTTCTGGTAGTACGAAAAAAAATAACGGATTGCAATTATTGTCTTGCACTAAGAAAGAAAAAAATTACATAATTCAAATGTGCGGGAAATCAAGGGATACGACCTAATTAGATGGACTTTCTACCCCAAACCGCCCTGGATACTAAATTTTATGGAAATACTTGCAGCCGTTTCTGAGATTGTGATTATAAATATAAGAGAATTACACGTTTCAAATATTAGATTATTATTTGACCGTTGCACTTACAGTAGTACATAATATTTTGTTTTTTATCAAACAATATTTGATACAAGTAGTAGGTATTAATGATGTCAGTAGTTGACTAAGAACGAAAATTTTATAAAAGCGTTAGTTGTTTTAACTAAGGCCTAAAATTAATTTTGTTAACAAGGCAGTAAACGAACTTCAAAACTCAAAATGTTTTAAGGACAGAACTAATATCTCAACAAACAAGATTTAAGTTAAATCTGTAAGGCTATTTAGCAGTTGGTAAATTACTAACAATTCCAGCCAAACTTCCAGTAGATAAATACTCAATAGCTGGATCAGAGCCATGAAAAGTTAAAATCAGTTACTCAGTTTGAAGAGCTTATTTGGCATATAATTCACTGAGAATATATCAGCCAGAAAGCCTATTTAAAAAAAAAATCGGAGGCATGAAACTTAGAGAATTTTAAAATAAAATAGTAAGCAGTAATTATTATGTTTTTCACAATCAAAGCCGCTTTAAATTAATTTTACCTGTTACAAGAAAAAATTATAGTTTAAAAAAACTAAATAAACACGCTTTTATAGAAAATCTAACTAAAAAATAAAAAATAAAATTTTAAAAATTTGGATTAAGAATAGTGTAAATGAAAAATAAATGTTTATTATTGTAAAAAAGCGTGGGATGCAGTGTCTTCACCTGTACGTTTGTTTGTATGTAACCGACTCCAGTGGATTTAATTTTGATCCACTTCAAACGGTCAGATTTCGTTTAAAGTGATTTTTAAGATATTATCAAAGTGAAGATCCTTCTCATATCTGCCAATAAAATGTTTATAACTATTGACACTATGCACTCCATTCTTAATCCAAATTTATTAAATTTTATTTTTAATTTTTTAGTTAGATTTTATATAAAAGCGTGTTTTTTTAGTTTTTTTAAACTATAATTTATTTTTTGCTTTTTAGTACGATTCGCCAAAGAGTAAGCCTGGAACTGCACGCGTGCGTAGTTCGCGCACTAGTTCTATCTCTCTTACTCTCATGCAAAGGATGCGGAAAGAAATTGAAGAATCCTGGCGAATTTAATCAGGATAATCGGATATTTAAATCGAATTATTGCATTGTCATCGATCTTAGACAGGTGTGCAAAGTTTGAATTAAATCTGATCGTTCAAAGTAGGACAAAATCGAGCCCAAAGGAGTCGGTTACAAACAAACAAACAAGCAAGCAAGCAAGCAAGCAAACATACAAGTGAAACTAATAAAAGCCTTATAAAAAGAAAACACTTTCCCTTTAAATGCTAATTAAATAGAGTTGGTTCTTAGAAGTCAAAGCTTTTGTGGAATGAAAAGAAAAAAATACCACACGTTTCTGAAAAAACGAAAAGTTTTTTTAAAATCACGAATAAAATTTTTGTTGGACGTTTATTATTATCCAGTCTACAGTATTAATTATCTTGCAATCAGGTGGCACTCTCGAGGCCGCCTCATTTACCCCAGTTCGTTCTGAGTATTTGTACATGGTAACCCTACGGGATTCCGTTTCGATCGATCGCCGTGTGCCCCGGACTCAGCTATGTGCTTGAATGTAGAGAGTAGAGACTCATAATTCTCACAAGTCACATTTAAAGCAGGAAAAAAGCAACATTTGATTTTTTCAAATATTATTGCTTATTATGTTTATAGTTTTATAGTAGATTATTTTAAATTAAAGTATAATATAGAATAAATGTGTATTAAATAAATCATTTTTAAAACTTATTTATTAATACAGAATAATTGTGTACATAACGTTTTTAACGGTCTATCTATCATACCTACTAGATGTTAATTAAAGCTGTTGGTCTGTTTTGAATTAGTTACGGATAATATCAAGTGAAGATTTATTAAAAATCTGCCCAAGTAGACGACTAGAGCTCTATAAAATAGTTTAAATTACTTTTATCCTTCATAGTTATGACTCTCCCAAGAATCTTTGTAGTCGTTAAGTTTTATTCTTCGAATCTCACTATAAATGTTCTAGCTACAACTAACTATACGTTATACCGTAATATTTATTCGTTAGTTTAAGATTTGTTGCATCTGTTTATTACATGAGCTAATAGAAGGCGGACGGGTCGGCCTTGGCAGTGGCGTTGACTTGCGCGGCCTCAAATCGCAGCAGACCGCTCAGGGTTGCCAGATCCTAATTTCTACCTTTTCTTTAAGTATATCCTTTAAGTAGATCATAATATACTTAAAGGTTCAAAAACAAATGAAATAAAAATTCGTACTAATAAATCATAATAAATTAAATAAAAAATATTTTTATTTACATGGGTAAATAAATCTACAGATATATTTATGGAAGGTCAAGTCAAAAATCCCTAGAACCCATATTTTCTGTTTGTATGTCCAAAATGAAATAGTATATGGTACGCTGGAGAATAAACAACAGCTGCTGCAGCTGTTTTCGTCTATGTAGAGTCGTTTTCACCTCTCCAATCCAATCTTCTTCCAATTATTTTTGATTGTACATCAATATGATATTATTAAATGCTTATGTGATTTTTTCCTTACTTTCTTGTCTCTTCCAATAAGTCGTTTATCTATCTAAAATAAGTTGGTACTCGGCAGTTGACATAAAACTAAGTGTTGGCTGCCCTGCGGTCGCTCTCGGCCATACACTACACACGGTTAGACCGCGCTTGATATGTTGTAATATTATGTTCGGTTTAATATATCTTAAGCAAATACATTGTAGAGATATGGACAGCAGCAGCTTTTGAGAAATTAAGATACCTAATTAATAAAATATTTAGTAAATAATGATATAACAAATATCGCGTTTAATTTTATCGACTACATGTAGTGTGTACTACAAGAAAGCAAAAAATTACAAAACATGGAAAAAGACCTACATTGTCGTCAATAACTACAATTTTTATTAAAAAAAAAACTATAACCTGACTACGTAAAATATATATCCTATGTTACCCGGGCCATTATTATGAATCTATTGACACCTCATTCATTAAGATCGGATTAGTAGCTTAGGCGCTACGGTGAAACAAACATACATACATATATACATACATTGACTGACAAAATCCTTTCATTTGGCTTCACCTTTCATTTGGTCGGGTAAAAATTGCCGATTAAACAGGGTGTAAAAAAGTTAAGAGGCATATTACATCTCGACTGTGATTTTTGCGTAAAATGGCCAATTATGGAGTTCTTGATCTCAGAAACAAAGATACATTAACAATTTTGACATATTAAATAGTGCAGGATAGCTATTGGCCTAGTTCGTAGCGGCCTCGCTTCTTGTAAATTTTGCTTAACTTTTTAATTAAATCCAAAATTGCAGAGAAAGATTTCATAAAATGCGCTAAGGCACTTTTTTGAGCTCCTGGATTGAACTACTGTTCTAAGCAAATGAAATAATAAAATGAGAATGTTATCTGCTATATAGTCATATAGTTACTTCGGTCTTAGAGTTTTAAAATATCTTTGATTTAATATAGAAAAAAAATCTTATTCTAAGCCAAAAAAAAACTTCTAAAATCGCTTTAAGTTAACTGTGAATTACTCCTATCTACGATAATATTATTAAGCAAAATTTATACCAGAACAATTGTTACTTCGTGAGGAATAAAGATTTTATAATTTTAAAGCATGAATTTATTAACCTATTTCAATAAAAATAAATACAACTGCAAAATTACTACAAAATGCGAAATGTCGGGAACGCTTCGAATACCGTATCTCGCAGAGTGCAGATTTGTAATAGGGCTCTTAAAAGATACTTAGATAGTTACTTAGACACTTACCAGCACTACAATAGTTACTTAGGCACTTACCAGCACTAACCAATTAAAATATTTTCGAATTATATTAAAATATAATTCGGAAAGGAAAATAAATTACCTGTTGCTAAGATACGAGTATTTAACAATTCTGACGCTGTAAGCGATATGTCGGTACGAATTCGGAATTGAGTCCAAAAATGCAATTAATTTTAATTGTGTTCTCTTTATACTTGCTATATTTAACATCCAATTACGGATGTTCATGAACAACGACGTATAAAACGCGTTGACGCGTTTCACGGTTCAGAAAATAGAGATTCTCAATTCAAACATCAATGTATCTAATAATATTTTTTCTTAGTTCGATGACGACGAAATGAAAATAGGAATGACGCCATAAAGTTCTAAAAGACATGTTGTAACAATCGCTTATAAAAAAACTTCATTAAAATTATGTGTAGGTATGTTACGTATCGTGGGACGTAGTAATTTACTGCATGTTACATTGGTATATAAAGTGGTAGAGTATTTTATTTGCAACAACTTTAATTGTTATTAGATAAAAAACAATATGTACTTAATAAAAATTAAAAAAAAAAACAAGAACCTTTCATCATACCAAACGTGACAGTACATGTTAAAGGGATTCTAAAAAAGCGATTGTAATAAAATTCATGGGGGGGGGGGGGGGGGCAGGTGTTCAACAAAAACTCATATGTTATGTAATATGAAGGCTACATAAATATTGTGTTAGATACGGGGACCTTGACATTGACTTAGCTACAATGCTACAATCACGAAGAAAAGAATGATAAAAATATTTTAATGATTATTTTATCACAGCAACTTAGTGTGTAATTGGCCTTCTTTTGCAGATTCTCGGAGTAAAACAGTCTGTAACAAACAGAACTGAATGCACACACCACACGTGTATCATATTTTACCTCTTCTGTTACAGGCGGCTATTCAGAGCAAACAACAATATGTTATATGGAAACAGGTTTATATTATGCTGTGGTGTGGAGAGTGACTTATAATGTAGAGTTGGATGCTTATTGTAGAGAGTGTTTCCTGTTTTGACTAACCTGACGGTGTCGACGATAACACTGTATTTATAATTGCATTTTAATTTTAATATCCCCCCTAAGCTTTGTCACGAATTTATCAAGATTTAAGAAAGAGACAGAACGCGGGAGAAATTTTTAAAACTGAATTTACAAAGTGTTAAGTGTATGTATGATATTTAAAGATATTCAGCCAGATGTTGCCAGTTCCTTATTATTTTTTTTAATTCAAAAGCATTCTGGAAAGCTAAAGATAGCTTTATTAGTCGGAATTAAGATTCTAGGATACATTTTACGCAATAGACTGCATTGAGAGGGAACGTAATATTAATAATATTAAATAAAAGGTCCCTAACCTTACTACAATTAGAATCAAAGAAACATTATGTTAAACGTTATAATATTGCCTATCGACTACGTCGCCTGATAAAGTTAGGTACTTGACGAGTATGCGTCATCGGGCGTGACTGTTAATAATAATTTTAAGTAAAGATATTTTGTATTTCCCTATCTGTGGTATTCGTTAACCTCAAATGCGTATTAATAGCTAATATTAATTTAATTATAGCGCGAGCGTAGATATTAGATACATACTTATAATAAAAAGTAATATACTTATAATATAAAAAGTAATATTAATAAAAATATTTACACTATAATAAAAATAAGAAAATGTAATACCGATTTCGGTGACGGTGGCCGGTTTAATTGAAACCAGGCCAGTTAAGCAGGAGTAATTTTATAGTGCCCAACTGTGTGCGCAGTACCACCATTATTATTATTTATTATTATTATTATATTATTATTATCTTATTATTCGACAAATTTTACATTCGATTAATTCGAATATTGGTAACAAATTATTCGAATATATTCGAATAATACGAATATTGCTAATAAACTATAAATAAAAGTAATAAAATGCATGCATATGACCTGCATATTTATTAATATTAAAATGTGAAGTATATTTTCACAATTAGCTCACAAAAAATCAACTTATTTTTAAACAAAAATCTTCTTTTAACATAACTTAAGATAAATATACTGGCCCGCAATACTAAACTATATTGAAATAACTTTTACGGACGGATTTGGTCCGGAGCAGACAACGGATTTGGTTGCCATCTTAGGCATTTCTCTCTAAAATTAGGGAAAAATTCCTTTAGGGGAAATGACTTTTGGGTTATTTTTAGAGGCTTGTATTTTCTTGTTTTTAATTAAATTAAGCTTCTGATTAATATAACGTCAACCTGTAACTAAAAAACTGAAAATAAAAGTTATATTTTAATGTATAAAGGACAATAATATTACAGAACATTTTTTTTATTATTTATTTTACAGTTTATTTAAGTTTGGAGAGAAATATTTTTGAGATTTGGAAAATTGCACAAAAATCGGAATGCACTGCAAATAGTACTCTGTTGTAACACAATAGAGCTGAAAATCAAACACGCGAGTGTCATGCTGTCGTAATGGTCCGCTCCAGACTAAATCGGTACGTGTGTAAGCAACATAAGTAAACAAGATAAACTAAAAAAATAAAAAAAAATAGTCGAAAAGAGTTTAATGTTGTGTTAAAAAAACTTCATAGTTAATAACGTTCTTTAAAAAAATGGATGGAAAATCTTTAATAACAAAAATAATCTTATTCGAATTTTAATTTAACCATATTTTTTGTATCTATTTATATTTTCAATTTTTTTCTTGATCGATGAGTCTTGTTACAAAAGCGAAGTTAGACAACAGAGGATTAAAAAAAATATCATAGCCCTTTCACCTGAAGAATGTGCTGATGATTTTTCTGGAATTAGGCATCAGCATGCATCGTACTGCAAGAATGGAGTGTGTGATGTTACAAACCGTTCAGAAGATGAAGCGAAGGCACGAAGAGACTGAAAATCATATGAAAATACCTTGTAATGGTAGACCCAGGTGTACTAGCACCCGAGAAGACTGTTAAAACTGTTTCCACTTGTTGAAAATCGATAACAGCTTCTTCAGATCCGGAAGGGACTACATTACTGACAGTACAGTAAGAAGAAGACTTGCTTAAGCAAATCTGAAACCCCAAAGAGTGGTCTCAACTCTCAAACTCGAGAGCCCTAGTATCGAGTAGCATCACCGGATACGCCCGTGATACAGTGGGATGAACGAGAATGGTCAAGAATTTTGTTCCCAAATGAGTATTTACTCACTTTTACTTCAGAAGTTAAAGTGAACTTCTGAAAGGAGGCTAAGTACAGGTGACCTAGTAGGCGATATATTCAAGCCTACTTCTCAGAAAGAGTCCAGTATGTTGGGGCAGTGTACATGTAAAATGGGCTGGTATACCTTCAGGAAGCCGTATAGAGTATATGGCCATGACAAATGGCACTCTAACTGGAGAAGGATATGCTCAAGAGGTTCTCAAAGAGTATGCAAGGCTGTATTTAGCAAATATGGGTGATAGATCGATACTAATGCATTTTAATGTTTAGATTTCAACCCGATTAATCATACCCTGAGATGAGCTTGGAAGACTAGTCAGAAGCCGCAGACTGTCACCTAGCACCTCAGAGCACTAAAACACGCCCTGATAGAAGAATGGGAGAAAATGCATAAATCGGTTCCAAAACCTTGTTTTCAGTATGACAAACCCACTCCAAGCTGTTGTTAAACCCTGAGGAGTTATTAAAAACCGCAATAATATGTAAAAGTAATTATAAAATATGTACATTCAGTCTTTAAGACTAAGATTAAAATGGTTATTTTTTGTTTAAAGATAAAAATAATATACTGAAATATATTATTAACTAGTTTCAAGGGAAGCTGATAAAACTTTTCATAATAGTTAAGAAAAGTTTAAAATTTTAAAAGATTTGTACTTACTTTTGCAGGCCAGTGTAATACCGTACTGTATTGAAATAATCAACTCAACTAGGTATATATTTGCTTTATATTAAGGTAATTAACTTTTTTTAACTTTCAGTTTTTAGTTTATAGTATATTTTATAGTTTCGCTTTGTCCGTCCGTCTGTCTGTCCGTCCGCTGTTCTAGCTCCTGTAATTATAAATTTAAACTGATGAAATTTGGTATAATTATATTATATTGTGCCTAGATCACAATTTTAGTATCATTTAAAAATTAATAATTTAATATATTCTAGGGTTGATGTCAAGTGGGGATGAAAATATTTTTTGACTCTACCTATGAATATATATTTTAAAATAAAGGCAAGATTTCATACATGACTATTAAGACAACCATTTTCGAGTAAACGGTCTCAAAAGTGCCCCCCCCCTGACGTTTCTAAACTATGAGACTATGACTATGAGGTGAAATTGGGGCTTAGAAATTTACAATTTTCCATGCTAGTAGAGCATACTAAATACTCTTTAGGAAAATTATTTTGAACGTAATCGGACAGCAACTTTTTAAGAAATTTGAAAAAAAAAAAAAACGTGTAACGCGTTCATAGTTACGGAACCCTTCTTACATGTTTAAACATGAATATTATAATATTGCGTGTGAGCGTAGCGTCCTTTCGCTGTTGTCTGTAGGATGTATGCGCGTTATTTTTTAATTTTTTTTAAAAAACAAATTTATATTCATTCACAAACAGTGTAGTAAAATCAGTTTTCTGATATCATTGACGACAATAATAATAAATAATGATGTATTAAATAACGTAAATTATCCGCTTTATGCAAGTTTTTTTACTATTATTAACATACTATTGAAAAAAATATATAAAAAAAATCCGTTTTATTCGTATTATTCGAATACTGAATCCAGTCATATTCGAATAGTAAAATTGACGAATATTCGAATAAATCGAATAATAATTAGTTTAACATGAAACGGGTGCGTATAATTAGCGCTGACGCGATCGCGCTGTGGAGCGTGTCGCTTAGGCCTTAGACATATTAAATTACTACGAGGCCGTACTCGAGCGTGTGATATGAAAGGATACCCTAAGGTTAAAATGAGTACAGTCGCGCACAACAGCTATATCCAACAGAATGTCCAGCCTGCAAATCCAGCACCGGTACTTATGGTCGTCATAAGTAGAGTTTCCAGATTTTTTTCTGCCTTTAAGGGACAAATGTTTATATACCTAAGCCAAAAAATCTATTTTTTATGATACAAAAAGCACGTGCGCTTGTACACTTAATTTTATTTAAAAATAGAAAGCCTTACAATTTAAAAGTCATCTCTTCTTAAATCGTGTAGATTTCAATATAATAACAATGCAATGTTACAATGTAGAGTAGTATGCATATGTATTTTAAATGAGAATATATTCATTGTAATATCATAAATGATTGCTTGTTATTTCTAACTGGTTCCGATTCTTTTCTTCTGATTAAAGTACGAGTACGTAATATAAATTTATAAGCCATAAATAATTTTTGCTGCGTCTGTACGGCGCCATATGGCATGATAGTCGTCCACAAAGTCAGGCCCATAAAAGCTTTAGGTTGGTTATTCTATTTTAAACGTCGTACATGCGTTTGTCTCCATGTGTTTTTTAGCAGTACTGAACCGTTGGAAACTGAAATTAGTGAGTCAGGAGTCAGGACTTATAAAATATAGTCCCATATGTTCAATATGTTTGCAATGAAATATTCAGAATTGGACATAAATGATCGTTTTTTTCGATAGATTGTATTTAACCAGTTAAATTCATAGGACAACTAATATTGAAAGTTTTTTTTATAACGACCTCTGTGGCTTAGTGGTTGAGCCAAGCCGAAGGCCGAAGAATCGAATCCCGCCGATGGAGGAAAAAGTCTTTCTGTGTTCCTGGGTCATGGATGTGTGATAAAAATGAGGATATAATTTAATAAATATGTATAGTATAAGAGTATACTTCCCGTTGTCTGGTAACTGTTATTACAAGTTCTTCGGATACATAGCATTGGGCCATCGTCCATACATATTATTATAAGTGGAATAAATTCTACCAACTTTTGAGCTCTTATTAGTTATTCAGAGTGACTAGATGATATCAAAAGTGTCTATTGCAATTTTGATGATGGCGCGATGTACATTTTTTATAAATTTGGTACGTGCTAGTATAGTCCGGATATTATATATATTTGGTCGCTGGCGGATGTAGAGACATTTGCATTCGGCTCGGGTCTGGGCGACAACGCGTAGACGCCGCCACTGGAATAATGAACACTGGGAAGTCAGCTTTATGGAATATAATCAATACTCTCGTACTTAAGTAACTTAAAGCCTTGAGAATTAAAACCCGAAAGGCAGTTGATTTTTATTTTTTAGGTTTTGTTATAGAAAACTAAGCACGTTACGTTTGTGACCAGTTATTTAATAACTTGCTGATGGGAAAAAAATACTTTTGTCGAGCTGGCAATGGGAGCTCCACTTGCCAACACTTGGCAACTGTTCCAAAAGTGAGGCAAAGGGGAGAAGTAGGTCTGTATTTCAAGGCGATTTTTCTTAAGTGGAACTACATTCTTCGACGAATGTCGTATTTTTTAAAAAAAGAAACATGGGTTTGATCAATACAAAATCAAGGAAAAGTTAAAAAGTACTTGTTAAAAACCAAATTGACGTAATGAAAGTAAGTTGTAAAAGCCTAGAAGAGAAGATTAGTTCAAACAAAGTAGTGAGCCGTTAGCATTATCTGTAAAGCGGTAAGTGGCCTTAAGTGCGTTAGGGTATCGACTGTCGTTAAAGTAAGGAGGTATAATTATGTCTAATCTGGGAAAGGATTTAGGTGTTCAGTATCTAAAGGTCGCTTTTAACATAAATTTAGTGTTTGATTAAAATTTTGCAATTTCCAATGCCTCGTTTAAATTAGGTATAACTTTCTAATGATTGTAGATACATTTTTACAAATTATATTTTTAAATTGTTGATTAAAGATATATAAATCTAAAAGAAATAGATAAGTATTTAGATTGACGCGATTAAAAATTATAAGCAAATAAAAAATATTGCCCATCTCTTTCTCACAAAACGATTAGTAACGTCACAAGTTGCTACCGCCATACATTTTGTTATGACAAATGTATGGCGTGCAACTCGTGACCTCATGATATATCTTTTATATTGTAAATTTAAATTGTTTGTATCTTCGTTATTTTATAAGATAATATACGAAAATGGGTTCTAGATTGTTTATTAACATATTGTCTAACATCGAATAGACGAAAAAAATTTTTTTAGGCAACATGCCTATTACGAAATCTAATTTGGCATGATAAATTCAGCACATTATTACGCTTAGCGGAAAAGAGGCGAAATATATTATGATACACTCCCATCCGTTTTAGAGACATCTACAATACATAATCAAATATTGTTTCCCTTCTACAATATAGTCAGTTTCCTGTCATAGGGTGTACCTAATATTACACACAAGTGGAGAAGATAATATTGATTTGATTAGATGTTTATGATTATCCGCAGAGCATTATCGCGCATAACCGATATCAGTTTATCGGCGTTATTGGCTGAACAAAGGAAAGTTAAAATACAAGACTTAATACGTTAAAAAATTCCACTAAGCCAAGCAGGTATGCTTGCAACGAGCCTTCTTATCGGTTTTTTACGGTGAGGTATTACGTATCGAACACTAATTGGCGGCAGATACGGTTTTTTTTAATAAACCGTATATAACAAAATTAATTTTGTTACGTTACAAACGAAATATTTTGAAAATTCTTAAAATAAACGGGCACTGGCACCGATCCAGGGTGTCGAGGTACATCGAAAAGCAATTTTGTTTCTTAAAGATATATTTTAAGAAAAATGCATGTCCCATGTGTGTTAAGATGTGAGATTATCAGAAGCGAGCCGTGAGCTGTCGTAAGTAGGGCGCAGACGTCGCACACGGCCTCAAAGCCTCACCGGTTGCCATCTTTGGTGGTGACCGGTTCTGTCCGCAAACTTATTTTGTATAACAGTTAACCCCTATTTACAAGGCACTTTTCGATCTACGAAAGCCAACAACGTTGTATTAGAAGAAGGTTTATTCGAACTTAATGTTGACATTTTTTAACCTAATAATTAACTAATTTAACCTGACGTTATCGTTATCCTTCTCGTGAGATCGCAAATAACATAACTATTAAAGTTTGAGTAAATTGTTTTAGGGTCGATTAAAATATACGCCCTATTTAAATATAATGAAAGGATGTAACGTGCGTCAATATGCATTAGTGATTAATGGCGGTCACCGTGCCAATGTTATCAGAATTTAACTGGAAAAATAGCGAAGGGTCGAGGGGTTACTTTATGTTAATAGCAGTTGAGTCAGATGACAAACGCATCAGCGTCTTCATTAATCACGGAATATGGGTGTATTGGCATTCTCCTCCCTCGCAATACGCGAACTGCTGAGTGAGTCACTTCGTCGCTGAGGGAGTGACTGCCGACTTGCGGCTGATTCACTGCTCATATTATGTACATACTGATGGGCAGGTAACAGACTATCTATTGTATGCTCGATTCTATTGTGGGGCCGAACTTTGAGTCCCCTAACCGATTGTTAGCGCCTTATTGTGTTATTGTTCTTTGAGGCGAATGTGTAGGTTTATTTTTCAGATTAGAACAATGACAGCACCTATTTTAGGACACAGATGGTTTGATAACGATTGTTGAATGCTAATAATGCTATATGTCAAGCGTATAGAACTAAATAGTACGTAAATTCAATAAATTTTTAAAGATTTGAAAGTTGGAACGAGTTTCTAATGGCAACATACTTAAATACAAGAATATAGGTTTTGTGTTATAGGTAAATAGGCCTAATGTAATTAATTAAGAGGCATATTATATCTCGACTGTGATTTTTGTGTAAAATGGCCAATTATGGCGTTTTTGATCTCAGAAACAAAGATACATTAACAATTTTAACATATTGAATAGCGCAGGATAGCTATTGGCCTAGTTCGTAGCGGCCTCGCTTTTTGTAAATTTTTAATTAAACCCAAAATTGCAGAGAAAGATTTTCATAAAATGCGCGATTATACCAGAACAATTGTTAATTCATGAGGAATAAATATTTTATAATTTTAAAGCATGAATTTATTACCCTATTTCAATAAAAACGATAAATAAAATTACTACAAAATGCGAAATGTCGGGAACGCTTCAAATACCGTATCTCGCAGAGTGCAGATAGGGCTCTTAACGAAATATTCTTATTAAGATCAAAATATTTATATAATTACCATGTGTAATTAGTGCATATGTCGTGTTAGTTATATAATATTACCTATAGTTAGATAAGTACTTATTTAAAAATAACAAGTCAGTTAACTAATTATGTGGTTGTTAATTATTATGAACGGCCTAAATATTTTTGTTAATATATATATCACTTAATTATTTTTAGAAACCGGTTAAATAATGACACCTTTGACCTAAAATTATTCATAGACAGTATCGCACAAAGATAAAATTTATTGAACTTGTTTTCCTTACACAATCTCTAGCGCCATCTATTGAGGATTTCATTCACTACAATAAAATATTTAGCAGTTGCCTACGACTGTACACGATCATAGAGTAAAATTTTTCATTCTATGTTCTCTTGGCTAGGTTAGATGACAGTGCAAAATTTAATAGTATCCGACCGAATTTTCGGTTTCGGTTTGCATTCGGTTTCGGTACCAAACCTGCCGAAACTATAACCGAATAATATAGTGCTATTTAGTAAGGAACAAATTTTATACTTAATTTTGTATTGGGATGGATCACACCCACACTCTTTTTGTTACATTTCTTCACCACACTTCTGACGGGTGAAAGATAAAAAATATTTATTTTTCATTCTATGTTCTCTTGGCTAGGTTTGATGACAGTGAAAAATTTAATAGTATCCGACCGAATTTTCGGTTTCGGTTTGCATTCGGTTTCGGTACCAAACCTGCCGAAACTATAACCGAATTATATAGTGCTATTTTGTAAGGAACAAATTTTATACTTAATTTTGTATTGGGATGGATCACACCCACACTCTTTTTGTTACATTTCTTCACCACACTTCTAACGGGTGAAAGATAAAAAAGTAAATAATGATTAAAATAACGTTTTTTTATTTTTTCCTTAAAATATGATCCTTTAAGGAAGTTTCGGTTTCGGTTACGGTTTCGGCCGATACTGAGACACTAAAATTTAATTAACGTTAATTGTATTTTGTACAGACGAAATATTAGGACAGCTATATCAGCTATATCAGGCCCGCTTGACTACAGTCGACACTCTACGCTGACATTCTTACTGATAAAAAAAAACAGACACAGGTTACAAGTTAACGTAGAACATTTAATAAGTTGTAACTTGTAGTTACAATCACTTCTGAAATTTTCGTCCAAAAACCTGAAAGTAAGTAACCTAAGCTGAAGTGAAGAATCTTCGAAGATTTTTATATATAAGAAGATGACAGAAGTTAGAAGGGTGGACGGGACAGAGCGAAACTATAAGGGCTGGGAGTACTACGGAACCCTTTTAATGGTTATAAGGCCTTGACTTACCTTTTCTAATCAATAAACTGGTAACTCTGCGTAGCGCTTCTCGCGGCGACTTCTGAAAGAACTTCGGCGTCAAGTTCGGAGGCAGAGTGAGAGGTTTCCTGCTGGCGGACCCCTCCCAGCCGCCGGGATGATCGCCTGCCATTTTCGACGTCGATATCCGGTCCAGATGTTCTATTGATGCAGGCCTGTTAAACAAGATGAAGTTAGAATTATATATCTTAAGCATAAGAAAATGAAATATTAACAATAGGTTTTGAGTTTTATTAACTAAATCAAAAAAATCGCTGATTTCTTAAAATTAATTAGGTCCACCTTGAAGAGGTGAATGGTAAGGTACCATACGTAGTAACTAGATGGTAATCTGTGACCTTAGGTACTTTAAATTGAGTTTTTGTGAATTGTACCAAAATACTTACTCCAGTTTTCGAAGTAGTCATTTGTCATTGAATCTTTTATACAGTATGTAATTCAAAAGCTTTCATCATCCTCTATCGGTGATCAATGAATCAATGAATCAAAAACCTCCATCAATGATCGCTTAACTCTCTTCTATGTCATGACAGTTTACGATCAAGCTTGACTCTCACTACCTGTGTCTCTGTCGCGGGTACCAGCCCCGCGCGGGTCCGCCCATCCGCAGCAGGTCCGCGCCCGTACAGACCCCGGAGGTGCCCATCACGGAGCCACGCCCGTACCCACCGAGAGTCACGCTGCTTCCTATTTGAACATTGAATTACTTCAATAAATAAAATATGGTACAGTACATATACTTTCTCAGTGTACCTCGGCAGTCATCGTATTTCTATGACAGCGTCAATGTATGGACATCAAGAACGTATCTGTATTGCATTTATTGAGTGTCAGTCGTGAAGGACAGAATATGGTGACAGGACACGGCAGTCGCATTTTTATGTGGCAGTCAATAAAAAATATTTTTTATATTCTATAAGATCATCTTATGAAACTTCCTGACTCTGATGAAACTTCATTTCTTTGTAAGAAGAACCATGGGTAGTACTTGCATCCTGGAAAGTAAAGGAATTCGGCCAAAGTAAGGAAAATGTTGTATTTCAAGAAACTATTTCCTACTAATATGTATAAATCGGTCAAGTGCGAGTTGGACTCGCGCAAGAACCGTACCATTATTTTAACGTTTGTTGTAGGTAAAATAAACATTTAAGGTAATTACCCTTAAATATTTATTTTAACTTAAATTTTAAATTCTCGTGTCACAGTGTTTGTTAGAGAACTCCGAAACGGCTTGACCGATTTTTATGACATTTTGCAGGTGTATTCGTTAGATATGACGAATAGGATGTAAGCTATTTTTCATAGCCCTAAGTGATAAGGGTGGCCCAAACCATTTTTTAGGGTTCCGTAGTTCACGTCTCGGAATCCTTATGGTTTCGTCATGTCCGTCCGTCCGTATTCGGCTTACCGTCCAAACGGTTAGTGCTAAAAAGATGAAACTTTGCATGGATGGACGACAAAGTGCTAAAATAAAATCATTAAAAATTTTTTTTTGGGGTGGGTTATTTTGGGATAGTGGGATGATTTTTATTTCTCGCATCTACCCCATAGTGTGGGTTACCATAGGATAGGCCTTTTAAAAACATTTACAGGTCGCTTAGACGATTTTTTGATTTAGTAATCCATTTGCGATATATTCAACTTTATAGCATGTTTTTGATAAAATAGTGCTCTAAAAGCTAAACGGCTGGCTCGTAAAATGTGAAAAAATTCATGATGTAGTCCATGTGATGAACTTTGAAGGAAAACTATAACGGCTTATCTAACTTTGCTAGTTCAGGAGTTATAGATACTTAACTTGTAAAATTATTATTCTTATTAAAATGCGCTTACTTGGAAAACTTCTGACAAAATAAACGAAATACTTAATTAGGTAACATATAAAATATTGGTATAATGGTACTGAACCCTTGGTTGCTAATAAAGTCTTTAAATCTTTAAACCCCGCGTGCGTGAGTACGACTCGCACTTGGCCGGTTTTTTTGCCGGCCGGCCGGCATTAAAAATACATATAAATCACAATTTTCACACCTCCCCCAATCCCCAATTCTCAATACTCCTAACACCAACCCCCAATGTTTAGATGCGATGTTAATAATATTCAACCATCAGTGGTCGACGATTCTTTCACACATCACCTGTAGATTGGTACTAGATGAAGTAGGTTTTTTTCAGATATTATAGAGATAAGATTTAGGTGTTATACATTATTTGGAAGAACATAAAATGAAGTAGTTTTTAAGCAGGTTTACATTTTTTTAGTACATAATATATTTTTCATTCTATGGTCACGATAACTTCGAAGCGCAAATAATAAGAAAATGTTTTGTAAGTTAAGCGTTAAATAAAAGATCAATGTTTTTTAGGTTTAAATTGTTCTTAGATTAGTTAATTTTACATCTGCTATTACGAAGAAATTAAAACTGACGATTAAAAAATGTCATTGGTTTATCATGACCTAAACACCCACTAGTGAAAAAACACAAAATGGCGAATATTTTTAGAAACGGTCCAATATTGGCCATAATATAAATATCGGGGCTCAAATAATTTGTCTTTACCCCTCGGATCTATATTTCACGGATTGACTACGTTCTACCAATGATGATTTTTATTCCGTTTCGAGAGAGACGGCATGTTTAAAGTATTTGAAAGTTAACAGGGGTCAATAGGGTGTCAATTATTTATAATTTCAATATTTTTATCACAATATAAAAAAATCACCCATCTTAATTATTTAGTATCTGGGAGACCGAGCTTTGCTCGGAGATTTAGAACCTTATGTACCCCATATTGCCCCTCCGTCCCATACAAACCTATAGTTTGGATTGAATTCATAGTGTTGTTTCTGGGAGGACCAGTGGAGTTTCTCGGCGGGGTGCGGGGTACGTCACAGCCGCGGGCGAAGACGGGCGTCTCGGGGAGACTGGCCGACGTCTGCAGCTGGCCGCGCATGTTGGACGATGTCTCCCGATTCTGCCGCTGCAGCGTACGTCGACGAGCTCCGTTTGTACCAGTAGAGTCTGTAAATGTTTTTGTCATACGGCATTAAACATATTGTTTTAATATTTGTTATTATGACGTTATTTTCAATGTATCAACATGAAAAAGTCGGTGTGGCCATTTATAAATATAAATTATGTTTTCCGTTATTTAGAAAAATAGATACGGAAAGCCGCGGCTAAATTTAGTATAAAACCGTCATTACGTGGATGTACGAATTTCTTTTAACGCCCATTGAACTATTGTATGGACTATACTAGCTAAAAAGTTAGTCAAAAATCCATACAAAATAAAATGTCCTCCTCTAAGTCGACAGCAATGAAACGGTTGCCAATGGGTTCACACTTCACTGTTAATCAAATTTGATGTCACTAAAGTGGCAACCTCGAAGTACGTCGGGTACCTATAGAAGTTATGCGCGAGAAGAAAATCCAAAATCATAGTAGTTGGAGATGTATTTGTTTCTGTTGGTGTGGGAACTATAGTAGTATTCAGTGAGGTTGCTATTGTTGCGCCTCTGCAATTGCGGAATTTCCGCAAGAAATCGTACCTCCAAAATTCATATATATTTTGACACTAGTTGAAACTAGTGCAGGGGTCAGGGAATACAAATATGTAAATGTTTTGTGTCAATAAATTATTTATTTATTTTATTTTGTACTTTGTAAATTCAACACCAGGAACAGCATATACAAATTACCTATACCGACCAACATATATACCCAAGTTCTTAATGTCTTTTGAGACCCATGTATTTCATTGTCATATTGTCTATAATTTCAATAGAAAAACTGATAAGATTTTGGATTTTCATGCTAGTCATAACTTTTGATTCCGGCGTATTACGGGACTACCCTTCTGGTGACATCAAATGTGATATTTTAAAGTGAACAGATTGGCAATCATTTCATTGCTGTCGACTTTAGATTCATTTTAGACCATCACCTTTTTTAGTCGATTGGCATTATAATTTATCAGGAAAGGCATTTTAGTATTAAGTAGGTACTTTGTTTACAAGTTACAAAAAACAAAAACTGGCAATTCAAAGTGTTACCTGTGGGTAATGTCCTTCTATCGGTTGATCCAGACTTAAAGTTTCCACTACTCCTTCTATTTTTGCTGTAGCTGGTTTCCATGGATCGCGTCTTTAGGCTATTGGTTGTGTCTCTATGTGGTGGTACTGCTGGTGGCTCTGATGGTCTAAAAATAACAAGTATCTAGTTATATTAAATTGTGTTTAATGTTATATTAATTTTAGGTTTGCGCAAGTAATTAATAAAGGTATGTAGATAAAATTTTGATATTCTTAATTATAATAACCTTTACCAAGCCATATAAATGTGAATTCTCGGCGTATTATTTTTTAACTAGGTACTCGTATTTATAAATTTTCTTAATGATTTGAGAATACTTTTTCAAAAAAAATCTTCAATTTCGCTCCAAGCGTTTTTTAATTTTTGTACATTGATCTTCATTATTTATTGTAATTACCTCACTGTTATATATTACTAATTTTTTTTACCTTCTTCTGATTTCCATGGTCGGTGTCGGCAAGGAATCAGCCTTTTTAGATTGCCTTCTCTCTGGAGGTTGCATTATTTCTGTGTACTCATCTTCAACCTCTTGCACAGGCGATGGTGGGAGCGGAGGGAACTTCGGCGATTCTGGTGTTTGCGGCAGTGGACCCCTGTCGTGACTCTTATTCGGTGAAGGTGGTAACTTATTGTGTTTATACGCGTGCTCAACTACCTGAACATTTAGAGGGAAATCTCCCCCACTTGATACTGCCGAGTCAGAAGACGACGGCTGACGCATCAAACTGACAGGCATTTCCTTAACGCTAGTAGATTTGTGCATACTGTTTGATCGTCGCCCGGAAGACCGGTCCCTTCGGTCTATCGATCTTTGACTTTGTATTTCGTTGTGACTGGATGACTTTTGGATGTCATGTCTTTTCTGTTTTTCCCTAGAGCTATACCGGAAATTGTTTTCTAAAATATCTTTTGATATTTCATCACAGTATTCATCCTTGTGGATATTCCAGTCTTTTGGTACATAAGGTGTAAAGTGTTTTTGGTCCCGACCTTGACTTAGTATTGCACTAATATTATTTTCTATCTTGCGAAGTGGTGAGGTTTCACCACTGGATCCCGGCTCACCACTCTCTTGGTCTTCTTCCTCCTCGACTGTCGTTATTAGTGCTTGACGGCTAGTGCTATTATTGTCACCTTCAGCTCCCAGGGCTGGCAGCGATATAACGCGCACCATATTGGGAGCAATAGTTGAAAGTTCATTGACTGTTTCATTGCATTCCGTTTGAGGAGCTTCCTCCACTTTACCCTCTTTTATTAACGACTGTATATTATCAAAGGTAGAAGAATACTTCTTAAAATCGGTAAATCTATTTTGGGGTGACAACTTATTCTGAATCTGCATATTGCTTTTAGATCCCGGTATACATACTTTATCATTACTTTTCCTACTCTTGGGGCTATGACCGTAATAGTCGGGGTTTATGTATCTGTCTTGGCCATTATTAAGATCTAAACTTAATCTAGACTTAGGTGACGTCATTTCCTTACTTAGCCTAGAGTTCGGTGTACAAAGATCTATACTATATCTAGAGTTAGGCGTATTTAATTCTCGACTTAGTCTCGAATTTAAATCAACACTGTATCGGGATTGCGGCAAGCTCAAATCTGAGCTCCGTCTTGAGTTATATGAACCGACAGATCCTGAACCACTTAAAGAAATACTAGAACCATCTATGGACTTGTCAGTACTTCTATTCAAGCTGTGACTGTATTGTGACAAATTATTGTTTGTATTTGTTTGTGCCTTATTATTAGTACTTTTATTAAAGCTCGGCAATTGTTTTCTACTTTTACCCTTTCTTATGATATATGTACCCATATCTGGGGCCCGGCGCTCATTGTCCACGTCAGATGTGGGCGAAGCCGGGGTTTCGCACTGAGACAATGGCGGTGGGGGAGGCCAATACTCTTCACCCCAATCATCGTCTACTCTTTGTGG
Source organism: Phengaris alcon alcon (assembly GCA_037179445.1). Lineage (NCBI taxonomy): Eukaryota > Metazoa > Arthropoda > Insecta > Lepidoptera > Lycaenidae > Phengaris > Phengaris alcon. The sequence continues at coordinate 539,159 of JAYRCH010000225.1, forward strand.
AATTGAACTTGTACTCGAGTGAGACTGATCACCTGATTTTCTTCTTCGTCTGCCTATTACCTGAAATAAAAATATAATATGTTATAAAGCAAATTAATTATTATTAAAAATATCTGCTTAAAGTATTTTTTGTCCAATTGAGCACTTCCAATAGGTTCACATTGAAAAAAAAAAGATTAAATACCTTTGTGCTTCCTGGAGTCAGAAGAGGATCGTCACCGTCGAGGGACACTTCCCAAGCAATAGAGTTTCGTTTTGAAGGCGTGGTAACTGCGGGCGGTGGCGGTGGAAAAGATTCCTCGAGCGAATCGTCAGAAAAATGCTCTTCCTCCTTACTTTTGTTCATAACTCGTGGTTTGCATTTTTCAATAAGATCCTCTGCAGATCCTCTACACACTTCTCTATGTCTTTCCATAGAACTGGCGAGAGTTCGCGGTGGTATTTTAGTCTTCGGTGACAACATTTCACCGTCTGATCTGCTGTCACGCTTAGTATTATTTGTTTTCTTTTCGATACTTTTCGTATTGGATGGTGATATTTTGTACGTGGGTGAATGTGACTGTCTATTGTATTGTATATTAGGCCCCGGATATATTGTTACAGGGTGTTCATTGTATGGTTTGTCGCTGAATTCGCTAGAAAATCCCATAAATGGGAAGACGGGGGGGCTATCAAAGCTAGGCGACTTTCTTTGATTTATTGGCGGTGCTGTGTGACGGGGAGGCAGCCACGTCGGTGCAGTTTCGGGTTGAGGCGGCCTTGCGCCATGCTGGAGCGATGAAAAATTGTACGGAGGTACTTGCGGTTGCTGCAGGTGAAATCCATTCGTCTCATTTTCCTTATCCCACCCGTAGGGACGTTGGTGCCTCGTTTTTGGCTGAAAAATTGGGAAAGTAAATAATAATTTACGAAGTTACTACTTTACGAGTTACTTTTAGACTGTTAATTTGTAAGTTCTCTAGAGTCTTTAGAGTCTAGAAAATTCTACTATTTCAAAAATACGCACAAAAGTGGTTTGTGTTTGTGTGGCTGTAGTAACACCGTTGAGACTGATTATAGAGTCCAATTTTTCCTCTGCCTCTCTACGCTCAATTGATATCGACCGCTTTGCAGAATTTGCTGGTGATGCTCTGAAATTAGAGATAAAAGTGTTATATATTTAAAACTAGTAGTCGCCCATTGGTCGAAATTCGACCATAAATTGATTTAATTTTTAATTTTTTAAATTTAATGAGATTCTTTTGCCTCTTAGATTTAAAAAACCGTCCAAGTGCGAGACAGACTTGCGCACGTAAGGTTCCTACAAAACGACAAAAATATCACGTTTGTTGTATGGGAGCCCCACTTAAATATTTATTTTATAATGTTTTTGTATTTGTTCTTATATCTGAAATGTCTAGCTACTTCGGTTCATGAGATAAAGCCTGGTGACGGTCAGACGGACAGCGAAGTCTCAGTAATAGGGTCCCGATTTTACTGCCTTCCGAACCCTAAGAGTAAAAATAAAATAAAAATGATAATGTTGTGACAGATTGACGCACGGTAGTGTGAGTTATTACATAATGTAAGGCAGTGTGTGTAACGATTAATTTAATGTATTTTTTATTAATTTAATGTATTTTTTAAGCATTATTATAAATAAATTTTAGTGCAGACTTATCCTCCTATATATAAACTTTAACTGTGCCAAATTTTATACTACACCGTTCACATAATTTTCGTAAAACAGTTTAAAAAGTTTTTGCTTCAAGTATTAATATGTAATTAGAGATCCGCCCTGTGGTCTAAATTCAACCATAATTCATATTTAAATATTTTAGTTAAAATTTTTAGGGTTATTTTGGCTCTTAAATACGCAATGAAAATGTGTAAATTTTTTTAATGATATTTACAGTACCGGATTTACACATTTGGCGCCCATAAGCTATTCAGTTTTTGCCCTAATTTTTTTTTGATAAATTTTTGAGAACAGTTTTTGTATGCAAATAATAATGTTTTTTATATTTCTGTAAGACAAAAAAATGTTCAAGGCACATTTGCCGCCCTAGGCTTCAGCCTACTCAGCCTTCTGGTAAATCCGCCTGGATATTTACTAAGTACTATTTACAGATATCACATGAAGATATATAAACATTATACATCTCTGGAGATACACAAATTATTGACAGGCTGCGGATTTGCAGACTGTACCGTGAGGATGGCACTAAAATAGGTCCAAAATAGTAAAAAAGGTGAATTTTGCTTACATACGAAGTGACACAACATTACTATTAAAAATGTATTTATTGCTTTTCGAAGTATTCTCCGCGAAATTTGACACATTTTTCCATACGATGGAACCAATCATTGAAGCAACCATTCCATTCGGAAGTTGGGGTCTCCAAAATGGCCGTTTTGTAGGCGTCCACAGCTTCTTCAGGTGATGAAAATCTCTGACCACGCAATTTATTCTTTATTTTAGGGAAAGTATAGAAATCATTAGGGCTTAGGTCGGGGCTGTACGGCGGATGGTCTAATAATTCTATGATTTCTTGCTCTAAAAACTCTTTTGTTCTGTGCGCGGTGTGAGAACTCGCATTGTCGTGATGGAGGATGATGCGGCGGTTGCAGTTCTCTTTACGGAGTTCAGAAACGACCTGTGGTAAACAAATGTTAGCATACCATTCTGCATTAACCGTTCTTTGTCCCTCAAGAGGAATAGTCACAACATGGCCGGTTTTGGAGACAAACGTGGCCACCATTTTTTTTGCAACACTCCGTGAACGAACAATTTTTGTTGGCTTTAACTCATTTTCGAACACCCAAACTCGTGACTGGTTTTTTGTTTCGGGTTCGTACGCGTATATCCAGCATTCGTCACCTGATACGATGTTGTATACAGCATTTGAGGATCCTGCGTGGAATCTTTCGAGAGTTCTGACGCACCAAGTAACGCGAGCCGCTTTTTGCTCTTCACAGAGCAAATTCGGTATCCATCGGGAAAACAACTTTTTTACACCTAATTGTTCATGCAAGATTATTTGTATTTGACTCATGCCAATGTCTAAAGTTGCCTGAATTTCGCGGTATATCACATGTCGATCTTCCTCAATCAGCTTACGCACAGCATCAACGTTTTCTTGGGTGACTGCAGTTTTTGGACGACCTTGACGGGGATCATCACTGAGCTTGACACGTCCACGTTGAAATTCAGCAAACCAGCGATAAATTGTGGTTTTGGATGGGGCTTCATCACCAAATGCAGAAATCATCCGGTCAACACACTGTTTTTGTGTTAAACCACTTCGAAAGTCATAATAAATCATCGCTCTAGAATTTTCTCGAGTCAATTCCATTTTCTCAACGACTAAACAAGTTTGACAAGATCTTGTGACAAGACCGAGAATCTTTAAATAAATAAACAGTATTCGATTTTTAAAACCAAGGAGTTTTAAATTAAAAAGATTTTAATATGACAGGAACAGTGGAAATATTCCATTCCCGATACTTTTAGTGCAGCCCTCGTATTAGAGCGTTTTCACGTTATGCGATACGATGTCGCTTATCGCGCGCGATAATGTGAGAGACATCTATATTATTTTTATATTGAAACATATACCTTCTGATTTATTATTTTGCCTCTTAGATAGAAAAAAGTAAAAAAAAAAGTTGTGACAGATTGACAAACGTCACGTGTATTAATATTGTATCAAGCGGTAGGTTGTATGAGCTGAGGTAGCGATAATAATTATAAACTATAATTAATGTACTAAGTGAAAAAATATCAGTCCAGTTCCATTAAAATTACGAAAAATAAAATTTTACTCATGTTTTCCACGATGACACTGAACGTCAAAACTCATAGGGATTGACTCTTATGAATACGCTACGTGTGTGTAACTATATTGTTTGAAACAAATCCATGGTAGTGTGTGTTGCTGATATTTTCATTTATTTAATGTAGTTATTTTATGAAATTTAAGATTTTCACACGCCTTTGCGAAACGAGCCAAATTTCACTCTCATCCGTACGCACAATTCTCGTAAAACCGTACTTGAAATTTTCACTTCACGTATTAATATATAGATTACCTGGGAGTCCAAGCTTTAGAAAAAGTGGAGCGGAGTTTTAGAAAAAAAATGAGTTTTAAAAAATGAATCACAAAAATATTGGTCTGCCCGGGCCTCAAACCCGAGACACCAATTTGCCAATAACGCAAAAAGTCAAACGTACATGTAACTGAGTCACGCGCTTTGACTATTAAAGAGCTAAATATACGTAGGCATAGGTAACGCAACGAAAGAAAAAAATATAAAACTCTAAAATTTCATGGAAATTGTTGAAGCTGTTTCCGAGATTCTGAATATAATATTATATCTACTTACAAGAATTGATCGTTATAAGTCTATGATACTAGCTGTTGCCCGCGGATCTGCCCGCGTAAATACAGTATCCCAAAGGAACACTGCACTTTTTCGGGATAAAAAGTAGCCTATTTTTTAATCCAGAGCCTAAACCAAACTTCATCAAAATCAGTTCAGTAGTTTTTGCGTGAAAGACGAACAAACATCCATTTATCCATTCATCAATCCATCCATCCTCACAAACTTTCACATTAGTAGGATTATGATGATTTATTGATAGTTGACTGCTTTTATAAGGTTTTATCGGTCATAAATCGAAGGAATATTGTTACTTTTTGGTTGTTTTTCATTGAGACCTTTGTTATTGAGATAAAAACATAACTACTTTATGCTTACCTACCTATTAAAGTTCTCAACTTTTGCCTTTTCGAAAAAAATATGTAATTTTTTGAAAAATATGTAGGGGGAGCCTGTTGTACCTTTGTTGGCTTTTTTAAGGACTTCCAAGCTTTTGAACTCTAATGCCTAGGGTATTCACTACGTCTCTACCGACCTCCCTTGATAGACACTACATAAACTATAGATAAACTAAGTTAAACGGGCGCCGAAGATTCCGTGGGAGTTTCAGAATCCCATAAGAGTCATTTAGTGGTCACAGGATGAAACTTTTTCAATTCAATTCGAGGATAAAATTATTTTGTTTAGCCATAATTTGACAATGTAGTTTTATGAAAAACATTAATAAGTCATCTTTGTGAGTGAAATGGTGATTCAAACTATTTTGACTCAGAAAAACAAGCTTTTTCTGTAAAGTTTTAAAATCCCTTCTGTGTCTGCGCCATCTATCAGTAGTCAAATTTCATTCATTTATATTCTTAATTACAGAAGTTAGAAGGACTGACAGACGCACGAACAGAGCGAAACTATACGGGTTCTTTGTAACACTACGGAATCTTAAAATGAATAGTATTCTTTAGTATTTATTTTTTAACTGAAATTTTTGGCGTGTTCAAGGGACAACGTGATACTGGCCAAGGTACATCCACTTTTAAGAACATTTTCTTCTTGACGTTTATAACGTCGTAAAGCCATGTTGTAAGTTTTTTATATATACTAAAAACCTTCCAAAAATACAAACATGGCTTATGTTGTACTGTAAGTCAAATTGTGGAAAATAACGAATACCTGAAAACCGACAAAGGTACATCAGGTTTCCCTTGGTTGAACATATATTTAGATTAAGATATGTCTCAAAAAATAATACAATTGTATTCAAAGGCACAGGCAATCAGAACAATAATCTTCTACTAGACAATGCTATTCGCCGTATATGAAGGGCAACAGCCAACACCATGGCATACTTAGGTAGCAGCGTGGAGATGATCCTCTCAGCCTCCTCGGGCGGCGGCGGCGAATGCGGCGAGTGCGGGGACAGCGGGTCCGGCGGGGAAGGTTCTTCCCGCTCCTCGGTCGGTCGGAACCCGAGAGCGAACTTCGCTCTGAAATATACGATTGTGAATTAGTATTAAGTTTCTAGATATTGAAGGTAGGTGACGTCAGAGCTACGAGTATCTTACGGCCTAATACTGGAACGATAGTTAAATTAAGTGAAGCTCAAGTCACATGCTGTCCTTGTCATTTCGGCTAGCAGAGACAGCGACAGCCTGTGAATAGACGGGCTCTTAATTTTGATTAGCGTTTCAGTATTTGGCCGTTAGTCGTTCGAACTGAGAATTAGGTTCATTACATTTTAAAATTGGTTTTAACGACCAACGTACGACATGGGCGTACCCAGGATTTCAGCATTGGGGGCAGCTCATACCTGTTTCGAGAAGATGGTCGGTCTGGTATAAACATAATGTAATCTTTCCAGTTTCCGCTGAGATCTCTAATAGATTGGACCTAGTAAAACTGTTATACACTATGTACTAGCAATTTAATTTTATAATAAATTTAATTAGTCGATTGCACTGTAGTATGTAACCTGTATATAATACAACTTTCATATTAGTTATTACCGGCAAAGACCACGCAGATTTGAAATGATTATGATTTGATTGAAACTTTTCTCGCTATCGACTAAACTCTTTGTGTATTTCGGCCACCTTCTTTCTTTTTCTTCCGATATGTAGTTTTCTCTGCTGAATGTAGTTTTCTTGGACATCAGTTCGGGGCGATAAGACCATCGGTCAAAGTACAACGAGATACAGAAGATGGACTAAGCAGTTAAAATAGCAGTGAGTGACTACAAGTATTTAAGCCTATGAAGGAGTGACTGGAAGTATTCAAGGCTGAGATGGACTGACTAGTAGCCTAATATACTTATAAGGTTGCTCAAAATCAACGGATATTTTGGGCATATGATCTACTGCTTATGTCAAGACGTTTAGGCTGAAAAACATTTCAAATATCGAAAAAAAAAAAATTTACATTGCGCTTTCTAAGCCGCTAAGGACATTAACATCACAGAAACAAGTGTTTAAATAGGAAGCAAAGACGTTGCCTAAATAACATGAATAAATATCCGTAATTGACTTTGAACAGACTTATAAAGCTGTGATTTGAGAATGACTAGAAGTATTCAAGACTGTGAAAGAGATGGCTTTGTGTGTGAGAGAGAAGAAGACATTAGATGAGATAAGAGAAGCTAGAGAGATGCTCACCGTCTGCCGTTCATGCTCATGTATCCATCGTCCTCGGACGTGTGTCCGGCGAGCGGCGAGTCGTCGTCGGTGGCGGGCGTGGCGGGCGTGGCGGGCGTGGCCGGCGTGGCCGGCGTGGCGGCGGTCGGCTCCAGCGAGCGCGGCTCACCCTCGTCGTACTCGCTCAGCACCTGGTCCAGCAGCTCCAGCGAACGTTGCACGTCGTCGCACCCGCTGGAAATTACAGGGCAAAGTCTTATTTAAACAAACCATCTATCAGAAAAAGTACTAAAATTAATAAATAAGTTAGGTTAGTTTATAAATTTCATTTATTTCCTGGGCAACTAGTTCTTCTTAGCTCGATTTCTGTAGACTAGTAATATATAAGTATACTACCTAATACTTATTATATAATTCGTCTCGTCGACCCGAACCGTCAACCGGTGGTAGGTCAACGTATTATATTTGTCTCAAGTTTATTCAGAAATAAAAAAATCTTCATTGGAGAATGTCAAGCCGTAAAAGTGGGAGGTGGAAAAAGTCTGGAGGAGGACATACTCGTATAATAAAATCGTAACTGGTCGCTGTCTGTACATGGAAGGTATATAAGAAAAACTATTACAGCTTTTTCAAACGATATAGAACCCAAAACAATGTTTTTTAGAATTTTTGTCTGTTTATCTGTTTATTTATCTGTTTGTCTGTATGTTTGTACACGCTAATCTCAGAATCTACTGAACGGATTTTGATGAAATTTGGTATGTTAGTAGTTTAGACTCTGGATTAACACATAGGCTTTTGTTAATCTAGAGTTCCAGGTTACTCCACTCCACTTAAAATTTAATTAACCAACTTCCAAAAAAGGAGGCGGTTATTCATTCGGCTATTTTTATTTGTTTGTATGTTAAACGATTACTCCACCGCCTGTGGGCCGATTTTCAAAATTATTTTTTGCTGTAAAGGGTATAATCCCTAATTGGTATTTTTGACACCAAAGTGGTGACCTGAAATGGGATCCATGAGGAATCGAGGAAACTTCGAAATTTAAATGGACACATAGTGACTTTGACTTTTTCTGAAGTAGTCCAGGCATATACTACCAAAAATAAAGATTTTGCACCAAGGTATACCCTGGATCCAAAAGTACTGAACAGAACTCCTGAGTCGTTAAATATACATGTTTGGGGATTTCGGCTTTGTTTAAAGAACTGAAAGCATATGCCACTATGTCATTTAAAGTAATCTTTATCAATCACCGCCTTCATCACACCTTACACCATCACATTAAGATGATAATAGGTATTTAACATTATTAGGTATTTAACAGCCTCCGTGATCTAGTGGTTTAGAGCTTGGCTCTCGACTCGGAGGTCGTGGGTTCGATTCCCGCATTGGAATAACAAAAAATCTTGTTTCCAAGTTTGGTTAGGACAATGCAGGCTGATCACCTGATTGTCTGACAAGAAAGATAATCCATGCGTCGGATGGGCATGTAAAAAGTCGGACCTGCGCCTGATATCTCACCAGTCGTGTCGGTTATTCGTCCCACTGGGTTACGAGAGTAAAGGAAGAGAGAGTGCTCTTGTGTACTGCGCACACACTTGGGCACTATAAAATAACTCCTGCGTAGCTGGCCTGGTTTCAATTAAACCGGCCACCGTCACTGAAATCAGTGTGGGGAGCTATTGCTAATAGGTATTTCTCATAGTCTTTTACATATGAACATTACTCTGCCGTTTGTCGAAGCATATTTAAAATTCTTTTGTTATTGTAAAGAATATAATTCGAAATTGGTCGATTTGTCACCAAGGTGGAGACCTGATAATGAATTGAGAATATACTATGGATATAATATGTACTACTATGAAATATACTCTAATTTTATAGTAAGTTTTTACTTACTATAAAATTAGAGTATATTACATGCGCCATGGTGTACCCTAGATCCAAAAGCACTGAACAGAACTCCTTAGTCTTTAAAGATACATGTTTAGAGATTTCGGCATTGTTTAAAGAACAGCAAGCCACTTACAGTAATCATCATCATCACCACCATCTTCTTCCGATACACCAACATATTATTATGGTGACATAGGTACTCCTCATAGTATGTACACCGATATCAATGTATTTGAAATTTTTCTATTGCCAAATCTCATATTTTTGAAGTCGGTACCATGGTGTCTACAAAAAAGTCTGCGATGACATAGATATGTCTATCTTTTAAGGATACTATACCCATTCTTAGTTTAAAAAAATTATCACAAATAATGTGGTATTTTCAGAAGCTATTTAGACGGACGCTTTATTACCTAATCCTTATTTAGGAGATATATTAAAATTAAAAAGTACGTGTAAAAATTTATTATAAGTATACTCTGTGCTATTACTATATTGCAGTAGGTATATTTGTTAAACCAGCTTTTTTGCCACGAACACTCTCCCATGCGGGCGAAGCTGCGGGCAAAAGCTAGTGAATAATAATAATGATTAATAATTAAGATGGAGTGATTATTCGAAATTACCGAAGGAGATGAGAATAATAAGCAGCTCCGACTTACGTTAATATTTAGTGTCAAATCAAAATAGAAATAATCTAGAAAACGGTCACTAAAAATATTTTCATTAATTTCTAGTTTCTATGGATTCCTAAAATGATACCAGCCTCTAAAATCTATCGGCATTTCCTCGAAAACACTTTTCCTATATTCGTAGACGATAAAACATATTACCTATACGGGGAAAACAAAGGAAACAGTCTTTGAATTTATTTCTAGCTGGCTGAACGGCAAAAGCTTCGCAATTTAAACTAGATTAGAAGAATACTCCTAACCTAGTTGTAACGTTCAAGCCATTCATTTAATTTTGCCAGGAATCCATTACAGCTCGAAACTGTTTCAATCTTATTATATAATATATGGAATATTATATAATTTTATTGAACTATATATATATTATGTATGTATATGATGAACATATTTCTCCGTAACTTTTTAACTTTTGAGAGACGCGATGGTACGAGAGAAATTATTGCTACGGCTCAAGACTTGATAAAGATTTTATGTAGCCTGTGCTCAAGTTTTATCAGATAACGTCCAGAAATAATTATAAATGTAATTGGAAAATATTATGAGGATAAAGTCGTCAGCAAATTTGTTTTCTCATAAAATCCGTTCTGTCATTAAATTTGGGGATCGGTTATTTAGGCTTTTCTCTATTGAAACCGTCAGGCTTAATCCCTCCCTATGGAAGTAGGCCTTTGAATTCATTCTAAAGGTTTAACAGATGACCATTGACCTTCGTCCTATACATTATGACATTTGAATATATCATATTGTCACTACGATATTCAAAATATTACAGATGTTCTCACAGAAGCCTAAGTAATTTTGATACAAATAAATAGAAGACAATAATAATGGTACACAAATTATACGTTCGTATCGTACTCGGTACTTCGTACCTTCACCTAGAACAGGTACTTCTAAATTACATGCTTCAACCTGCCCTTAAAAAACAAAAGAAAAATATAAAACGAAGTGACCTTTTTCCTCACATGAGCTCTCGAATTTGAAAGACGGTGTGCCGATAAGTACGTATTATATGAGTGGAAGTGGGTCCCGATAGAGAGTTTCTTACATCACAGACATGGAGGGCTTCATTAGTGTTCGTCTCTAATGATCTATGGAGGCTGCTCTCGTTTCGCCTAGGTGTTATTTTTATACAACTTTGAAAATTGCGTCGTTTACTTTGAAAATTTTAATCTGTACATCAGCGTAGCGTTATTAAGATTAAATATTTGTTAGCAACAAGATAGGATTCATGATTTTGGTTTTTTAGCGTAGTCGGTGCGAGTAAAATAATATAATTCCGGAATATGTGAAGTGGTCATTATATTTTGGAAGGCACCGATATTTGTATAACAGCATGAGGCGCGTGCGGTGTGCGAGCTCCTGGCCTGGATGGGCGTATAGGTATGGCGTATCGCATTGTATCGCCCGGCCTGCCACAAAGCAGAGCACTCAGCATGAGTGCCGCGGCGGGCGCCTGCTTGCCTTTGTTTTATTTCACCCACACTCCTCCACTTTGGAAATTTTAAGGGGGACTTAAATTGTATTCCTCCTTTTTAAACTTGCCCGGTTTACGCTGATTAGTCGCTGTTTCAAGTCTACTTACATTGTTGTAGTTTTGTTGCCATAAAACGTTGCACGGATAGATTTGTTTTCCAGTTAATTTATTTCTATATCCGAGCGGCGTGTCGGAATATAAATTATCACATCCGTGTGATCTGTAGTATATCTTGATAAGGCAAGGTGAGCATAAGGCGCTGCTTATGCGGAAATGAGTGCGGCGAGGCGGAAGTGCAACCCCCGGCGCGGCGCACCCCCGGCCCCGGGCGTCGACCCCAGATGGCGTACGTAGTACGCGCTACGGCCTACGCCGCGCCGCCGCTTGCCGCGCGCCGCCGCCGCGCCGCAGCCGCCCGCGACATAATAGCGCGCGCACAATGCTGACGCGCCGCGCGTTAATCTTTTCAAAGATCAATCAGCCGATCGTGAATGTTACGAAAATATTTTAGCCGACTTAAAATTGGACGGTCTGTGTTGTTGTTGTGTGTATTTAAATCTCACGATTGCGCGAATAATTTCTCTGTATAAACAAGAATCAAATAATAAATTTAGCTGTTTTTTATTTAGGTATTTCGAGGAATATAACAGACACAAGTAACACAAAAGCTAAACAAAAGCAAAAAAATTAAATTGACGAAGAAAGCAGTGACAATGACAAACTTTAAATTTACTAGTTGGTAGTTAGTACCGCTGCTCAATTTTAAAAGATTCGAATTGTTGAACTTCACAATTTGCGCGGAATCCATTTAGTTTTTTAAATTGAGCGAAACTTGGTCAATTAAGTACTTGCGGCTTCAACTTCTGTTAGTTGTAGTCGGACGGCGGGCGGCGGGCGGCGGATTACGAGTTAAAATTTTGCGATTCATTTTATAAGCTTTCGGTCACCGGTAAAATAAACTTAACAAAATTTTAATAACAATTGCTAGTTGTTGATATTTAAAAAACAATTTGACCTTTTTTTTTTTAAAGACAATTAGTGACGATTTAAGTAATCGTTTAATAAACAATTTATATGTCAACCACCTGTATGTTATGAAAACTTAAATCATGCAATGTAATTTGTATGTGTAAAATATTTTTTAAAATAACCTATAAATGTCGTTATACATATAATTTAAATACCAATTTGAGGACGTTGCAGCGCCCTCGTCAAGCTTTAAGAGACCGTATAAAAAACTTAATTTGCCTACACAATCGTCTGCAATTATAATAAAAATAAATTTTACGACAGTTACTTCTTAAATGTTCATACATTTGTGAGAAATAAAATGTTGAGTTTTCTCCCGGTGGGCGCGGCGAGGAAATGACGACAATTTCCAGGGTCAAGTCTGCGCGTTAGAGCGAAGTGCCCGTAAAACATTACCTGCTTCTGACACACATTTACCCCAATTTATTTTATATCCACCTTTATACTTAAACATTTCTTATTCTTAAAATGTTTTACTTTTTAGGGTTGCGTACCGAAAGGGTAAAACGGGACCGTATTACTAAGACTTCGCTATCGGTCCGTCTGTCACCATTATCTCATGAACCGTGATAGTTAGACAGTTGAAATTTTTACAGATGATGTATTTCTGTTGCCGCTATAACAACAAATACTAAAAAAGCGGAATAAAATAAATATTTAAGGGTAGGCCCATACAAACGTGATTTTTAGGAAATGCACTTAGCAACAGCTGCTAAGCCGCTCCACTTTCAAAGGCCAGCGAACCAAAGTCAAGGTTTGAGATTAATTGCCGACTATTACGAATGGATGTCATTACGAAAATACACTTTAAACAGCGGAAGGAAACGTTGAGGAGGAGCCATAAATCGACGCGTCGGTAGCTACACCTTGTCCTGACCACCATAACGGGCCACTTTATACCTTCCACCCCGGACGTTGAGCTCAAATTCCATAAACAACATCATCGGGTGCAGGACTTGAAGCAATTTGGAGAGTCAATATTTAACTTGCCAAGTCTAGGAAGCGATGTGTCCCTTTCAAATGAATCAACTAGTGGATTATTTAACATTTCTTCGAGCAGTTCAAGAATTACGGTTTGTTAAACCTTAAGCTTTCATTTACTTTTCACTTGTGTAAAATAATAATAATTAATATTTTAATATAATAGTAATCATATATTTATACGTGAATTGTGCAAACGGAGATTAGGTATATAGGTATATATGATATATAAAAAAAGCTTATATATATTATATATATAATATATAATAATAATAATATAATATATATAAAAGTCGTGTTAGTTACACTATTTATAACTCAACTGCGAACGACTGGTGTCGGAAAAAATCAAGCCGTCTGGGAACTTTCATCGAAAACTTCCTAACCTAACCCGTTGGAGATAAATAACAAAACAATGTATGGTGGGATTCTTTCTCTTTTATATGTCTACAAATAAGTCCGTAATGGCATAGATATGTCTATTTTTTAAGGATAGGTTACTACACCCATTCTAAGTTTAAAAAAATGATCTAAAATAATGTGGTATTTTCAGAAGCGGATACAATTTAATTATCCTTATCTAGGAGATATCTTAAAATTAAAAAGTACGTTTGAAAATCTATTATAAAGTATATATTTTTACTCTGTGCTACTACTATATTACAGGTAAATTTCCTAAAGTAGTTTTTTGCTATAATCACTCTCCCACGGGGGCGAAGCTAGTATATTATAAATAATGCTTAGAAATTAACAACTACCTCAGATTATTAGCACACGCTATCGTGCGTGTGATACGTAGAATTTGTTACGCGTTGTTGTGACAAATTGCCAACGTATTGTCAATTTGTCAAAACATTTACATTTATTTAATTTTTTTCTATCTAAGAGGCAAAAGTGTTCCTTTTGCTTCTTATAAAGTTCAAACGTATTAGTGACAAGTTGTCAAACGTATTGTCACAACATTTAAATTAATTTAATTTTTATATATGCCTTTAGGCAATTTTTTTTTATATCTAAGGATAGAAAAAAAAATCTGCCTCTTATATAGAAAAAAATTAAATAAATGTATATGTGTTCAAACTTAAAAAATATATAAATTAATTTGGGCGAATTTCGACCACAGTGTGATCTCTAGTAATAAAAAATAGTCTTTCGTCATGGTCTGGACCTAGCTTTGCTAAAGAGGTACATAACATTTTGTTGTGTAGATTCGCGGCAAACATAATACAAGGCTGAATTACTAGCTTTAATATCATTAATCAGCCCTAATAAGCATCCCATGTTAATCGATAAACGTTGTTAAGTCGCTCTATAATAATATAAAACGCATTTCACATGAGCCTTAATATTAAATTTCATTCCCAATTTCTGCATGAATAATTTAGTTACAAGTTTGGAATACTGTAAATAATCGGCGACATTAGACAGCTTCGAATTGTAGCTGGCAATTAAGCGATTAGCTTAGATCTCGCCACTCGCGAGACGGTTACGGGGTAAAATACAAGGAAACGAACAGTTTTCCGTAATGTTGGTAAGCACTTCTATATTATTTTAAAGCATTTTTAAATGAAATTTAACGTTTTGAGTGATCAACACCTTGTTTACAATAAAGACAATTCATTTGTGGATGGTGGTAATGACAATATTATTTTTATTAAATCCATTTACATCACATTTTTCTTTGACCTGCATAACATATTATTTTAAATTTTCGGCATACAACTAAATTTAGCGAATTGCCATTTTTATTACCTTAATCAAGCCTATTTGCTTAAAAACCAATTTACTTACTTTAACCCGTTACCCGTCACCCATTAGCGAGTGTGGTGTTTGATTCTCGTCACGTACCTGTGATTTGGTGTGCCCTGACAATATTTATGGTCACCGGCGCCTGGGGTTACTCCGCCCTAAATCATTAGCGCCGTTCCAGTTTTATAGTCGATGGGCTGATTTGTATATAACTTTATTGTTGGTAGATAGTAGATACCCTAATTTTATAAAACGGTATGATGTACTTTACTTTTAACTTTACACTTGATAGAAAAAAAATACGTATTTCTTTTTCAATGAGCCCTTTATAAAAAATATAATAAAAATGATATTTTTTACGTTCTATTAAAAGGTATTTCTTTTATTGAACAAAAATGAATTAAATAGTTATAAATCATTTTTTTTCGTTTGACGTTATAATATATTTTATTTGTGATTACGAGAGGGTACGAGTATTTGTGATCCTTGCAAGTGACATGCGCTCGAAGTTTAAGGTTACAAAATCCGAATGATACCCGATCGCCGCCCGCAGGGGCGAGATAATATAAAGACTTTAATATTTATCGATAAAGGAAAATAAAACACACATTTTACGGGTGTAATCTGGTGGCTTATAAAGATTTGGTTTAGTCGTGAGTCGTGACGCATTTTGCCGACCGTAATTTCATTTAATGTGCGTACTTTTACAATTCTCTACTATTTATATTTTCTTAAGATGCTTAAACGGAACGGTATTGCGGTTTTGGATTAGATTAATATAAGATATTTTAGTACATATTTTTTTATATTCTTTTATAATAAACGTAGCCCAATGTTATCATAAACTTGCAAAATCAACGAAGTTATGAACATTACCTTATGTTTTTTACTAATCAAATACTATGTATATTTAACCAATTTTTTTTAAATCACAAAAAATGACAATTTCATGGGTTATCACATTAATGGAAGATATGTTAAAGTGGGTTACAAAAAAGATTTACCAACTTCCGACCATAGATTTTATAACTTTATGGCGTTTTTATGGTAATTTTGACTTCGTGGAATGCATTTTAGATTAATAGTCGGTGAGCTTGTTTGTGTGCTAATTAATGACTTATCCCACGCGTTAATGCCGTCATTAATATTTTGTTACCGTAAAAAAAGAAATTTATTACGCTTTGAATAAAAAATGTAATCCAGTCAAATTTATGTTCTACGTACACACCTAAATATTAACTAACGGGCCTAAATTGGAAGAAAATTAACAACAAAGG
Source organism: Phengaris alcon alcon (assembly GCA_037179445.1). Taxonomy (NCBI): domain Eukaryota; kingdom Metazoa; phylum Arthropoda; class Insecta; order Lepidoptera; family Lycaenidae; genus Phengaris; species Phengaris alcon. Next base: position 555,249 of record JAYRCH010000225.1, read on the forward strand.
TTTAGTCCTAATTTTACTAACGCCTGTAATTATTATAAGTGTTAACCGTTTGTAAATATCATGCCATCTCTTTCATTAGTACGAAGAATTAGAGAGATAACATGATTTAATCGACGATTAACGTTAATAGGCGTTGGTCAAATTGTCAATAAAGCTGCTAAAAGTGATGCTTTCATTTCTATCTTTGAGAAATCAGACTATCTGCGTCCAAACTAGCACTCTAACCAGAAAGCCGCTCAGGCAAGCTATAACCAATAATGGCACAAACAAATACCGAATAGGAAGGCAAAAATTAGAGACTTCGATTTGTGCGTTTGCAGCCGAATCGTACATCGCAATAGCGCCACCGCTCACCGTACTCAATTTACGCTCAGGATACAACCACGTTTTTCCACCTGCAATGCGGATTTATAGTTAGCTCGATGACTTTATGAAACTCACGCATGGACGACATGGTGAAACATTAAAGGTGGAAATTCTCAATATTTATGTAGCTAATAAGTTAGGAGCGCGTTACAGTTTTGCCCTTTGGTGTTTTCACACACTGACAATTAAACAAGCTATCACTAGAATAGGCTTACAACTAAATTTAATTTTCTACTTATGTACCTTTATTCAATGATGCTATTACAATTTACGTACAAATAAAAAAGATAGAATACACTTGATTGTCTCGTCTCTCATTTACTGTTACAGTAATTCTACCTAATCTGAAAATATGTCCAGCAAAATAAATTTGCTACGTAGCAGGTTCGAAGGATTAATTTCTATAACGATTGTTATTTATTATAAAATATTGCATAAATGTCTCCAGTTTGTTCTGGACTTACAAAGCGTATATTTTCATTCAAAAATTCTTGTTCAAAAGTAATAATTTGGTAAACACTGGACCTTATAAGTCACCATAGATAGATAGCAAGTAGCAACAGCAATGTTTTTCACTTGAACACACTCAATGAGCACTTGAATTACAGTTACAGTTTTGGAATGTACAAACGTATTGATCTCTATTCCAGCCAGACGTCGGGGCGTCGCGTCGATGAAAAACTATACTTAGTGCTTGTACTTACTCGCGCTAACTTTATGTCGGTGTTAATAGTCAAAAACTGTTTATTAGCACTAACTTCAAGTCGGGTATTAAATTGAAGAACGTTAAAAGTCGATATTGATTCTGTCAATTAATTAATTCACAAAATAAGCCTTTTGCAAGAGGAATTCACTATGAAATTGAAAAGCAAAAATGATAATATAATCGGTGGCTTTTATTACGTAATCGCACTGTTATCACAAAAATTTTGAGATTAATTTTTCAACGAATCTCTCAACAAGCGTTAATATTGGTTTTGACATAAAAAACATAACAATATATTATTTTCAGTTATTAAATAGAGCGCAGTGAAGCAAAACAAATGTAGGTAAAGCCACTTACAGATCGTACCACAAACGATATTATGGTAAAATAACGTTCGAATTTTTATGGGACCGAACCAAAGAGCGTCAGCAGTCTCGTTTGAACTCCGCAACCCTCTTCGAGTCGTGACACTTAGAATCTAATAAAATAATTTACAGTCGTGTTGTCATAACAAGATATTCGGTGAAGACGATTTGTTATGTGGAGGGGCTCAACTCGTACGTAATTACATACTAGATATGGCGTCGTTACATTCGTCTTGATGGGTGACGTCAGCCATTCGCAATGCTGTGTTACTGCCTTGTTTTCTTCGTTGGGCTCTCAGAACAACCCTCGCATTAAACGCTCAACATAAGACCGACAAGTCCGGTAACTAAAGTCAAAATAAAATGGATAAAAAATCTTATAAGTACTTTAAACGAGCTATTCTTGTTAAATAATCAGAGTCTCGGAAACGGCTGAAAAGTATTTACATGAAATTTAGTATGATTTTAGGAAGCGCATTTTTAAGTTAGGTATATATAAGTTTTTTTCTTTGTCGTTAAACAATATCATATCAATTTTTTTACTCTTTTAACGACATACAGTTCGAATGGCAGTTCGGTTAGCGAATGTATAATTTTTGCGTTGTTGACAAATTGATGTCTCAGGTTCGAATCCCGGTCAGACGAATATTTTTGTAATTCTTTTTTTTTAATCTACGAAAGCTGCGAGCAAACCTCGGTTACCCAGATACTAAAATGTATAAACTAATTCTACTATCCGGAAAGTTCTTTCATATGAGACTTATATGAGTAGATGTGGGGTAGGTTTAGATAACAAAATATACAAATGTTTTAATGGTTATTTGACGTAATTCAGCAGTCGTTCATCTGTGTACCAGAACCTTACTCTTCAGGTAGAGATATGCGTGTAGAGGTTTTTGTGTTGTGTATGCCCTACACGGTAATTCAGACGTAAGACGTCAATACTGGCTATTGTTGTTTCGGCGTGTGGGTGGTGTATTGTAATCAAAGCCTCGATGAAAGCGTCCTTAGTGGTTTTTAGACACGTTTTAGAAATGTTTTTAAGACGGACGGCTACAGCTATTGTCGGCATATTGTCGGCCGTATGTTTGTCTCGAACAATAAAAGGCGCTGTTACAATATTAATATAGAATAGATCCCTCTTTGTCACCGGAAGCGCGAGGGTAATATGAGGGGAGTACGAGTGGCAATCATTAAGCAAATGTCGGCGCTTCTCTACAACGGGCGAGACGCGGCGGTGCTGCAGATTCACCCTGCTGATTTATTCGTCTGGCTCGTGTGTTGCGTTAATTCTGTAAATAATGAATTGTCCTCGATCACCGAACTGATACCATTTATAAACATTGCGGCTGCTTTATATATGACTTCGCGCTTGGAATAATAATTATCGGAAAGAGAGTTGGAGCTAGACAATAGATGCAGTAGCTTATGGCAAGTGCGCGCGCACTTCCGTGCCTAAATCCTAAACCGCATAACTAAATGACATATGAATGTGAATTATGATCTCTCTGGCACAGTGGTTATCGCGTCGGCACTCAAGGCAGAGGTCACGGGTTCGAATTCCACCTAATGAGCAAAAAGTTTTCCGTATTACTGTGTCATAAATGTGTATTAAATATGTGTATTATATAATAAAAATCTTAAACGTATGTATAATATAAAAGCATTAAATTAAATATATTTTCGTTGTCTGGTAGGTACCCGTAATACAAGTTCTTAGAGAACTTACCACGGGACCAGATTTAAGCGTCCATAGATATTCTAGAGTCTAGACATTAAAATTAAAAAACATACATATTGTACCGAGTATTGACTGCACGTAATGCGCAATTTCCATCGTCTGGAAAGAAGACTGCAGAAGAAAAATGTTTTCTAGTATTTTTATTTCCTATTTTAACTGAGTAGGTATCTCATATTACAGTTTTTTCTCAATGGCCACGATTTTACGTGGTAGTTTACATTTAAGACCTTAATTAAAGCAATCATTTCCTTAAACGAAGCATTTACATTGGTCGATGGAACGTACCGAATAAGATATTCGATCCGTAACAATAATTATCCTCGCTTTGATTTCCATAATCCTCGCACCCCACTCATTCCATAAGCCCGCTGCTGAATTTGAATGAGTAACTAATATTGTAAATCAAAAAAATTTCTTCATTATATTTCACAAGTTATGAAACGGCTTAAAGATTGTGAGGAATCAGATTTATGGTAAGCTTTATAAAAGTATTTCATCTGTTATATTTCGGGATATATTCCTAGTCAGAGTTCTTTTAGATAAATATTTGCATTTTACTTTAGACTTCTATGAAATCACTAATCCCAAATTCCTAAATCCAGCAGAATATAGACAGCTGAGTAGTAGAAAAAGTACATCTAAATAACTCTTCCAATAAAACATTTCCGTAACCGGATTGTGCAATAATAACATTATTATTATATAATATATAACAATCAGAGTCTTCATAGGACTTTTGTTATTATTAACAATTATGTCAATAAAAGATTATTATTATTATTATTATTATAACAATGCAAAAAGTTATTGTAGGTACAGGTAAGGTTATTAAACAAGTAATTAGGAAAATCAATAGATAATTGACGGTGGCGCCCCTCAAATTAGATAAACCCTATCGTCTGATCCCTAGCGCTTGCCGCTCTTTAAAATTTTGTACAAAATTCGAACCCCACGTCACGGCGCGCGGCGTACCTATCTGCAGTTAATTATCTACTAGGGGAGCTGAGGGGACGTCGCGAGAGCCAATCTCTCCCCCAGCGATCTGTGGATTTGTCTTATCTTAACCGAGCCCTTCAAATTAGTTTTAATTAAAATCGATGAACATCTGCGATTCAATGTTTCGCTACCTTTGTATTTGCCGATAAGAATGTTATGATATTCGTGTGTATTGAAAATATTATTCAGTTGTATATTAAACAACATATCTGAATTTTCAAAAAAGTTAATGGAAATTTACCTGAGAATGTGCTAAGTGTTTTGTATTTTACAAACAGCGATCCCGAAAGGGTTATGCTATTACGTACTGAGTGATGTAAGGCATTAAACTGAGTGGCGGCGAGAGGCATGTAACACGGTACTAAGCAGCTGAAAGAATAGACCGAGAGACCCTCACTCCGAGAGCCATCAGCTTCAAACGAACAAATTAGATTAATCACGCCGCTCTGAAGACCAGGTGCTAATGGAAATATGTTACGGCGTTAAACGTTCGCGACCACCGCAGATTTAGACTTGTGCTGTTCAAAAACTAACACAAAGTAATATGTAATTTTATAATAAGTACTTAGTACCTGTGTAAACAAGCTTTGCTCGGAGTTCTGATAAATTTAATAAATAAAAATAATCAAAAAATATTTATCTGACCGGAATTCGAACCCACCACTTTTCGAACAAGTAAAAATTATACATACGCATACAAACTCCCTGCACACTAAATTTCATGGTACCTAATACTTGCAGCCGTTTTCGAGAAATCTATTATATATACACAAGATTGACTCATTTAAAGTATAAATAAGATTAAAACATTTTTAACAAGTACCTGGGAGACCGAGCTTTGGTCGGAGTCTTAGTAGAAAGATAAAATTATTAAAATGAATGAAAAATTATATAGAATATTCATCTGACTGGGAATCGAGCCTGTGACACCAATTCGCCAACAACGCAAAAAGTCTCATGCAAACCAAGCCGCCAACCGTATTTGACAATTAGAAATCGAAATTGCTCATGACGTAAGAAAATACATATATAACTTTAAAAAGCGCGGTTCTCAGGGATATGACCTAGATCGATTATTATCCCCTTAAACTCCCGGCAAATTACATGGAAATACTTGCAAGTTGCAGACGTGTCCGAGATTCCGATTGTATATATTTAAGATTTGCTCGTTTCAAGTATAACGTAATGCTCAGTCATTGCATATTTAAATGTGAAGTCAAGAATGGTCAAGTATGTGTTGTACATCAGACAGATAAAGGTAAACGCATTAGAAATAATAATAAAGCGCTGAAAGTTTGCAGCCATTGCGCTCTACTTGATTTACGACTTTCATCTAATAAAAATTCCAAGACTAAGGTCATAAAACTGCCCGAGTGCGACAGTTGCTATTTATTAAACCATTTAATTAGATATAAATAACTTCCCATTAGAGGCCGATATGTGCTCAGGAACAATTAATTACCATGGAGTGCATCAAATATATCAATACGACGATCCATCTTGAGTTCAGGCCATCGATCACGAAGTCAATTGCCTAAGTGAGCGAGGCATCAAATGTAAAGAATATTTTTTTAAGCTCTCGTTATTTTAGCAGACTATAGTAAAACTCTTTTGTAATTCAAAAACAAAGGACGCCAACGGGCGGAAGTCGAGAACGTAATTCCATAGTTTGAAATAACGCAAGCAAAATATTGCCTTGCACTCATCCAATAAAAACAAAGTTTTTTAAAGAAAAGCTAAAAGCCTTTTCCACGCGCAGTTCAACCGCCGAAAGGTCAACGACACTGAAATATTCTCGTGCAGGAATTGTTACGGGAAAATGACTCGCATGCAATCAGAATACTTACGCATGTGTTTCTTAAAATCTTAATTGGATATTCCAGGGGGTACAGGAGTATCCAGGGGGAAGTAAAAAGCGTTCTAGCAACTAACCAGGACTTAAAGGATGTTTTATTTATTGTTTGTTCTATATATATAATAACTTGAATTGATTTTATATATGTAAGCAATAATATAAATAATGCAAATCCTATTTCTAGCTAGCGGCATAGTCTCTCGCATCCCGATAATATTTCACTGATTAAAACCCAAACTCGGAAAATTTATTCAATCAGCTTAAGTCAAATTATTTTCAGCTCGAAAGCCCAGAAAATATCATCTCGAAATAAATATGAGAACCCGCACAATTATTTTAGGCATTATCGATTAAATATTACCGATGCTCTGAAATATTCCAATGGTAATGGTTTCCTATAGTAAATGTTTTAATATATCTGGCTTAAAAAAATATAACTTTTCAATAGTGTTGCCTGAATAAAATTTATAAGTGTTAAATATCAAATACCTAAATAGAGAAATATATATTTTAACTTCTCCATTATCCGGGGAGGCGGATGGACTATGAACAATATAAATATGTATTTAGATGGTGCGTCGTAACTGCGCGCGAAGACTCGGCTAGTTCAAATGTCACACTTAGTTAGCAATAGTTCGTGCAAAGATAATAATGTAACTCCAAAATAAATGCTTTCATCGTTTTGTTTTTACGTATATTATGAATTCGTTTTAGAGTACTTAGTTTATTAACAAGTAATTTTAACAACAAATCAAACAATTATATTTATAGACTTGAAAAAAGCTTTCGATACAGTCAGCCACGAAATACTTTTGGACAAATTGAAAAGCATTGGATTTACTGATATTTCGTACAATATGTTTAAGTCTTACCTTGAAAATCGTTACCAAATCGTAAAAATTGATGAATGTGAAAGTAGTCTTAGACTTATCACGTGTGGTGTCCCTCAAGGATTATATTTTAGGCCCCTTATTGTTCCTCATTTACGTAAATAGCCTACATCTAGGGCTTAAGGGAGATGCTAGACTTTACGCAGATGATACCTCTTTATTTTATTTTGGTCAAACGATACGATACGTAGTGTCATTTCTGATGCACAACATGATTTAAATTTATTAAATATGTGGTTTCGTTCAAATTTATTGACAATCAATACAAGCAAAACTAACTACATTATATTTACTGCTAAAAATAAAAAAATCCATGATTTCGAATCACTAACAATTGACAATCAAATAATTAAAAGAATAGACAGTGAAAAATACTTGGGGTTGATCTTAGATAAACATTTCACCTGGAGGCCTCATATAGAAAAAGTTAAATCCAAAATTGTATCTCTGACAGGACTATTATATGGCGTTGCTCATGCTTTGTTTTTTTGCATGCATTGCTTGATTTTTTAATCGAAGTTTGGGGCACTGCAGCTAAGTCAAATTTACAAACTATACAAACAGCTCAAAATAAATTACTTAAAATACTGTTTAATTATGATTACCTAACGCCAAGCAACAAAGTTTTTACAAAAACTAAAAAAATGACTATTCTACAAACATATACCTATTATACTAGTAAACTAATAAGAAAAATTATTAACAAAGATTCATTCATTCCGCAATTGAATTAACTAAAAAACACCAAATACAAAAAATAAAATTAAGAAATTCGAACGACATCGTACTTAATATACCGAGAACAAATTACGGTAAAAAAAATTTACTCTTTGAGCCGTACAGATATTGAATCGTCTTCCAAAAAACATTAAAGAAGTTAAAACAATGTCGAAATTTAAAAAACTTATTAAAGAGCATATAAAAAATTTAAAACTTAATTAAAATTATATAAAAACAAGAATCGAGCTGATGATGATGATATTATTTAAAAATGTCATGTTATAAACTTCATATTATTACTATGTAACGTACAACTCCCCTACAGGCATCTACAATTCTATATAATATCTTTACATAGTCTTATTCTAATAAATAAAAAAACACTTTATATTATATTTATATCAAAATAAGATTAACTCGGTACTATTTCGTAACTCATAAAATTAACGTAAATTATACATTTCCGTAAACAAAATATCAACTTATTATATTCAATAAAATTATCTCTAAATATTACAAAACCCAAAAGTGAGTCAGCCACATCCAGTTATGTGATACGAGTATATCTACGATAGGTTAGGTTTGGGATAGGATAGGTTTTTACTAACTACCCTCATTGTGTTTGATACTGAATGTTAAGACTGACTATTATTTGTGAAGTGAATTTGATCTATGACACGTCACGTTCTGAGTCTTTGTATTGTGTAACTTATTGTAAATGTTTTCTCATGTAAAGTGAATTGTAAGTTCTTGTGAGAAATAAATGTCTTAAAACCTATTTAAGGTTGTCGACTCCAAACTTATTTTACAGTTTATATACAGTTATACTTAAAAACGCATCAAATATTTTATTAATATGAATGATACAAATTATGTAAATAATAGATCAGTGTTTCAGTTTACAAATTTTATAAATTATCGTATTATAATGTGGTAATAATAATTACAACATTATAATAATAATATAATAATAATAATGTTCAACAGATGGCGTTATTAATACCATAATGTTCAATTCAAGGCGATATACGCAAAGAAAAGCGGCACAAGCATTGTTTGGTACAAGCTGGGCTCGCGACGTCATTGCCTGGCATTAGCTCGGCTCGCGACGTAAACAACACTCACAGATGTCACAATATAATCTAGTCTGCCGGATCCTCGATGACAGGCTTCACTTAAGTGCTAGCTCATGAGGGCGGGCTCACATTATAACAGAGGTCTATTACCACTCTCGTGTGCGTAACTTACTCAAAATACTTCATGTTTTAGGAGGTAGAGCTGACGGCTCGTACATCTTTATGTACCTTTGTGACTTATGAATGCTTTTTTATAAAGGGAATTGTTACGGTAAACTACGGCAATATCTTACAGCATGTTGCATCTCACTTCTTAGTTCTTGTTCCAAAAGAAATTCACATAAAAGTTATTAAAAACAATAGGTATATGTTTAGATCAAACGATAAAAATGCTACATAGGCAATTTAATATTACGCGAGCAATATTATTATAATGAGTATTTCCCACGGCTTTCCTTACCTCAAATACAAACACTTTATTTTAACCTTACGCGAGAAATCGACATAACATATATTCTCGTCTTTTGTTCTAGTTAACAGTCTCGTTATAAGATTAACAGTAACACAGACAAGGACGTCGGCGGTGCGTATATAAGGTGAAATATCGAACTTTCCCCGGTGTCTGCGGCGGAGTCTGGCAGAGTCTATGTCTGTGTGGGTCTGGGTGAGTCTGGGCGGCTCTGGCGTAGGGTGGCTCGAACATTCGCTTTCGTTCACGCACACAGCCGCACTCGACCTTTTCAGTTTTAATATTTTCTTCAATCGATAGTGCTTCAATTCAAAACCGTTTGTCCCATTTTTTGTTTTAATAGGTATTTGATGTTTTGTTTTCGATGTATAAATGGCGTCGGATCGATAATTGAAATCGACCATAAGTTATTATTAAGTTTTATGATAAATAAAGTATTTTTAGCATCTATTTATTATCAGTTTATCACTAAAAATTTGTGTTTACTAACAAAAATGTGCGTTTACAATAATAGTAGTGAAGGTATGTGCAGTAAATCTTAATTTTTTAAGGGTTTCACAATCACCTAATAAGTTTCTAATAGCTTATTCGCGAGTTTTGTCGCTGCTTACGTTAAACTAAGCGACAGAGACAAAACATGCAACTACCTGACGCTTATCAGTAGACTGTGAACAGACCCTAAGGGTAATTACGTCAGTCATAGTCTAACCGAGGGTTCCTTAACCTCCGTGTTAGCGACGTTTTAAGGGTTATCCAGATTTATAATAGCAGGTGGTCAGCCAAGCCCGCGCTCCATTATGTAAATTGCAGTGTCAGGGTATGAGGTATATGGATGGCCACTTACTATATTATCGACATTTTCTACCTTCGTTGGTCGGTTGTAAGATAAGAATGCTATAGCGAATCTAGTAAAATTCTTTAACTAGCTTGCTTTATTTTTAATACAGTATTTAAATATAGTATTTCACAGAAACAGTACTTTTCGGGGTAAAAAGAGCCTGTGTGTTAATCCAAAGTTTAAACTACTACCATATCAAATTTTATTAAAATCCAGTAAGTAGTTTTTGCGTGAAAGAGTAACAAACACCCATCCATCTATTCTCACAAACTTTCACATTTATAATAGTAGTAGGATAACACGTAAGTGAAGAACCTAATATTTTAGTACCAGGTGGTATTACAACATTATAATTTTAACGATAAGTATCCTTTTCAACTATAATTAAATTCCTATATTCCTATTCGAGGTATTGAAATTAATGAATAGTTGAACTTCCTCAGGCAAATTAAGTTTCAAAAACACTTAAATGAATAGAAAATTCTAGCATTCATGACACTCGCGCTAAATGTATGCAATTTACTGGCGCCATACAATTACGCAAATATTAAAAACTTTATATAGATGTATTTACATAATTGACGATTAGACGATATTTAAATCTTAAATAATGTATTATTATTATATAAGCGACCATATTAAAATATATTGTTAGGGAGATAAATATCTTTAAAATCAGGCTATATTTTTCCGTTTACCAAATTTGGTTAACAAAATTAACACAACGATATCAACATTTTAGCACAAATACAATACACAATAACACAAATTAGGTAAATTTGTTGCATAATTTATAAACATCAACCCGCGTTACTAAGCAAGTGTTTATATGGAAAAGTAGAAAAATGAAATTGGGAAAATATAGATTAGAGTGCTTTAAAATAAAGTTTACAGTCTCTTAAGCAAACTTCAGAGTGCTCAGCGCAGATTTTGAGCTGACTTTAACAGACGTAGCTCTGCTACGAAATGCTACGTGTCGATGAGAGTGCTCATAAGATTTGGTGACATGTCAATGTTTTATTTTCAGAATTCCTGTACTATTTTCGATTTACTAGTTAAATATTTATTATTTTATATATTTTCATACTCATCCGCTTAAATTTTATTTAGATAGCCGTAATCTCGAAAACAGCTGCAAGTATTACCATGAAATTTAGTGGAGGGAGTTTTGGGGGAGAAAAATCAATCTAGCTAGGTTTTATACCTGGGAAACTGCGCATTTTCAAGCTACATGTTATTTCTTTCATCGTGCAACTATACACGACAGTAATTTTGACTCTATTATGTCAGTCGAATTGGCAGATTGCTATGCTTATGTATAATTTTAGGTTTGTTCGAAAATTCGGAATATGGTGGGTTCGAACCTCGGTAAAATATTTATGTTAATATATTTTTTTAAATCTACTTGAGCTTCGAGCAAAGCTCGCTTACATTCGGTACATCTTTTTAACAATTAAACTTTTAACATGTAAGGTTTACTTATTATTCGATTATTTATTTATTATTACTAGTGGTCGTGCTGTGGTCTAAACTCGACATAATTCATGTATTAATTTTAAAGTTTCAACTTTTCTAGGTTTCGCCTCTTAGGCCCGTATTAATAAATCGTTCTCAAACTCGTTCTCAAGACCTTTCTTGGCTGAGACGGTTTCAAGCAAGTAGTACCATGATACCAAGGTTTCAAGTAACGATTAGCTTCTCAAGAATGTCTTTAATTAATAGTATGATCTCAAGACCGTATCAGTTGATAACGTGATTGAGATAACTTTTAAGCTTCATCTACACGACAAAGAACGAATGAAATAACGTTTCGTTTGCACTTTTCAAAAGAGCGGCTTTATTGATTATACATTATTTCAATATTTCTTTTTAAAAATGTAATATTTAATAATATAAATACCAAAAAAGTTTAGTCTGTATTTTTTATACTGAAAAAACTGATTTTTATTAGTTTTCACGTAGATATTAATATTTGTTATTCTCTAACATATTAATACCCATATTTTTATAATAACTACGTAAAACGGACTAGGAATCATTGACATTCGTACTTCACAAAATCACAAAAGTTCTTCTTCTCCTTCTTTAAAATTGATCCTTAATGATTCGCCAATGTGAGTGTTGACGAAAACTCTGCCTTATGAGTAGGTTTTATGAATATGTAAAGTATGTTTTATGAATATGTACAAGGGTACGGTGTACTGGAGGAAGTCTATTGAATAATCTAAAACCTAGGACAAACACAAAAATTTTAGGGTTAGTACCACAGTTTTATTTTGTTAGTAAGAATATATTATGTACATAAATTTTCAATAAAAGGAGTATTTACAAAACACAGAACAGATTTGAGGTCAAAAGGGCGAGGAATTGTAGGAGGGAATCATATAATGAAGATTGTTTTTTTGGACAGCGAAAACAAAGTTCTGCTGTCAAGTGTCAAATCAGGTCACTTTTGTTTTGACTTTTATCTTTGGTATTAAGTGCTAATAATATAAATCCAATAGGTAATTCGTTTAATGTAAATAAAAAAATAAAATCGAAAATATTTTTATAAGTACTCGACACTGGCAGAATAGCGCAAAACCTTTGCAACTGCAATTGCCAAAAAAAAGAAGAAGAAGATGTATCAACAAGCGTCTTTTTATTCATAACTTGGAGTTTTGCCGGGGAGTTCAATGGGTGACCTTCTGGAATTTGTATTCTTCATTAATTTGTGTTATTTCGGTTCTTAATGTGTAATATTAACTGAATATTCGTTATAATATTCGTTAACGTGCACAAGTGGTACAACTTCTAAAAACGTGCTATTTTGTGTTTCCCGCCAAAACTCCTTAGGAACTTTCAGTAAATCTTCTACCACTTTACTGAATCGACTGACATTACTCATCGACTGCACTGACTATTTATTTGGACTTTGACTAGACTTTAGACTTGACGATTTAGGAATACGGTGTTGAAAATTAAAACGAAAGTTCTATTTCCCGCCTTTTTAACTTGACACTGGCAAATGGTTATAAGCCGATGCCATATATTAAAAAAAATCATAACTTTATTTGTGTTGAGTATGTAGTGTAAATTCTGAGTTTGCTTAATCTATTGATTGTATTTAGATTTTAATTTACATAATTGTAACATAACCAAAAACACAACAAATAATATTGTACTTTATCCCAAGCCGTACTAAAGTCAAGGTTTGACTGTACTACATAGACGTATATATTATAGACGAGGCATGTTTAGTCAAAAAGTGTCTCCAGTTAAATGTCCCCAATATTGAGACACTCACTTGATACGCCGTACCTACAGCTGTACGATCTATTAATTAAAACAACATCTTATGTACTTTCTTAAGTATTGTCTTAGCGATAACAACGGTTTCATAATACGGGCCAGATACGCAATCAAAATATTTAAATGTTGTTTATGGATAGTGAAAGAAATATTGATACTCATTGTCAATTGTGTCAAACCTTATACGCCAAATTATATACAAAAATGCTAGTATGAGAGAGGTAGTGTGTGTTGCTGATATTTTACTAAATTTAATGTATTTCTAAGCATTATTTTAAAATATTAGCTTTCAGCAGGCCTTCCTCCGCATAAACTTTAAATTTTCCAAATTTCACACTGATCCGTATGCACAATTCTCGTACAACCGTACTTGAAATTTTTGCTTCACGTATCAATATCAAATATTTCAAAACTAAAGATAGGCTTTGACATACATTTGACAGAACACATCTTAATACAAGACAAAGTTACGCCATCTTGCTTTTCACCATACCTCAAATGTCAACCATCTTTATTTCACCATACTTCTAATGTCAAAATGGGGTCATTTAAGTGGAAACAGTTTTTGCCTCAACATTCCTCTTCTATAATATATACGTCTATGATTAATATAATTATATATTATATAATAATAAAAATGTTATATGTCGAGATGAAAGCATAATAAATTGCATTTCCAAATATTCCAGGTACCTGCCAACATTTAATGATAAATTATCCGAAATTGCTAAGGGTTTGGGTAAAACATATTGAAAATTGTCATCAGAAATCGGAAATTACATGATACGAGATCGACGAAATTGGAAATGGCTGAAGATTGGAATTTGATGTCTATTCGGTTTGCGTTTTATTTCAATATCGTGCAATATTTTCAAATATTTCACGATATACCTACCTGTATCTTTTACATGACCAAAAGATATGATGTCTATATGGTTCTATGAGAAAATAAAATTTGAAATTTATTTACTACACAAAAAGCTGTCCTAAGTGAGTTCAGTTCAGTTTACTGTTATCACGTTTACACAGGTAAGTACGCGATAGGAGAGAAATTCTACGTGCTCCGCGACCGCACTTTAGAGTTAGACCACATATACAGGACCAAACCGTTGGACTTAGTTCAACGTGTATAATGCTCATTGCTCATTCTACTTACTTTTGTAGGAAAAATGCATTTTATTCAATGTTATCTTTAAGAATAAGCTCCATTTATTAAAACGAATTTACTCGTGACAAGTTAATGCATCAGCTTTATTAGAATTGCTTTTTAAAAGCGCAGAGATAAGACAGTTACGTTTAACGTCCTCTACTTTATTTGTCTTGGGCGGACTAAATTGTCTATGAAATGGCTAGATGCCTTAGTCAATGTATGTCTGTTTTGTGTAGCTAAGCTAATGGTTTATTTCAACATGCTACAGTGAGCAGTAGAATTGCGAATAATTCTGAATCCGGCCGCAAACGTGTAACTAGCGGGTGGTAAAGGGGTCCAAACACTGTACATAATTATGCAATGCCGTTCAGTTCAGACGAGCCCTCTATAAAATTGTTCCAAAGCCATAGCATCGTTCATGTTTCATGCCACCCGAGCTCGTTTTGCAATTCATTATCACGAGTAATGCCAACTAAGTTTCAAATATTTTTAACATTTCTCTATGTGCAAATTTTAAATATTTTTGCGAGTTTATCTAAAGTAAGATGGTTATTTCTCTCTTTTGTGAAATATAATTTTTAACGGCATTGCTGCAATCTACTATTTTTATTGTTTAAATACTTAATTTAATTTGATTTTCTGACCGTTAAATTCCGTTGAAATTGAAATTGTGTTCGCAGTCTGTAGTTTACAATGGTTCCCCGAAGCGTATTTGGCCCACAAAGCGTCTACGACAAATTAAAGCCACAACAAGGGTTTTTAAGAGTCCTCGCGGGTGGCGTAAACCTTTGATCAAGTGGCAGCAGGCCGGGATCATGTTCCCGTAAACTTTCACGGGACGCTGGGCGACCGACGTGCAGGCCGAGTGTGAAAAACGGTTAAGAAAACCACTAATAAGTAGCCGACCACACAGTAAAGGCTTGTTTACTTAGTTTACTACTATTTCGTTTATATTACGTTTTACTTGCTTTTAAAGGGGTTCCGAACCCAAAGGGTAAAAAATAATCATTGAGACGTCGCTGTCTACCTTTCTGTCCGTCCATGTCTCTCACCAGGCTGTTTCTCCTTACCGTGATAGCTGGAAATTTTGACAAATTATGTATTTCTGTTGCCGCAATAACAACAAATACTAAAAACAGAATACAATAAATAACTTAAAAACAAAATAAACACAGTTAAATAATGATTTTTATATCTTAAATATAGTTTAGGTTTTTGAACCCAAACTATATATATGCTACAAATGAAAATATTATACGGTGTTTGCTTCAAACATTGTAAAATATTTTCTGTTAAGCACAAGTTAATACCATCCATTTTCAACTCGTTTCACTGACGAATATTTGTTTCACAAATTACCATAAAAATAAATAGGCGTTGTTTGACTTTGTGCTGTGTACATTTGTTTTGCCAACGTCGAGGGTTTGAGCTGTAACGATTATGTAGCGAACATTTCGGGGCTCTTCTAGAGACGTATGTCATGCATAATGTATATGAAACTTACCTACTGCATTGATACCCTATTTTATATTGTTGTTGCTTTCTGTCTCTCTTGTGTAATGAATCCTAAATAATGCCACAGAAAAACTGTTCCCTTATATTTTTTTCTTCTTGGAACGTTAGTTGCTTTGAACACCACATTTTTTATCATTGTTATTTTATTTCATGGAATATTTTCTACATTAGTGAACATACCCATTCTACGTGCTCCCGTTTGGAGGGAAGTCTTCAAAGTACTATGCTTGGTCACCGGGCGAAGGATATATTTATAAGGTATAGGTTTTTATCACGTGGTCAACATCTCGCGCGTCGGCCTGAAAGTAGTACTACGTGAAAAGGACGCCCTCCTTTGAGGTCTCGGCATATACTACGGATGATCACCGTTGTGTAAAGAAATGGGTAAAAATTGGTCACGTAGAATGGGTATGTTCCCTTATGTCTTTAAGCGATACCAAACAAAATCTATTAGTGCATCACTTATCGTCTCGGAAAACAACATAATTTTATTCAATACATATTTTACGAATGAGAGCTATTCGTAATAGGAAATATCCAAAACCAACTGTCTTTGAGAGCAAAATACCTATTAAACTACGAGTATGTAAACAGAGTAAAATCCAGTTTCGGTCTTTAATGAACAATAATGTGATACAGTGAGCGAAGACCTTGTAGGTAACTAAGAGGGCCAGTTTATGTTACAAGCTATTTCCTTGCGGTTAACAATGAGATGTAGCCGTACTGTTAACAATTGCTTGTTTCAACTTTTGTAAAGAATTGTAGAGTACCAACATCCGTATATTTTTATATAACAACGCAGTAATTCCTTTGCTAAAATGCAAAACAGAAAAGAAAAAATATAATGTAAAACAAGGATTAGCTAGTTTATTACTTTCGCAGACTACAAATGTGCTAACAAAATAAAAAATTGTAAATGCTCTTTGCATTCTGGTGATTTTTAATAACACATCCATTTCAGTCGGTTATCTCGAGCTCCGGCGAATAGTATTTACAGCTTATTAGAATATTTACACATACAATAACGTTTTCCGCATACAGCCGCGCTCCCCGCCTTCATTTCGTATTAAAATATTTCCCTATCCCCCGAGGATTCCAACTATGATCTCCGTCCGTAACTAAGTTACGTAACTTTTTTCCCGTATATTTTCACACGCCATAAAACCTTTCAGATATCGAGGAAAATGTAAAACTTTACAAGTTATAATGAACGAATGGAACTCGTTTAAATGGGAACCAGAGTTGACAATTTAAAGTTAGTCTTAGTTTAAGAGGTGAGAAGCGTTAGGTGGCGCCGGCGAATGGGCACTAGCATTGATAAAGTTAGAGCTCACCGGGAATAAGTGACTTAACCAAGCATTGCGCGAGTTGGAAATGGTCCTTAAATATTGGATGCAGCATGGTACTGCCGGTACTGCCTGCGGAGCACACACAAGTTTATGGAAATTCCGGCGGCGATGTTGTTTCCGTGCAGTTAATAATAAACATGCGCTGTGTTAATTGGAAAAGTTTTGGCTAAATCACAGCAATATTACCTGCCCGTGCCAACCGAATCGGCTTTGGCAGATGGAAACAAATAATAACTTTCCCATATGGCACCAAAAAGGCCTACCATTTAGAATTTTGAATATTTTAAATAGAATAGTAGTGTCAATTGGTTTTGGCAGGGGCGTGCGCCCCTTGTAGGCAGAAATGCAGTGCTTTACTTGTCATTCACAGATATTTTAATAAAACGTTCGTACGTTTTAGATGACTTTTATTAATAGTAAATAAATTAATTAAAAAAATATAATAACTTAAAAACGCCTTTATTTTATAAATAGCAACTCATCTCATGCCGTTGCGTTCTGCAGGACATATCATCGCATGTATGTGTAATTTTCATACTTCGCAAACTGTGTGCGTTTGAATGAATATCGACATGATTATATATGCGGCAGGCGATGGCTCTCAGCTATCCGATCGCTTCCGAAAACCGCCGAACTGGCTTGTCGGAAATTATTCGTTGCTTATAATCCGAGTAAAAATAATAGACGGAAATCTAATAAATCACGTATGCACATTATGCATTTTTGTTTAGTAAGGTTTTATTTGTTTAAATAGAAGAAACGTTTTGTGTTTCGCGAGGGCCATATTGCATATTTCATGTGATAAGCATTGTTTACAATTTAATCGCTCCAGTTTATTTATAGTTTTCTTAAAAGATTTTTTATTTTAACATTTGAAAGTGTGTACATTTAACAGTTTATTACTGAGTTTCTATAATAATTGTAGTGATTTGCTTTTACTAGTGCGTTTGTTGATTTTTTTAAAATGTTATTTGATTGTGAGGTTTGTGTTGAAAATGTGTGTTTATTAAAAATTAAAAATCGCAAGTTCTCACAATTGTCATTCAGTGAAAAGATTCAAATTCTGTCTAAAGGTAGGTGTGTACCCGAGTTACAACAATTAAACCAGCAAAAAAATAATGTAACTCGAAAATTTCATGTTAAAAGTTATGAAACGTATAACTGGCTGTGTGGTTGTGTACACACGATTAAATTATATTGTTTTCCTTGCATATTATTTAGTAATTTACATCGGGATATAGTAATCTCAAGTAACCGGAACCTTGAATATGTGAAAATTGAAGCTGACTGACTGGTGAGTAGTTATAATATTTTAAAATATGCTTATTATTTTACTTATTAGAATTTCTTCCGCCGCGACGATCGATCGCTGTTTTGTCTGCGTTGCCGTAGAAGATGTACATGAATAGTAGTACGTCTAAAATTTGCTCTGTTGGCATGGTTTCGACTTAGAGATCCGTCGCTTGGCTGTAGCTATGCTAAAAATCTATAAACGAAAAAGTTTTTGTGACCGAGTACTTCGCCGCATACCCAGTGTCATAATCCTGTGCACGTCACTGGGTTTTGGGTATTTCTTCGAAAATCTATTCTTCGTCTCATTAGCTTAGTCAAATTTTAATTTTACTTTTAGTTCTGTAACACATGTTTAATGAAAATAGATACACCAAAAACATATGTTTGCATGAGGGACTCGTTATTATAGAGTAAATTTCAAAATATCGACGTTCAAATATTTCGTGGCCAGGCTAATGAGAATTTCATACAGGCTAATGATAAGAAGAACACACAATAAAAAACTTTATGTAAATGAAATTCGTTTTAATAAAAATATAATCAAATTCTCACAACAACAATTATCTGTTTTAACGAAAACTGTTTTCAGTACTAATTTCACTGAAAATCCAGTTAATTAACTAGTCAGTCAGATTCAGTATTGACTTCGCTCATATACTTTGTAATAATAATAGGTAATTACGGCAATCTCAGGTTAGAAATCAGTCAGAGAATCAGTCTTGATTACACTGGTCTGCAACCAAATACTCCTTCTAAAATGTACGTTTTAAATATTAAGATTTTAATGATCTGAATCTGTTCCTGTTGACCAATTTTATTATCACATCTAGATTTTGGGATACAATAATTTTTATTTCCAAAATATCACAAATGAAGTATGTATATTTTTTAATTTGTTTTATGCATTAAAATCATAAGCAGGCTCTATAGATACAAAAAAAATTTTGGCGAGTCGTCAGAGAAAGGAGTAAAGTGTCTAAAGAGATTTAAATTATTGTTGTACTTAAATGCGCTTGAGTATTCGCTGTAATAATTCTTTATTTCTAAATATTTTTGGAAAGTTTCGCACAAAGTTCATAATATTATATAATTTTGTTTAGAATTTTAGGTGTAGTCAACGAATTTTATACTAGCTATTGCCCGCACGCGTAAATACAGTATCCCTCGGGAACACTGTATTTTTTCGGGATAAAAATTAGCCTATGTTTTAATCCAGAGCTTAAGTTACTACCATACCAAATTTCATCAAAATTAGTTCTGTAGTTTTTGCGTGAAAGAGTAACAAACATCCGTCCATCCATCCATTCATCCATCCATTCTCACAAACTTTCGCATTTATAATATTAGTAGGATTAAGAGAGCAAATTATTTGTAGGGAAATCTATGGAACTGATGAAAAGAAATGAGCTTTATTTTAAAAATATATGTGCTGTATATATTTTGTTGTTAAATTCCGGCGCTCCAACCCCGCGAGTATCCCGCGGGAATACTGTAATTTTCCGGGATGAAATGTAGCCTATGTTTTAATCCAGAGCCTAAACTACGACAATACCAAATTTCATCAAAATCCCTTCAGTAGTTTTTGCGCGAAAGAGTAACAAACATCCATACATCCTCACAAACTTTCACATTTATAATATTAGTAGGATTTTTCGGGGTCTTATTTAATTTTCTTCTTTCATAACTTTTAGTTTTAAATTCTTTCTAACCTCCTGCGTTATGCAAGCCTTTTTTCTTTATTTTCATCTTTAGTTTGTGGAATTATTTTTACCTTTTTTGATATCTGTAATAATAAAATAATATAAAAACAAAGATCTGTCTTATGAATATTGAACAATCAAAAAATATAAAAAAATTAAGGAAGCAAAAAAATAAATAAAATAATCTCCTTGTTAATACAAAAAGTGCTCCTTTCATGATAAAAAGGGGAAATGTTATAAACTTTTGTTATTTGTGATGCAAATATGCACACAGCACCCTATTCCCTAGATAGAATTTATTTGCCTTTACGTTTGCTGTTCTTATGTTCTTAGGATTAAACTCTTTAAAGATCTGGACATATTTATTAGGGTCGAAGTAACCGCGATGCTTTTGTCGGCTTATTTACATAACAAACGATCGGCAGGAGCCAACCAAACACTAACATTAAGCGGTTCGATTCCGACCCGTCTGGAAAGTTAATAGCGACAAGGCGCCGGAACGCTCGGCGCGTTTGAAGCGAGAGCAATTGATACAGTTCACTTTTAAAGTTAAAATAGTTAACTGGATAAATGTTATTATAGCGTGTAAAATGTATGAGATCTTGTTGGAAAGTTGGCGGCGATTGTTGAAGAAAGTTGGCAAACGAATATTTTAGTTCCACAAATCGAAGAAAAGAGGAGAACCAATTTAAAAGTCAACAGCCTGTTTTCAGCATTTAAATATTTAAAAAATACTTATATATATAAGTACCTGGGTAACCGAGCTTTGCTCGGAGCTCTAGTAGATAAAAAAAAAGAATCACAAAATTATTTTACCAGGGTTCGAACCCACCACCCGCTCCGAATTTCCGAACAACGTAAAAATTAACAAAACTGCCAATCGGACTGACAATATAGAGTCGAAATTATTGATATATTGTTGCAGGACGAAAGAAAAAATGCATATAACTTGAAATGCCGCAGTTTCCCAGCAATAAAACCTAGCTAGACCGATTTTTCTCCCCAAAAACTCCCTGCATACTAAATTTCATGTAAATACTTGCAGCCGTTGCCGAGATTACGATTATATATTATATACAAGATTGTATCGTTTATAGTATAAGATTTGTACTTCGTATTGATATAATTTCGTACGTCCTTACGTTTGTGCCATGTATATTGTACAACATCGGTAAAGTTCCTGCTCGACCAGAGTCTAAACATTTTCCATTGCACTAGGACGCGTCAAAATTTTCAAAAGCAATGGAGGTGACCGCAACGACTGCAGACGTGGTTGAACTACGTATTTTCACGTGAGTATGTGTGAGTGCGCACGATTCAACGGCACTGTTAAGTGATTTTATTATAGTCTGGCCGAGCGGCAACTTGTTCGATAGTACTCAGAACAACAACAGGCCCCTACGCAGTCGAATCTTGTAGATTTGTATCAGTAACTTTATAGTCAATTTTTTTTATTGAAGTCTTGGCATCTTCCCATACAATGTACAGTGCGCAGCCACTAACAAAGCACTCTCATAACTTTAATGGACACTGTGAAATTTAGTATCCTGTTAAAATTTTATGCACGGTTAAAAGGTTTTTGAAACAATTACTCGAAACATTGCTGCTTAGCTGTAATATTAAATGCATAATATTAGAAACTAACTCTGTAAATCTATTCGCTTACTGATTTGCCCACGACTTACATAACTTGAACGACACAAATTAATAGATCATTTAGGTATTTAGGGCCTCATCATACTGCGGGGCGGGGCGGGCGAGCAGAGAATGCGTCGCGAACATCCCGCGGCTGCACAGCGAGGACGTCGCGGACGCGTCGCAAATACGCAACGCTTTCGTCGCGTGTTTGTAGTGGGTTAACCATGGAGGGATTAACTTATATTGCGTAATATATGGCGTCCACGCTGCAACCTTGTTGCGCGTCCGCAACGAGTTCGCTGTGCATACGCGGCGTGTTCGCTGCGCGCCCGTAACTTATTTCAGTAGATGATGTTTCATAATACGATTATATAGACCTGCTGCTCTGCTTTAAGGACCTCGCTACCCACTAGTATGATAAGGCCCTAGAGCCCGCTGCAGGCTACCTCATGACCCAACCTCACTCACGGGCACATGCCGTGGTGGTCAGTGCTGATGATAGGAACTTGCTATTTTTAAACCTATAAGTACGTCTGTCTGTGTAAAATAAATTAGAAACAAACATCAAGGCCAGGACTAGACTAATAAGGTCCAATTATTCTAGTCTGGTAGATGTAATCTTCAACCGTCTTAAGCGTCAGTTCACACAGCCGACCCTTACTTTTACTATACTACTTATCAAGTGAAAATTAAAAGTTTTCAATTAAAAGCCTCTAAATAAAAAGAGCAATTTACAAGTTATTTAAAAGTTTAAGATAATAGATTTTGTTATTAAAATATAATTTCACTGGACGCTGAGAAAAATGCCAGCTGCTACTAGGGAGACATTAAACATATTAAAATTATGTAAATAAAAAAAAAAATACCCTATCACGCTCGCACCTGACGCTGTGGTCTCACGCTAAGAACTCACGGAGCGGTTATTTCCCGTGCCCGTCGCGTTCGTCGAACTGCGGTTTTATTTCTAATCTCACGAGACCGCGGTTTTGCGCGGTCACGCAGCCGCCGCGGTTGAGATTATCGCCCGCAAACGTGGCAGGCGAAGATCGCAGGACGCGCGGTTGCAAAAAGGCAAATACATATTTACAATAGAATTTCTGAATTTCGCCCGCAAACCGAACGCAGAGCGCGCGGGCGCCACCGGCCGAGGCTGCGGACGACCGCGGCCCGCGCGATTCTACAAGTTGGCCGCCGGTGCAGCGGGACCCGCGAACAACCGCGCACACCGAGGGTGTAAAACGCGCCGTGAGTTGTGCTTTAATTGTTTACATACCTACATATCTGCATTCTTTAGAAGTTGCCGTGAGAACCGCTCCGTGAGTTCTTAGCGTTAGGCTTCACCTCTTCATTGGCCCAAATTCACTTACCGTACTTTAGCTCTAAAACTTCTAGTATTTAAAGTAGACTTTAATTTTACTTTGATTGTATTATATGTGAAGCGACTTGTTAATAAACAGATTTTGTGAAATTTTGACCAATCAGATCGCGTTTTGCGCTGGTTTAACATTTACGAGAATACCGGTTTGACAGCTTCAGCGAATCCTGACTTGATTGTAATTGTATTATTGCAGGGTTTATTTAGCAGAATTGACTCTAAGAACGCGCGTCCGTCTGTGTGTCTGTCCTCCCTGGTGCCTGACTTTGTAAAAGAAGATCTATACAATCTATACACAATCTATAAACTATTTCATCCATTTATTTTTTAAGTATAGAAGTTAAAAGGGCGGACAGAGAGGCGGGCAGACAGACAGACAGATGGACGGACAGAGCGAAACTATAATGGTTCATTGTAGTATTACGGAATCCGGAAAAGGATTTTCCTCAAGCTCAGTATCGGCATTTAATGTATGGTGCAGTATTATACCTTATCTTAAATGCCGACATTTTTACCAGGCTTGACGAGTACGTAGCTAAAAACTGCCCACGACCACGGATTATGTAGGTAACAATAAACACTGATCTCTCTTATGTAAGCTTATTATTTTAGGCTATATAAAAACTTATAAATGAGTAAATTACTATTATTTGTTAAATATTGGGTTATGAGATGAAATGATTTTAAAAATAATATCTTAAGCATATTATGGTTCTCAAAGTGTAACGTTTAGTTTGTATAAAAAAATATGTTCTTGGTGATCGTCAACTGTTTTGGAGGAACGCCGTGGTGGTCATTACGGGCGAGTAACGGCCATTGAGATGACGGCCAGGATGTAATACATGTTATGATAATATAAGGAGAATAAATCCTGTACAATTATACAATTGGAGTTTTAACTCTCTTTTTCTTCTGACAGATGGCATTTCCTACCGAAGCGGCTCATCTACCGGCGGGAGGACGGATAGCCTACTAGAAATAGGGACGCTCTTATAAATCTTAGCTAACTGCATTTCAATTTAAATTTCAACTTACTGTCCAATAGGCGGAGCTTACTTTAATTACGTCATTTGCTCATCTGTCAATGTCGGCCGTTTACAAAATGGAGAACCTAGTTTTGCCGAGGATATTAATGTGTGACGTTGTTGATTTTGTATTTCCTCCTTATTTTTGTGTTATTAAAAAAAACAGAAAATTCGAGTAGTACTTTTATTTTGGTTTTATTTTCTAAATACATGCATAATGGAATAAATACTGTAGTAGGGATGATAGTGATATTGAATTAAGTAATTAAAATGATCATAGATTGCGATGAAGACAGTGATACCAATAATATAATACAAACGGAATATTAACCACGTGTGAATTATATGTCGAAATTAAATGATTATGAATTTTCGTACAGATTTAGGCTGAATAAAAGTGCTGTGAATCAGTTACTTGTATTAATACAACCACATTTGGTTGTAACTTCTTAAAGGTAAATAGATAAAGTCCTTTTCATGAATGAAGTTCTCAAGACTGTGATCGCGCGACAAAATGTTGCCAGCATTTTTTAAGGGTATTAGAATATTTGAATTCTGCTGTTCTGCTTCACAAAACTCCTTTAACATGAGTGTCATTTCTCGGGCAGCACTTTTTACAACTAACAATTTACCAAATTTAGTTCCACTAATTGCCGCGGGACATATTGACTTCTACTGAGTACTGACCACTGTCGTATTTATCAAATTTGAACTTAACATAATATTATATATCAATTTGACAACTGACATTTAGGCGGTAGGCGAAAAACTGCACTGTAAATAGAACTATGCGTTAATACATTAAAGCTGAAAATCGAATTGTCAAATGTCAGATTTGTCAGCTGTACACGATTTTCAGCTGTATTGCATTAACTCAGAGTTCTATTTAAAGTGCAGTTTTTTCTATCGCGACCACAATAAACCGCTCGTAGGAACGTAGCCTTACTTTTGTAATTTATTATATTATAATGCAATAAAAATTATTGAAAGGTAAATAAAACAATAAAAATATTGTCTTTTTGTTTTATTTACCTTTTTAATCCAATAATAAATTTGGTCTTAAAATAAAAAATCGATAATAATAATCTACGTATAGTTTTTGTATTTTTTATTTATTTTAGGCTTTAATCTATAGCACTTTTGACGATAATACGTAAAAAAGGTGAGGTATAATTTTGAATTTGGAACTTTTTTTTATTCGGAGTGTCACCTCTTATTACATAATAAAGTTACATTCTATTTCATTCGAAGTTTTTTTTTATTATTATATATGGCATCGGCTTATAACCATTTGCCAGTGTCAAGTTAAAAAGGCGGGAAATAGAACTTTCGTTTCAATTTTCAACACCGTATTCCTAAATCGTCAAATCTAAAGTCAAGTCCAAATAAATAGTCAGTACAGTCCATGAGTCATGTCAGTCGATTCAGTGAAGTGGTAGAATCTTTACTGAAAGTTCCTAGGGAGTTTTGGAGGGAAATTCAAAATAGCACGTTTTTAGAAGTTGTACCACTTGCCCACACTTGTGCACGTTAACGAATATTTAATGGTTAATATTCTACCAATATTACACATTAAGAACCGAAATTACACAAATTTATGAAAGAATTGCAAAAACCTAACGTCACCCATTGAATTCCCCGGCAAAACTTTGATTTCATTTTAAATTTCACATTCCTTTTTACGCGACTCCTAGCGACAAACTGTTATGTTTTACTATTGAATTTTATAAAAAAACACGATAACTATAGTAAAAAAATCATCCCGAGTTTTAATTCTCAATGTTAAGGTACAATATTTACGCTCTTAACTAATAAATACATGAATTGTAAATAAATATATTATTGATTAAAAAATGAATTTTTATGTAGTTAGCAACAAATGAAACGTTTCAAGAGGCTTGGTTAGGCGAGAGGAAAGGATGCTATCCTTCGTTGGACACACATATATATATATAATATGTCGGGTACATGTCGTATAGTGTATAATAAGGTCTTTACCTATGAAATTGCTGTTCTGCAGTACTGGCCATTTCAAATCAAAATAATTTTTGTTTGGCTAAGAATTCTAATTTCAAATTAATTTTATTTTAAGAACATGGAATTCTTTTTCCAAAAGTAGTCATTTGTTTATTGATTAGTGTTATATTTTCATCCCATTTCAATCCTTTTCGTCATCATGGATACGTTAAAAATTCGAGTAATTATGGAATATGAGTACCGTCGTGGCAGCAACGCAGCACAAGCGGCACGCAACATCAACGACGTTTACGGAACTAACACTACAAACCAACGCATCACCTGTTATTGCTTTGCTCGCTTCCGTTCTGGAAATTTCAACCTGAAAAATGAACCTCGCGGTCGTCCGAAGACTTTGGTCGACAATGACGAATTAAAGGCGATTGTGGAAGCTGATATTACACAATCTACGGCTGAATTAGCAGCAACTTTCGACGTTAGCGTCAAAACAATATTGGTCCATTTAAATAAAAACTTCTTGTTAGAGTTGGAGTTGATAATGGAAGTTACGTCCATTGGTAACAAAAACAAATACCTTAGATATAATATGGAGATGTGAATAAGAAAATATATAAAAACGCTACCGTGTTGAATTTCATAGATCTTATAAAGCCCCTACCTTAAAGCTACTTAAGTATCGCCTGAAAGATAGTAAGTGCGTAATAAGTGATGAAAGTTGATTGAAGTGTGTAGCAAAATAGCGTAATACGTGGGGGTAGGTAAGTAGCAGGATGTAATACTTA
Organism: Phengaris alcon alcon; assembly: GCA_037179445.1. Lineage (NCBI taxonomy): Eukaryota > Metazoa > Arthropoda > Insecta > Lepidoptera > Lycaenidae > Phengaris > Phengaris alcon. The sequence continues at coordinate 582,366 of JAYRCH010000225.1, forward strand.
CTCAGCTCCATTATTTCCCCTCTGCAGCATGCCGGCTCGCGCCATCACGCCCGAGCCCTGCAAAAAACAAGCCATCCATTAAAGCGGCGTCTCTTTTCCGCTCTGCAAATACTACTAAGAGCTGCTTTATTTTATTAGATTATATAATAACGTTTCCTATAAATAAGGAGCGTCTTTCTCTTTCTATAAGACTTCTTTCGATGGATTTTTTCGAATATATATAATATTATGTACTGCTTGACTTAATTGTTTATTAAGTATTTAAAAATAACTACAACGTTTACCAGAATAACGGTAATGTAGAAATAACGGGTGATTATTTTAATAATGGTGTCCCCAAAGTGCATTTACAGATAAGATAAACGCGGTGCATTTCATGCCGGGAGGATAACTTCATTCAACAATGGCGGCTAATTTATCGCAATCGGACTATTCCTCTCCTCGATAAAGGTGGTAATTTAGCAGGTGAATGTCCAGAGATCCGTTGAGAGCCAGATAGATTGCTGTTTGTGAATATTTCAATGTCGAGAACTCGAATAAAATGGCACCGTTCAATATAAACAGTTAAACCTGAAGGCAGCTTAAATACTTGACAGTACATTTGTATCACGACTAATTTCAGATGCTAAGGGTAAAATTGTTTCGAAATGTTAATCCCAATTAATACGTTTCAGAGATTGTAGCTATTTATAAAGATTTAACTGATAGTAAGTTAGTAAATCGTATTTTATAGTCTTCGTTTTGAACTTTCTAAAGTTTCCTACAAAAAGGGTATTAAGAGCTGACTGTGTACCGTAGATTTTTTTTCGATACTAAAAGAATCCTTAGACAGGACATGTAACACCTTCCACAATACCTTATTTAAATATAAAATGTACGTATGCCAAACAAAATTAATAATGTTTGGTTCAACATCGGGCATGAGCTAGTCATATTGTTTGATATAAAAGGAATAATACAATCTGGTATGCATACGATTGTGTTTTAGCGATCTAATCAAATTGGATGTCTTAACTATAGCGAATCAAATCTAGCGAATAAATGAGAAACATAATATTATTGTTGTGCGGTGATCCTTGTAGAAATATCAAATTATAGTAAATATGGTTTTGCATTTGTACAAAATACACAGACTGAATCAGCCAAATACAATTGTTTTATGTTCTTAATTTAGAACTTATTTATATATTACTTATATTATTGCGAATGACATTTAAAAGTTTAGAACCTAGGTATTTGCTATCTACATAATTGAATTTTAGAGCGGGAGTCTGAAATACGGTTATGGGTTTAAGATTGAATGTTTATTCTGAAAATTATAACGTAAAAAAAATCATAACAAAGCGTCGGCCTATTTTGGTCATCGCTTTAGATTAACATAGACCACAAAATGAAAAAGAGCGTAAAATTAAAATTAAGTACAACTACTTCCGTACTTTTGGAAAGACTTACGATACTTAAACGAACATTCGATAAAGCAAACACTTGCTTTGATCCGCATAAGTACAGGACAGACTAGGGGCTCCCCTAGTGTGTCTGAGTTTATCGTAAGAAGTGATCACACATCCCCCAAATCGCTTCAACTTCTATTGAGCTTGATCGTAAACTCTTATGAGCTGCATGAGACAGGTAATGTAAACCCCTTTGGTTCAAACTCTAGAGCCAATAAAAGGCAATGCGCTCAGCTACAAAATATTATAAATTCTCAAGGACATCCTTTGACTCGGTCAATAAAATAGTTAATGGCCATGAATATAGCAAACATGTGATTAAAAATATGCTACATTTTCTTTGACACGGTCTGTAAAATTGAAGTTGTTGGCCATGATAGCAAAACACATTATTGGTAAGCCATTCAAGAAACAAGGTGATTAATTTTCATTTATCATCGTGTAATGTGGCGATAATTTGGCGGAACACACCATATTACTATTATGCCCTCGTTCGCAGCAGATGTCTCGCGGAACGTGATGAATGCGTCCGTTGTGTGGTGTATGAGGAACGAGTAACGTTGGCTTATTGGACTAATATTCTGCTAATGGCCAGCCGGACCCTGTTATACAAATAACTGGATAATTATTTTGTAAATCCACCTATAGAAGGCCTAAACACATAAAGTGTCTACCAAATATTATGTACATAAAAAAATGCCATGCTTCGTTTTTGTGTATGCAGTAAACTTAAGTTTTATAAATATAATCGAGATTATAAAATATAAGTCATAATTAGTAATAAATAATAATTAAAGTTACCTCGAGGGCTGGTCAGGTGCCGGTGGTCGGTACGGATTATTAATTTGGATCATTCCAAATATCTGAAACAAATAAATAACTCAAATTAAATATTTGATGGGGCTATATATATATATATATATATATATAAATTATGTAATTTTACAAAGACAAAAGAAAACAAGCTAAGGTCTACGCCGTAGACACTACGCTTTGTCGCGTTATGTTAGTAAGATGGATATTAGACGGTTAAAGATGTTGTATAAATGTGACCGACAAGTAGCTGATAGTGATGATGCTTATTTTAATATATAATAATAATATTTAATATTATAATATTTATAATATTTTATTCCTGATAACTGGCAGGCGTAAACAAGATCTTACGAGATTAACATGCCACTAGTTTAACGTTATGAGGCACGTAAAAGCTCCAATGTAACATGCATGTGACCCAAATTTGCGCGGCAAAATAAAAGTAGTTTTTACAACACCCGATGAAAAGCATTAATTCTGAGCGTAAAATATATTTTAAATATTTAATATAACGTGAATGTGAATATATTCCTTTTATAAGAGTTGAAAGATCAAAGATATTGTAGATTACGGGATTTTACCAACAGTTGATCATTGTGTGAGTGAGTGAGTGTTTCTCTCATGGTTTAAATTTAAATGTTTTTCATATGATAACTGAATAACTATTTGTAGAAAATATTCCAAGGAAAAATGTTTACTACCAATATTAGTTTTTCTTAGGTAAATATGGCGCGAACTCATTTATAAGGAATCAATTTGCCGATATTAAGAGCGGTGGGGCCGCGTCCCAGTAGCACTAATCTCCTGACCTATATGTGCGACTGACCGGTTTGTGCATCAACTCTTTTTGTTGCTAGCTGCACGTTGCCACCGCAGACCGTCACAGGCCCTATGATATACCAGATAGTCCAATACCTAAGTATGTTTACAATGTTAGTAACATTAATGGTGGCGCATTTGATTTCACGGAGAATCATAACCTTTAGCTACCACTGAAGCAAGAATTGATTATCATTCATTACTAGATTTTTCGTAAGCTCAAACAGAAATCTCGCGGGAACTGTACATTTTGCTGCGATAAAAAGCAACCTTAACCTTAATATGTTACACCAGAGGCGTTTTTCAACTGATGTTCGGTTGGTCAACACACACTCTTGTAGCCAGATAAATTTCGAGTATTCTAATGCCAATTTTTTTAAGTATGACTTTTATTTATGATGGAAATCAGGTTTAGAAACAAAAGGATCAAGTGTCCCCAGTCTCCCTTAACATATTCAGCGTTAGCTCGTAAACATATTTACGGTAAGTCATTCAATATTTGGTGTAAATAAAAACACACGATCAGCTTTGCCGCGGACCCCGCGCACCTGCGATTGCAATAAAAATGTTTACGGCCTAAATACTACACGAGGACAATTTATATTTCAGATTTCCTGAACCGCAAATCATTTCAAGATTCATGTTAATGATCGCTCCGCGGCTTCTAGGTTCTATTTATATTTTCAAAATAAATTGAATCAGTTAGATTCTATACAGTTTTAACTCGTTAATTTTAATAAAAACATGAAAATTAAATGATATGAAAATATACTTTATTGTGCACAATCTGTTGATTGTTACACACACATATACAATATAAACTATACACAGAACAAGACGAAAGTACACAAAGGCGGCCTTATTACTAAACAGCAATTTCTTCCAGACAACCTTTGAAAGAAAGGATTAAATTGCTGGAAAAGGGTACTGTGCTAAAAGTATATCTAAAAATTATAAATATAGAGTATACATTAAAATAAAAAATAAAACATTAGGATTTTGTATAAGGACCTCAACATATAAAGGTTATTATTGGTAGGTAGAAGTATAAAGTTAAAATACCTGGGTATAATGGTATATATATATATATATATATATATATATATATATATGAATGTAAATGCCGTAATCTCCATTTAAAAAACCGGCCAAGTGCGAGTCGGACTCACGCACGAAGGGTTCCGTACCAAAATAGATACCAATATTTTACATGTTTACTTATTATTTCATTTTTTTGTACGAATTTTTTAAACTAAGCGCATTTTACAAGTTAGGCCTCTATAACTCCTGAACTAAGAAAGTTCATCACATATATGGACTACTATCACGATTGTTTTCAGATTTGGAGCCAAGCGTTTAGCTTGTAGAGGGGGTGGGGGGTGTTTTTGTGATTTTATTCAGCACTTTGTCGCCGTGGTAAACAAACATATCGATGCCAAGCTGCCTGGTATAATGTAATATAGGTACGTGCGACATTGCTTAATTCAAATGACGCTCTAAAACTCCAGAGCCATGTAAATTAAGCCACTCTAAACAGTAATTAAGGCCTGTATTATTAAGAGACCTACAAGTGCACAGTGCACACAATTGACTCGCGTATTGTTTATGAAACGAGCGAGTTAGTTAGTGTTTAAATGTGTTACGTCCTATATCCTCGCGTCCCAGTTAGCCCACAATGGAGAGAGCTATTAAACCCGTCCACGTGCTAACCAGTTAAGTCCCACTGACAGTAATACGTATAGGCTGCAAAGCAAAATAAAAACAGAGGAGGAGGAGGGTCTCGGGACTCGGGAGTACGGCGCTTTGACTGCCGCAGGTCAGTGCGCTCGGTCACCTCGCTCCACAGTCCACTATCGCCCTGAACAATGACAGCGATTCTCAATTTAAACGATCATTTATAATTCAATTTCGTTAACTTTTAATGAAAATTGAAAATTCTTTGTTCCATATTTGAAATACAGAACTGAGATCCCAGCCCGCCAGAATACCCTTATACTCTTACTGATAAAAGGTATCTCATGTTGTAGTATTATTGTGTATGAACGTCTGCATACCCGTTTGTTTGTGCCGTTTTTAGGTAGGTCAATGCTAGGTAAGAGGCGCAAAAGTTACGGAAAAATGTACTTACTTTACTTACATTTTGATATTGTATGAATCTTATTTTTAACCGACTTCCAAAAAAAGAAGGCGGTTATACATTCGGCTGTATATATAAATGATATGGTCTTTATTATTATTTTGTCTGGACTTGGAAATATATTGACAATACATTTGCAAGAATATTGTCTTTGCATAATGAAATATTTCGCTTACGAGTATTTTCCAAATCCCAGGCCGGCTAGATTACCCTTATATTATTACTGACGAAATGTATATCATTTTGTAGTATTCATGTTTATAATGAACGCTAGTTTGTGCGGGGGCCAATTCTCAGGTACAGGACGCCAAAGGTACACATAAATTGTACTAATTTTTCTGACAGCCTTTAAAATGATTCTAACTTTATAGTAGAATTATGTCAATTAAATATTATAAAGTAAAATTTACACCGATTACTTATTTTTATTTTAAAACTACATTAGTTTTCATAAAAAAAATAGGAAAATCATCCACGTATAAATAAAAATCATTAAACTTCTAACCTTTATATCTCTATTCATACTAAGTTTAGAGAAAAATTATTTTAGTAAATTTTCATCCCTACGTTCCCTAAAACCAAATTATTTTTAAATAAAAATTTAAAACCGACTTCTAAAGTAAAAATGCACATAAAAGTATGAAATAAAACTTATTTCCTACAAAATTCCCCTTTTAAATTCGGCTTAAATTTTAACCATTTCTCTACTCAATCTTCATAATTTTGAAGTCGGTAACAGACAACTTGAACGTAAGTTCTATTAAATATTGTCTTATCAGTATGTAGTTCGGGCTGGTACTGACTTCAAAATTATGAAGCTTGAGTAGAAAAATGGTGTAAATTTTACTTTATAATATTTAATTGACATTATTGTACTATAACGTTAGAATCATTTTAAAGGCAGTAAGAAAAGTTAGTACAATTTTTCGTACCGTTGGCGTCCTGTACCTGAGAATTGGCCCCCGCACAAACCAGCAAGCAGACGTTCATTGTACACAAGAATACTACAAAATGATATACATTTCATCAGTAAGAATATAAGAGTAGTCTGGCGGGTCTGGGATCTCAGTCCAAACGGGTGTGTTTAAAATACTCGTAAGTGAAATACTTCATTAAGCAAAGACAATATCTTGCAAATGCATTGTCAATCTATTTTCAAGTCCGGACAAAATAAGAATAAAGACAATGTCATTTCAATGCGAAAGATCTATGATTTTTTCACCTAATTTGCAAATTGAACTGGCAACAAAATTCCTCTCGGAGTGACTTTATAAGAGCTGAATAGAAAATAGAAATGTATTTTCTGACAGAGCGCGCTGCAATTTCTTATCGGCGCGAACAGCCCGCCGCATCTGATCACAGCCGCGGCCCGTCAACAGATATAGGTTCATACTTACTTGAAGCTAATATGTCTTATAATAATTGCAATGCGATATTTTGTGCATGTTTTAATAAAATTTCTTATTTTCTTTGTCTTCGTTTGGTCTTGTACCCGTTTATCTATAAGTGACAGTGAAAGTCGTAGGTAGACCAGATTCTATGGAGTACCGAATAGGTAACCTTGAAAGAAATCTCCTATTTCCTTTTCTTTTCCTTCGATTCAGACGGTGATATTAATTACGCTATAAGAGTACGTTACATTATTATAGGCAATACATATTACAATGGGTAGGCTATTTACATATTCGTATGTTTTAGCAGTAATTTACTATTAAACTTCCCACTACCTATAGTCTACCGCAAATCCGCGTATTAGTGGTAATTTATCTGCCCACTAAGGAGGTTTACGTCTAGACTGCGGGACCATTAGTCTCGATTCTGTTGGCAAAATATTTTTTGGAACGTTACGATACTTTCAGATAAGGAAATTATTTTTCACGACAAAATAAACTTCTTAAGCGGCAATTCAAAACAGTTGTATGCTTTTTATGCTTAGATTTTTAATTATTAATCTCCGGACGATTAAGAATTTAAAATCAAAAATAGGCTCAATCATACATAAGTCTCTGAAAACTTAATTTCGTCTTCACTTAACTTGTAATAAATATTAGGTCATTACATATGAAATTGGCATTTTGTAAAGGAGGAACATAAAGTCGTTTTATTTTTAAACATACTATATTTATTTAATCAAAGTATATACCATTGCTATAGCGTTGTCCTGAAGCAGCAGTGGCCTAAAGCGAATGACCAACCTCGGTTGTTTAGCATCTAGCTTTTCCATCATGATTTGCAGTTGCTGGTAATAAACATCTGCTGTAATTGTCTGGCCAAATTTAAGAAAGCTGTAGTGAACAACACCGGCACTAGTCCACCAAACGCTCACAAGTAATTTTTTTTTGAGTCAATTTTCCCTTGGGGCAGGCTTTGGCTGGTTCGCCAGGGTTCAGTCATTGCGATGAGCATTTCCGATTATCGTACAGGATCCACTGTTCATCACAGGTAAAGATTCGACTTAAAATCCCTTCATTATTGTGCCGGTTGAGTAATGTAACGCAGCAGTCGACGCGCGTTTGTCGGTTTGCTGCACTCAATTCATGAGGTTTCAAGCTTTCAAGCTTTTTCACCTTCCAAATTTGCTTCAAGTGGATTAAAACAACCTTATCACTGCAGCCTGCAACTAACTCGGACGTGGTTTGCGATGGATCCGCTTCCACAATAGCCTTCAATTCTTCATTACCAACTTTGGTCTCTGGCCGCCCACGGGGCTTGTTCTGCAGGTCGAAATTTCCAGAACGAAAACGTTGGAACCAAGAACGGACAATGTCTTTTTTGTGACACCGCCGCCATACACATAATTAATACTTCGGGCCGTTGCAGAAACGGCTCGAAGGATTAAAGAACACTGCTGCCACGATGGAACTCGTCCCGAAAATAATACGACATTTCAAATTTTCCATTTTGTAAACAGATTGATGCATAGAAAAAAACAAAAAAGGAAAAAACAAATGAATTACGGTTTTCGAAACACAAATGCATGAGTAAATAGCGGTATAAGTTTGAAATTGGAATTCCTAACCAATGAAGATATATTTGAGATCAAAGTGGCCAGTACGACAAAACGCCAATTTCAAATTGTAAGGATAATCTATTAAATGAATCCACTTAACATTATAATTCTGTTCTGTATTAATTATTCAATTGTAAAAAATAATTAGGTTAGACTAATCCTGTTTAGTAAATTGTTTTATTAAAAAGTAATAATCTAAAAAAATATTACCTTCTTTAATTTATTCTTTCAAATATGTAGTTAGCAGAATATTCACTGATATTTTCTTCATATTTCTCCGTCCCAGAATCTTAACGAGTTTTATTTACATTTTGCGATATCACCATTGGCGCTGCAGTTTTTGCACAATAATTAAATGCACTTTAAACAAGTTAGCGATTTTATCATAAGACGTTGCGCCAGGCACCGTTTTCTTGAAATTTTTTGTTTGGTTTCTAGAATGGACTTTTCTACAAAACTAATTTGATTCTATTATTTATTTACTTAAACATTATATTAAAATATGCATAACATTTTGAAATATGCACTTATCTAAATACTTATCTGATAATTAAGATCTCTAATAAGTAGGTATATTTAAGAAGTCATAATTTTTTTAAGGTTATTTAGTTTTTGCTGATGAGTAACAGTCAATGTAAATATTTTAGCAATTTAACGTTATTATTTACACAATTCGTGAGCGTGCTCGTAAAATGGGATTTCATTTATGGTAGAGTCATTAATGGAGAAAGTAAAAGTTTTTATGGTCCCATCGGCCCGCTAATGTTGGCAGACTTGGCTCCGGCCGCTGAAAGGGGGATGGTTGATGCATATTATATAATGTAGTTTTACTACTTGGGGTACTTTCTAATGTGTTGATAACTTGAGTCGTAGAGTTCTGACTAATTTGAGTTTGAATACTATGTTTAGATCTTACTTAATGTTTTTAGTGTTAAATTGTAGGGTTGTTTGGGTAATTGTTTGAATCACCAAGTACAGATCTAACAACTAAAAAATGTCAAAAAAGCTCAAGTTGAAAAATCTGTATAAAAAGATTTTTTGACTACCATATTTTTGTTTCATTGTTACCACTTGTTACTAGGGGGCCATGTTGTACCTCAGAGCCAGTTGTACCTTGGCCAGCAGGCTTTTCTAGGTATACTTGAGCTTTTGAATTCTAATGCCAGGATGTTCGCAACGTTACTACCGACCATCTTATATGGAGTTAAAATTCTAACGTCGATAAAATCAGAGACTAGCCTAATGGCTAGTCTCTGATTTTATCGACGTTAGAATTTTTTTGGATGACAAATGGTTATATTTTTTCCCATTTTTACCTTGTTCGTTTTTCGGTTGTATCTTGCCCTGAATGTATGGATGAAAACAAATGGTAGTATTTTATAATCATAAGTTCGAATGTTTGTAGATAATTGCTATTTTGTTGTTTGGGTTTAAACATGGAAAGAAATACTATAATTTTAATGTCAATTCTGTTGACTACTTATAGTAATTCTATTTATTCATTCGTTAAATAAATCATTAGACATCGTCAAATGATTAAAAAATTATATATTTTTTTATATATAATTTACATTTTTAGTCATAATTTTAAAAGGTTACTTCAGCTATCGTTGTACTGTGGCCAGTTTTAGAAATTTTTTTTAACTTCTTAAGGACAGCATGTATTGTACACTTCTCATATTATGATGAAGTATAGCTAAAATATACAAACATGGCTTATGTGCAGTAAGTTAAATTAGAAAAAAATAACGAATAACTAAAAAATTGGCCGAGGTACAACAGGCTAAAAAAACTAACCATATAGCCCACCTCGATAAAAGGATATATAATATATTACATAATATGAAAACTGAAGACAATATAGGGTGGCTGTTTTATAGCTGGCATTTTACGTACACGATATGCAAATATAGCTTCCTTGCTATAAACTAGCTTCCACGTGATTATTTACCTAAGTAAGCCTATTTAAATTCCAATTTTATAGTCAAAGAAAGTTATTTTGGGAGGATGTGAAAGTAGAATTGTGCGAGGCAGACATCAAAAGGCGTGTATCAAAGAAGAGTGTTGGCACATGGGGCCCGCTCCCTTCAATATGAGCTGCCGGTAGCTACGAGAAGTTCAAATTTTACACGAAGCCAATTCTCCCTAAAAGCTGAATTGTTTGCTTTGTTCCTGTTTTCTATTTATATTTCTATGAATGCGTATACCGCTTAATTATTTATTTAAGTTTTAGACGTTACGTGTCGTGATTCACACACATTTAAATTTTCAAATGTTTGTTTTTTAAATGTTAATCGTAGTCAATAGGTATCGACCTAACAACCTATTTTTTATTTTTTTTTCATCCCCCTAACGTTATCAGGGCTTGTTGTTTTCTTTTTTATCTCTTGCTCTTTTTTATTCTTTTTCTATTTTTTCTTTTTTAATGGTCTTATATCTAACTTTTACAGTTTTTTCTTGTCTCATTACATACATTCTTTTACATATCATTCATATCTTACATATCATTCTTTTTTCATTTTACATATCTTTTGCAATAGTAATATGGTCATAATCTGTAGTACTAGGTACATGTCAAAATATAGAGAAAAGTCAAAGATATATTTATATATAAAGAACAATTATTTAAAATCAATAAAATTTCAATAATAATTATTAATTATATATTCATTCAATAATATTTCAATAATTAAAAATTTCCAAATTAAAATTACAAATTGAAATGTCAATAAAACAATAAAACAATAAAATAACAATCTATTAGTGACTTGAGATAACTTTTAAAACTACATTCAAGTAGGTGGGTACGTTAAAAATTATATTTAAATTTAATACATTACTGGCTTTAAAATTCAATGCTTAAGCTGAAATGGGAAAAATCATTTGTTGATAAGCGAAACCTTTTAAGGAAATTGGTACACAATGTTAGTGAAATTATGGGAGAATTAAGGAAATCAGGATTCAGCAGATACGAGTTTATAAATTATCGTCAGAAGGTTTTTGTTAAAAATAACTCTTGTAATAAACAGTAATAATAAAAATAAACATATCACCTCAAAATAAGGTTACCCAAATATTATCAATTATGTAAGCAAAAATAGTGTAATTGACTTAAAGTTAACGACACAATTCAAAGTTTTAAGGTTTTAAAAAGCTGTAATCGAATAAAACAACTACACAGTAATAAAATATTGCTAAGCTACTTGTACAAAACAGAGGGTAATGTGGTTTCAATCCATAATCATCTCCACAACTTATTTCTTCCATAAATTATGTGTTTAAGTTATGTGTTAATGGCAAGTTAATGGTGATAACTGATAGATAGTGAAGATAATCGAGTCAAATTATATTACAAGTTAAAGTGGAAGCCGAAACTGTCGGCTCCATATCCACAAATATGTGTCTCCAAAGAACCCTTTACGTCATCATTAAACGCCATCACTTTGATCCTCTACAAGTCTACACCTCACCCGGAGCACGCTGAGCCGCCCATCTTGATTACACTAGTTATAAATTAATTTGCAATCGAGAACATCCCTTAATTCGCATACCTTTACGTGTAGCATTTGCCAGTTCGGATTCGATACACAAAATAAATGTTTTGACACATGGATTGATTGGAAAAACTTGTTCTATTCACAAACTTTCTGGCTGTGCGTGTAATTTTTTCAGTAACAAAGTTACGGCCTGACTTTTGTGTTCCGTACTATCCATTATCTATTATTGTCTAACACAAATCATGTTCTGTTTTGTTGTGTGTTTCGGTAAAAGTTGATATTAATGTGGTAGTTATTATATCTCGTTAACGTTCACATATTATATTATTTCAATTTCACCTAAGAACTCTTAAGTAACATAGAAATATAATTTTGATGACGTAGGTGCTCGTATTTTATCGTCAGTACCGTAATGAAAAATTTGTTTCTATATTCATCATGGTAGAGCCCGTTACTTGGTACATGGTACAGCCAACAGCGATGTTACACTGAATTTTACAATTTTTCAAGGATACTTTTTTCTTGTTAGTTATTAAAAATATACTTTTAAGGCTTTATTTATTTAATGCTGTATATAAGGGTTTATTTATAACGCTGTAAAGTAAATATAAAAGAAATCAAACGAAATCGGAAACAACTGAGACGGAAAATTAAAACAAATCTTATTAGTTTGCAATGGTTGAAATTTGGAACCTGTTTTGTATTTAGAATATTTACAATATTCAATTTAACACAAGATTTACAACTATACACACAAAAATAAAGAATAGGCAATATTTTTTATTTACGAGTTTTATCTTGTAACAAAAAGCGACGTAACGTTCTCTTTGGAAGACGTTTCACATGCGTAAAGATAAATATTCATCGTTTTATACATTTCCATCCTAAAAGCAGATATTGTTGTCATGTGTAAGGTCCACTTGCACACATCTGGGTTAAAGTTAACCCTGGGTTAAAATACATACTTTTTCTTTCATAAATACGAAGAACGAGAGAGATGACATGATATTTAACCCAGATCTGCGCACATGCGCCTAAGTGGACTACGAACTGTGATGATAATATTTTCTTCCTTATAGTGTTAACGTAATAAGACGATACACTGAAAAAGGCTCGTGCCTTTGCCGAATATGAGATTGCTGATAATATTTTACATGTTCAAGAACTTTATCTAGCTTTTGCGACCTACTACTTTATGTGTGAGAATTAGGTTCCTGTGTATACGTGTGTGTATTTGTGATTTGTCTGTTTTTTTGAAATCGTTTATTGGTGGATTATTACGATACAGAATATTCAGGAATAACATAAAATGATTATGAAACGAAATATGTGGAAAACGTTTGCCGAGAGTTGATGAAACATTATAGGTAATGCACATTTAATCTACAGGAAATTACCTATATATTAATGTACTTTTGCTCGTTTAAATGTACATTGAAATGTTTCAATCGTTGATGTTGTAAGTTTAAGACGATGGTTTTTCACACCCGCATAATTATTTTATTTGTGTATGTTCATTTTCTGCGATAAAGTTGCGCATGTAAGTCTTAATTACCCGTATGTTATACTGTATCAGAAATTTGTTAGTAATATATCTTTTAAAATTATGCTGGAACAAAATGGTCAATTTAAAATAGGTGGGTAATAATGATAATGATTTCCGCCTGATTGCAAATAATAAAGAAATATAAAATATGTCAATATACCATAAAATATAATAAGATAAATTTTAAATAAAGTCTAACTGATTACTGAATAAACAAGAGGATATGAACTTCGTCGGGCGAAAAATTCTGGTGATAATTCATTGTAAATAATAAATGGGGTCTCGGAACGGTTCCGTTGGCGTTACTTCGTCCTATGCCTTCTGTGTCACTAGTCTGTAGTCTCTACTACTCATTATCACTTTTCTGTAACAGTTACATTAATTGCTGTATTGCTGATGTAGTTAAATTAGTAATTCCAAACAAAGAAAGGTACCTATTAAAAATACCTTATTATTAGTAGATAATAAACAGCTGAAAACACCGAATATTGTGTGTTGACTTGTACGTTTATCATTTTTAATGCAATTCAAGTACCTATTGGTGGATCGTCATAACTTATACTTTTTTTCACACTACGATTTAAAGAGGAAACATTTATAAGAATTTTCCAAACAATGGCTGACCGATAGTGATCAAATCTTTAAATGAAAGTCCCGAGAGTCTAAATAAATATTAGAGGAAACAATGCTGACATTGTTCGCCTGTGAAACATACGCTAATAGTTACCATTAAATAGATCTTTACGCATATATACAATGTTATTCATAGCTATTGTACTTTCTTTGGTCTCATTTCAAATAATATAAGATTTCGGTATTTCTGTAAATATTTTGTCTGGACTTTTAAAGCGAGTTTCTAAGGTGAATGTATAGTTGAAAACTATTATATCGATTTTCCAATTAAATATTGTATATAACCTAACCAAGATGTATAAGGAGGGTTTCGTAACCAACAACACGCAATAGGTTTTCTTTGAATTACTTCAAAATTTACTGTGCGATTTCGCTCAAAATAATTTTCCTAAAGAGTTTTTAGCATGACCTATTAGCACGGAAACTTACAAGTTCCTATCTCCTATAGTTTAGAAATGCCAGGGGGGGGGGGGGGGGGCTTAATAACCACTTTTGAGGCCGATTTCTCGAAAATGACTTTGTAAAAAAGTGATGTATGAAACCCTATATTTATTTTAAAAACTTATGCAACGATATCTCTCACGATAGGGTAGAATGAAAAAATATTTTTCATTCCCACTTCACATGTATGGAGAGCCACCTTTAAAATATAAAATTATTATTATTTTATAATACCAAAACCGAGATCTATACACACTATATAACTGTACCTTTCATCAATTTATATTCAAGCTAGAAGGGCGGATAAGCAGACAGACGGACGGACAGAGCGAAACTATAAGGGCTCCTTGAGTAGTACGGAACCCTAAAAACAGGTAAACGTATGCACATACAAAAATTTAGTTGTTACGATTGTGATTTGTGACGATTCAAAACTTTAGGGCGAAACATTTTTGTAACCATGCTAAATGCATACGAGTAAATTTAATCTAAAAGGTAAAAATACGCAGTGAAAATATTTATGTAAAATCAATTTATTTTGTTAAACCACAACTACGACAACATTGTTCGCTATTGTTAGAGCTACAATGGTGGACCACCTGCCCCGGGCGACCTACATTTAGTATCGATGAACCGGCTGAAAGCCTGTTAATGCTTTTAGACACATCCAGGAATCGAACAAGACTATCAGTGCAATCAAACAAATGGATCAATTGGACATTTGTTCGCGTCGATTCAAAGGGAGCTACGGCGTCATTCGTTTCATTCGCAGCTTTAACAATTAGCATGTTTGCCTGCGCCACGGCCAGCGTTGATAAAAAAATTATTAATTTCATTAAATAGCGATGTCGCCTAGTATCGAATATCACATTTTTACAAATTTATTAATTTTAAAATGGTTGAATAGAGATAAGCAAATAAAAAATGTTGCCATCTTTCTCGCAAAACGATTTGTGACGTCACAATTTGCTACCGCCATAAATTGTTTAATGACAAATGTATGGTAGCACATCGTGACTTCACAGGCCGATGTATCGCTCTTTTTCTTATTGTAAATTTAAATTGTAGGTACCTTCGTTATATTTTTTTTTTGAGATTATGAAAAATGCGTTCTAACTAGGGAATGCAATCTCGTTCTCGCGAGATCTCGTTTACGCGATGTACCTATGTCATCATAATAATATGTTGGTGTTTCTTGTGAAGTGGTGATGATGATGATGATTACTGTAAGTGGTATGATGGAATATGCTTGCAGTTCTTTAAACGACGCCGGAATCCCCAAACATGTATCTATCTATAAGGACCCAGGAGTTCTGTTCAGTACTTTTGGATCCAGGGTATACCTTGGTAGAAAAGCTTACTTTTTGGTAGCATATGCTTGGAAGACTTCAGAAAAAGTAAAAATCACTATATTATGTGTCCATATAAATTTTGAAGAGTTCTCTCGATTTAGCGTGGATCTCCACTTTAGTGACTAAAGGGACAAATTACAAATTACAGCCTATAAAACAACAAAACAATTTTTCAAATAGGTTCACCTGCGGCAAAATAATGACTAATGTTCAATGGTAAAATACCTACTATGAGAAGTACTTATTATATCATCATAATGTGATGGTGTATGGTGTGATGATGGTGTTGATGATGATGACTTCCATAATTGACATAGTGGCATATGCTTGCAGTTCTTTAAACAACGCCGAAATCCCCAAACATGTAACAATAAGGAGTCAGGAGTTCTGTTGAGTACTTTTGGATCCAGGGTATACTTTGGAGCAAAATCTTACTTTTTGGCAGCATATGCTTAGACTACTTCAGAAGTTGAAATCAAGAGGAGTTTCCTTCCTTTTTCATTCCTCATTCCTCATGGATCCCATTATTAGGTCACCACTTTGGTGAAAACGAGACCAACTACATCAGCTTTGTAGTTACATCAGCTTTGTAGCGACTAGCACAGATTAAATGAAATACAATTACGAACAATTTAGAGCTAGGGAGGGTTTTTATTTTTATATTTTGTAACGGTAGCCATTAATTTCAATCAGGCTGTCGATTAACCCACATACCTCCATTAGACTATCGTTACTCCACAGGCGCGCAGCGCGCTGAGACAATCTGTTTACATAACGTTAACGGGTTTATTATATTATTTACTGGATAATTTATATTGATACATGTGTTTTAATAGTAATAGTGTTGAAAATAGTAATTACGGTTACTTTGCTTGCGGTTACATTGTATTTAGAGGTATTTAAGTAAATACCTCTAATAATGAAGCAAAGTAACCGTACTTACTGGTACTTATAGGTACCTACCTCAATGTAAAAGTTATTACGCGTAGGATGTAGAGTCAGTACACTGGCAATTTCATATAAGCGTGTTAAGTTTTTGTATATGCTTATAGTAACTAGTCTAACCATACAAATAAATAAAATTGAAGTGTCTGCTTGTAATTTCAAATTACCAGATTTGCACTAAATGCATATAATAGTATATCCGGTACCTACCCACACCAAAAAATCAATTATTATGGCCTTACCGATTTTGACTGGACTTTCACTAAAGATAGATGATGTTTTAAGGAGTGAGTGAGATAGCGATTAGAATAAAAGTAATGTTACACACACTACCTTAGTTTAATAACTCACACTAAATGCGTTTGTATAATAACTGTAGACCGCATATAGACCGTCTTCTTCTTCTTCTTCTTTTGGCATAGCCTCCTCTATATGTTTTGATAATTTGTTTGATTTGACACAATAATTGTCAATCAACAACATTAACATATTCTTTATTAAGTATCTAAGAAGCTAAATAGACCAAATCAAACTTAAAAATTGGTCGAATTTCTACCACTAGGCGACTACTAGTAATGTAAATATCGTTGACTGTTTTGGTAACAGTTTAAGCATATTAGGTACCGGCGCGGGCGTTATATTTTATAGGTAGCAATTAACACTGCAGAAGTGTGTTTATTTGCGAAGTTTATTGGTCTCATATAAGGACTAAAACTAATAAAGTCCGAACATGACGAGGGAATGTATTAAGGGTTAATCTGCCCGCGCCCTGTGACAAGGGTTTCTCGTACTTTTGTAGATATTCGTCCTTACCTAACCTGTTCTGTTGATTTAGTGGTCCGGCCGTACCTGATACTCGACTTGTTTTCCAAGCAATTAATCTTCTGGCCACAGGAGACGGCTTGTCCACTTCACAGTCACGAACTTTAAAGAACTTCGAAAGTGTATGTCATTGGCAATTCTCATTCCCGAATACTAATTTATCTAAGCTGGTTTGGTTGGCAATTCGTTGTTCGAGATTGATATACCTACACTAACAAGCTTATTAACCTTATGTAACGGTACATTAGTGGCGTAGGGTTCCTATAACTACATTCCTATAGGCTTCACTTACCACTTACCTTTCGAAGACCCTCATCCAAATCTCTACGGCCTACATATTATACAGGCTAGTCTTAGCTATGAAGGAGAGCCAGCCTTACATGTGTACCTCAGTGGCGAGAACATCGTACTTACTTGTACAAGTATAACAAAATACATCGAGATAATATTCGCGTATAAGACAACGTCCCCCGGGATTTCACCACTTGCTATACGAAATTACGTGTAACACAGTTACCAAGTTGAATATGTAGGAAAATTCCGAACTTGATACAGAGTTTGATCTCTATTGCAGGATTCGGATAAAATACCTATTATATTTTATTGACGACCTCTGTGGCTCAGTGGTTCAGCGCGTGGGTGCTCAAGCCGGGGGTCGCGGGTTCGAATCCCGCCGAAGGAACAAAAAGTTTTTCAGTGTTCCTGGGTCATGGATGTATATTAAATATGTGTATAATATAATAAAAATCTTAAATATGTGTATAGTATAAAAGTATTAAATATACTTCCCGTTTTCTGGTACCTGTCACAAGTTCTTCGGATACTTAGCACGGGGCCAGATTGACGTGGTGTGAAGCGTCCATAGATATTTATATTTATTTATTTATTTATTAAAAGTAAAAAAAAATCTTGGGTAATGTAAATAATTTAAAAAGTGATATCAGAACAAAATTGTAGCTACTGTATCTCTCTCGAAAAGTTATGTGTTAAGTTAAACAATTAAGTAGCTGACATTCGTGTTTATTGTTCAACCAAACCTATCAAAATTTTGAAATAAAGGAAGTATTTATTTTTTGTATTTAATAGCAATTGGTTTATGATTCGAGTGCTGAAACACTCTAAATAGATGGGGTCGAGAAAGTTCTGCGAACAACAGAAGTTGTATTCGTACTTCAATTCCATTCAAATTTCGAACACATCGCTTGGGTGTTCCTTCTGCAGAAAATTAATTACATAAAATAATCGCTTGTAATGTTCAGTTATTCAAAAGATTTAGACATCTGATCTACGATTCGGGCTACAAGATCAAATTGTGGATATGCAACGACAAATTAAACGTACAAAGATGTCAATAGATGCAGAGTGAAACCACAAATAACTAATGGCTACTTTGATAGTAAAAGTTATACGAAGTAACTACACGCATATTTAGCGGAACATAAAATAAAGGTTTGATGTCAGTATCATATAAGGTTGCTGGCTGGTTTATACGTCATTTAATTTTAAAAGAAATATTTTTAAATTAAGAAAACAACTGAACATCACATTTTATGCGATTGTTTTAATTTTATTCAAATACATCTTATCTGAAGCGATCTTCGAGTATTTCTTCCTTCTGAGTTTGATTTAAAATTTCATTGAAATACTGTTTTTTGTTATTTTTTTTTTAATCGCGTATCTTTTTGGAGTTGTGGACTGAATTATGCCTGACTTAGCCCCAACGAAGATTGCCAGGGCACTCGAAATGCGAAGAAATGGTCAAAAAACCTACAGAGTGATATCCAGAGATCTTCGTCGACCAGTTTCAACGATCCATCGCAGTATCCAACGGTTCAGGGAGACCGGTACTTATGTGAGAAGAGCAGGACAAGGCAGAAGAAGACGCACTTCGAGTAGGGATGATCGTTTCATTCGGCTTCGTGTACGTAGGAACCCCCTTTTGACGGCCGTCCAAGCCCGACATGAGTTAGAAGCAGTGCGGGGTGTAACCGTAAGTGAGCGTACGGTACGAAGAAGGTTCGAAGAAGCTGGTTTGGGTTCATTTGTACCCGCCAAGGCTCCAAGGCTCGAGGTAAATCATCGTAGAAACAGGTTAACTTTTGCTCAGGAACATCGACTTTGGAACGCGGACCAATGGAGTAAGGTATTGTTTAGTTATGAGTGCAGAATTCTCTTAAATCAAATTGACGGCAGGCAAAGAATACACAGATGCAAAGGAGAACGATACATTCAGACAAATTTTGAAACTACAGTTGCATACGGTGGTGGATCAATAATGGTTTGGGCGGGCATTTGTTTGGGAGCTCGCACAGACGATTTTGTTTTTATGCAGGATAATGCTCGGCCGCATACCTTTCGGGTAACTCAAGCTTATCTTAATGATATGAATATCACTGTTATGGAGTGGCCGGCGAGATCACCGGATATGAACCCAACAGAGCACGTTTGGGACTTGCTGAAAAGAAGAGTTAAGTCCAGAATTCCAGCTCCTGCCAACGTGGGTGAACTTCGAATCGCCGTAGTTGAGGAATGGCGGAGACTATCACAGGAGACCATCGATAACGTCATTCTCAGTATGCCTAGACGGGTAGAAACTTTAATAAAAGCACGTGGAGGAAATACGCGATATTAATCACCATTTTTGTAATTTAATTAATTGTTATTTTAATATTAATTTTCACTTTTCCCGGTTACATGAAAAGTTCAAAAATGTACCATTTTTCACAAATAGCCTTTACTCGCAAAATCTGTTCTTAATGTGATCTCTTTTCAAGTAAAACAAATGAAACTTTAAATAACAAAAGAAGTGTAGTAAGTAGATTTTAAAATAAAACCATATTTTTTTAATTATGGACCTTTTTTTTGTGTTCCGCTAAATATGCCGGTGTGTTTATTTAGTAATAAATCTGTGGTAAAAGTCTAATTTTCTGATAAAAATAAAAAAAAAAACTCAATCATCCCTATAACATTCGCTTTGGACTAGATGGCTTTAATATGGCAATGAAAAAGAAATCTAGTTTTTATGATGATGATTAGACGATTGATGAGAACAATTTTGTAGTTCCTTTTACTACTAGTAAAACAGTAGTTTTACTACTACTGTTAAAGTGTAATTGTTATTAGGGTAGCTATTTCGGCGATCAAATTTCAAATCACGTACCGTACATATCTATGATATTTAAAAAGGCCATTATGTAGGGGTTCACGTAGATAGTTCGAATGAAGACATAAAAATATATTCGTGCATCCTTTTGCGCTCATAAAAACATGAACCGTATGTTCGGCGATAGAATAGATAAAAGCTTATAATTTCACTGATAAAAAAAATTAATTGCAAGAAATTCTTGAAGATTTTGGCGAACATTTGGATTGGAAACAATTATTATCCATTAATATCTAATCTTAATCCTTATAATATCTAAAAACCGGCCAGGTGCGAGTCGGACTCGCGCACGAAGGGTTCCGTACAAAACGGCAGAAAAAACCCGTTTACTGTATGGGAGCCCCCCATAATTATTTATTTTATTCTGTTTTTAGTATTTGCTACATTCATTTAACATACTCATATGTTGTTATAGCGGTAACATCATCACATCATCTGTGAAAATTTCAACTGTCTAAGGAGATTCTGTATCTCCTTGAAAGTGAGAATTATGACTGTTAAGGAGATACAGCCTGGTGACAGACAGACAGACGGGGAGATGGACAGACGGACAGATGGACAGACGGACAGATGGACAGACGGACAGATGGACAGACGAACAGACGGACATACGGACAGACAGATAGACAGCGATGTCTCAGCAATAAAGTCCCGTTTTTACCCTTTGGGTACGGAACCCTACGGAATTATTTAAGTAGATAAAATGCTTAGATATAAAGTAAAATTGAGAAAGTATTTTGGTGGATATCTTTAATGTTCTTAGTAAGAAAATGGCATCTTATTATTTTCTCGTTGAAAACAAGAATTTTGGACCTACTAAAATTTGTCGTAACAATTGTGAAAAGCCGTAAAGGTAAACGCTCCACCCACGTGTAAAAGTGTGAGCAAGCTTTTAATAAAATGCTCTATAACGAATTTGCATACAAATAATGCGAGTAAAATTTTGTTAAAAGGGCACCTTTTGGCGAGGGCCTATATCGAGTGTTTGAGGACGAATTAGCATTTCAGGCACACGTGACAAAATACCTCCGCACTCCGTCGTCGTTGACTTAATGAACGACGAACATTGTCATTAAACGGCTTCGGAGCTGTCTGCATAAAATACGGGTAAGTAGGGCTCCACCCACACCCTGCCGTAAACTGCTCAATATCAATACATTACACGATTACATGATACGTCCCTGTACACAACAGAGACAATTCTAGTTGATTGTACACCATTGTACAGACAAACACACGCTCGATAATTTTGTTTAACCTCTATTCGATTATATTATTATTGTAGTCTATATCAGCTATACTCTAAGTGTGTTCCACGGTTCCGTTCAGTTCCGCAAGAACTTAGAAAAAAAAATCAAAACACCTCTCTCTGGTCGAACGTTTTGACTCCGCCCGCCGCACCGCCGCGCCGCCGCGCCGCCGCGCGTATTCTTGTGAGCGAGCAGTCCCTTTGATGAAAGCCGCCTCTGAATTAGACACTATAGTTGTGAACAAGCGACTTTCGGCTCTAACTTCAAAACATAAAGTCGAGATTTTTTACAACGCATTTTTTGTATTTCTATTTTTATTTCCGCTTTTTGTTTATCAAAGGCGCCGACTCGAGTATTTTTGAGAATGTTCGAGATCGAGTCTAGGACTTAGTATAAAAGCGGCAATCGTGCGTCGCGCCTCGTCAGTCAGTTGACGATTAGCGTTCGGAGCGATAAGTTCCTACCTACCTACTTACAAGCTGGCTAGCGAATTGCGGAGTTTAAACGTTATATGTAACTAGTGTTTATTGTTCTACTGCCTGCTGTATTCTGATTGTATCAGATTTGTACATTTCTTCTTTGGACTAAACTTAGTCTCGTATAAGCAGTAACGATTGTGCATTATTTTGACCCCACCATCCTGACGTGTAACATTATTAATAAAGAAGAATGGAACGTTGGCTTAAAGGCGTTAAACGTGTTGCAACAACATCTTCTAATGACGCTGAATGTTCAAAAGCAGTACGCGCGGAGAATGCAGCAATTACCGATCCAGACGATGATGCCACGACGTCAAGCTCCACGGTTTCAAAGACGAAAAAAAGGAAGTATAATGAATCATATATCAGTTTCGGATTTGTTGACGGCTCACCTCTCTGCATGCTATGTAGTAAACTGCTTCCTAATAGTTCCATGGCACCTGCCAAATTAGGCCGACATTTAGAAACTGTACACCCCGAGTCTAAAGACAAGAATAAAGAATTTTTTGTTCGCAGAACAGAACAGTTATTGGATAGTAAAAAAAATATGATGCATGTAACACAAACTATCAATGAAAAGGCCAGGGAGGCATCATATTTAATTAGCTATCGCATTGCACAAGCAGGTGAAGCGCACACTATCGCTGAAAATTTAATAAAGCCATGTGTGTTAGACATAACAAAATGTATGCTCGATGAAAAATCTGCAAAGCATTTTTCTACTGTGCCGCTATCAAGCAATACTGTTTCACGGCGAATCCATGATCTGGCAAGCTACGTCAAACAAGAACTAGTTACACGTCTCCAAAAAACACGATTCGCCTTTGCAAATGGATGAGTCAACTGATGTCACTGGTCTGGCTATCTTGCTGGTTATCGTGAGATATCCATATGAAAGTTCTTTTAAAGAAGACATGCTTATGTGTTCACCGCTGCCCACAAACACTACCGGGGAATTTTTTTTAAATAAAATAAACATATTTTTTGAAGAAAATAATCTCAGTTAGAACGATTGCATTGACATTTGTACAGATGGGGCCAAGGCGATGACAGGTAAAACAGCAGGAGCAGTGTCACGCATAAAAAATAAAGCGCCTAATTGTAGTTCCAGCCATTGTATTCTGCATAGACAAGCACTTGCGATGAAGCAAATGCCGTCAAATCTAAAATTAGTTATGGATGAAGCGGTAAAAATAATTAATTTTATCAAATCACGACCACTACAATCCCGATTGTTCTCATTATTGTGTGAAGATTATGGCAGCAAACATAAAACACTCCCGCTCCATACAGAAGTGCGATGGCTGTCTCGGGGTAAAACTTTAACAAGGCTATTTGAACTTAGAGCGGAGTTACAAATGTTTCTTTCAGCTGATACTTCTTTTAATTTAAAAGACCGTTTGTATGATAAAACTTGTTTGTTCTGATTGTCTTTTATGGCGGATATCTTTCAAAAACTAAACGAATTGAATTTATCATTGCAAGGTAAACAGACAACAGTGTTCTAGCCCTATAACAAAATAACTGTCTTCAAAAGAAAATTAGATTTTTGGATTGTTTGCGTTGATAAGAGAGAAATAGAAAGCAATATCGCAATAGACTGGACGCCGAACCTGATATGAGACTGCAACTGTATCTTCTATCAAAAACTTACATCAACCAATTAATGAAAAATAAAAAACAGTTTTATATCTCCCATTAGTACCTTGTACTATTATCTATTATGTGCCATTAATTAGATTTTTTCTCTTTTAATATCTTGTAATAATGTACTTGCCATGTGGCATGTTAAAGTAAGTAATAATCAGTAACTGTTACATTGTACTTTTATTATGTTTATTAATAAAGAATACACTTTTAAAAACTATTGTTTTATTGTAGGGTTCCGTCAAGTATTTTGCTTTCCAAAAGGGTTCCGTCACCAAAAAAGTTTGAGAATCGCTGGTCTATATTATATAACAATTATTGTTACCGAAAAAATTAAAACTTCCTAACTTCTATCAAAAATATCTATAGTAAATGGTAATTAATAGAAGCTTGTTTGTTAAATGTATTATGTACCGCTAATTCGTAGAAACAACGTGCCAGTCGCATTAAACATAATATTATACTGTCGTATATTTACGAGTTCCTTTACTACGCCTACTTTATCTTTAGTCTTGTCACCGCCTGCCACATTTTTACACAATCGTATAAATGGCGAATTACACGGAGCTGATAATAACGTTTCATTAACTGCGATGACGCCTCCCGATGACACTCGTAGCGTTTAATTTACATTAAGTGATCGTGTTATAATCCTGTTGCTATGTCATTAATTTAAAGCGGGATTAAATTATACGCTGGGAGCAACAAATTTTTGGTATTAATCTGTTTCGCACGTACCTTGTCCTTAATTACATTCGATGGAATATGCTTTGCGTACCGACCAATAGGTTTATAGAGTTTTTACTGGCTAGATGATTATAAACTTAATTTCTCATTTGTACTTCTATACAATATGTAGAGCGCCAGAATGAGATAGATAAAAACATAACATAACTAGATAGATAGGTATGTATTTTGCAGTGGCGAAGGCTTGTTTTCCTTCATAAGGAAATCCTAGCCTATATTATAATAGATAGGGATTCGGATGAGGGTCTTCAGAAGGTAAGTGGCAAGTGAAGCCGATAAGAATGGAGTATTGGAACCCCACGCCACTGGTATTTTGTGATATTATTATAATAAAGCCTTGAGTTACAAGCAAATATTAACTTCCATCTTTCCAATTCAAACCGTTACAATAAAACCATACAATGCACAATAAATTTTGTATATCATCTAAAGTTTTCCGGTGGTTATCTTCGAAAATCGATTTAATTGAAGTACAAGCCCGTATGGTCGCAGATAAAGCTCCAGTATCAAAATGTCCCGTCTCCGCGCCAGGATTATCATCCGCTTGGCATTGAGCCAGCTTCCCATGGATACATTTTGGGACGTTCTCGTGGAATGCCTTTAAATTTTATCAAATTAAAATTATTTCATGTATTTTATTTAGATTAGGTACTTTAAATATTTTTATCTCAGGCAGTAAATTTAAATTTAAAATCAGCAATTTCAAAATTCCAAGACTTTCTTTGCTTTTTTTAATAAAAACAAATTATATAAACGTAAATTATATATACGTGTCTTAACGAGCAATTCTTGTATACCTATATATATAATCAGATTCTCGGAAGCGGCCTAAAGTATTTCGATAAAATCTAAATAGTGTAGGCGGTTTTGGGGGAGAAAATCGATCTAGGACCTTATATCAGGGAAAACGGACATCTTTGAGTGATTTTATGTGTTTTTTCGTCGTGCAACAATATGTCAATAATTTCAACTCTATTAATGTCAGTCTGATAGGTATTATTAGGTATGGGGGTATAAGTATTAGGGATTCGTGCGTTTGAGTCAGAAATCCGTAGAACGCACGTGTCCCTACTACTCATATAATTTATGCGTTGTTGCTAAATTATATTTTATGATTTTTTAATTTTTTTATGTGTCATAAAATGAGATTTACAAAGTCAGATATATTTTTTAAAACTAAGGCAAGAAAAAAAGATGCAAAATTGATACAATAACCGAGATTGCATTGGGTAACCTAACCTACCTATTTAATTTCAATCTGTGAATTTTTGTCCGTACCAGAAGAAGTCCGAGCAGAGTTCGGTTCGGCCCAGCCACTTTACTAAAAATTACATAATATTGTATTTTAAGCTCAATTAAATATTTAATATGATAAAGTTATAGTTAATTAATTACCTTTGCTGGTTAAATCAATACGGACGTATCAATAAATGTAGCCGAGTAATTCTGGTACACTGTGGTGCGACGAAGATTTTAATATTTTTTAAATATTCTATACAAACATTGAAATTTCGATGTTCAATCAGTGTCAAAATTAACCCTGGGTTAAAACTTTTGTTTTAGTTTGTTGTTTAAAATAATATATAGTATCTCTTTTTAGTTAAATTTATTATCTATATTATTATGAACACATTGATGATGAGTAGTGAGTACTCGTGTTATCATAATAATATGTTGGTGTTTCTTGTGAAGATGGTGGTGATGATGATGATGATTACTTTAAGTGGTATGATGGCATATGCTTGCAGTTCTTTAAACAACGCCGGAATCCTCAAACATGTATCTATAAGGACTCAGGAGTTCTGTTAAGTACTTTTGGATCCAGGGTATACCTTGGTACAAAAGCTTACTTTTTGGTAGCATATCTACCAAAAAGTAAGCTTTAAGCTTGGAATACTTCAGAAAAAGTCGACTATGTTAAAAACTCATGACTTCTGTTTCATAAAATATACGAAGAAAGAGAGGGAGAATAATATTATGACATTAAACCTAGGGTTAACTTTAACCCAGATAAGTGGGCCTTAAAAATTAAAATTCTACCATCAAAGGAAGTTAAGAGGTCGCGTTAATATCTTTCATATTAAAAATCTAAATCTAGATAATCATTTAATTTCTTAAAATTTCCGCTAACTGCTAACGAATTTTACTCACATTTCCAGTTTGTTTCATAACAAGAACTTTCTCGCAGCAAAACTAAATTAAAACAAAAAAAATATTTAAATCCAGAATTGATATCGAAATTACTATTTAAAAATGGTGTGAGATTGATACTTCCTACAGAGTCGCGCTTGTCTTCGGCGTCTCGAGCATCCTCAATAACGGTACTGAGGGGCTGCTTGTAGCAACAATCCGGCCCGAATCCGTCCTGAATACAAACTAAGATGTTTCAGAGATGCTTAGTCACAGAAGCTTTCATTGTTAGCATGATCGTAACAGTGCATGAAATTTTGCGTCTTAAATTACAAAATCGCTACGAACATTCTCGTTCTACGATCAAAGTTGCAAGCAATAGCTCGTAAACTATATTGTGTTACTTTATTGTTTTTACCTATAGGTATTCAAGGGTGTACAGAGTGCTAAGTGTGAGATTTTCTTTTCGCATTCGATCGTGAGCGCGTTTGGCGTTTACTAGGAATTTGCATGTGATTTGATCTAGTCGTCGCGTTTACAACTAGATGGCGCTGTACAAATCACAAACAAATTCCTAGTAAGCGCCAAACGCGCTCACGATCGAATGCGAAAAGAAACACTCACACTTAGCACTCTGAGCATTTCTAGTTACATTATTTTGCTATTCTTGAAAACAATATTTCCTTATTTAAAAAGCCCACAATTCATTGTTCAATTTTCAGCAGAATTAAATCGCAAGTGCCAATTATCTTTCCTCTCGGATACGTGACCAAGAGGTTAATTTTTTGCGTTGCTACTCTACATTGTACATTAATATATTACAACAGATACTAATCTTAACACTTTACATGAGTAATTTAGAATATTATTGTCAAGAGTAAATCCTTTAGGTTTTAACAAATAAGTACGGCTTTAAACATTTTTAATTAATAAAACACAACATAACTTTAAACATAATATAAATAAATATTATATAAATATGACAACATTTCGAATGGCAAAATTATGATTTGAAGTTATAGTTTCGGTGGTTAAAAGTTAGTTTAGGACTTACGGTTATAGTTAAAGATAATTAACACCAAAACACCGTTATTATTTGATGAAGAATAGACGAGTTTAATTGTTCGTTGGTATTCGTGTGAAATGTCAATAGAAACAGTGACCTTATCGTAATAACCGAGCTCCGGCTAGTTTACATTTATAACGCAAGAACCTATCGCATGGCGCGTTGACAAAAGTAATGCTTTCCAGTTTCCGTGTAAAAAATAATTGTGCAAGTGCTTTTGTAATATGAAATTTGCATCTTTTATAAAAAAATAATATTCAACAAAAATGACTTTGAAACTATTATTATTTATATAGGTAATATTATATTATGTAAACTAGTTTTCATTTATCTCTATATATCTAATAAGTAAGTCTATACATATGTATACACTAGTCAATATGAACCTCGAATAACCAAATAAATATTTATATATTATATGCAGTATGCACATTTTAATAATAATAATTGTCTCTCTCCTTGACCCTAGTAAATCCAAAAGGGGCCATTGGACGGATACGTCAATCTATATCATCACTATGAGCGTACTTAAATAAATAAAAGACCAAGGTGAATCTTGAATCGAATCGTGAATATATAATATTTTCACCAAATTTGTAATCGTCATACTTAACTGGCTGTTCCGACACACGTTGTTCTGTCTTTACTACTGGAATAAATAAATAACTACATTTACAAACTACCAATCTACCTACTTACCAACCCACCAACCTACAAACACTGAAATGGAACTGGAAATGGAACAATCCAACCAATCTAAATATTTAACAGTCAAGTGACACTGGAGGACGCTTTTTATTTACGATATACTACGTTATATTACGATATATACTTTTAGATTTACGCTACTGACCGAACGAACATCAAATGTATGGTAGATAGGAACAGTTAGTATGGGCGATGGTCGTTTTTGTATTTTCTTTATAATTTTTCCAATAATTTCTCCCTGACCTTCCGCAATTATTTTAAGATTAAAAAAAGACAAATCGATCCAGCCGTTCTCGAGTTTAAGCGAGTCAAAGAAGGGATTTTTATATTTATGAAGATATGCTATGTTAAAGCTATTTTTTTACTTAAAACGCTGAAGACTTTTCTGGGTTTTAACACATTTATGATTAACTGATTACCTCAAATCTCAATACGTTAATATTAGTTACGCAAATGTCGCTGGTTTAATACATTCCATAATTTTGACTTTGTCATGTTAAATAAGCGCTAAACTCTAAAGTAAAACGCACTTGTTTAAACTTAAACATGATTGTAAAATCACTAACATTAAATGCATCAGCATGATGCGAATCAACTTTGGAGATACTATATTTTAAGAGAGAGTTCTAGCGAAAGTTGAGACTTTGAAAGTTCAGTTCACACACAATTTGCACTGATTTTAAAGGTATAGATCCGTATGTAACTAATGAGCTACTAGTAATTCTTTATTATCTATATCCGAAAACCTTGAAACATAAAAATATGCTGTAGGTAATTGGTATAACAACACTACAGAGTTTTCTATATAAACGGAATTTCGAACATAATTCATGGATATTCTTTAGTATTTTTGTAGTCTAGAGTCTAGAGCAGAGGTCTCCAAACTTTCCAGCCTTAGGGCCATACTGATTACTCCAGTAAGTTCCGAGGGCCAAAACCATATTATCATTGTTGCCGGTGGTAAAAAGTGAAATAGTCCACTGATGAAAAAAAAAGTCCGAAAAAGTACGCAACGTTTAAAAAAGGCTGCAAATCGGACTAAAGTCCGCAAAACGGCAACACTGCATATTATTAATTTTCCTGTCATTATCTGTAATTTCTAGATTAGTACGAGCCATAAGGAGTAACGTGACACGACATCTGGTGGACACAAGCGGAAATAGGTAGTACCTTCTATCGCTAACAGATGGCGCTAATAGCACGTACAGAATAATCTCGTTGGTTCGAGAAAGTTCTGGTGTCTTCCACTCACTTCTAGATGGCAGTAATTGGAACATACAAGAAGGCTAGTGGCGCAACCACAAGTCAGTTCCTATGACACTGTTGTGAAATAAAATAGTGCGTACCTCCTTAAAACGTGTTTGTGCGTGTTTAAGTTTAAGACATCTTTGTAAAAGTATTTTGATTTGAATTGTTGCTTTTGTGTGTGATTTAGTAGTATGGAAAAGAAGCGAAAAATTGATAGTGAATGCAGAAAATTCGAAGATCAGTGGAACATTCAGTATTTCGTAATTGAGTCCAGTAACAAGGCGCTATGTTTGATTTGCAATGAAAGCATAGCCGTTCTCAAGGAATATAACATTAAACGTCATTATGAAACAAAACATTTTCAAAATATACAGGAAGTTTGCGGACAGAAAGCTATGAAGCGCGGATTGAAATCGCAGCAATCTTCATTTACAAAACTCAAAATTGAACAAGAGGCTGCAACTCGTGCCAGCTTTCGTGTGGCTCTTGAAATTGCAAAACGTGGAAAACCATTCACCGATGGAGAAATTATTAAAGAATGCATAATTGCAGCCGAAGAAATGTGCCCTGAAAAGGTAAATTTATTAAAAACTGTCAGTATGTCAGCAAACACTGTGGCTCGAAGGGTAGAAAACATCGCTGAAAATATATCCTCTCAACTGTTCGACAAAAATGGACATGTTGAGTGGTTTTCTTTGGCCTTGGATGAGTCAACGGATGTGTCAGATACTGCTCAGGTGTTAATTTATATTCGAGGAGTAGATAAAAGCTATGAAGTCCATGAAGAACTTCTTGATATGTATAGTATTCATGGCACAACTACTGGTACAGATATTTTTAAAAGAGTCGAAATGGCCATTAATCAAAAGAACCTTTGATGGAAAAACTTGAAATGTATTACAACTGATGAAGGCAAAAACATGAGTGGGAAAGATAAAGGAGTGGTCGCTCTTGTGTCAAAGGCTGTAGAAAATGACGGTGGTTCAAAACTATTAGTCTTACATTGTATCATTCATCAACAGTCTTTGTGCGGAAAATGTTTGGATATGTCTGAAGTTCTGAAACCAGTCATATCAACTGTTAATTTTATCAGATCTTTTGGGCTGAATCACCGACAATTCCGACAATTTATTGAAGAGATTGGAGAAAATTACTTACCTTATCATACTGCCGTACGTTGGCTTAGTTGTGGGAAAGTCCTTCAGCGCTTCTTTGATCTTCGAGCAGTGATCGAAATTTTTTTTTAATGAAAAGCATCGTCCTCTTACTGAATTACAAAACAACGCATGGCTGTGGAAGTTAGCATTCTATGTTGATTTGACAAAACATGTGAACGAACTGAATTTGAGATTGCAAGCAGAAAACCAGCATCTTCCTGATTTATACACTAATATCAAATCATTCCGGAAGAAGTTGATACTGTTTCAATCACAACTACAAAGTAAATGTTTTTCACATTTTAAAACATGTGAAGTATTCAGCCACACCACTGAGACTGAGTTTCCTATCGATTTTGCAATCGAAACTTTGAGTGCTTTGAAAATAAATTTTGATACTCGTTTCTCGGACTTTGATGCCATTGCGAATCAAATTAAGATTTTTCAGAATCCTTTTGATACTGACATTGAAACCCTAGCCCCGGAACTTCAAATGGAAATGATTGATCTACAGTGCAGTGATATAATTAAGAACAAATATCAAAACTCATCTTTGTTGGAATTTTATAAGGATCTTCCACTGACACAATTTGATAATTTGCATAAATTTGCTCGGGGGCTGTTTTCTGTTTTTGGTACTAATTATTTGTGTGAGAAGACCTTCTCCAAAATGAAGTACACAAAAAATGTTTACAGATCTAAATTAACTGATGAGCATCTTAAATCTCTTTTAATAATTGGTACAAGTAAAATTAGTCCACAACTACAAACTATTGTCAGTGGAAAATCTCAATTACATAAATCTCATTAGTATTTCATATGTCATTATGCTTGTTATAAGTTACGTTTTTATTTAAAATGTATAAAATGTTAGTTGGATTCATTTCAATAATTTGTTGGTTATTATATACTGAAGTTAAATTTTCTGCATATTATACATGTCTTTACTCATTACAATTCTGTGTTTCTTTATCCAACTTATCACAAAAACAATAACAATAAGCCTATAACAATGTTATGAGTAGTTAGCCCATAACCATATCAATGTAGATGTCATATTAATAATTATTCAACATAAAATTAGAATACTTCAGTAAACTAAATTTAATTTGCTATAAAAAATATGTTCTCTAAAAGGAGTTTTCAAGTATGCGCTAGCCCTCCGCGGGCCGGACAAAATCTGTCCGCGGGCCGGATGTGGCCCTCGGGCCGTAGTTTGGAGCTGGTCTAGAGCATAAATATTGCTGACACAAACAAATCTGCAAGAAAACTGAAGTTGCTCCTCAGGTGAGCCATTGCAGCGATCGTCTCGGGCAAAATATACTTTTGTGGAAGAAGTAAATCGCTTTACCGTGGCTCAGCTGTTGCTTACCTAAAATTAAAAAAGCCATTATAAGAAAAGACAGATGTTTACTTAAATAGGTCTGGGGGCTACCTTTTCTCGAAGTGCTTCGTTGATTTTATTGAACCCTCATAACTTGGGTTTGGATTATACAAGATAAACGAAATTTTCGCGATATGTTGCCAGTAGCGGACTTTTTAAGGTTTGGTAAAATCAATTACGGATACTTCGGGCATATTATGACCTACTGCTTATGTAAAGACGTTTAAGCAGATAAATAATTGTTATACTCGGAAAAAAAAAAATTATTTATATGGGCGATTTTGCGTTTTACGGAGAGTCACTAACTAAAAAAATCATCTCATGTATGGGATACATGAGATGATTTTGTTAGTTTGAGTATGACAATTATTTTTCTGCCTAAACGTCTTTACATAAGCAGTGTACCATGTGCCATAAGTATCCGTAATTGATTTTTGGAAACCTTATATATTAACCCAATTAGGTACACCTACAAATTTAAGTGTAGAGTGAAATTGTCCATAGTTAAAGAGATTATTTACAATTTACTAGATAAAAGGATAATGTTTTGCGTAGATGATAAAAATAAAACAGAAATATATTTATAATTACTGTCGCTATCCATAAACAAAGTTGGTGGCTTTGTGAGCTTGTGCATTTAAGATAACTGTATGGATCTTTTTCAGTGCTTAATGTGCAATAAATTTTGATTTTGCCATTTCAATTTATAAAATACACCCAAAACTGTAAAATAATGATAAATTTATAGCTTTCAAACTAATTTTGATTTTGACAAAGATATTGTTTGAGATATCCTGCCGTACCCGATTGAGTAAAACGGCAGAATACGTGCAACAATTTTTTTTTTGTTTTTATTATTTTTAAAATAGTTTTGTAATACATTATTATAAAAAGTGTTCATAAGCTGTAACAAATATTTTTAATTAAAACTAGATAGGTGTTGGCAGTAAGACTACCGAATTTTGATTGTGGCTTCAACAAGCATTTTTACATTTTCGGAAAAGAAGGTTGGTTTTTGTAATATACATAATAGTTAGGTCATTCAAAAGCCTGACTCTCATGTACAATGAGTTTATGCACACGTCAAGAGAAATGGTGAAAAATTTGAGGACGATTTTCGATTTTTGTTCAAATTTAATGGATAGGATCGACTAACTTCAACACAAATTTGACTTAAAATGGGCTGAATTTAATTATCGAAGCTTGAATATTAATTAATAAGTGTTTAAATTATTTAAAACTATCTATATTTACAACAAAAAATAAAATAAATAGTTTAGTACATGTGTACACAAATGAGTACACATGTAAGGGTGAGGAACAATTTTTATCTTAATGTTTTTATTATTTGTTTACTTTGCTGCCTTTAATTTGGCGGTTAATGGGTTAAGGAGTTAAACTAGGGGTTGGAAGTTTGTATGAGACTTCCACAATTTTGGCTCTAGGTATCTGAAAATTGATAAAGGGATACTTATTATAAATAATAGTAAAAGAAAAACATTGTCTGCAACTTACAAAAATAAGTGAAATCCCACCAAAAACAAGGTTCGAATCCGGTAAGATAAATATTCTTGTGATTCTTATTATTTCTTTCACTTTTATATTTTTTTTATTTATTTTTTATTATTTTATCGTTTGTACTAAAACACCCATGTCTCCCAGGTACTAAGATTTTAAAGATCACAAATGATAAAAAATTAAGATAAAAAAAAAATGTTTATTGATTAAAATAAATAAGTACAATAAAGCTACGGAAAGCTAACTCTAGTCTCTGCCATACTTAATCTAAGGCATCGACAAACACGTAATATCCGTTAATTAGTTAGAGATACAACTTAATTAAGTGTGACTAATAACTTTAATAGCGCATAAAATATACTATTTTTATCGTTCCCTACAAACTATAGAGGAAATCCTGAATGGGAACAAAATAAACGTTGCAAGTTGATGGCGTAGTCCGGACGCAGCTGGGACGCTGGGAAAGTGCCGCCCTCTGCCGCTCTCCGTCGCCCACTCGCGACATTGACGTCAATTACCGTTGACAGTTATACAACTCCTGATGTTGCAAATTGTACAACTTTATAATGCCGTTTGATATTTTTTCTGCCTCTAAGACACAAAGACACAACGACCCAACACATTAAGCGTCATCTGGTGGCGTAAGTGTTATCAAAAACGGTCAATAAGAATTTTCGATACTTTTTCTGTTACCAGGCGGCGCTTGGTAGTCCGGTACTTGTCGTGTCAAAAAGCTGTCAGATGTCACGAATTTATAAACCCTCATTGGAAGGATAGAGAAAAGTCAAAACGTTCATAAATAAACATAAATAACATTTTATCTAAATGTGTTTGAGTGACCGCATGGAGATTGAACTGAAACTAATTGGATAATAATATTTTTAATAGTATGTTTTATTGCACAATCCTATAATAAAAGCCCTCGCGGGCTTTTCGAAGCATTCTTTTTTTTTCTGGCTTAATAATAACTTGTAATAAATAAACTTGTAACGTCTGAGTCTTCAAGAAATCTGTATCCAGTATACACCCAGGCTAAGACCTAGGAATACGAACGAACGAACGCTCGAAATGTATACTGACTCAAGAGTGCTTACCATGCGAATAAACAGACTTGGGCTCGCGCCTCGCAGTCGCGTGTGAGCTATCCGACCGGCAAAATGTTAAAAAGTATAAAAATAATACTTTAACCAGTCTGAAAAAGCATAGAATGTCGTATTTTCGCTAAGTATTCATTCAATCCTTAATATCCTAATGCGTTTTTACCTAAATATGTCTCAAAACTTTATTCAAATGCTATAACTAACGTAAATATGGGCGTCCCGCTTAGGACGCAACTGTCTTCTTTTTCTTACCGTGAAGTTGATTGTGTGTGAATACGAGATATTATGAATCATACATCAGTAAATATTGGACCTTATGGTGTAAGAATTCAAGCCTACAGTTCTATGACAATTAACGCTGGTGATTTTTTTTCTAGCATTTATAAAGCTATAATAATGAGTAGTATGGTTGATTTTTAATAACGTCAAATATATTAGTGGGGTAGGGGTGATAGTTTCATAAATAATGCACTTAGCGGACATGTTTTCACGCAGTATTTGTAGGCGATAGTGCATCTTCGGTATTTAAAATCACCCAGGTCCCAGAGACATCGACCATAAAGAAGCGCTAGACATCATTATATCTCATGATCTAATATAATTTTATGATCACTGCGCGGTGAACACTAACCGCGACAGCTAACGAGGCACGAGGCAAGCGTCGCGATCGGTGAGTGATGTTCTATTCACAACTCCTCGGCACTCGTGTCGCGAGCGGTTCACTTGTTATGTGAAAATATTTCATTTAAACCCGACATCCATTTCAAACTATTTTCCACTTTTTTAAACCGTAAAATGTCATAGCAAAAGTTACACAGATAGAGGCATTTATGTTTTCAGCTTTTATTCCTTTGATTTATATTGTTGGCGTAAAGCAAACGTTGATTTTGCACACAAAATGTTATTTTATTGAATACTTTACTATTGTATTTAATCGCCCCTAAAGAATGTTTCAACTGTCAACAGTTTATCCTAATCTTTGATTTTTATTATTATTAATACATATACAATAAGATTAAACTTGATAGCTAAAATTAGATGTTCTAAAGCGTTTAACTCCGCCACTCTAACCTACTTTACCCGGCTTCCTCTATGAATTTATAGCCAATATCGGCTTATTCTAAGCAAGTGCTCGTTCTCGGAAGGAACGCCGAAGTGCACTTTAGGTGTCAATAATGTTACATTGTATCCTCAGCCGCACTCACTGTGGTACTGCGCTGTCACTGTCTAGAGAATTTTAGCGCAAACCGCAGGCTTTCTACATCTTATCTCGGATTTATCGGCGGACTGATCGAGAGACGAGTGGTATGCGTCGGGCGTGCACTGTAACAGTTTGAGAACGAGTCTAGCTGGCCCGTCGCGTCTAGACGGCGCGGCGCGGATCCCTATCGCTGGCTACGAAATATTCTCAAAACTAGGTTTCCAAGTTATTGGTAATTTATATGCAAATAAATTTTTACCCACAGGTAGCAAATTTAATTTTTCGTTTAAATATAAGTTGATGCAAACATTAAGCTCGAGCACTGTTATGCCAGAGGATCTAAACCATTTATGTAAGAATGAGATACCTAGAAACACCAATCAGAACGTGTCCATCAAAGTTGTATTCCTCCAATGTGCAGCTGTAGTAGGATAACAGCATCCTTACATAAAATTATATTCAGCTATAACTGAAGCTCTTTTGTCGATATCCATTTATGATTTACAGGATGAACAATCAAGGCGATGGCCAAATATAGAAGCAATATTTTGTGAGAAAGAAGACCTTTAATTAGATCCTTATTTAAGTCTTAAATATATAAAGGTAAAATAAACATCAACATCAATGTGATTACTTTCCAAATAATAGGGCTAGAAACTTTTAGAAAACGAGACAATTGTACAAATCCGAAAACATACGCCTAGGCAAAGAAAAAACGATTTCGTCAGTCGAACAATGGAGCTGATGATCTAAGAAACACAATTTGAGCGCGAAGATCTAGATCACACAAACAATGCTCTCTTTACGAAACTCGTTAGTAATTGGTAGTCTTTCTTCGCGGCGAGAGTGTTAAATGGCGAAACTGTGGTCTACAATGGGAGTCGGCTTTCGGCGCACCGCGCAAAGTATCGCTGTGGGTCACTGCGTGCAACCCTTCACTACAGCATAGTCATAGCACACATGCTCTGTTATCAGACATTAGATAGTCTATTTGAAACTATTAAGAAACTTACCATCGATAGTGATATGCGCGCAACAAACACCAGAGTTATTATTTTCAGGCTCATGGTTTATTCATGAAATATGAGATAGACGAGTTTCCTGCGTAATACCTAGTGGCTTAATTTAAGTAATTGTTTTGAAGTATAACGAATTGTGTAGAAATATGTAGATAAAATATTATAAAGGCCATTCGGTCAAATTACGCCGAAACATAGCTGACAAATCAGTCATTACAGTGTATTAGTTACACTCAAGTCAATTAAGTATTTTACTATTTGTGAAAGCTGCAGATACATTATGGGGATTTGCAATAATTAGTTATTATGCGTAAAGGTTTTAGAAACGAGAAAGTCAAACACAAAAGATGATTTCCTGAAAAGTTTATACTATGTCATTGATTATAATCTATGACACTTATATATACGTATAATATATGTGTACAATGTAGTCTTCTTGCCTTATTCACAGCCTTCCCAAGTTTCTATTACAATATGTGCTCATAAAATGTTTTAACTTTACGGCATTCTAACATTTTATTGTTTCTAAATTAAACTTTCTTATTGCATGGCACTGAAGTGTGCAGAATGTTTTCTTATTTTATTTAATGTTTCGTTAGTTTTATTGATCATCAAACATGTCGTTTGTATCTGTGGCAACTGTTGCTTATTGTATGGTAAGTAATAAGTATACATGCGTTATTTCCTACCTATGTGTACGGTATTTGTAGGACCCTTTTTATCCCATAGTAAGAATAGATACATAATGTTATGTACGTTTCAAAACATTACAATGACTGACTAATGAAGTAAGCGTAATTACTCCTAACAATGAAAACATGGAAGTAAGTAGTAGTAATATGCACCTTTAATGTTGCTGCCCGGAATCACATTTACGCCCTTACGTTTATTCATATCAGGACCATCATTTACGGGTTAATCCCTATTGCCATTGGAAGACATCAATTTACCGAAGATGTTTTCAAATAGGTTCTTTCCCCTCGATAAAATTCGGTAAGACGTGGAGCCCGAGTACCTTCGAGTGAGATTTAGTTTCATAATTATATTTCCCCTTGCCATTAAATGAGATTCGTGAGGTTTTGCCTTACCTTCTTGCCTCCCTCTTAAGCCTACGTAATTAATGGTCGCTCTTTACCAAACAGCCCAAGAGTACTACTTACAGTGGAAATTATGAATTTCCATTAAAATGAAGATCAAGTCTTGATTGCGCAGACAGAGGTGCAGGTCTTTAAAAGCTTTTGTTACAGTTTTACATTAGAAACATAGAAAAATATAGATATTATACTTACTAGCTGTCTCGACACACGTGGTTCTGCAACAACACATACATCTACACCTACAAACTAACGAGGCAGCCGATATTTCTGAAATATAACTATATTGCAGTCCAACCAAACAGATATACTGAACGCATCTATAAATATTTTATAGTCAAGTTACACTGCACTGGACTGACTGGAGAACCAAATTTACGCGGAAAGGAACGAACAAAATTAAATTTTCGT
This sequence comes from Phengaris alcon alcon, assembly GCA_037179445.1. Taxonomy (NCBI): domain Eukaryota; kingdom Metazoa; phylum Arthropoda; class Insecta; order Lepidoptera; family Lycaenidae; genus Phengaris; species Phengaris alcon. Next base: position 621,157 of record JAYRCH010000225.1, read on the forward strand.
TTTCATAATTTTCCTCGTAATTTTTACAATATTTTTCACCCTTTATGTCTTCCCTGATTCTTTTTTTTAAATAAGAAAAAGAAGAAGAAGATGCGTTAATTGTAAATAAAAAGTTTTACAACCATAAATGTATGTTTTCATTTTTTACATATATACAGCTGGTCGTTCTGTCATCGCAAGTTTATACTATCACAAGTAAGCTTGTATTCTTGCTCATTTTATAAGGGTATGTCTTAGCATATTTTAAATCTATATTTTAAATTTATATTTTTTGAATTTAACTACTAAATTATGGTACTCATCATAAATATTTGTTACAAATCTGTAAAAATTTGTAAATGGGGCAGCCAAACAAACAAAAGTTGAACATGAGAAAAGGCGGCAAATTTAAAAAATATGTTGCAAACATTCCAAATCGTATGAAAAAAATTAAATAACCTGATGAGTTAATTGATAGTTAATTAATTATTACTAACAGGATAAATAAAATGTGAAATAAATGCTTTTTTGTTATTTAGTGTTTCAAACAAAAACCGCTGAATTTTTGACAAATCTTGGTTCGTCAAATTGACTTTGAAGGTCGTATAGGGTTGCCAAGTTAAAAGTTTTCAAATAACTCAGGTTCAAGTTTCGTTCGCCAGACTCTAGCTGCAAGTTTTTAAATAAAAGGAAAATAAATAAAATTAAAGTAAAATATATTATAGGTTAGGTACTAATACAGTAGTGGTTGCAGGTCTGTGGCAGACCAAATAAAATGCTCCTAAATCTTGTAGATAACGTCTTGCCCTGCTCCAGTGTAAGCGACAAGAATTTCATTTATCAAAGTCATTGCACATTCAAAGTAAATATTAGAATCTCTACATTTTATAAGTGCTTCGTAATAAATACGATACCTGTTATATTATATACAATATAATGATAATTTACAGTCTGATTACTGATACTTATCATTGAAACGGGACAACTTGTTATTTACTGTAGCTTCTTTTCAAGCTAGTTTTATATTAGGTATTATCAGGTTTAGGCGATATCAAAAATAGTTATGCAGTAATCATATGTATTATAGTACCCAATACTTTATATATTTATAGTATCTAATACTTTATTTATTTACAGCATTCGCTGGTTTCAAAAAGTTTATGGTGGGTAAGTGTGTATCTAATATTGCCAAATAGTAAAAAAATTACAACGTGTTTAATGGCTCATTGGTCTTGGTCATATAGCTTCATATAGCTTCATATAGCTAATGTTACAGTACATAATAAATGGTGCGTCTGACTTTGACAGCATGACACTAATACTAATTCTAAACTGCACTTTGAACATTTATAATTATGATAATTTCCCTTTAGTCATAAAACTATTTGAAATGTAAACCACTAGAAATAATAATTTTTCCAGGAGATAATATATCGCCAGTCGCCTTAATACCAATCGCAACACAGTTGCTTAGCAAAGGTTAGTTTAACATAACATAATATTCGATTTTGCTCAACTCTGTAGAACTCTATCAAAATGACGTTGATAATCAATTAAAATAATTATTAAAAGAATTAAGTAAGTATATACCTACTCACAGTAAAATTTTTATTTTCAAAAAAAAAACTGCAAACTATACCTACTAGGTACCTATCGGATACATTTATGTACCTACTACCTACGCCATTGTTTAAGACTGACCGTATTATCTAATTTATGTTGAATTATTATAAATTCATTACTTTTTTTTAACTTGCAGTTGAAGAACCAGGAAGTATGTATAAAATGTAATATCTTATACAATATTAAACGTAACTTAGGCTCTATTTTAGTCGAAGTTTTATTTTCAGTCGGCAAAGGCTTTGTTAGTTCAACAAGGACTCCTAAAGAGTTGGCAGATAAACTATTTGAAGCCTTCTGTAAGTACTTCACTTAAAGAAGTATTTTATTTAAATGTTTGTTATTTTTTACTATTATTTTTTCTTGCAGTTTCTACCACAGCGCAAGAAGTTACTTTAAAAGGTAAGTGTCAATTTAAAGATTGGAGGGGAAGTCCATGTTTTTACGTTGTTATTTAAATCAGAAATTTTATACTCGAAAGTCTTATTTTATTTACTTAGTTAAAGAAATACTTTTGTTGAACAAAGTAAGTTTCAAAAGATTATATAAGACAAAGCTTTCCGAAAATTTACAATTTCTTCCCTGAAAATCAAAGAGTAACATTAAATAACAAATTAAATTAAATGAAATTAGATATCGCTCAAATCTTGATAAAAAATTGAAACACCAAATAAATTAAATAAATGTATTTTAGATAGAGACATATCAGAAATCTCAGCCATGGAATATTTAGCCATGAATGGACCAGGTAATATTTTATTATCCATAATGTTATCTCGAAAGTTTTTAAAAATCTCTGAAAGCTCTCAGGTTAATCCTAATGGACTATTAGCACTGTTGCATTATTCAGTTATTTACTGCAATGTATTGAGAGAATTCTGAATAGTATTAAAAGTTTCAGAGTGCGTAGGGAAAAACAAGGCCATGCCATTCTATGTCCCTAATCCAGTACCCACCTACTTATTTTTGAAATATTGACAATAATCACAGAACTTATGTTACATATGGAAATTTCATAATTGAGTAAAATAAATAAATCACCCCTATACTTTACGATAAACACAAAAGCTTCTTTCATTTACTTGAAATAATAAATTAGTAGGTGTCTAAGCGATTCTAGACACGAATATGTACCTACTTTCAACTCTCGAGGAAGATAATCTATATATTAACACGTGAAGCGAAAATTTAAACTACAGTTTTACGAGAATTGTGCGTACGGATAAGAGTGAAATTTGGCACAATTAAAGTTGAGTTGAGGAAGGGGTGCGAAAAGATTTAATTTCTTAAAATAATGCTTAGAAATACATTAAATTAATGAAAATATCAGCAACATACACTACCACGGATTTGGTTCACATATACACACACGTATTCATTATTGTCAATGCTTATGAGTTTTGACGTTCGGTTTCATCGTGAAAAACATGAGTGAAATTTTATTTTTTGTTATTAGAACTGGACTGATATTCTTTTAATTATTATCACAATAATTATAGTTTAAAATTTTTATCGCTACCTCAGTTAGCTCAAACTACCTACAGTGCGTTGGATATAATTTTATTACAGGTTGACGTTTGTCAATCTGTCACAACTTTATTTTTTTTTACTTTTTTCTATCTAAGAGGCAAAACAAGAAGGAATATGCTTCAATATAAAAAATAATATAGCTGTCTTTCACATTATAGCGCTCGATAAGCGGTATCGTATCGCATTTTAAGGGCCATACTCACAGCCCAGTCTGCAAATCCTGTCGATAATTTGTTTATATCTTTTCATCTGTTATATGTAAATAGTAGTAAATATCCAGGCCGATTTACCAGAAGGCTGAGTAGGCTGAAGCCTAGGGCGGCAAATTTTAGGGGGCGGTAAATGTGGCCTAAACATTTTTTTTGTTAAGACATAAGAAACATTAATATTTGCATACAAAGATTACTCTCCACTTTAACGTCTGAAACCAAAAAATAACGCTCTGTAAACTATACTTTTGCGGTAATATACGATGCAAAATATTGTAAAAGCGTTTCAATAATAGAAAATACAATTTAAATTCAATATTTTTATTTAGGCGGCGGCGGATTATTTTGGTATTAAGAAGATATGCGACTTGAATGTGTGTTACTCTGTATCATTTGTTTTGGCCCATAGGGATTTATCCAACAGAAACCTGTAAAATTAGAGACATTTTTCCTCGCTCGCTCCACTCGCTCGCTTTCAACCTGTAGTAGGTTGATTGATGAAGATATTAACCACCTTACTAATATATAATATTTACATAACTCATAAGCTATTCAATGTGTTAGTCTTTGTGTGACTTTTCCAATGTATCGGACAAAGACAGCAACATTGAATATGTAATCAGTTGTGTAAATATTTTTATATTACTACGGTGGTTAATATCTTATGCGAGATATACACGGGTGACTAAAGCCTCACCACGGCTTTCGCCGCACGGCAAAAAGCGACCGTCTAAATGGCAATTTAGTCGGTCAATTGCCATTTCGACGGTCCATTAAATCCCGAATTTTATATATTACGAAATACAAAAACTTTTTACGATTACCTTTTTTACAGATAGAATAAAGAAGAAGACTACGAAATCAAACAGGAGAAAATATCTTAATAGTAGGTTACGTAAAGATTATCTAACTAACACTATTTTTTTGAATAAAATAATACTACTATACTGTGGCATTATATTTTTTCAAGGTCTCTCAGCTGCTGCACAAAAAAGCTGGCACTTAGTAAACAAACGACGCAATGAATTGAAACGAAAAGGAAATAAAAATGGATCGAACGAACAAAAAGGTAACGCAAATCGAGGAAGGCGTCAAAAATTGATTGAAGTAAAGAAAAACGTGCATTACGAGCAAAGGCTGGTTAACGGTGTTCGCAAACGGTTACAGGATTTATTTATGGATTGTGCGGAGTACCAAATGATTATATCTATGTCTATAAGGGTTTCTGCTCAACAGATAAACGGACACTGTCAGGATGTAGGTGGAAGTACGAATGTGAGAATTCAGAGGAACTCGACACCTGTGTGCTTCATACGCTCTGCAAAGATTCAGTACTAGAAGATGGTGTATACTTTATTACTATTACCACAGAATACATAATAGTACAAGTAATTTATTACATTATTATCTTAATCTAGCTATGAGTAAACAGGTAATTAATATAAAAAGTATTTAGGTGAAACCAAACCCCAAAGACGAGCCGCCGCCCAGAAGATTCGGGATTTACAGATTAGAAAGTGGTGTAAGTTTTATATATAACTAATTAAATATAATTATAATTTAGATACTGGAATCCACCACTTGTGGTAGTCAAAATTCGACCATCATTCATTTAGATTTTTTAGTTTGAACTTTATAAGTTAAGGGTTTTTTGCCAAAAGATTTACCTCTTAGATACGCAATAAAAATGTAAGTACGGAATGTGAAAGACAAATTACCAAGCGTATGACTAAATTGTGTCAAACCAACACCTACTGTACATAATATTAGGTCATTACATATGGAATTGGCGTTTTGTAAAGGAGGTAATATTTATTTAATCAAAGTAACCATTGCTATCTATGCACTTTTGCCATCTCATATCATTCTTTTACTAAAAAAACCATTCGGACAGGAATCAATAAAATCTTTGAAGGCGCTTTGGACTGCCCCATCGGAGTTGAATTTTTTCTCTTGCAAAAAGTTATCCAAATTTCTAAAAAAATGGTAATCTGTTGGAGCAAGGTCCGGGGAGTACGGTGGATGTCTTAGACATTACAATTGAAGCTCCTCTAATTTGGTAGCCGTCTGTTGTGCAGTGTGTGGTCTAGCGTTGTCCTGAAGCAGCAGTGGCCTAGAGCGAATGACCAACCTCGGCTGTTTAGCAGCTAGCTTTTCCATCATGATTTGCAGTTTCTGGCAAAAGACATCTGCTGTACTCGTCTGGCCAGATTTAAGAAAGCTGTAGTGAACTACACCGGCACTAGTCCACCAAACACTCACAAGTAACTTTTTTTGAGTAAATTTTCGCTTGGGGCAGGCTTTGGCTGGTTTGCCAGGGTTCAGCCATTGCGATGAGCGTTTCAGATCAGTACAGGATCCACTTTTCATCACAGGTAATGATTCGATTTAAAATCCCTTCATTATTGTGCCGGTTGAGTAATGTATCGCAGCAGTCGACGCTCGTTTGTCGGTTTTCTGCACTCAATTCATGAGGTACCCACCTTTCAAGCTTTTTCCCCTTCCCAATTTACCTCAAGTGGATTAAAACAGTTTTATTACTAACACCGCAGCCTGCAGCTATCTCGGACGTAGTTTGCGACGGATCCGCTTCCACAATAGCCTTCAATTCTTCATTATCAACTTTGGTCTCCGGCCGTCCACAGGGCTTGTTCTGCAGATCGAAATTTCCAGAACGAAAACGTTGGAACGAAAAATGCACTGTGTTTTCTTTTGCGCCACCGCCGCCATACACATCGTTTATACTTCGAGCCGTTTCAGCAGCACTTGTGTCACGGTGGAACTCGTACTCGAAAATAATACGATATTTCAAGTTTTCCAATTTTTAAACAGAGTGACGCAAAGAAAACACAAATGCATGAGTAAATAGCGGTATAAATTTGAAAATGGAATTCCTAACCAAAGAAGATATAAATATTTGAGATCAAAGTGGTACGACAGTACGACAAAACGCCAATTTCATATGTAAGGACCTAATATTATGCAAAGTCTGAGTTATTAATCTGAGATAGTGTGTGTAACGTAAAACATCGCTTCTCCTCTATATAAACTTTAGCTGTGCCAAATTTTCGTTCCGTGCCGTTCGCATAATTTGCGTAAAATAAAAAAAATATGATACCTGATAGAAATATCCCATAACCAAAATATTTAAAATTCATATAAAAATTAAGTTATTAAAGTTAAAGTTAAAATAAGAATAAAATATAGTCAAGATTGAACATAATTTTTGACTATATATTTTATTCTCATTTTATAACTTGATGTACTCTAAATAAATTCAATAAATCACAGCTAAAAGTTTCCATAACCGGTATTACGATAGAATGAACTGTGTAATTAGATTAAAATTAAATTGTTTCAATTTCACAATGAAAACATGGCGAAATGATCACACAAACCGTTTCGATCGCTTTTGTCTGGGTGTATTAACTCTGTGATATTGTCGTGCTGGCTCCGAAAAGGGTAGATAGTATTTCCAGAAATTCTGTCAACAATAATCAACAATTTTTTATAGGTATACGAATATAATATAATTTATTATATATTTTAACGCTTTTTGACGTGACAACGTCTTATAATTCGATGGAGCCAGCTGCACGCACGAAAAAACATGACTCATGCGGCGTTACCTCGCTATGCGGCGTTTCCTCGCTCTGAGGCGTTGTCACGTTCAACTATCGTCAGTAAACCGACTATACAGACAACCGATTTTTTTTTTCCTAATTACAATATTTGGGCTCTGGATTAAAACATAGGCTACTTTTTATCCCGAAAAAGTACAGTAGGCAACAGCTAGTGTAATATATATCGTATGGGGTATTAATAATGTTAAGTTTTCGTCATTACGGGTTTATGGGGAGGTAATAATTTTTATTGCAAATGAGAAGTAGAAATTGAGGAAAATAGTTATTGTAGGTACTTTAAAAATACTATATAAAATCGAGGAAAAAACTAAAAACCTGCATCTACATAACTATAACAAGGTAGTCCACCGGAGTAGGTAAATAAAAAAGAATTTTACTAAATTTTCACCGTTTGTAAAAATTCAGTTTTCAACTGAATTTTTATAAACGTTTTTACAAATATTTTTTTTTGGTTAACGCAGTGGGAATAACGGAAATTGACGAAGAAGTGGAAAAAATATGTAAGTTATATTTAACTTTGTTTAGGCACCAATCAGCTCACTACCGTCAAGCACATTTTACTTCGATAAATAAGAAACTGTTTAAGTATAGGCGGTTAGAGAAGAGTTGGCGCCTACAACATGTTTACATATTACTTTGTGTGCTGTCTATAAATATAAGCATTATGTGACCTGGTACGCCATGATTCTTCATAGACAGCACACAACGTAACATGTACATATGATGTAGGCGCCAACTCTTATCTAACAGCCTATGTATAATATTATTAGTTTTTATCATAATGCTTTAATTTACACTACTAGACTAATGAATCACTATTTATATCTTTTTTCCAGTGGAAACTCGACATGCTGCTGATCACAGCGACTGTAAGTAGTAGAAATATACGATGTCACGTAATTAGAATATCTTTATTTTCAATGTAAACGAAACTAAAAAACAAAACAATTAATTTGAATTTTAAAATGTTAACGTCAATATTATTTCGACCCAACCTGCATTTACAAACATTACTAACAATTACAACATTTTTCATTTCAGATGTCGTAGATGAAAAATTAAAAAAATTAACTAATCGCTTCGAACATATTATGGACAGATATTTCGGTAATTCAAATAAGTAAAAATTTTTATTAAATAAAATTTAAATAAAAAAAATATTAGTATAACGAAATTTTTAAAAGTAATTAGGTAATTTATAGAATGTTTATCGTGTGATGCATTTCTGTAGGCTACTACAAATACTCCACAGTCCTTATTGAAATAAACTGTGTAAAGTTTATTTTGCGCTCTAGTACAGAAGTTTTAGTTCAGAACGTTTGTATGCACTATCCACACAGCGGATCCTCAGTAAAAATTACAACTTCTGCCGCCTTTGCGACTCCCCCATACCCAACAAACGTAAATATTTGTCTTGACTTTTAATTTTTAGCCGATCATAGTTAATTAATTAGTGTTTTAATTTTAGCAAGTTCAACGGATAGAATGCGGCCACAATAAAACATAAAGCTTTTTAAACTATTTTTGTTTTATTATTAAGTAATCTTTAACTATTTTAACACTTTGAACCTAACTTACAATCCTAAAATACTGACCCGAGTTTAATGAATAAGGTGTCATTAGATTCGTAATGACAGTTCGGATATGTCCAAGGAACAAAAAGTTTCATACAATCTTTTATCACCTATATTACCCCCTTGAGGGGTTGAATTTTAAAAAATTCTTCCTTAGCGGATGCCTACGTCATATGAGAAATACGTGTGGAAAATTTTCTGGCCGTAAGGGTCTGCGCGTTGATTCATCAGTCAATCAGCTTTGCCTTTTATATGTACATATATATAGATAAATTTGGCAGACGTAGAGTAGACCACGGGGAGGAAGGACATACCTAGCCTTTTTATAGCGGGAAAATGTACTGTTCCCGTGGGATAGTGTATTTACGCGAGCGGAGCCGCGGGCAATAGCTAGTATAAAAATATAAAAAATAATTGACATCTTACAAAGGAGTTTCGAAAGAATATGCGTCAAACACTCACGGCGAGTGGGACGGTTCGCGCGCGCACGGGCAGTTAAAGGTTAAATAACCAAAAACTAGAACACGTATATATTACCTACCACCGATATTTTACCGCCTATATTCATTGGCGATAATTTAAGATTATATTTTATAATAGTCAAAGATTAAATAAATATATTTTATAAAAGTATTTTAAAAGAATTTTTCAAATCGGTCCAGAAGTTTCCGTATTTAGTAGACAATAAAAAAATAACATAGCTTTAAAGTCGCCGACTGAACATATTTAAGTTAAGGTAAATTACGCTTCGGTAGCTGTAAGCTACGTGTGTGCATGGTCTGGGCCTAGTACCTAATTTTTAATTTCATCCCACGGGAACACTGTACAGTATACTTTTTCGGGATAAAAAGGAGCCGATGTGTTAATCCAGAGCTTTTAGTAGGTACTACCATAAAAATTTCATCAATATGCGTTCAGTAGATTTTTTGTGAAAGAGTAATAAACATTTTTTATATATATTTTTGCGTCTCATAGACTTAGAGTAGAGGTAAGTGTATAAACCCGAACTCCTATACTCCCTGAAACGACAGACACTCAATCCCAATTGGAAGACGCAAGAGTCTCGCATGCTTACTCTTGTTCTTGCTCAAATCTTGCACAGTCAGTCTTGGTCTTGGTCTTGTTAAAATTAGGCGGTCTTGGTCTTGTTAAAATTAGGCGGTCTTGGTCTTGGTCTTGCAAAAATGCAAGAACAAGACCAAGACCGATTTTAGGCAACACTAATCACAAATAGCAAATATTGATTCGTATTGCCCATCTAGTCCACCTACTCTCCGGGATCTAAAGGTAAAAGGTTACACGCGCCACCATTGTAGACGGCAATATGTCGGACAAGGACGTCGGCGGACTGCAGTTCTGAAACTTATCGGAATTGACTGACATCACCACAATGCCTTTGTTCCACGTGCAACTGGAAATTTTGCACAACCCTGAAAACGTGTTGCACGATGTATCTCGTTCTTGCTACATGATTTTAAATAGATTCTAGAAATTCTATTTAGGTTCTATTTTGGAACCTTATGGAATATGTAATATTCCGTAGCGAATATTATGCGATCAACATGTCCTTTATTTGCATTTACCGTGCATTTACATAGTTATTATGTAAGATGTAAGTACGACGCATGTAGAGGATTATGATTTTTGTCATGTATCTTGTTCATTACAAAAACATCGTTTCGTGTATGTTTTAATTAATAATAATTGTAGGTTGTAGCGATAAAATGGCACAACTGCACTCTATGCACATGCTGGCCAAAATTGACAGCAAATTGATATTGTGCCATCTATTTCATAAATTTATAGCATTGAACAAAACATTCAAGGTTATTTGTACACTATTTCAAAATAAATGGAAATATGTCTATTTATACAGCTATTTAAAACAATCGTTCTTCAGTCGAGCAAAAACATGAGGTTCTACTCGTATTTGATGGTAACGGCTGACATTTCAATTAGACTTAGTTGCGCTCGAGTTGTAACTGTTGCGCAACAACAGTTGTTGCTAGTTATGATGGACAGTGGTACGGCACTAGTAGTTGCTAGTTCTGATCGGCGGTGGCCCAACACTAGTATGATCGACGGTGCAGCGCGTTGTGCGGCTGACAGCCAGTTAAATCTGTTGATGTTTGAAACTACTAGCTTTGTTTATTAGGAGTGACGTATACGGTATAGTTAATATTGCATCGGTTAACGTTAGACGACCTAAGAGGACTAAATCATTTATATTTTTGGTCTTAGAATTTACCAGCCCATACCTTTTCCCTATACTCTTTTATAAAAACTGAATTTAAAAAGTTTAGATTCACTTGACGTTTATTAGCTTGCTCTATCAGTATAGTTAACGGCCCACATAGTTATCTGACTCGGTGGAGGCGTCGCTAAAGTCGAACTCAGTGTTGCCATCAATTGGAAGTTGGCGGTTTTTAGGGAAAAATTCGTTCTGTCCTATTTATAAAAACAAGTTTCCTTAAATACTCGATAAACGTCGATTAAAATATACTGTGGTGAAGATTTTTTACAGATTAAATGAACAATCTCTGAAGGGTGCTTTAGAGGAATCGTGTTTTTATAAATAAGGCCGTAAGTCTTTAAGCATGAAGTAAAAAATAAACACAAAATTTAGGCAATTATGTTTTCATATTATAATTGTGATCAAGTAAACAATTAAAAGTTCGAATTCCAAAAATTCCCGAACCCGAACCATTACAATCACCAGTTTCATCATCGTCAGAATCGCTACAGTCACTTTCACTGTCCAAAGTTATGATAAACGATTCGTCTAAATATCCATCTTTTTTATTATAACGCTTTTATTAGTTTCATCTGTATGTTTGCTTGCTTGCATGCTTGTTTGTAACCGACTCCTTTGGGCTCGATTTTGTCCTACTTTGAACGATCAGATTTAATTCAAACTTTGCACACCTGTCAAAGACCGATGACAATGCAATAAATCGATTCAATTTAATTTTAATAATTAAAAAAATTTAATTTTAAAAATTAAAATTATAAATTATTATAATAAATAATCATGCGTAACAATAAATTATAGTTAAAAAAAACTAAAAAAACACGCTTTTATAGAAAATCTAACTAAAAAATAAAAAATAAAATTTAATAAATTTGGATTAAGAATAGTGTAAATGAAAAATAAATGTTTATTATTGTAAAAAAGCGTGGGGTGCATAGTGTCAATAGTTATAAACATTTTATTGGCAGATATATGAGAAGGAACTTCACTTTGATAATATCTTAAAAATCACTTTAAACGAAATCTGACCGTTTGAAGTGGATCAAAATCAAATCCACCGGAGTCTGTTACATACAAACAACCGTACAGGTGAAGACACTGCACCCCACGCTTTTTTAAAACCCTCATTGTACTCCACATTATTTTCAGTGAGCCACTTTTGCATATCACCTTTTTTCGTTATTCATTTCCTCACGATAATCTCCACTTTTCGTATTTGATTTAAATGTCAGCATTCGGTACAAATCCTGTTTCTCCTCCAGCATGAACTATTATCCATCTGCTCCCTTTTGAAACGGGGTTCAAAATACCATCCATGTCATCACTCTGCCATGTGCGTCCGACATTGTGCGAATAATGAATGTATGTCTCGTCCAAATATATGATTGGTTTTTGTTCACCAAGTTCGTTTTTCTTAATTTTTTGGAGGTATGTTGCTCTACAAGGACTTATGTCGTTGCGTTCAATGAGTACTTTTCTGTCCGATTGAGTGTTCTTATATCGGAAACCATTTTTTCTCAATATTTTTCTGAGCGTTTCTCGGCTACCTTTGAAGTCAATTTCCTCTTGTAAAACAAGGAGCAGTTTTTGAATAGTCGGAATTTCTTTCTTCATGGCGTAAAACTCATGAATTTTCTGTCTTATGACACCCAAGTCAAATTCGTCAATTTCGATCTTCCCCGTTAATCTCAGCCTTTTTTTCCCGGGAGTAGGAATTTTCGTTCCAGTCGCATCAGCCTGTTCTTTTTCTTTAACTAATTTACGCACGAAGCGCTCACCAACACCTGTAAAAAACATACTTTTATACTATAATAATAATATATAAATCCAGGGGGTGAATGTGTATGGGGAAATTCATATTACAATATCTGGCAAGACTAACCTGTGGCAGCAGCTACTAACTCATATAATTTTTGGGCTTGGAGACGTTTCTCTTCCTCCATAAAGGCCACTCTTTTAAAATAATGTTTCTCGCGTCACTTCTTAATGCTTTCGGCATTATTTCTATCACTTTTATCACAAAACAAGAACAAAAAAACCCCGCGTTGCTCTCTGCTTTGCAATGTCACACAGAATGACGTATTCAAGATGGCGATGTCTGTTCCTGTTTTCGCCACCGGGTCAGATAAGTATGTAGCGCTGTAGGCTGGTATGCCTGTCAGGCAGCTGTCAAAATCTTTTATTTTATTGATCACCAAACAATGAGTTTATCAAACCAAAACTGATATCGGTATGTCGAGCCCAGCAACATTGTCAAAGGTGCCGCTTGTTTATTCTACGTTTTACAAGACAGAGGCTTATAGAGTATTTGCCTTATAATCCTGTGGGCAGGTGTGTACACCCAATTACGATTCGATCAGGGCTCGCCGCCATGTCGGTGCTTTAACTGGATTACCAGCCGCCGGCTACCTCAGCCCCGCATAGACTATGCTCAACATTTTTTATATGCTTACACTTTTAAGCGTTTCCTCGGTTATTATATCGTTGACTCGATTAACATTGTCAGGTAAATTTATGTAGACGACGATACAAACAGAAACATAAAAATACAATGCAAAATGAGGGTTCCATTTTAAGCCTTCGAGTAAATTTATATATATATAACAATAAAACTAATTTGCTTAATTATGAACAGATGTTAAAAATTTCGTAAATCGCGGCATATATGTTTTAGAAAAACAATGTTAATAGAATAAGTTTTCCTTGTTTTGTTTTGTACTAAATTACAAAGATAAATGACTTGTAAAAGTACAACACGAGCCCAATTTTCTCCAACGGTCCCTGGTGGATAAATGGGTAAGTGTATCTATATATCGTTTCCTTATTGGCCTGGAATTTTATGACGCCAGCCTCCGATCGTTTGCAATTTATTATGCCGATTTTTAAGTAATTTTGTCAAGCGTCTAGTGCCTACCATTACCTACTGATTACTGAACCTTTAAAAAATTCCATGCTACTTTTTAATTTTCTTTTTTAAATACCTGTAGATAATTCTTTCACTTATTTTGCTTTTATTCACCTTTACATAGAATTCTACAAAGTACATACTTGAAACTGCTTTCATTGTTCTTCAATCGAGCATCCCAATTGGAGGTTAGTGACTGTCTAGTATTTATTTAGTCTGTGCGGGTACAGAGCCGTGGGCTCATAATTCGATACAAACTCATCAGCGTCTGAACAAATTTGTGACGGCACTCGTTACGTCATTACCGCAATTTGGGCGAGGACCGGTATTAAGACGCTCGAGAAATCACTCAATCGTGAATTTGCATGCCTCAACATCAAATAAAATCCGTACTATAGATATTCAAAACATCTCTCGTCGTCTGAAATGGTTAAATAAATACATACCTATTATCCCCCTTACAAATAAAAAGATTTACACATCTTTTTATTAGTAAGGAGGATTATGTATAACACAAAATGGCCATTTTGGCGCTTCAGTAATTTTTAACCGTCTTCCAAAAATAGGAGGCAGTTATGCATTCGGCTGTATATATTATATATATTGTATGTTCAACGATAATTCCGCCGTGTGTGGACCGATTTTCATTATATGGACACATATAGTGATTACCGACTTCAAAATTAGGAAGATTGAGAAGAGAAATAGTTAAAATTTTAGCCTAATTTAAAAGAGGAATTATTTAGAAACTAAGTTTTATTTCATACTTTTTGTGCATTTTTACTTTGTAAGTCGGTTGTAATTTTGTGTTTATGCAATTTTTAAGTTCGAAATACATTTTATAGAATTTATAATTATATGTATATGGTGAATTAAAGAGAATATAGCCGAAAGCGTGTACAGTGGATACTGGGAGTGTTTGGGAAAACCTTGTAACAGAAGTAATCCTAGAGCGCAGATAAGGAAAAAATATTTTATCTTTTTCAACTTTTTTCTAAACTATTAAATATATAAAACAGTTTTGTTTGTGATTAAAATATACGTAGGTATAAAATGTTAAGTTACCCACAGCAGAGGAAAATCTAGTTTTTAAACCCCTTTTTTTACAGCAGAAACATTTGGTATGAAATTTAAACACAATACCAGATGGACCTGGCGTAAAAATTAGTTACGATAGATAGAAAGATAGAAAGATATCACAGTTCAGAATGGTTCCAGTTGTGCTTTATGTGAAAAACTACATAAAGCACTGACGTAGATGACTGGATTCGAAAAAAAGATCAATAGTTTCATTTTTGCAAACCTAATATAGGTATTATAAAAATTTGATTGAAAATAATAATTTTAGGTAGGCCTAAAATTATTATTTTCAATCAAATTTTTAGAATGTAGATCTTGTATTTTCGGAGTTTCATCATTACAAAAGCATACCTTTAAAGGGCTCGTATTGTTCGCATCGTAATTTCCAAGCCGCAAAATCTTTTATAGTTCGGGCAAGACTCTCCTCCCACTTTATAGAACTCTGTTCTGCCACACCTACAACAATTATATTTTTACTTCTTTCGTTGCACTCCTGGATTTCCGCAATAACTTCATCATATTAATTACTTATAGTCATTATTGATATTTCAGAAAAGGAAGATTTTTTATTATTCATTTCAACATATACATTTAATTTTTGACTCGTTTGAGCTACATATAATTTTTAGTTCCTCTGTTTCAGACCCAGCAGCTTGGCAGTAAGTTTCAGACCCATTTTCAGCTATTAAATATTCTGTAGTATTCTTAAGCTGTTCTCTAATTGAGAAAGTGTTATCATTTATGGCACTTATGGTTTGGTCATGGTGTTTAGTTATTTCCTTCAATATGTCTAAGATCTCCTTCCGAAAATTATTCAGTTCACTTGTATAATCGTTTTCACAGGTTATCCTCTTCTTTCTTCCTGTAAAATTTCGAGAACTTATATCAATAGGATTCGACAGATCTGGCTGCGATGATCTACCTTCAGGAATCATAGAAAACGTTAGGGTTTTCTTAGGTGAATGTTGAACGCTCATTTCACTTATCGCTTTGGTATATCTCTTCTTTAGGTAGATGCGAGGTTTTATATCATGCGTTGTGTAACTACAGACCGGTTTCGGTTACACCGGTTTCGTTGCAGGCTACGCATTCAATTTTAAGTCTTATGTTCGAGGTTATAATACTCAAAATTGAAGTTTTTGGTTTTATTTTGTATTATTGTAAAGCAAAACACTTCGTAGACACGTCTGACGATCTTAACTACTTTACTTAAGCTACAAACGTGGCCTAGTAAGAGAGCCCTGGACTGTAAACTGTAGCAGGGGTGGATCATGGGGAAGATAATATTAATGACGAGATAACGAAAACGTAAATAACAAGATCCTTTGCTATTTACGTTTTCTTTAATTATATCGGTAACAAATTCCAAAAAAATTATTAGTGCAGGAACAGTAACTTAAAGTCATCAAGGTATCATAATGAACCATCATGGTCGATTTGAATTTAAATTATTTCAACTACTGTCACTGAAATCGATGTGGGTGCTAAAATACTCTCGTAAAAAAGCAATAACTTATGTCATCTGGTATTTAAATTTAACGACGTAATTTACATAAAATAAAATTAATATTTAAAAAAAATAACCGACTTCTAAGGTAAAAGCAATGACTTTCTTAAAAAATACTTAAAATTATGAAATAATTCTTATTGTCTAAATAGTTCATTGCTTTTACTTTGGAAGTCGGTTTATATATTTTTTTTTAATTATTAATTATTTTTTTTCTTTTTAGTGGGAGATCGAGCTTTGCTCAGAGTTTAAGTAGGACGATAAAATATTTAAAAATAGGAAAGAAAGGAAATAAAAAGAATCACAAAAACATTTATCCGACTGGGATTCGAACCCGAGGCCAATTTGTAAACAACGCAAAATTACCCTTTTACCATCCAGCTGCCAAGAAATTATTGAAGTATTGTTATACAACGAAAGAAAAACATAAAAACTAAATGTGTGATTTATCAGGGATAAGACCTAGCTTTGGAAGAAGACGTCTGACATTGCAGACCTTTCGCATACCTGTATCTTTACAACAGTTCTTTAAACAATTCCAAAATTTCCAAACGTGTATCTTCAAAGACTAAGGAGCACCGTTCAATGCTTTTGGGTTCAGGGTATGCCTTGGAACAACCTTTCACTTTCTGGTAGCATATGCTCAAGCTACTTTAAAAAAGTCAAAATCACTTTAGGTGATAACCTCCTCCTGTGTTTTGGAAGTCAGTTGAAAACGTACGTCACGGCCATCATCGCTGCTTATATTGGGTCAACCCGTTCAAGTTTTTGTAAGCGAATAAAGTAATTTTCAATTATGACAATCCGATTTTCATAAAAGTGATGATGGTAAAAGTAGGAGAGTATATTAGCTATCGAACTCTTAAGCAGACAATTCCCTAAAACTCGAATTTACCTATAAACCTTCTAAAATAGAAAGGGAAAACAAATACGGCACAGAAAATAAAATGTCTCGAAAATAGTTTTCGTCCAAATAAAATATCTCTTAAATGTTATGTAAATAAAAATTTACAAAAGTACGTGAGAAATGCACTTCATATTGCAGGTGTAACTATTTTATTAGAGTGAAAAAATCTGGGGCACCAGGTAGATATTGGACGGAAACAATGTTAATTAAAATCCGAATCGGACAAATGCAAACTCAATCGGTACGTAGAATTCCGTCCGGCAATCCAGTTATTTAGGTAACCCATTTTAGATGTAAGGCAGCGCCATGGTGTCTATTGAGAGAGCTAATCGAATAGATGAATAGTCCCAAAGGATGATGAAGCTCAATTTCACGCCACGATATTATTCACGTTACATTTTCAAAGATGGAGTTCTTGCGATAGTAATTTTTACACTATTTACACGAATTTCGATTTTAATTGCGCAATTTTTGTCTTCTTTCAGTCTGAACTATTACGACATATTTCATCCAACGTTATGTACAATAAGACTGTGTTTATATTTTGTTTATAAACCTCACAATGGAACTAAAATCGCCACACACAGCGCAGGACGTGTCTAGATTCTACACCACCTGTGTTAATATTTTTATGTGTAGCTAGTTTTTGTCACGTATTTTATAAAAAATTATACTAGTACCTATAATAAACAGGGAAGTATTCATGTAAATATCCATACATGACACAAGTTGCCTAGGTACATACATGACAATGACAAAGAAGGGAAGAACGTTATAACTTTTAATGTAATTAATATTTAAATATGATACTTAAGTCATGTTTATCCGGCATGGTGGTAAATCATTATTATTATGGATCTTCAATATACCTAAAGGCTGTAATTTTAAAAGATTCATGCGTGCGTGCCGACCTTAAAGAATCCCTAAAATGTGGAATGGCTTTTGGTGTCCGGCGCGATGGCGGACAAAGTTGAAGCCGTGTAAATTCGAGGAAATATGTGATAAATAATAATAAAAAATATAAAAGTACACCCATTTGTTGTCGCGGGGGAACACGGCGGTAATATTTGAAGCCCCATTAAATATTTACTGGAACATTTCCGTTTGAGAGCAATAGGTAACACAGTACGTCCCCCGACCGCACGCTAGTAAGCCGACCGCGGAATGGGCTATAATATCCCTGTTTACTGTTACGTTAATATCCGATTATACCCCAGCCAATAAAACCGGAACTAGCTTTCTAAACGATAAATATCAAACCTATATAGTATATTATATTTATAAATAAAATGTAGGTATAAAGTAAATGCTAACGTTATTAGTTCCCATTCTGAGCGTTATGTAACCATCATTAGGTAATTGTTTTAGGACTTAATTATTGTTTTTAAAGAAAATTATTGTTTTGCAGATCGAAAAGAGTAGCACCGGAAAACAACAAAAACATCATGTCTTATGAATAAAAAGTAGGTATATCTACTTAATAAAACACCTCAAAAACAATCAAAAGTAACAAATCGAAAGTATAAAAATTAATCAAAACAAGTTTATTTTACTCTCCATTAATATAAGTAGCAAAGTAGCAAACAAACCAAAATTATCTCGAAATGTTGACAGAATATTGAAACGAGCGAAAAGTATAAATTATGAAACTTTTCGCCACAATTTTTTTATGGAAATACATAATTCATAGCCGGTGTTTTATCTGGACTCAATTATTTGACAAATAGCCAATAGCTCGAACTGGAGCGAAGCTTACCTGAGCTGAAGTTGCTCGATAAAGCCGACGCGAGCGACAATGGTCGAGCGGACGAGCTATCGCAATATAACCCACTTTTGCATGCAACAGGAAGCTCAACATCGCGCAGCAGCGACTAATTCATAAACAGATATTAAATGCATTACAAATAGCCTTTAAATAGGTTTATGGCTTATTTAAAATGGTTTCTAGGAATTCTAGCGTAGATTCCGTTTTATGACGGCCTCTGTGGCTCAGTGGTTAGCGCCTCGGCGCTCAAGCCGGAGCGCCGTCGCGCAATAAAAAGTTTTCAATGTCCCTGGGTCATGGATGTGTATTAAATATATTTATAATTTTATAAAAATCTTAAATATATGTATAGTATAAATTATACTTGCCGTTGTCTGGTCCCCGTAACACAAGTTCTTAGGTACCACAGGGGGTGGATATGGTATTTTTCAACAAAACGTTTTCCAGCTTTTATTGCGCGTCGATCGTCTGTCGTTCTTCTAAGTTATTAACTTCATAATTGTTAACTTTTCACAAGGAAATAAACTTATATAGCAATTCCTTGCTTGTTTACTAGAAAATAGAGCCCAAGCTTACAAAGTAACTGTTAACTAATATGTGCCAGTACGAACCTTTATAGCGAAGAAGACAAAACTGCTACCTGAAACAAAAATATTACAATTTTGAAATACGATTGGAAATATTACTTAAGAGGATTGATCGTGTTTAAATATAAGTATACTTCCAAGCACCTCAAAGAAACAAATTTTGAACAAATTGTCTCCAGTTAAGCTGTTTATAGAAGCTCAATATACTTCTTTTTGTTTGAGAAAATCTATTCCATGGCAAAAATATTGTAGTCTCAGTATCTTCTAGCAAAAGTAAAAATTCTGTGATTCAGTAATATATGACATGACTTCCATCTTCCGTCTAACACAGGGTCGTGTATAGGTACGATAGGTTGTTAGTATACTGACGCGACGCGCTAATAATGTAAACATCGGCATCGTTGACGACAATGTAAGTAAGGAGCATATTAATTGAGTGCAGGGAGTGAGGAGTCTTAATTAGCCATACTCCTCTAGTCGAGAGTATCGCTCCTCGGTCCTCACAATACACCCTCCAGTACTTTTCTCTTTCACTTTTTCGACGTGAAGTCACTCGAATAGGAAATATTTTGCGCTGAATTTATCAAGCCAGTACTGTATACGTGCTTAAGGAGTTGAACTTGAGGCCAAACAATGCGTATTTACATATTGTTATTTTGATCTGGTGGAGATTAGAAACTTGTAGAAATTTATTACTGAAAAAGTAAAAAACGTAAACCTAACCCCCCTTGTTACCAATACGAGACTACTGTACTAGTGGCGAAGGCTGCTTCTCCTTCATAGGGAAGCCCTATCCTGTATAAAAGGAAGGGATTTGGATGAGGGTCTTCAAAAGGTAGGTGGTAAGGGAAGCCGATAGGAATGTCGCCAATTATATCTGTGGCGGAGGCGTATCAAATGCTACAGCGACCAAAAGTCGTTAATAACCATCAATATCTGTCAACCTTCGGCCGCTCGTGCCGGACCAAGTAATTATTGAATTATTAGGCCACACTGACGCGCGGCATTTCAATTTTATATGACACGCCGTGATACGTGACATCACGACCCAGTTCAGCACGGACTGTAAAGTAATCAATTATATTGGAAAAAGTTCACCTATTCCTGATATAGTTCAGGCGCCCGTGTTTTATGTCTTTTTCTCAGTTTTTCGGGAACGAGCTTTCACTTTTTCAGTCTTTCACTAATGTACATGTAATTACTGTCAGCCGTCACACAACGAGCCGTCAAATTTAATTAGTATTAACAACGTACGGTTTGACAGTAATTAATTCCGCTCTCGTAGCAATTTTTCGAGCGGGCCTTTCGGTGACAGTTACAATAATTCACTATTGTATGTGAAATATGAAGGGGACCGCCGGAATAAAGAGCATTAGGTGCAGCAATAATTCAATTCGGATGATAGGCGTACTTGATGCGTGATGTTCACATTACATTAGAGGACATAATGTACCTTATATATTATATCATAGTTCAGAGAAATATAATTAACACAATATAATATTGAATACAGAATGTTTTATGCGTGTGCAAAACTAGCTACACCCAAAACATGCTCAGTTTTGAAGCTAAAAGGCTAAAAGCTATAAGCTTTTTGGTTCTTAAAACAATGATATCTATAATTATTATATTAATACGTGAAGCAAAAACTTTAAGTACAATTTTAGCTTTTACGAGAATTGTGCGAACGGAGAAGTCTGACATTTGGCACAGTTAAAGCTTATATGGAGAAAGGTTTGCATTAAAATAATATTTTTAAAAATAATGCTTAGAAATAGGTACATAAAATAAAATAAAACACGCACTACCTCAGATTTTATTAACACACTACCGTGCGTTTGATAGATACAATTCTGTTGCACGTTGCTGTTTGTCAATCTGTCACAACATTTACATTTTTTCTATCTAATTATGAAGTCTAAACTTAAAAATATATGAATAATTATTATGGGTGAATTCCGACCCCAGGCCGATCTCTAGTATTACGTGAAGCAATAACTTTGATTTACAAGTTTTACAAGAATTGCGTGGACGGAAGAGTATTAAATTTAGCACAGTTCAAATTTATGTGGAAGAATGCATGCAGAAAGAAAATATTTCAGTACATATAAATAAAGTTATTATTTACATTTTCATTGCGTATCCAAGAGACATACGAATCTTGAAAAAGTTGAAACTTAAAGATATTAATATGAATAATCATGGTCTAATTTCGACCACAGGCTGACCTTTACTTAAAGTTAAATATGTGGTTGTGGGATCAATAACATTGCTACTTTATTAAGTAGTAATCCTATATGGCAGCATTAGTTGTAATATTATATTGTGGCGAAAAGGAAAATATGGTTAATCTAAAGTTAGCACAGAATTAGAGCGATAGGATATTTATTATGCGGGACGATAATTGGGTCGATCAATTATTAACCTGTGGAAACCGACGACCAGCGAGAACTGCTTACTGAATAACATAATATGCAAGGAGTATGAAGCCCTATGCTATTTAGGGAACTAATATATCATCATCATCATCATTAACAGCCATAGGACGTCCACTGCTGGACATAGGCCTCCCCCAAAGATTTCCACAACGAACGGTCCTGGGCCACCCGCAACCAACGGCGGCCCGCGACCTTCATAAGGTCATCGGTCCACCTAGAGGGAGGCCGTCCAACGCTGCGCTTTCCAGTTCGTGGTCTCCACTCTAGAACCTTTACTCTAGAACTAATATATTATTAGGGCGAAAACTAGTACCTAACTTTCAACTTGAGAGATAACATGCATTTGTTTTAAATCAGCAAAATTCTTATATTGCCCGAAAGGCAACTTAAATATGGACTGAAAATTCAAAAAGTACAGTAATCATTTGACGACATCTGTGGCTCAGTGGTTAGCGCATTGGCGCTCAATGCGGAGGACGCGGGTTCGAATCCCGCCAGGGAACAATAAGTTTTCTGTGGTCCTGGGTCATGGATGTGTAATTATATAATAAAAAATGGTTGTCTGATAAGTCACGAGAATTTTACGTAACAACATCTGCGTCATCAAGCCGAACACTTCGGCCGATAGTACCTCTCTATCACTTGCTTGCTCGCTTGCACGCTCGGCTCAGACGGCACGTGACCTCAAACGTGACAATCAGGCGGAACGTGACAATTTTTTGTGCGTGTAGCCGGCGTTCATCAATTTATAAGACGTTAACACGTCAATAATATGTATATAAAAGTATTAAATATATTTCACAAGTTCTTCGGGAACTTACCACTGGACCAGATTGACGTGGTGTGAAAACGTATCTAGATAGATAGATCAGATACGAAATTAAAAAGTTACATGACTAAAACGACGACGATTACATTTTGCCATGATTGAATAACCTAAGTAAGAGCCTGTCAGGATATGTCTAAGGAGGGTTCCGTAAATATTAACGCGTAATAGGTTTTTTCAAATTACTTCAAAAGTTACCGTCCGATTTGATTCAAAATAATTTTCCTAAAGAGTTTTTAGCATGACCTATTAGCATGGAAACTTATAAGTTTCTATATTTTATAGTTGAAAAATACTAGGGGATAGACCAACTTACAAACCACTTTGGAGGCCGATTATTCAAAAATGGTCGACTTTGTAAAAAAGTCATATATGAAACCTTACTTTCTTTTTAAAAGACCTATTCAGCAATAACCCACACGATGGGGTAGAATGAAAAAATACTTTTCGCCCCCACTTGACATGTATTGAGAGCCACCCCTAAAATATAATAATTATTGTTATTATTTGATGCCAAATCCGAAATCTGTATACAATCTATAACTATACAAATTACATCCATTTATATTCATAACTAGCTGTTGCTCGCGGCTCCGCCCGCGTAAGTATAGTATCCCTCGGGAGCACTACTTTTTCGGGATAAAAAGTAGCCTGTTTTAATCCAGAGTCTAAACTACTACCATACCGAATTTCATCGAAATCCGTTCAGTAGTTTTTGCGTGAAAGCGTAACAAACATCCACGCTTTCACATTTATAATATTAGCAAGGATTACAGAAGATAGAAGCGCGGACAGAGAGACAGACAGACAGACGGACGGACAGAGCGAAACTTTAAGGGTTCCTTATGTATTACGGAACCCTAATGATGAAAGTTACTGTCAAAATTCTTATGTTGTTTGTGACTTTTTTTTGTTAAAACAATGATATACATTAACGCAGTATTTAAGTTAAGAAATTAAAATCAATTTTGTAATTTATGCCGCTGTGGCCGTCACTCGTGCATCATTTTCGAAAAGCCAATAAAAACTTGAGAGGTGCCAAGGGACACCCGGATGGAACGAAGTTCCTTTCGATTAATTAGTGAAGGAATTGTAATAAAATTTTATTTTTTTTAAGTTATAATAATATTTTTTTTTTATAATTAACAAATATAATGTAATATAAACTTAATCAGTAGGCTCAATTTTAGTAATAATTGAGAGGGAGAGAGAGAGAGAGAGAGACAGACAGAGAAACACGCACACGCCGCACGGCTCACAACTATAGCAAAAAGTGTCGTTACAACTTTTAGTCTTAATTTTTTCCGTCTAGCCCCCTTTCGCAACGCGCGATAAGGTACTTCGTTTCAAAAACTATGCATGTTCATTGTCTATAAACACCAAATTTTCGACCCGATCTACGCTAGTATGGTGGGTGACAATGTTTTGGAGTGTTGGCTAGTCAATGTTATAAGATTCACCACAATAGCAACTAAAATAAATCTCAGAAAAGACTGAATAACTTCTCACACAAATGCACACAAGTTAAAAACCGCAATTTTATGCCGCTAATAACGCTCGGTTTTCAAAGGAAAATGGCAACATTCAATTGTAAGGAAATAAAAAATATAGCACTGGTTGGGCGTGAATAAATGTTTTAAATTAGGCTAAGCGAAGTCTCTTGACCTATATGAGTATAGAAAAGTGGGAAAACGAGAAGTCGGGTTAAGAGTATCGCTATTATGTTCCTCACCATCCTAAGGTGGCGTTGTTGCACTGAATTTTTCCTTGTTTTTTCTCGTTATGTCTCAGCTTACTCGAGTACATAAACATACTGTGAATATGTGATAATATTTTGGGAATAATAATTTATTTGTTACGATTTGTTAATTATATCTTATTCTACACTAATACTATAAAGAGGAAACATGTGTTTGTTTGCTTGTTGGAATTGAAGAGGTTTCGTATGTACTAGACTGATTTTGATTAAATTTGGCACATAGGTACATAAATCAAACTACGGGGAAGGCTAAAGGCTACTTTTTATCGCAGCGAGATGTACGGTTCCTGCGGTATTTCTTTTTGCGCGTACTATATGTCGCGGGCGACAAGTTATATCGCGGAACCTAATTTTCGTTAAATTAACCTAATAAAATAATACAATTTATAAAAACCCTGCGTAAAAACTGAAAAAAAAACAAGAAAGTCCAGTAATCGAGACTTTTGTTATCAATACCTACCATTGAAATAGTATCGTTATCGATATATTAAAAAAGAAAACATTACATTGGGGAACATAACGACTTCAACGATCGGGATCCATTATAAGGGCTCCCACACATAATTGCGAATTCGCATCGCATCCGCGACACTGTATACTAGAGCGGCCATATACGAGCTCGCAGATATTTGCGATGCGATGCGAATTCGCACTTATGTGTGGGAGCTCTAAGAAAGCCAGATTTTTTATGGGTCCCGACAAACGACGTATCATTTATCAAAACCACGCGTTTGGTCTTAATAGTGCCACAAAGGTACAAATACACATACATAAATACATACTACATAATAAATATCTATATAATGTGATAAACACATTACCGTAAGTACATTACACTTCGCGTCGATCTGTTGGGTAAAAATCGAATTGTAGAATCTGAGATATTATAAACGAAACTTTTATCAGACGGCATAAAATTGAATCATATTGTTGTGCAGAAAAAGAAATATTTCACGTACATAGATATAAAATTTTAATTTAATGCCTGGGTAATCCTATTCGAGGAGCGTAAGCCATTTTGGTATGATAAGCGGAAAATATCATTTAGAAGTGTACGCGTATTATCCCGTTAGGCCGTTACCTCCGTTGTTCGCATGTTAAATTTACTTCGTCCCTGTTCTTACGGCGTTTAGTTATTTTATTATCTTTCAGTATACAAATTATTTGCTACAATAAATTCAATATAATCTTTTACATTAGAAATATTTTTTTAGCATTATGTTAGGACATGGGTTATGCGCGTATTCCACCTCGCTAAATTCAGACGTCCTAAATGATTCAGTAACAAAATTTTGTCAAGTGAAATAGATTTAGGAAGTTCGGATTAGCATCCTAAATCGGAAGAATTTGGCTTTTGACGGAATAAATTCTAATTAGCTTTCATTTTATGATCCTAATTGGGACATCTGAATTTAATGACGTGCAGTGTGTATGTATATAGTATGTATGTATATATATAGTATGTAGTATGTATATAGTATGTAGTATGTATATAGTATGTAGTATGTATATAGTGTATAAGTCAATCAGAAGCTACAATTCTTCCTATTATGATCCTAACTGACTAAATGATATTTCACTTGACTGAATTCAGTTGTTGAATCATTTAGGACGTCTGAATTTACTGACGGGGAATACGCGCTTTATTCTACACGTACGTAGGTACTACTTATCTGTAAGGCCAATAAGCTGATTAGTCATCAGATTGAGGTGAACCAAATTAGCAGCTAAAGTAAAAACACAGGAAAGTAAACAGTAGGTTAAGCATAATACTGTTCCTTATTATAGCTATATATATATATATATATATATATATATATATATATATATATATATATATATATATATATATATATATATATATATATATATATATATATATATATATATATATAAAAGTATCGTACATATTTAATATAATATAGGTGACATAATTGTAATTTGTAAGTTATAACTAAGTTACAAAACAATAATTCTTTATATAGTGCATTTGATTAAATGCGACATCAAATTAATTCAAACCATCGTTTATTGAGTCGATTGGCAATATTTAATTCAATATTTGTATGAATCGCTATATATCGCCATTTCGTCTCTATTATATCAACAAACTCAAATAATATCAATGCGAGTCAATACCATGAATTAATAACGAGCGGAGTACAGTCATTTATAAATAATTCATTACGCAATGGCCCAGTGCCAGCGCGGATCAAACATGCTGGGGGTAGGGTAGGGCACTTCTTCAGTATTGTTTATTGTATTAGGTCCTTACATTTTATGAAATTGGCGTTTTGATTTTGATGTTTTAATCCACTTGAAGCAGATTACCATTTTTTTTGGAAATTTGGTTAACTTCTTGCACGGGAAAAAAATCAATTCCGATGTGACAGTCCAAAGCACCTTCAAAGATTTTATTAATTCATGTCCGAATGGTTTTTTTAGTAAAGGAATCAATGAACTACCTATGAGATGGCAAAAGTTCATAGATAGCAATGGTATATACTTTGATTAAATAAATATATTATGTTTAAAAATCGACTTTATTTTCCTCCTACAAAACGCCAATTTCATATGTAATGACCTAATATGTGCAGTTAGGTTAGTATCAATTATGTACACGTCGTATTTTTCTTCTGTATCCAAATTCCTCAGATAATAATTGACTTGAGATTTATAATTTAAAATTAGATTCAGTGTGAAATAATAAACATTTTAGTTTTTCTTAAAATATCTGCATTACAATTAGATTTTTGTACTCTATATTTCCAAGTATATATTACAGTCCATGAGTCCGACATTATGTATTAAATTGGTGTTTTGTCGCAGTCAATTGTTCATAATTTGGTTGTTCTCTGTGACGCGGCGCCCATGTCACTATCAGTAGAGAGAGACGTTAGTTGCAAGATCGCCGGGCTAATCTCTAATGATCTAGAGCCTGGAGGCGTTCATGTGGCATAAGGACATACGTCTTATGCTACGATGTTTATCTTAATATTTAATACTCCTTTAAGTAGCTACTAAAATGATACCTGACCAAGAGATGTATTTTTTTTAAATTATTTCAGTAGTCCAAATATTTTAGTAAAGTAAAATTACATGTAAATATTGAGACCAATTATAGTTTGAACACGGTCTTCAATCTATAAGGTATGTACAATATACAGTACGTAGCTATGAACAATACGGAGTACCTGTAACCAAAACAGATGGCTAACTCCCTGAGTTATGAACTACATGTAATTAGGAATCGTGTAGGTATGAAAATTAATTGCTTTAATTAGATTTTTGTGCGTTGAAAATTCATCCGTAACGAGGCAGACGATGCGAAATATTTCGTATTGACTTCATTAAAATAATTATTAATAAACTTTATCATCAGGCACTATCCCATATTCAATAATTGAATATTTGTTTGTACGTGAATTTTCTGCTGCAATAAAAGTCAAGTGGCTTTTATATTGCAGTCATTAGACATAATAATCACGTGCATTGTCTAGAAGGGGAAGAAATAGTTAAGTAGGTACAGTTCTCTCATATTACCTGTAGCGAGAGCTTCGCTATGTGCCATCAAAGTGCATCAAAGTCTATGTGCTATGTCCCTATCTTATATAATATCATCAAAGCAAAGAGTTATTTTCTACATCTAGATGTGCGATACGTAAGAAGTACGGATCAGTATCAACTAAATTCGGTATCAAGTTCCATTTCGGTTCCATTACTTGTAATTACTCGAGCTCGAACATAAGCAGCAGTAAATGGAATGGATTTGATAACCATCATGAACATAAAAGCACAAAGCTTTCACTTTGAAGTTTTACATTTTTGCAAACAGGTACAGCGCGGCGTACGCA
The DNA here is from genome assembly GCA_037179445.1 of Phengaris alcon alcon. Classification (NCBI taxonomy): domain Eukaryota; kingdom Metazoa; phylum Arthropoda; class Insecta; order Lepidoptera; family Lycaenidae; genus Phengaris; species Phengaris alcon. Next base: position 649,592 of record JAYRCH010000225.1, read on the forward strand.
GACATTGCAGTGTTCAACTTATAATATACTAACTATATACTACTATACTAATCCCATAAAAGGCTGCCTTTGTGTATAATTAGTAATATTACGTGCAGAAATAATAGATAAAACAAAATTTTTATGCTATACATTTTCATATTTTCGCGAGGCTGTTTGCCAAAAGGTAATGCAAAATTTCCAAAAGTTTAAAAAAAAAACTACCGTCCTGTCCTAAGCCAATGGCTTTAAGTTAATCAAAACTATGAGTAATAAAATTAGTACTTCCTTATTACTATACGAACGATCCCAATAAAAAGGATAATCAGATATTATATTTCGTAATATTATAAGTCTGAAGAACTCAATTAAAATTGATTAATAGTATTACGAATTTTAATTGAGTTCTTCACCCGAAAAACGCGACATACACCAAATAAAACAGTTTTTTATTCCACAGGAACGTCTTAGTTTTTCGACACGAGTCGCTATCTTACACGCCGACTATATTTATAAAGGTCACATCTCGATTAACGCTCGAAATTAATAATCAATCTTAATCTCATTTTAGCTATCTGAAATTAAGATTTCAATACATTTCAACGATCCTAGGATTAACTTCACGTCAATTTTTGTTTGAAAATCTAAGATTGTAGTCAATCTAAGATTTTAGATACGTTATTAATTTCGGGCGTAAATATATAGAGTGAAAGTTTTCAGAGTCCCAGGAGACTTATTATAACATTGTTGCAAAGAAATTAATCTTCTTTGCTACAATTCATTTAGAAAAGATTATCATCATTAACGATAGAGGCTCTGTAGTCTGTATTTAGTTTTTGCATAGTTTTGAGGCAGGTTTTTTAGGTCAAACTGTTAAAAAAGCTCTACTTTGTTTTCGCTAAAAGTTTTTTTCTTATAATAATATAAGAAAATTACTATAAGTAAAATAACTTTTAGCGAAAACAATGTAGAGATTTTTAACAGCATTTGACCATAAAACTAAATATTACACAACATTTCGAATTTAGCTTATTTTGGGTGGGTGAAGTTTGACGAGCCTAAACTGATATGAATTTCAACGGGTCAGTGTATGAACTGATCTGAATTGATGGCTGTATCAGGCTGCATCAGGGCGCAGTCATGTGTCCCTAATGTGTGCATGAGGCAATAAATACGGCAAAACCCAAAACTGGCATTAAACTAGGCGAGCTATTTCTACCCGCATGTATGTCGCGCAACTCACATAAGTTATAAAACATTGTATGTAGTATTTCTATATCATGTCAATTGTCATTTATACCTTTTTTCTACCTTAAAAAAAGTTCCGTAGAACTACAAGGAACCATTATAGCATCGCTCTGTCCGTCTGTCTATTTGTCTCTGTATGTCTGTCTGTCTGTTCGCCCTTTTAACTTCTGTAATTATGAATGTAAATGGATGAAATTTGGAATAGGTCTAGATTGTGTTTTGGCATCATAAAATAATAATAATTTATATTTTAGGGGTGGCTCTCCGTGAATATGAAATGGGGATGAAAAATGTTATTTCATTCATTCATTCATTCGTTGTTCCTGGTTTCCCCCTGGTTTTAAAAGATAGAACTTGTAAGTGGCCATGCTGATAGATAATGCTAAAAATTATTTAGGAAAAACATTTTGAGTGAAATCGGACAATAACTTTGTAGCCTTAATGGCTCAATAAAAGAAAATCTATGTCCTGACATTCTCTTGGTTAGGGTTTTAGAATTAAAACTTAACTCTTTATTTTTTTATTTTTTTCCTATTTATTAAAGGTCACTTGGAACTACATAGGTTATCGGCGACCACTATTACATTATTTAAATTAAACCATATAAATTAAAATATTTGAGGAATTTTAGAACATTATCACACATATCAGGATCAGTTAATAACACACATCTGTCATTGGTAAAGCTAAACAATTGACTTTTGGAACATAACTATTACAATCTATTATAACATGACTAACAGTGAACGGTGTTATTGAGTGATGAAAAATAAGACTTTTGCATACATATATCAAACAAGAGTACCTGAAGACTAAGCTTGGCTCGGAGTTTTAGTAGAACAATATGCGCAGTTTCCCAGGAATAAGATCCAACATGATCATTTTCACAGATCCTCCCAAAAAAACTCCCTGCATTTCTCCATTGAAATACTTGCATCCGTTTCCGAGATTCCGATTAAATATTTTTTTAAATATTTTATTTTAAAGTATAAGATTCTTATTGAAAATAATATTTCTCCAATTTCTTTAATTTTCTACACTATACAATTTAATGTTTGTTTCGAACAATATAATCAAGACAATACGGCTATTGCAGTTCAACGAACACTCGGAACGGCCTACGAGTTAAAGTAACGGTTAATTCCACTTCTCCTTAACCGTGTCACGCCAGTGCATGAGAGATATTCGGATACACTGGCTCCGAAAGGTTTTAATGGCGTATTCGGCAAACGAGCAGATGGACCGCCTGATGGAACACGCACTAGAGATACAAGTACGCCGCGGCGCGAATCGTCACTACAGTACCCTAAAGGGTCCCATACACGGTCCGGTTTTTCTTCAGTTAGGCCTAAACGGATGCAAAATCGTATCGTCTGTGTGCAATTTCGAGATCGCATCAGTCGGCCGTATGGACTGAAGCGATTCGTTCCAGTGTTGCCTGCTCTATTTTTGCGGCATTACTAAACTCGCGTCGTTTTCTACTAAAAACTAAAAAAATTGTACCGATAACTATAAAAAAGCTACTAAACATAGGAATCCCTAAAAGTTTTTGACGTGATAACGTCTTATAATTCGATGGAGCCGGCTGCACGCACGAAAAAACATGACTCATGCGGCGTTACCTCGCTCTGAGGCGTTCCATTTAAGGCTTGAAGTGCAAGCGAGAGCGCGGAATCTGTCTCTCTCCTACTTGAGTGAGCGATCCATCAGTATTTTCTTATGACGTTGTCACGTTCAACTATCGTCAGTAAACCGACTTTACAGACAACCGATTTTTATTTAGAGATTTTGTGCTTACAAACATACATACATTTTCAGTTTTAATATTTAACCGTTAAATTTAAAAAAATATAGTAGGAAATATAGTATATAGAAATTAAATCGGTAGTTTTAAGCGACTTGCGGATGCGTGCTACTATGTGCTATTATGATAAGGTGTCATAATAGCACATTGTAGCAGGCCATTTTGCATATTATGATTACTGTCTAGCTATTTTATACAAAACCAATACTAATACTAATACTAATATAATACAAAATTTAGTTCTAAAACTTTGTAAAACAACTAAGTTGGCAACATTAATTCTGGCCTGTACGGATGGACTGAACGGCAATCAAATTCGAGTGTAAAATAAAAACAGTCAAGTGCTAGTCGGCAAGAAGGGTTCCGTACAAAACGGAAAAAATCGCATTTGTTGTATGTGAGCCTCAAATTTTTATTCTATTCTGTTTTTAGTATTTTTTGTTATAACGGCAATAGAAATACCTAGATCAGACATTTGTGAATATTTTATATAAGAAGGTTAAGATACAGTCTGGCGACAGACGGACGAACAGCAAAGTCTCAGTAATAGGGTCGTTTTTACCATTTGTGGTCTCAAGAAATTTATTAGAGTTCATTGAAGTATTTAAAACTTTAGAGCCACTATCGTTGATAAAATCTAAAGACTATTACTATAAAACAAAGAGAAACGATTTCTATAAAATACTACTAGATATTGGACTTTTCTAGTCCAATATGTATGATCCAATGTGTATGACACAATAATTCGGTTTCGTCGATAGCGTGACTACAGTTGCAGCAAAATACAATTAATAAATAAAATAATAGCCTAAACTAAACAAGAGCATGTCACGACATGTCTAATTCCGTAACTATCAACGCGCAATAGGTTTTCTTTGAATTACTACAAAAGTTATTGTCATAAAGTTATTACAGAAGCTAGGAGAGCGGCGGACAGACAGACGGACGGACGGGCAGAGTGAAATTATAAGGGTTCCTTAGTATTACGGAACCCTAAAAACACGACCGAAGCTCGCGGCAATTTTTTCGTGTACATGCTCGAATCCGTACAGGCCGAACTTTAGATTGAAACACCTAGAAACCGGGTACGCGCATGAAAAGTGAAGTAAATCATACTGAGCCATATCGGCTCAGTTTGTTCGAACGACCCGTCAGTTGTCAAGGTCAAGCGCTAGTGCATACATCTCCGACTATTAAAAACATTATGACGGTTTGTGTCGTTATTGGGTGTCACAATGCATCGGAAAAGAATTAAAAAAGTTTCGGACATAACATTTCATAATATGTAAGTATGAAATGTTATGTCCGAACAATTTGACTTGAATTAAATTAAATATTTAAAACATTTTAAAATAAAATCATATTATGTGTACTAGTAACACTTTCACTATTCACAATAGGGCAGCAAGATGGCGACATCTTGCTGCCCTATTGTGAATAGTGAAAGTGTTACTAGTAAAAATAAATTTATTTCAAAATCTTCATGGCTAACTAATAGTTGCAACTAAGACAAATTTTTATAATATTTTCTGATTTTTTTAACTATCAATTTAAAGTATTGCCAGTATTAAGATAATCCTTAATATATTCCTCAATACCAGTTTAATATAAATAAAGTTCACAAATTTTACATCTCTCTCAAGCTCACATTATTAAGTAAAACCAATACAATAATTCCAATATTAAGAGTACACACTCCACAACTTTAAAGTTTTGTTTGTGTGCGTGTCAATATGTAATGCTTACGCCTACATCTATCTGTTGCTTGCTTCACTTTGTACGATGCGTTTGTTTGAAGACTCTATCTAGGCGTTATTAATCTAAGGGCCGAACTGACGTCAGTTCGGTCGGATGCTATTTTCTCCGTGTATGTGCTCGAAGGCTTGAACGCAGGACGAACTGACGTCAGTTCTAACTGAAACGATCGGTCTCACGAGCGTTTTTTAATAGTCGCGACAATAAAACACCGCTGTAAATAGAATTGTACGCTATTACAATAGAGCTGAAAATCGTGTAGAGTTGTCAAATCTGACACTTGACACTTCGATTTTCAGCTCTATTATATTATTGCAGAGTTCTATTTAGAGTGCAGTTTTTTCTGTCGCGACCACAAAAAAACTCTAGCGGGTACAAGGGCTTAACCCCTTTGTGCCTAGACAATTATAATCGAAATACTATTGTTTCAAATATTTTGATGTCTCCAAATTCCTTCCCTTAGACATAGTTGTCTTGTGTCAGATGAAGGGAACAATGTTAAAAATATTTAAGTTAATTTTTATCGATTTTAATCAAAATTATTTCATATCAAAAGGCTTTTGTTTTTTTTTAATATTGAGTGATTCGAACGAAAGAATCACTTAATTTTGTGTTATTTTTAAGTGATTGTCCTACGACAACCAAGTTAATTTTGTTTCTTAATTACGGTAGGAATAACGTATTCCTACTAAAGGGGATTTATATAATAAATAGGTACTTTTTGTGTAAGTCGATGTTCCTGTTTCTTTTGGGTATAAAAAATTATATGCCTTAATTGTTTAAGTATGTAAATTAGAATTAAATTGCATTTAAATCGTAATAAATGAGGCTAAATAAGTAAATATGTGTTGAAACGTCCAAAAGGGCTGCACAACTACCGTGCCTACTGCGGGTGCAGAGTGAGGGTTACGTGTATAAGGGTCGGTCGTTGACCTGTAATTTCGACAAACCGTTAATCACTTTTGCGCTTAACTCAAAACGTGGACGTAAAATAACATCATTCAATTGTTAAACGAGGTATACAAAGTCATGAAATCAAATTTTGACATGAAAAAAAAATTGGAAACTTCATTTTTGAAGCGATAATAAAGTAAACCTGTAACAGTATTCGAGTAAATAGTGTTCGATGTCCTCATTACTCTAGCTTCAAATAAAATATCAAGAAAACTTCGTTAATGAACTTTGCCTAGACCGCAACACAATATTTTTATGAATATTTCGTTATTAAATTCCTTAAATATAGGTTAGGTACCTACAGTTCGCTATAATTATAAACAAACAAAAAAAAAGGAGTAATCAATAAAAAATGATTGATTTCTAGATACGAACAACTAACGAACTATTTTCAATATTTGTGAAATTGAAGATATAATTATAAGCAAATTCATATTAACTAGCGTCCATCTTACAAAAATATTGTGTAACTACAGAAGGTGTCCTTTATAACTTTTGTTCTACTATTTAATGTCTATGTAAATCTAATAAAATTATAGAAAATGCTTATAAAAGTGGCTGCCGGGCCACTTAGGCTAGGAAGCCTAATCTTAAGATTGTAGTACCCTCATTTAGTACCCTCAGATTGTTACCAGATTGAGCGCGCCGAACATCTGGGTGTAACAACTAAACCTACTATCAAACCAAAAGCTACTATAATTTCACTTTAGTGCTAAACAGAGATATCGGCATCAAGCTGTCAGTGTTGCAAGTTTTTAGACGAATATTTTTCCCTACATTTGGCGAAATCACTTGTGGGATCAATGTTATCAATGGTAGAATTCATTTTAATAAATGATAAATAATAATGATAATAAACGATTTATCATAATAATAATAACAATTTATTTTTATTTGCAATCGAATTGTAATATGATGAGTACGTAAAAAGCGATTTCACTTTGCTCAGGTACCTACTTATAACTCTAAAATATTTGTGGGGTACTTTAGTTTCACCATTTGACAATAATGAAGACAGATACGAGTGAAAGAAGGGCGTAACTAACATTTTTGGAAATTTTCGTTTTTTTTGCATAAATAGAGGATTTAGGTATAGGCAAATGATGAAAAGGAATATTAATTTTGGGGATAAGTGGCAATAATGATAAGTTTTACCGCAATAACTAGTGAGTTATAATCATAAAACCTATCTTAGAACATTCTCAAAACAAAGTTCAAACCCAAAGCCACGACTGAAAACCGCATGTTAATCGGAGTATTAAGGTATTTTAACTTACTTGGTAACATTAAAAGCAAAACCTCTCACCCCATGTACCGTCTCCGTTCCGTCGCGGGTAAAAACAGATAGGAATTTTTTTCTGTTCCTGGTATCATTAGACGCACACAGATGTGCGTATACCGACAGTGCTTCTCGAGTACCTTACGCACACATGTTTAAAAGGTACCATCAATCCATTCGTTGCGCGCGTTACATCTGGCTATATTTATTTAATCTGAGGGGGTAACTATATTTCGGTGAAGTGAGTAAGGTGAGCAATCCTCGGGCTGTGACTTGTACCATTTAGGATACACCTCACGTTCCCACCTCATCTCGAATCTCAAGAAAATTCAAAATTCGGTGAAAGGTCAGGGCGGAATACTTGAGTTTCGCATAACTAGTTTTCATCACAAGCTGTGAACATAACATACTAGCTACCTCATGGAAAAATGTCATGGGTTTCTATTTATGTCACTTCTCCTAGATACCGTTTCTCCTTTCCTTTAAAACTTAGGTATAGTATGACTACATTTTAATACCTGTGATCTCCGTTTGGAATTACCAAAACTAGTATCTACAATAGATATTTGTTTCACAACATCATCTTATTGAATCTTCAAATTACTTTAAAATATGATAACGATGGTATTTGGAAGTGATCAGTTTGGTAACAATTTGAGGCACAATCAGTCACGTTCGCTGGAAATGATGTGCCGATGTTACAAACAATCATTACACAACGTCATTTGCTCACGTTGTACAGCCCGCGCCCGCCTCCGCATCATGTTCCGGGATTAGTAAAGTAAATTAGTTTCTTGCGTATCTTACCTTTTATTGTATGTTTTGCCATAAATTTTTCTATTAACTCCGTCAAAGGAACTCGCCATTATGTTGATTGAGTTGATGACATAATGTGATGTAGATACTCGTAAGCGTAGATTACGTGCGCTTCTTGATGTTTAGCATAATGAATGCTGAATGGCATATTATTTAGAATTAGACTCATTCTTACTATCTTGGAGGTAAGGCCTGTATTCCTACGGTACTTCCTATTAATTGACTATGTAGTATGACAAAGGTTTGGATGAATGTATTACTTTTATACATATGCGATAGATCCAAAAGAAAATAAAGCCATTAAGAAGTTACAGATTTCCGTACTTTTACAAATATTATTAAATAAAAAAATATAAACACATCTCAAAGACGTCATGGAACTCACTAGATAATGGTTGTAGGGAATCTGTTACAAAGCAAGTGTATAGTAAGCCGGCAGCTGGCACATAACTCGCAAGTTGTGGGGCGGGGGCTGAAGACCGGCAATTAGCATACGAGTCACAAACTTTTCAGCAACAACGGCTAGCAACAACTATTTTCCTGCTCGACAATTTTTATGCAATGTCGTCGAAAGGGGCGTGGGATTGCCTATTCTATACCTAAAGGAATTTATTGTAATAGAAAAACCTATGTTTACAAGTTTTGTAGAAATTATGTATACGGACTTTACTATTGTAGTAGGCATGGAAAAAGAGAAAGACGTATCTATAGATACACATACCTAGATAAAAAAACTTATAAATCAATTATGATAAATAAAATAAAACAAAAGTGTTGTTAAGGAAAACCAAATTTCTATGCGTAACTCGTGCCAATTTATAAAGTGTAACTCGCCAAGTTTGTGTATAAAAAGCAGGAAGTGGACTTTTAAATTTGGGTACTCCTTAGACGGGCATTAATGATATGGACCTCTGTTACGACATTTTCTTAGAAGAAAAAGTCTCGGCTCGAAGGGGAAGTAATGCATTTTCCTTTATCACCACCAGTTCGTGCACGCTCCGAAGAGCGATCCATCCATTTTTACGATTATTGTGCTGACGTCGTTATGTAATGTATACGATAAACTGCGTATTTGGCGACAGTGACGTAACGATTTTAGATAGCATCTTTGTCGAATTGTATATTCAAGCACTGCAACCCCTACGACATTACAAGATTCATGGGCTGAAGGGATTGACCATGTAATGAATTGCCTCTACGCGTTTTTTTATGTATAGGGTATAATCCGAAATTGGTCCTGTTGACATCAAAGTGACCTGATGATGGGATCCATGAGGAATCGAGGGAGCTCGTCGAAATTTATATGGACACATATGGTGATTTCTACTTTTTCTGAAGTAGTCTAAGCATATGCTACCAAAAAGTAAGATTTTGTACCAAGACATACCCTGGATCCAAAAGTACTAAACAGATCTCCTGACTCCTTACAAATACATGTTTGGGCATTTCGGCGTTGTTTTAAGAACTGCAAGCATATGTCAATTACAGCAATCATCATCATCACCACCATCATCACACAATACATCATCACATTATGATGATATAAAAGGTACTTCTTATGAGAAGTACCTTTTATATCATCATTTTTGACCGACACGGATATCTTTGAACATTACTCTGCCGTTAATGGATGGAATTCATTTGTTGTTATAAAGGGTATAATTCGAAAGGACCAATTCCTTTAGTCACTAAACTGGAAACCTGATGATGGGATCTATGAGGAATCGAGGGAACTCCTCGAAATTTATATGGATTTTGACTTTTTCTGAAGTAACACAAGCATATGCTACAATAAATAAGATTTTGCACCAAGGTATACCTTGGATTCAAAAGCACTGAACAGAACTCCTCAGTCTTTAAAGATACGCGTTTAAAAATTCGACATTGTTTAAAGAACTGCAAGCATATGCCACTACGTAACTTACAGTAATCATCATCACCTTATTCACAATACCTAATGGAAGACTGGCGCGTATTCAATTATACATTCGATCGTTTATTTTAAACGTTCTTAAAATGAATTAATAATAATTTAACAAATATCACTAAAAAGGGAAAAAATATTATTTTTAAACAAAAAATTAAACCGACTTATTTAAAGTAAAAATACACAAAATAGTATGAAATATATCTATTTTCTAAATAATTCCCCTTTTAAATTTGGACAAAATTTTGACTATTTTTCTACACAATCTTTATTATTTTAAAGTCGGTACCAGCCCAAACAATATCCTGATAAATCATTATTTTATAGAGTGTAGAGATTTTTTTTTGTGTATTTTTACTTTTTAGAATCAAATAAAGGTAGATGATACTCCCGTCTGCCATTTTCCATAATTGTTACCACACTCGGGCTTGTAAAGTACCTTACGACTAAATCACTTCGATGGGCTTACAGACAGAACTTAGGGAGGCCGGAGGCTACCCACCCTGTAAGTTGCTAACTGCGTTACTGGCATTGCCAACTTAACTTGCACAGCGATGCAATTACGGGAAGGTTCCGCTTCAATCTACGCAAATGATTTTCATTTACTAACTGAGACATTCTTGACAACACCTAATAATGATAAGCTTCGTATTGGTGCAATACGTAAGAAATAACATTACGACTAAATATTATGTAATATGTAGCAGCAGGTATGAAAAATAAGAAACCAGGTATAAATTTATGTTGGAAGTTGACATTGCCGAGCATGATGCTTGGCGCCCGAGGAATTTATTATAAATGAATCTCTCCAACCTAAGGTAACCCCCAGTCATAACTTTTAACAAAAAGGTAAGTAGATCTTTGCGAGTAACAATGTAATGTTGAAATACATTTATCAAGCCGACATTTCAAGAATAATGATGCAAGTCGTAGCGGTGAACGAAAAATGTCAGAATCGTGTGCACACTCGCCTTGGGAACATGGCAATTTCGATTTGCGAACACAAACGGCCGAGCACGTGAAGCATAGCATCATTATACGTGCACATGTTAATACTCATTAATAGCGAGGGAAAGCGCAAGTGTTCCCATACTGCATGTAAAAAGTGCATATTAGATAATTGCAAATTGATGTAAGTTACGTGCACGGTGGAATGTGTTACTTGCTGTTGCGCTGGAGGGTGAGGGGGGGCATGACCTCACAGCGCATCTGCAAAACACGTTGTGAGGCCAGCGACTCAGTCGCTATTGTAATTTAATGGTTTGAAGAAAAATAAGATTTGTATAAATACAAATTTATATTAATTCAAATAATATATATTAATCAAAATTATTTTTAATTAAAATATAATTTAAAATTTAAAGTAAACAAAAAATAATATTTTCAACAAATATGTTTCCTCAACCTTGCGAAAACATGGATTTTACTGCGGTCTATTTTGTATGGTTCGAATTCGTCGAGATCGTGAAATAAAACATTTGCAATAATCGCGAGCCCGGCGCGTTATCGTTTCCTTTTATGTATTCTCACCTTAACGCTCTCGAATCTTCGGCTGGGCTTGCACGTGTTTCGCCCTCACACGACTGTTATTATGCATAAAGATTAATAACTGTAATTGCCTATATTACACACTCATGGTTATGTCTTATATTACACATTACGAGTAAAACTGTTGTATGAAATATATTCGTCAGGAAAAATTAAATATCATCAAAAACTTTTTCAGGAAAAATGCTGCAAAGTCTAAAAGTTTTCATCTAAAAGTCATAAAATGTTGACAAACAGGTAAACAAAACAAAAAAGAATAAAGAATTAGAGTAGGTAATAATGTAGTAAATTGTTTTAATGTTGTTTAATAATATATGTTTCAATAATCAATATAAACATTACTGTATCGATACAGTAAACAAAAATTTTGCTGATCAATCGCTCGCTAAGCTCATACGGCAACGATGTTCGGGAAATTACCGGCCGTGGTAATTCGCTTATTATTAAGCTTGAAATAGCTTAATATTCAACGCGTGATTTGAAATTGATTGAAAAAAGATCCATCGTTGTCTGAGGAAAACATTTTCCGTCTATAGTAAACTATGTGTTTATTTGCGATTTTCCGATCGTCAATCGAAGGAGATAAAATGGAGCGCGCAAGGTATAGATATGATAATCAGCATTTAAATACGTCTTGCTGTATAATAATTTATGTGTTTTGTAAAATTTTCATGTAAGTATATATAATTGGGTTATTGAATTCTTTTGTTTTGTGATAAATGGAAAGATTATATATAAGTTTTATAACAAAAATATTTTTATTTTAATTTTCGCAATAATTCAAAAGTTATATCATAATAAAAATTAATATTTGAAACCAGTACCGAAGACACGCCGACAGCTCTCAAACAAATCCTAGCGCGTGTGACGTCATAAAGTTAGTTTTCACTCCAGGGTATCCCAACTGGCGATGAAATTGAAATTCAAAATTATAGTCGTTTTCTTAACTTTTCATTAAATAGTTTTAACATTATGACGTACAACAACGGTTACAACTACGGTGACCGATCGTGGCGCGTTCATAGTCACGTAATTTAAAAAAAAAATTATCAATTTTGGATTCTTTATAATTAATTGAAAAAAAAAGTTTTCCGCATTAAATATTAATATTATTAATAATAAAGTTTTATAATACATAATTTTTCTTCAAATTCCCAATTACATATTAATCTTAATATTAAGATTATAACATTATAAATTGATAACGATTGTTAATAAAACAGAAAACTGCCAAAATTTACATAAACTTGGTTTTCATTTAAGATGCTAAAGTTTGTTACCAAACTGTATAACACACTTCTAGGTAGTATATTATATTTAGCCTAGATTTGGAAGCATACATTTTAATGTTTCAACTAAAATTAAAATATTCATTAAAATTAGCGGACTTTTGTCATCAAATTTAGCTACAGCCAAGACCGATTTGTTTAGTAAGCAAAAAAAAGTGTTATGCATTAAACTAATCGGCCTTCGGTGACATAAACCAAATCCGGCTTCAAACGGTGCGGTGTTGTTATAACTCTTTCCGCGTTTGGAAACGTCTAGAGACCGCCACGCCGTGCCGCCGCGCCGTTTCCTGGGAATATTTTTAAAACCTGACACTACAGTCTACAATATAATACTTCAGCTAAACGCTTTCAAGTCGCACTAAGAGGTTGGTAAGAAAAACCGGGACAGTGTTAACCTGTGTAGGGTTAATTTTAGAATAACTGAAAGCCTTTTTCGCAAGAACAACAGTTAAAATATCAACCTATAATATCGCAGTCAATCATAGTTTTGTTAATTTTAAAACTGAAATAATTTAAATTTTGATATTGAAAACCGTGCTACTGCTTCGGTCATCACAGGAAAGTTCACGCTAAATCGTGGTCAAAGGCTGTAAATAAAACGAGAACAGTACGTTTGCGACACTTTCGAGTGTATCACGGTATAAACGGGACCGGTGAAAGTGAAACGTCGTGACATCGGGGGACGTGCGCTCAGCAGTCAACTAGACTCTAGAGTATCATCACAAACGACACCCCGGTCAGTGAACGATACAGTCAAATGAGCGTGACTGACAGACGAATCTATCACACGTTCTTTGACTTCTACCGTATATTCATTTGTAGCTACCACACCTCTGTCCTGTTTTACGGAAATACTTTTTGTCTTAAAGAATTGTGTGTTACAGCTACATGATTTTAGAGTTATTGTGATAAAACCTATAATAATAAATTATCATTTAAAATAGTATGAATCATGGAATAAACAAAATGGAAACACATCCCATAATTTGAAACCTTGGACACATGTTTATTTTCTATTTCTCAGTTAAAGGAATGCTCGCTCGTTAGCTTTCAATTCATAATAAACAATTTAGAAGGAAATAAAAATAGAATTAAATGAAGACATCCGGAACTGATTGCTTTAAACAAAATAACACAATCCTGTTTTAATACCTAGATAACCACCGAGAGGTATTGTTGAGCTTCGCCGACAAAAACTTGTATATATCATAAGGGTCAATTCAAACCGAAACTAAAAGATACGCGACGCAGCGCTGCATTTTTAAGATAGCTATTCAATATTGAACTGTATTCATTACCCAAAGACACGTTTTATTGTAAGAGTTCGAATATCAAGTCGCACCGCGCTGCACAGCGCATGTGCTGTGTACGACTGATGTCATATAAAACTTGTACCTTTTTGTGAAGTAAATAAAGATCAATTTTGAATCGCTATATTAAATATGTAGCGCCGATGCGAAGCGGCGTTTGGGTGTGAGCTGACCCTAATCGTAATGGTTATTATCAGCAACACTTAACAACAGCAGAAAATCGCTTTCTACCTTCTTCATGGTACTTACCAGCAAAACTTTTTCGTTCAAACCTTAGGAATTATACCGGGATTCCGCTTTTCAAATAATTGTTAACTTTAATGAGTAAATGTACTCTACAACACCTACTAAAATCTGACATCACAATAAAGTAAATCACTATTTACTGTTCATCTTAATTATTTCATAAAAAAAAATGTTTATATAAATGCATTTAAGATTTATAAGTAAAAGTGTATTCGACTTCACATGGTTAGTTGTTTGCCGGTAGGTGTGGTTTTGTTATACGTGTCCCAGAATAGTCCCGTGTCATACAAAATGTTCTCTACATGGCCTATTTTTCAGTTTGGTAACATTTCCCATCTTTCGCTCCGAAGCATGGTAAACATTCCAAATGAAATAACAAACACCTGCTCCAGGTACTCTGAATATTTAATTCTTTAGAAGTAATAAAGCTGGTTCCTAATTCCAGAGATTTAACGTACTTATTATCTAGTTTAGTTCTGCTTTTCAAGTCATTAAGCTCTACACCGAGTAGACAGTACTGACTTAACTTTATTGCTTTTTATGCTTGGCTTAACCATAAAAGGTACGTTAATATATTATTAGCTTGCAAAGTCAGTTAAATTAATTACTTTTAAGAAATGGTGATTCCAGGAAAAAGGATAATTAATACGAAAAATAAAACGATCCTCCCTAATAGCTTTTACAGCGGGTAAAATGTTTGAATAACTTTTAAAATACGTGAATTTATTTACATAAAATTTCCAAAAAAGTACCATTGAAATTCTCCTGCAGGCTTGGATTTCCTACGAGGATAAGGATCCTCATCATGTTTGTTGATCTAGAAGTTTATGTCCCAATTTCACTAACGCCTGCTAGTGTTAATCATTTGTCTATAATATATCATACCTTCTCTTTCATTCATAAGAGGAACGAGAGAGATGACTTGATATTATCATGATAATAGATTGAAAATAACTTTTACAGGCATTGGTCAAATTAGCACAAAGTCCACCAAAGGCAGTAAATGTAACATTAAATATTTCGTTATGATTGAAATAAAGCTGACGAAAATGATTTGCAAAAATATTTATAAATGCAAAGTGACCTGCTTGTGGACGGTGATCCTTACTGAAACCAAGTCCGGCTCGGACATCGAACCGCCACACAAGTGGAGCGAACGTGCCCTTCACTTCATCTCCTTAGTATTCAGACCAGCTTTGACTGCAGCGCATAAGCGATTTCGTTGTATTCATTCATCTTATATGAAAATAAATCCCTGAGGAAATAATAACAGTCGTGTTTATTGAATTCTTAATAGGTTTGTCGGATTCTTTTGAAGATGAGAATCCCTTTTAGAGCAGTTGTCCTGTTCTTGGAGAGTGCGCGACTTTCCCAGTGAGGTTTTTGATGTTGAAAACACCGGTCTTCTTGGGTACCCTTTAGCGGGCAGATCTTGGGCACATTGCCAAGTGCGGCCGACGGCAGCCTCAAACTTTAAGTGGACATTTAATATGGCCCACTGGAGAGCAAATTTCTGCGACACAAACAAAACTACCTTGTTTAGTAATACCCCTCTGTGACATTGCCTTGATATTATTTATAAGATATTGCCTTCTTGCACGCAATAAAAATGAGCTGGAACCGTAGATTCTGCCGCAATAAATAGATTATGCTACTATGTCCTTCCCAATTTTACAATCAATATCTGCGCCAAATTTCATTAAAATCGGTCAAGCAGTTTCGGAGTCTCTTCAATGCAAACAAACAAATATTTCCTCTTTATAATATTAAATATAGATAAGAGTTCAAGTCGGAAGATTTAAAAACTAGTTAAAGTTATATTGACGTTATTTGACGACCTCTGTGGCTCAGTGGTTGAGCGTGTTGGTGCTCAAGTCGGGGGTCGCGGGTTCGAATTCCGCCGAAGGCACAAAAAGTTTTTCTGTGTTCCTGGGTCATAGATGTGTATTAAATATGTGTATAATATAATTAAAATCTTAAATATATGTACAGTATAAAAAGTATAAAATATATTTCCGTTGTCTGGTACCCGTAACACAAGTTCTTCGAGAACTTACCACGGGATCAGATTGACGTGGTGTGAAGCGTCCATAGATATTATTATTATTATATATAAGTATTAAATAGCGTTCTAAAAATCTATTTGCGGGGAAAGATTGATTTATGTTGGACAGGCCATAGACCAGACACAGAATGATTCGTTTCGGCTCTCACCGCGACGCCCGCGCCGCGGCGACCGACACAGTACTGCTGTTGCAACCCGCTTCTAATAATAATATTCCCAAAAAAAATATTCTTAGTTTACTTCACAAAAATCATAATATTACATTTTTTATGGTTAACAGAACAGTGTCATAGGTTACGAAGTGAAATATGAATAAAAGATAATTGTTTATATATTTTATATATATATATAAAATATATTAAAAATATATATATATATATATATATATATATATATATATATATATATATATATATATATATATATATATATATATATATATATATAATTTTATATATATAATATATATATATATATATAATAGTTTATATATATTGAGTCAAGAAGGTAACTTTTATTTAATGTAATAAGTAGTAATACATAGTCATTTTTAAAAAAAATTTAATAACCTGTAATAGTAAAAACATTTAATTATTTTTCTGATGCCATATTTGAGTGTAGATCATTGATTTTTAGGGTTCCATAAGGAACCCTTATAGTTTCACTCTGTCCGACCGTCTGTCGTGTAGCTTCTGTAATTATGAATACAAATGGATGAAATTTGGTATAGTTATAAACTGTGTATAGATCTCGGTTTTGGCATCATAGAATAATAATACTTTTATATTTTAGAGGTGGCTCTCGGTACATATGAAGTTGGGATGTTTTTGTTTTTTCATTCTACCCCATCGTGTACGATATCGTTGTTTACAAAGTCAACCATTTTCGAGTATTCGCCCTCCCCCTGGTATTTCTAAACTATGAGACTTAGAAACTTGCAATTTTCCATGCTAATAGATCATGCTACAAACTCTTTAGGAAAATTATTTTGAACGAAATCGGATGGTAACTTTCGAAGTAATTTGAAAAAAAATATTACGCGTTTATAGTTACGGAACCCCTTAGTCCTGACATGCTCTTGGTTAGGTTATTCTAACATGAATAAGGATAACAAAATTTTATTAATTTTTCGGAATACGAAACAAATTATATTTTAATATAGAAACTTCCGAGAGCTAATATTATGCAGAGTGCTATTTATGTATGTTCTGAAAACTAAGGACTTTAAAATATATGGCTCTGAAAGTAGACTTTGGTTTGTTTATGAAAATTTACTAGTTTATGTATTATTATAACTTTCACCATATATCTTTATAGATATTAGGTGAAAGCTGTGGAAACTCTTAGGGTATTATCTGAAGGCTTTGTTATAAAGTTAAAGAAAAACTACACACCGACTACGAAACCGATTTTATTGTGTCCATTCATAATCGTGAAAGTTGACATGTTCAAAAATAGGAAATGCAAAAGTATTTTGATGCAAGACAATATTCAAAGTCATGACAAAACAAAAATCCCATTTGGAATTTATATTCGCAATAACAAGAAATGTGCTGACAGTGGATATAAGCTCCGTACGTTGAAGGAAAATCGGGACGAAAACAGAACGATAGATGGCCGCGGGAGAGATAAATGATTGATAGCCATGCCATCGTTAGTAATCCTATATCTTATATGGATTTCCGCTTCAGGATTTCTCCAGCTAAGCTTCTAATACTATATTTATTAGAAACTTAGCAGACGCTCCGAGAGATATTACTGGATCAACTTTTGTGAGATCTTTTTATATTACCGACGTTACAGTATTGAGAGGTGTGTTTGATGCGTTTTGTTGTAGGCATCTATGAACGGCTAAATTGTAATAAGACTAGGTTTAGGGTGGTGTATGATTTTGCGTACAACATCGCCAACAGCAAAAACGTTTTTTAATATATTTTACGTTTTTCTTTTTCCTCATTGGCTTAATCTTTTCCAACGAGGTACCGTTACGGCCCTTTTAAGGTCATAGATATTCGGAATTGTTGGTCCCCTAATATTATTAAACGCATGTATCGTTCGCCGCTCCCAAATATCTTTGATGTTCTCCTTTATGTTAAGAGATTCCTGTTATACCGACTTAGATGAACTTTAGCTATACCTTTTTATACTGACGATAAAGCAAAATACCTCTAGTAAAAATAAGAAGGTAAGAAAAGGATGATTAAAATAAATTATTAAACAAAATTGGTTTTGTGTGTAAAACTTCAAAAAAACTTATTATCTTCATCAACTCTAGAAAATGATCGTGTTACTAGTAAAAATAGATATAATGAACAATATTATTAATTTAATAAAATTATACACATAAGTACCTATATACATATTGTATAATATAGAATTCGATATAATAGTAGCTACACACAGGAATACTTGTGTCAGTCTATGGCGGTAACGGGAGGCCTAAATTTAAAAAAAAAATGTATAATATGCCAAATCGTGGCGGAGTATTTATATGTTAACTGTTTCTTCACTTTACTTTCTAAAAAGCACTGTGACATTAGCCCGAGAACGTAAAAGGCAATAGGAATTGGTTATAATTAAAATGCTGTACAAACTCATCAAGCTGTACTTTTATGGTCACTGCGTGGGTATCTTTATTGAGCTAGAAATTAATTATATCTCATAGATTCTAACAAAACTTTTGAAAAGAAAGTAGATTTTAATGGAAGTGTTACAGATAAAGTTTCACGAGTCACGATCAAAGTCGAATTTTTGTCGACATCAAATTGTGAGTTGGAAAAGTGAAAAATGATTGATAAATTTTGATTAGTTTTCTGCAGAGGGAAATGGCTGTGAGCATTAACCAATTACTGTTTATATTGTAAAAAAAATTAAATTAAATTATATCCAACCTTCCAAAAAGTTTATGTGGCAGACAGAGGTGCGCAAAATGCTTTACTAATAAAAAGATAAGATACGAATATATCTTTTGATCATGGTGAACAATAATTGAACTACTGAACTAAAAGAGTAATATAACTCTTTTAGTTCAGTAGTTCAATTATTTGTCCACTGGGCACTGTCCGATGGGCAATGGCCAATGGCTTAAGTGATATCTCTCTATTCCCATCCTCAGAAGCTTTTTGTTGGTTTTTCCCGTTCATTTAACAGGTGGTTTAAAAGTTACTTGCTGCGATCATGAGCTTATGTCGCTTCATGCAATATAATGTCGGGCGTGCGGGCACTGGAGTTGGACGTGAACTAAATATATGCCTGTATATAACTGAATGAATGAATGAACGACATGACGCAAGTGAACTAGTCCAATTAACGACTCATTCGCGAACTACACACGACTAGTGGCAGACTTTAAATCGATTCCCGCGCTTAGCCACAGACTCGCTTGTTTTTATTTTTACAGCCTCCCGTTGCAAAGGCCTCGGCCTCAAGCAATTTTTATGTTAGCTACTAGCGTTTATTATTGTTTGCCGTTTAGAGTTCGGGATGCATTTAATAATTAAAGAATATTTTGCTATTCGGTTATTTTATTGCACCGATTGAACAACAGCAACCACTTTATTTATAGGCATTGAAACTCAAACCGATATTACATTAGACAAGTGCGTTTAAATTAGAACAAGACGATCAACCTTAATAAGTTAAAGATGGCTGACCGAGTTTTAATGTTTTAAAGCTAGAACGCAATCTTTTATCGTATTTATAAAACAAACAACGCGCTACATGCTCTCAACGAACTGCAATCAATTATTATTGAACCCATTTATTAAATAATCTAAATTAATGTATAATATAATAATGAAAAACCTTACATAAAAATATTTAATGTAGATATTTATATTTTACCAAATTTAAATTACCCAACTTTTACATAATATGGGGTCTATTTTAACCGGGACAGTAAAGCAGGTTTGACAACTTGTGAACAGGAATAGTCTTTCGCATACGATAGAGCACCAATTCATGTCATTTTGAAAGTTGAGTTACATAATAGCGCGAACAAAATATTGTATTTTTATTATGTTTACGCGAATATTATTATACTAATGTTTAATTAAAACAGTTGCGGATTTTATCGCAGTTCACTTTATTTAAATCCCGACGTTTTGGCTACTTTGCATCAGCCTGGTGTATTAGGTACCTGGTATATTTTTAAATTCTAAAGGGTAATGACGATTTTGTAGCCTTTTTATTTTCGCGCGGCCATCAATCAAACCTTGATTTTTTGATTTGGATTACCAAATACCAGGCATAGCTAGTTTTATTCCTAGCATTAGCTAGTAATAAAACTTGCTATTCCCATTTTTCTCTAAGCTCAGTATGATCAGAGATGATGAGGGTTAAAAGTTACAAAAAAGCAAAATAAAACATTCTGTATTATTGCACCAATTGGTAGTGTTGCTAGTAAGGAACAATTCCTGGAAAGTAATGATATTCGGCAAACATGAGGAAAGTGTTGTATTTGGATGAACTGCTTATAATTTTGAAGAAATATAAACGAGTATTATAACAAAATGCTAAAAGTACGCTATTGCCACGATTTTCTGATTTTTACTAAGTACATCGTATGTGTATTAACTCACTGAGCATTTTATTTTTTTAATTATTAAAATCTGTCAATAAATAGTGGATTTATTAAAGTTTTTCTGAACGCCTAGTTTTAAACGCGCTCTTCAACTGAATTGGTTACGTTGACGTCATCTGTCGGGATCCGTGCGACAACGGCTTGATTGTACTCATACTTCATAGGTTTTGCATAAGTATTCATTCTCCGATTCTTGATGCTTATGCCTCGTGTGCATTGTTTTTGTTTACGTTAAATATTTTAGAGGGGAGGTGACGCCGATAGATGACGTCACAGCAACTAGCTTTCTCGAGCGCGTTTTGGAACTTATGCACTAAAATTGCTGTATCTTCGTCATTTTTGGTCCGATGTAAATAATTGTTTTACAATATTTACTGTTTTTTTTGTCGCCATAAGTCTGCATACCCCACAAAAACATGACTGCTCCTCATTAGTATTAAGATATTTATTTCTTACAAGCAATTCTATCAGATGACGCAAAAATACAGGATGTTTATGTCAAAATGCTGCTTTGTATGGAAGCTGAGCACTTTCGTTTTCGAAAGTAAGAAGGTTCGAAAACGAAAGTACTCAGCTTCCATACAAAGCAGCATTTTGACATAAACATCCTGTATTTTTGCGTCATCTGATAGAATTGCTCGTAAGGAACAACTCTTAAAACTAATTTTATGCGAAAAAATCGTGGTAATAGCTTACTTTTAGCATTTTGTTATATTTCTAATATATTTATTCAAAACTAGAGATCGTCCTGTTGTCGAAATTCGACCATAATTCATATAAAATTTTTTTAGTTTCAATTTTTATGGTTTTTTGCTTCTTAGTTACGCAATAAAAATGTGTCAATTTAGTTTATGATATTTACAGTGCCGGATTTACACATTTGCCGCTCATAGGATATTCAGTCTTGCAAAAAACGTCTTTCTCAAAATTCGGCTTTATTTTTCGGGTTTCGGGTTCGGGTTATACGTTCGGCTGTATGTACGAGGGCTGATTGATAAGTTTCCGAAACGACAAAGAAAAACTTCAAAAATCTATTTAAAATAAATTTATTTCTCAACGTAGTTTCCTTCTACCTCGATGCATTTAGTCCAGCGCTTCTCCAATGCCGTTACACCAGTTTGATAAAATGTTTTCTCCAACCCTTCAAAATACTCGTCCACGGCAACAATGACTTCTTCATTTGAAGAAAATCTCTGGCCACCTAACCATTTCTTCAGGTTTGGGAATAAGTGGAAGTCGCACGGGGCCAGATCCGGGGAATAGGGTGGATGCGGTAGCAATTCGAACCGCAATTCATGGAGTTTGGCGACTGCAACCATTGACGTGTGTACAGGTGCGTTGTCATGGTGGAACAAAATTTTTTTCTTGGCCAAATGTGGTCGTTTCTTCTGGATTTCTTCACTTAATTTTTGCAGCAAGCTTGCGTAGTACTCTCCATTTATTGTTTTTCCTTTTTGCAGATAATCCACTAAAATAATCCCTCGAGTATCCCAAAAACAGTCGCCATCACTTTGCCGGCCGACAAAACCGTTTTTGCTTTCTTCGGCGCAGGTTTTCCGCTCTCAGTCCACTGCTTAGATTGTTCTTTTGTCTCGGGAGTATAATGATGTATCCAGGTTTCATCGACTGTTACATAACGCCGCAAAAACTCATTAGGATCTCGGTTAAACAGCGCCAAACACTTCGATGCATAGTCCACTCGACGTTGCTTTTGGTCTACAGTGAGAAAACGCGGCACCCATCGCGCGAAAAGCTTTTTCATTCCCAAATGTTGGTGCAAAATATTAAAAACAGATGAAATGCTCACCATCTCTGCTATCTCTCGCAACTTTAAGCGCCGATCATTCAATATAATTTTGTGAATTTTTTTGATCATGTCCGGATTCGTGACTTCATTTGGACGGCCAGACCTGTGGGCGTCTTCGCAGCTCTGTCTTCCACGTTTAAAATCAGTTACCCAGGAGTGAATTGTACTCAATGCAGGAGCAGAATTACCTAAAACACTGTCTAGCTTGGTTTTAATCTGGGTTGCTGTTTTCTCTTTTAAAACGTAAAACTTTATCACCGCACGAATTTTGTTTCTTTCCATTGTTAAGAAAATTTACGAAAGAGAAAGTTCTACGTCCTCTCAAACAAATTCCATCAGTTCGATTAATTTCAAATTTGGCGTTCTATTTTCAAAAAGATGCCAGAATATAATGTAATATTCCTTTTTTGCGTATCATTTTTTTAAGTTCGTCGTTTCGGCCAGTTATCAATCAGCCCAGGTATATATATTTTTTTGTATGTTCAACTCCGCCGTCTGTTGAACGATTTTTAAAATTATTTTTTATATAAATCAAATTTGTCTATAATAAGGCTTCGAAATTGGTCCCATTTCCCCAAAAGTGGTGACCTGATGATGGGATCTACGAGGAATCGAGGGAACTCCTCAAATTTTATATGAATACATATAGTAATTTAGACTTTTTCTGAAGTAACCCAAGCATATGCTACTAAAAAATCAGATTTTGCACCAAGGTATACCCTGAATCCAAAAGTACTGAACGGAACTCCTGACTCCTTATAGATATATGTTTGGGGATTTCGGCGTTGCTTAAAGAACTGCGAGCATAAGCTACTATGTCAATTAAATTAATTATCATCATCACCACCATCATCACACCATAAATCATGACATAAAGATGATATAATAGGTACTTCTCATAATATTTTACACCGACACGGATATCTTTGAACATTACTCTGCCGTTGATGGACCGATCTTCAAAATTCTTTTTGTGATGTATTGGGTATAATCTGAAACTGGTCTCGTTGTCACCAAAGCGGTAACCTAATGATGGTATTTACGAGGAACTCCTCGAAATTTATATGGACATAATATATAGTGATTTTGACTTTTTCAGAAGTAACTTAAACATATGCTACCAAAAACTAAGATTTTGCACCAAGATATACTCTGGATTCAAAAGCACTGAACAGAACTCCTCAGTCTTTAAACGCGTTTGGAAATTTCGACATTGTTTAAAGAACTGCAAGCATATGCCATTATGTAACTTACAGTAGTCATCATCATTATCTTATATACAATCCCTAATGGAAGCTTAGCGCGTATTCAATAATTATACATTCGATCGTTTATTTTAAACATTCTTAAAATGTGTTAATATTAATTTAACAAATATCACTAAAAAGAGAAAAAATATTATTATTTTTAAACAAAAAATTAAACCGACTTCCAAAGTAAAAATGCACTAAAAGTATGAAAGAAAACTTAGTTTCTAAATAATTCCCCTTTTAAATTTGCCTGAAAACTATTTCTCTACTCAACCTTCCAAATCTTGAAGTCGGTATACATATGACAATTGGATTTGCAGCTGGACCGTGAGGATGGCCCTTAAAATAGGTTCAAAAACCGTCAAAACGTGATTTTTGTTTTTCGTATTAGATCGTTTTCACATTATGTGATACGATATCGCTTATCGCGCGCGATAATGTGAGACACAGAGATATTATTTTTATATTGAAACATATACCTTCTTATTTATTATTTTGCCTCTTAGATAGAAAAGAGTAAAAAAAAATATTGTGACAGATTGACAAACGTCAAGTGTATTAATATTGTATCAAGCGGTAGGTTGTATAAGCTGAGGTAGCGATAATAATTATAAACTATAATTAATGTACTAAGTGAAAAAATATCAGTCCAGTTCCATTAAAATTACGAAAAATAAATTTTCACTCATGTTTTCCACGATGAAACTGAACGTCAAAACTCATAGGGATTGACTCTTATGAATACGCTACGTGTGTGTAACTATATTGTTTGAAACAAATCCATGGTAGTGTGTGTTGCTGATATTTTCATTTATTTAATGTATTTCAAAGCATTATTTTTAGGAATTTAAGCTTTTCGCACGCGTTCTTCAGCATAAGCTTTAATTGTGCCAAATTTCGCTCTCATCCGTACGCACAATTCTCGTAAAACTGTACCTGAAATTTTCGCTTCACGTATTAATATATAGATATTATCAGTTCTTCAAAATACAACATTTTCCTTATGTTTGCCGAATATCATTACTTTCCAGGAATAATTGTTCCTTACTAGCAACACTATCAATTGGTGCCAAATAATACAGGTGATTTTTTTTTGCTTTTTTTGTGACTTTTAACCATCATTATCTTTGATCATACTGAGTTTAGAGAAAAATGGTCATAGCAAGTTTGATTCCTAGCATTACCTTAAGAGTCAGCTCAGACCGCAACCATACTTGAAGAAACCAGTGACTGTTCGCTGCGCAGCGCATAGCCGCAAAGCGCATTTGACAGCAGTACGCCGCGAGGTGCCGCGCATGCAGCCGAACGTGTATCTATGTGGCGACATTAAAAAACCTACTCTTTGGTTTCGTTATGACGTTTCTTTGACGGCGGACGGCGACCTCATCCTGTGTCTCGCGGCGTCGAGCTATGTCGCGCCGCGCATCACGCGGGTGACGGCGCGCATATACCGCTGCGTCGCGATGCACCGCTCTACGCTGAGAGGTGCAGCGCTACGTGATGCAATGTATTCTGAATTGTCATAATGCAATATATATCGTGTAGCGAATAAAGTTTAATTTTGAATGGATATTTTAAAAATGCATCGCCGTGCAGCGCCGCGTCGCGTTGTGGTCTGAGCTGACCCTAAATCTAAAAGTCAAGGTTTGCTTCACGGCCGCCCGAAAACGAAATGGCTACACCCAAAACCAGGCATTGCCTTTTCATCATGCACATCAATAAAGAAAGAGTTATGAAAAATACGTTTTCGGAAATGTAATAGCTAATAATGTAAGTTGTATTGGCAAAATAAATGTTCAATTACCTGCTTTTTTAAAGCAGGTAAGCATCCGACATTATCCGCGACTTCGCTCGCAACATCTAGTTTTTAATTCGCGCGCATAAGGTAATCCCGCGGAAAAAGTAGCCTATGTCCTTTCCCGTGCTCTACTTCATCAAAATCGGCTTAGTAATTTCGGGGCCTTTTCAATGCAAACAAACAAAAAAATCTTACCTCTTCATAATATCACTATAGACAAACATGTCTATAGTAATATTACAAAGTGATAGTATCTATTTGTTCATGTTTTCGGAGCGTATTCGCATCTGCAATGCGTGTGGCATGTGCAGCATCCTGATCGATTAATGGGTTAATTTCGGCCTGACTCCGCCGGACCGTCCGACCGCTACAACACGTTGGAGAGGCAATCGTCCGAACGAAAATTACCAGACCAATTACACTTAAAACACACAGAATATCATTCGTCAAAGGGACTCTGTTTCTAAAGAAACTTAAAGTCTCTAAGTCTAGAAATACAAACCGCTAACTAGGTCTCAATTATTATTTACTGAAGGCAGGAGATTTTTTAAACGAATTTAGATCCGTGAGAAACTTGAGAATGCAACGATAATAAAAAAAGATAAAAAATATCTCTAAGAGAATGAGTGAGAGTCTACACGATGAGCTCCCATGTTCATCTTAAAGAAATACGTGGGCTGAAAACAAAATAATTTGAGGCTGTAGAGTATAGACGCCCGTGGCAAAGGCGTTTTGTAATATGAACGATTCAAATTTTATCAAAAAAGTTGATAGATATTAACCATTTGAAAATGAAAAATACAAAAAGGATCGAATATATTTGTATTGAAATATAAAGTAAAAAAGTGTGTAAAAGTTTAAACGTAGTCAAAGATCCAGGGTGTGTTAATCGTACCTCGTCTGCTCGAATGGCGTAAACGGTCATTTGTCACTCATCCCGGGCTAACTGCGAGCGGCGGGAAGCGCTTACTAACGATATCGTTATCTTTACTTTTAAGGTCATTATAGTCATATTTGATTTTCTTTTCTACCTTAATTCTCAAATAAAATGTTAAAACTAGCAAATAAATTACTTTTAAGTATATAGGTATTTTTATATATATTTATTGTATATATTATATTTAGGTTATTTAGGTATATTGTCATTTACCACTTTACATTTAATGTTATTTAAAAACACGTGGTTGTTTTTCTCAAAATATAATGTAATAAAATTCAATTTACTCTACTACGTTATCTTAATATTATTATAGAGGAAAAATTTGATTGTTTGTTTGTATTGAATGGGATCCGAAACTACAAGACTGAATTTTTCATCGCACAGATATAGAATTGACCACGGGTGAGAGGACAGAGGCTACTTTTTATCGCGAGTTAATGTACGGTTACCATGGGAAATCGCGGACAACATCTAGTATTCAATACTCGATTCGAAACCACTTTAATGCCTCTATAAATACTCGTTCACAAAAAAAGTTAGGCAAGTAAGTAGGTACTACCATCGTACAATATATTTACTATCGTGGTTACAATATAATATTTATCCCCGCTTTAGTAAACACCGTAAAAACCTAAGTGCCCTTACGTAATGTCAGTAACACTGTGTTTGTTCGTTTGAATAAAAGTTCCAATATTTCATCTGTGGTGAGTGAATTGGTAGATTTTGGAGCTTAACGCCACGTCACGGGCTCCACTATCCTGACTCGAGATTTCGGAATTAAAAGCAGCTCAGGAGTCGAAATGAATGTGACCCCGATCGAACGATACTGTTATCAAATTTTCTTAAAGTATATTTTAAAATTTTACATATTAATGAAACCTTATGCAATAAAATGTATAATAATAAAGATTACAACCATAACGCATCGCTTAAAAATTATGTACCGAAGAACCCTTATAAAGTTCAATTCTTACTAAAATGAATTATTATGGGTGGACCTCTAGTTTTAAATTATTTTTACACAAGCTGGTGCCCGCATCTTCGTTTGAGTGAAAATAGTAAATGGAAACGGAACCCTTTTTACCCGACTACGGCAGAGCCAAAAAGAAGAATAATGATTTTGGCTGTCTATGTATGTTATTACCTGACTGCAGAAGGTGTTTGGTATCAAAGTAAAGAGCTTGAAGAGACCATTTCAAAAATATACAACACATATAGTAATATGGTCAAGCACAAGTCTGACTCTGAAAAAAAAAAGACACTCATACCTCCCGTTCATCTCTTTAGGGGTTGAATATCGAAAAACCATGAAACATATGCTTACTTATTTTCTTTTAGGACCCCATTTGCAAAGTTCCAAGCCAAACGCTCATTTAATATTTTTTCCCCAAACAAAGTTTAGTATCACTTTTAACCCCTTAAAATTTCAATTTTTAGAAAATATTGAATAAGGGTTTTAGTAAATCATGCCAAAGAGCAACATCACGAAATTCCAAACAAATCTGACCACAAACAAAAAGTTACATACAAACGTACTGATACCCCTTTTTTAGTAAAGGTTTAAAAAAAAATCGTAAAATTCCTTCTTAGTGGACCTATACGTCACAAAAAAAAGCCACAGTCCAAATATTACGTTACTAGCTTCAGTTGTTTTGCCCAGGCGTTGATGAATCAGTCAAGTCATGTT
Organism: Phengaris alcon alcon; assembly: GCA_037179445.1. Taxonomy (NCBI): domain Eukaryota; kingdom Metazoa; phylum Arthropoda; class Insecta; order Lepidoptera; family Lycaenidae; genus Phengaris; species Phengaris alcon. The sequence continues at coordinate 677,876 of JAYRCH010000225.1, forward strand.
ACTTTATATAATAGATTCTACTTACCTTTATCATTATTTTTATTAAGTTTTTCTACTTAATATTTTGCTGCCCCTTGAGATCTTTGCGAAGATCATGCTTACCTGAAAGGTATGATAAGTTCAAGATACGTTTCGAAAGTGTAAAAAATAAATCTATGTATATAAATAAAAAAGAATAACCTACCGAACTGTTTGTACGCGCATAACTTCCAAACGGCTGTACCAAATTGGATAAATCTTTCTTTTATATGTTTGCTATTGTCTGGAGGTTTGTATGAAAAAAAATTAAAAAAAAATGTGTTACATAATACAGTAGTAATAAAAAGTAGATATATCATACATATCTTATTGTGATAATATGTCAAATATTTAAAAATCTCCGAAAAGATATAGCGGTACGAAGTTCGCCGGGTCAGCTAGTAAATAATATTACTTATTATTCCATCCTTATCTAGGTAGGTACTACTGACTACATTTTATGATAATTTTTTTCATAAAAATTTCTTTAATAACTCAATTCCTAAATCTTAGAATTAATTTTCATCTCAAATGAAGAAATACATATAATACTGAAGTTTTAAATTACGGCCACTAAAAACGCCATGAAAATCGTAGAACCTAATCCGATTTCCATATAACGAGGCAGCGTTAACTGCGGCCGAGACGCTTTTGTTTGTATTTTACAATCTCTGTAATCGCCGGCTCTTGTTGATAGACCGCTTTCACGTAACACGCTCGTGCCAACCCAAATTATATTTAAAAATCGTTAGTCCATCATCACATTATAAAGGAAGGAAAACGACGCTTTTAGTTTTTATGAGCTTCGAACATTTACTTCCACGATTATATGAGGTGATTTCCTGAACATAATCATCTTAAGCGGTCTAAGCTTCATCAATTATTTCTATAATAATCTATATATCTATAATACCTTGTCGATAGTGACAATTTCATTGAAACTTTAGTAACTTTGATCAAAAAGCATGAGAATACAATCGCTCGTGCCTCGCTTCGATTCCTTTTGGAAATAGACAATTATTATTATTTTTGTTTGTACTTGTAATTTTCTTATCGTACGGTAGGTATTGCATAAAACGTGATAAACCAAATATGACTCCATTAACGATGTATTTTATCATTGCGGTTACGTAACGCATGTCCCAACCGTTTCCGTGATAATTTTAAGTTTTATTCATAGTTTCTAATGTGCTGTTTCATAGCAGCAATGTACAATCAAAGACAGATACGGTGTGCCGCTTTTGAACTTTATTGCCAAGTAATGTGTGTAAAAAATGTCGAAAAGTGGCACGCCGAAACAATCAGCGACCGTACCTGTTATGGAACTTAAAATAATTTAAAGCGTGAATGACAGGATAGGGACTTGCTACGTTCTCATAGCTCCGATTAGTTGCTGATTTAGCAAACAACAGTAAAAAGCTGTAACCCGACTACGCAAATTATGTAGCCTATGTTACTTGGGTCATTATTACTATATATACGTCCTATAGATACGTCCTATAGATACGTCTCATTCATTAAAATCGGATAAGTAGTTAAGGCGCTACGATAGAACAAACATACATTCACACATACATACATACATAGACTGCCAAAATCATTACCCGTCAACAAAAACAAGATACAATAGCCCTAGACCCAACTTAATGTTCAATGCGCAGATGCATCTTCAAGGCCGTTTGGATGCACTGGATTAATACTAATAGTTAATCGACCGATTGTGTTTTGATCGTATGGCCACGGTCCACGACCGAGTGACTTCACCGCGAGTCGACCTTGTCACATCCTATACGTTTGAATGTCAACCGAGTGTCAAACGTAAACAGAGGATGTAAATATTGGTAACGCAAACACAATAACACAATTGAAGGTAATATCAGTTCTACTGTGTAGGATTTTTGTCATTTTGTCCATTTCGCTACTGAATTGATGATTAATTATTATTACTTACTGATAAATAGGCTTGAAACTGGTTTTGATTAGGTTAGGTATATATTTAACATAATCATACAGTAAATTCCAGACCTTACAAAATTCCAGACATTTACAAAATTTTAAAGATTTTGCTACTATTTTATAACTAAATGGAAATATTTTATGTCACTTAGGCAGGTACGTCTACAACATTTTTCTACTGCAAAGGAACACGAATGACGAAACACACTATAATGAACGCTAAAACGACTGACCCGTCGTGCGTCGCTAATAAGTTCTTGTTAGGGTCAGCTCAGACCGCAACGCGACGCGGCGCTGCGCGGGGATGGAATTTTAAAATATCCATTCAAAATTAAACTTTATTCACTACACAAAAAAATACATATTTCATTGTGACAATTCAGAATACATTGCATAACGCAGCGCTGCACCTCTCGGCATAGAGCGGTGCATCGCGACGCAGCGGTATATGCGCGCCGTCACCCGCGTGACGAGCGGCGCGACATAGCTCGACGACGCGCGACGCAGCTTGAGGTCGCCGCCCGCCGTCAGAGAAACGTCATAACGAAACCAAAGAGAAGTTTTTTTATTGTCGCCACATAGATACAAGTTCGGGTGCACGCGCGGCACCTCGCGGCGTACTGCTGTCAAATGCGCTTTGCGGCTATGCGCTGAGCAGCGAATAGTCACTGGTTTCTTCAAGCGTCGCGTCACGTAGCGCCGCGTTGCGGTGTGAACTGACCCTTGAGTAATGTATTAAGATAAAAAAGATATTTTTTCGTTGTTACGCCTTTATACACATTGCAGAACCCTTGTCAGGGTCACCCGCAAATGAACCTTTGACACCCTTAAAACTTCCTTATAATCCGCTGATACATTATGTCTGATGCCCGCAACAGTCCGCAGCGCGTGGAATGAAACAGGAAGTAAAGAAATGGTTCCAGTTTGTGACTTCGTGTCCTTTATGATGTTAAAAGGCTCCGTGTCCTCGTCCGAAGATCCATGTTTTCCATGTTTTCGATCATTAAAGATAAAAATGAACGAACAATTGGAACGTTAATCATTTTAAATTAAAATCCTTAAATATTAGACACTAGTTGTAGCAGCTAACAACAACTAAAGAATAAGGGACAACTATCACTCCGGAATACCCTGAAGCACAAACATTAAAAGAATCACAGAAAGGGATTCAAATCCTTCTCAAATGTAAATAGTTAAATGAATAATCAATAGTTAAAAACTATAACCCGAGCACCCAAATGTTATAGCCTATGATACCCGGACGATGATAACGAATCTATTGCCACCTCATTTATTAAAATCAGATCATTAGTGTAGTCGCTACGGTGGAACAAACATGAACCTATATATACATTACATATACACACATAGACCGCCAGAACCATTACCCTTTCTTCGCCGCAGTCGGGTAAAAATATAAAATTGCTCATACGGAATACGGCACGAAAATCAATACCAATTAATAGATGCAAACAATAGTCGCATACTCGCATCAATCGAGCAGAACCGACATAGGGATAAAAGAAATTGCCTCTACATACGGCATGCGCTATATACAGACCGATCGAGAATCAGTTGCTTCACTGAAAAATATATTCCGCTGCCGAGTAAATATTCCTATAGAGTATAGACCTGCAGACACGGCTCTCTGTCAGCCAATAAATTTTAAATTACATATCTTTTCATTAAGTTGCTTGATTAAAATATTTCTGATTCATCTCTGTAGCGATCCGACGAGCTGTGCTATGGCAATTTATGGCGATATAAAGTTCTTTGTTTTTGTTTTTATAAGTAGAACACGAAACATTTTAACAATGGTTATTTCTCCTTAATTCACCTTCAAAAGAAATAAATAATAATTAACGCAGACCTGAACTTTGTTCTTTTTGTTTTAAGTTCGTAGATTTTATCCTCCCTTCAATATATTAGGTACATTCAAATGAGAACTGATGCAAGAGCAACGTAGCTAACACTAACTTATGCGAGTAGGTAATACCATGCAATACCGACATACCAGCACCCTCGGCCTGTCCCATAATCAATTAAAATTCTTATCGCGGAACATAAAAGGCAAAAGGGATTTAAAAAATCCACGCGAGTAATTATGATAATGTGGTCACTATTAGTAATGATTGCAATTGAACGTTATACCACTTACCAGTCGTTATACAATCAATTATTTTAACCTATGAAGCATATAAAATCATGCTGCACGACACGCACTCACGATAAGCATAAATTGTATAAGCCGTTAGTTCAACGACCTATATTTTTAACAAACTAACATGAAAACTGTAAAGGCAGATGCCCACTAGCGAGGCGCAACTCGGTTGCACGTATTAAACCTAATTTAGTTGTAAGTGGTTCTACGGCAACTATTACCGGTAACCAATATTATAGTGCAAGTGGCGAGAGAGCAAGTTACAATAGTAGTCTGGCAAACGAAAGTTGAACCCGGTTTATTAGCAAACTTTTAACTTGGCAACTATGTATATACAACTTTCAAAGTTAATTTAAGGAATTAAAATTTGCCAAAAGTTCAGTGGTTTTTTCTTGGAAGAGTAAAAAACATAATATATTATTTTATTTATTATGTTAGTACTAATTAATTAATTATCAAGTAGCTCATTAGGTTATTTCAATTATTTCATAGAAAATAGAATGTCGCCACCCTTAGATTTTTTAATTTGCCATTTTCAGATGCAAGTTTCGTTTGCCTTAGTCAAGCAGCTTTAGTTCTTAGGTGACACTAACTCCTGGCTCCATAGTTCTAGATAGTTTTTCTGTTACAGTTATTCCTGGCTCCATTCTTCTAGATAGTTCTTCTGTTACAGCTACTCCTGGCTCCATTCTTCTAGATAGTTCTTCTGTTACAATTATTCCTGGCTCCATTCTTCTAGATAGTTCTTCTGTTAGAGTTACTCTTGGCTCAATGGTTCTAGATAGTTCTTCTGTTACAGTTACTCCTGGCTCCATTCTTCAAAATAGTTCTTCTGTTACAGTTACTCCTGGCTCCATTCTTCTAGATAGTTCTTCTGTTACAATTGCTCCTGGCTCCATGATTCTAGATAGTTCTCCCGTTAGAGTTACTCCTGGCTCTATGGTTCTATATAGTTATTCTGTTACGGTTACTCCTGGCTCTATGGTTCATGGTGGGTCTATGGTTCTATATGTTCCGTTGAACGTGGCGTGATAATGGCGGAAAGTGAACGTCGCGCACATTTCCCACGACAGGACGCTGAACTAGTATTACTGGTATTATTACCGGTGCGGCTGTACGACGTCGATGAATTACAAAAATAACTCGTGTGATCTATAGTCAGCAAGTACAAATACTTCTAATGTCATGTTGCAAAATGAAACTCTACTTTCTCACAAAAAACCCTCGCTCACATTTTCCCACGGCATATGAGTTATAACTTATGACTAAACAATTTTTTTATTATTATGGTAGCCTGTTGTGTCCCACTGCTGGGCAAAGTGCTCCCCTCTTTTCCTCCATAAATCGCGATCCTTTGCTATAGTCGGCCAGTCCTTATCAAAGGCATTTAATTCGTCGCACCACCTTTTTTGGGTCTGCCTCTGTTCCGACGACCAGTCGGTACCCACTCCGAAATAAGATGCCCATATATCTGGGTGCATGCGAGACACATGCCCCGTCCAACACCATTTTAAGCTGGCAGCCTTCTTTCCCACATCAGTCAGTGCCGTTTTGGAGCGCAGAGTGGTGTTTCGGATTCGGTCGACACCTAAACTGTTGCGCTCCATGCCCGTTGACAGACCCTAGACTAAATAATAGAAGGGATAAATTCCGAATTCAACAAACTTCCTATCCAATATAAGGTATTCTAAGTTTAAAATTTATTCACGTTTCCGTTTACGTTCGCTCAAGACCTAGAGTAAAACATATTTATCATCTAACATTTTCAACCCTTGCCAGACGCCACTAAATGATGGAGAATCCTAAGAGTAAGTTATTTTCAGAAATTGAGTCACGATTCACGAACACGGTTTGTTAGGGAAGATCTCTTAATTAAAATACATCTTGAGCTTTTTAAACTACATTTTTTCCATTACTTTCCATTACAGTACTTGTAGAATTATTTTTTTAATTTAACTAATGCAAGCAGAAAGAAGCAATCAAAGGTAAACCCTAGATGTATTAGGCCAGTATAAACGTTAGGTTGATTAGTTTAATACTAATAATGGCACTAATTACGCTATAATTAGCCCAGGATTTAATATTGATTAATGAACCTAAAAGCATAATCCTAATATATTTTGACGACCTCTGTGGCTCAGTGGTTGAGCACGTTGGTGCTCAGGCCAGGGGTCACGAGTTCGAATCCCGACAAAAGAACAAAAAGCTTTTCTGTGTTCCTGGGTCATGGATGTGTGTTAAATATGTGTATAATATAATAAGAATCTTAAATATATGTATAATATAAAAGTATTAAATATAATTCCCGCTGTGTGGTCGCCGTAAGATAAGTTCTTCGAGTACTTACCACGGGGCCAGATTGACGTGGTGCGTCATTAGATATTATTATTATACATATTATAGTGATTTGAATTATGATAGAGCACCTACTCGCATGAGTCACCGAACATCTGGTGTTATGCAAACTACGGCACGTCTACAACGTACATACTAAAGATTTGTAATTCTAAGACCTAAATATGGCTCTCTACAACGTCCTAATGGCTTTTTAATATATCTACAGAGTCATCTTTAGTTAGTCCTTGTAATAAATTTAAGAAGATATTGTAATTTGTAACATCAATAATAATAACAAACATTCTGTATAATAGAAGATATTATCTTCTCTTATACAGGATGCTTAAGAGAAGTACCCCCTACCCGAAATACTCTTTGACTAATCAAAGAGGTAGATTTTCATCAAAAGATGCCCAAGACAAATTAAATTTTAATTTAGAATTCTAATCAGTTTTATTTTTCAACGTGATGACATTTTCAATATAATGTGTCAAAACTAAATCAAAATCAAATCAAATCAAAAACATTTATTCACGTATGTCACACAGTAACACTTATGAACGTCAAGATTATTGTTAATAAAAATAATGGGCCCCACTCACAGGCAATCGATTGTTACGATCAAATTGGTATTTGGAAATTAATTCGTAGTTGAAGGTAAATTGTTAGCGACGAACTTATTACACGAAATTATTGCATACATAGTGTATGCATACCCGCTATTCCCTGCGGTGGACGCCAGAAGTACGAAAATATTGTACTTGTACCTACATAGGTATCCGAGGCCCGCGTAACTACACTACACTTGTCACATGACAAGTGTAGTGTAGTTACGCGGGCCTCGGATCTCAGGCTATACTTCATCGTTCATCTAAACCGATCTACTTGGAACTACGAATCCAGTTAATGTTTCTAGTTTCATTGTAAAGTGTAAATCGATCGATCGCTTGTGATTGAGAGCTTTAAATCAAAAGAACTAAGAAGTATTAATATCAACTTTAAAGCAAATGGCTCTCAAATAACTTTCTTATCCTTTTTGAACCCGTTAGGGGACGAATTTCAATAAAATGCGATACACGTATTCCATCAATTCTGTTAAAAAATGTTTGTGCAAAATTTGAAATATATTGGACATACAAACTTCTTCCCCTTTTTTCACCCCCTTAGGAGTCGAATTTATTTGATGCCAAATCCGAAATCTGTATACAATCTATAACTATACAAATTACATCCATTTATATTCATAACTAGCTGTTGCTCGCGGCTCCGCCCGCGTAAGTATAGTATCCCTCAGGAACACTACTTTTTTTGGATAAAAAGTAGCCTATGTTTTAATCCAGAGTCTAAACTACTACCATACCGAATTTTATCGAAATCCGTTCAGTAGTTTTTGCGTGAAAGCGTAACAAACATCCAGGCTTTCACATTCATAATATTAAGTAAGGATATATATACATATATATATAAGGTTATCACAGACGACGAAGACGAATATACTATCACAGCAGGCTAAGATACTATATATTTTCATCTTACTATCTTATACTTTAAACGAGACAATCTTGTATAATATAATCGTAATATGAAAAACAGCTGCAAGTATTACCGTGAAATTTTGTATGCAGGGAGTCAAATTGATCTCTCTTATGCTTTGGGGAGTAAAATCGATCTCTCTTATCCCTGCGAAACTGCGCATTTTTATGCTAAATTTGTTTTTTCTTTCGTCTTGCAACAATATAATATCAATAATTTCGACTCTATTATGTCAGTCCGATTGGCAGATTGGTATGCTTATGTATAATTTTTGGTTTGTTCGAAAATTTGGAATTAGTGGTGGATTTGAATTCCGGTCAGATAACTATTTTTGTGATTCTTTTTATTTAAAATTTATCAGAACTCCGTGCGAAGCTCGGTTACCCTGGTACTAATTATAAATACGATATTACGATAAAATACTATAGTATCTTCGCCGTCGCCGTATAGGTTCAGCGTTCAGTTTATCTGTTTAGTTGGACAGCAAAACAGTTCTATTTCAAAAAAATCGGCCGGCTCCAGTAGGTGTAGGTAGTTAGTGTAATTTTTGGTGTTGAAATCGTAGGTGTATGTGGGTAGGTAGATAGGTTGTTAGGTAGGTAGGTGTAGATGTTGATGTAGGTTGTAGGTGTAGTTATTTATTTCAGTTCAATCAACTCCAAATAAAAAGCATAAATTCCAGAACAACGTGTGTCGAATCAGTATTTTATTTAAACAATCATTTTAACATCAAAATTACACATACATTACATTTACACATGAATAAATTAGTATACACATTAATGAATTTATATTAAGAGTTATTAGGTAGGAAATAATTTATAATAGACTCATTAGTGATTAGAATATGATTATAAACATGTATAGTGGCGAACATTAAATTCAGATGCTAAAATAATATTTATCGATTATTTTCTGTTATCGAGTTTCACTTCGTACTTTCATGACGGTCATGATATATTTACAAATAACATTTTCTAGTACGTAGAAACTATCAGACCATGACGATAAATACTTAATAATTATCTAGCTGGATATTGCTGATGTGAAGAGAGAAGACGAAAGACTCTCTAATACTTCGACGGTAAAAATTGTAATGACTTCAAAAAGCAAATATCGTAATAATCTTTCATAGTTTCTCGACGATAAATATTTCTACGTACCTTTTTACTGCTGTCCATTGATCGTGATCTATCCTTTTTTTTTTTTTTTTTTTAAATGAACCAGGAAAGGAGCAGACGGATCGTCTGATGCTAAGCGATTACCACTGCCCATGGCCACTCGCAACACCAGAGGAGCTACACTTGTAACTCCTCTGGTGTTGCGACATGCGTTCCCAGTCCTTAAAATCTCCAACCCCCCTTTGGGCCACCATTAAGATGATCGTATAATGATTATAAATGATCTTGTTAGTGATGACAACAATAATGGTGTTGATATTTAATTTGGCGTCACGGCGCGGTGGCGGCTTGCAGCGGAGAATGTGGGCCGTCGTAGTGATGTGCCACTTACGATCGATACTCTATACTCACTCTGCGCTCTGAATGTCACCGGCTCAGATTTATTGTGATCTCGATTCTCGAGTAAATTGGTCGGACCCCGCTGTGCGATTCGCGTTTTCCATTTTAAACTAGAAAAGTCTGACTGGATTATTTTTAAACTCGTATATTGGTTAGACCTTTTAAGGAAATTCGTGAAAACTGTAGTTTTAATGTAATTTATTGTGTAATATTGTCAATTGTTATGACATAATAATTAATTTATTGCCTAACAATTTAAATTAAAACAACTTAATTTACAACAAACCTAACAATTGTAATTAATAGAAACAGTTCTAAAGCGACATGCTAATTAATTAATTTTAGAAATCTCTAATAACAATGAGGGAGTTTTTATTAATGTGCATTTTACAAGGGCTTACCAGTAGGTAAGCCCTTGTAAAATGTAGTAGCCAGTAAGCTACTATGATAATATATATGATTATATGGTGTAAGAAATAAGAATGTAAATTGCACAATAACTAAGTAAATATAAAAAGTCATTTTAAATCAAAGATATAAGAAAATATTTGGTAATTTTACATTTGGTAGAAAAAAACATATATAGCTTAAAAATACACAGTTTCCAGGCATAAGACCTAGTTAGGTTGATTTTTCTCCCCCAAAATATCCCTGTATACTAAATTTCATGTAATACTTGCAGGCGTTGCCGAGAGACCGATTATATATCTAGATATATATATACAATATTGTCCAGTTTAAAGTATAAGATAAAGTTTATAAATATATAGGTTCCAGTAGAAGACATTTCAACTGCACTCGCTTGTTAGTATTGTACATTCGGAACCCAGCATGAAGCCCGAGACGTCAGTTATAATAACGGTATACCTTTTACGGGCGAGGCTCGTCTTTGTCGAGAGTGATTGAAGGATAGGGTGATTGATTACACTTCCGCATACGACATGACAATAGCCCAACCCTCCGGACAATCTGCATACTGAATATGGCACGCACCTCCGCATATAGATGTCTGATACACTATGACACAACCTTATTGTCCGTAAGGGTCAATTCACACTGAAACGAAACTATATGCGACGCGGCACTGCATTTTTAAGATAGCTTTTCAAAATTGAAACTTATTCATTACATATTTCGTTATATGAGTTCGAATGTCAAGTTGCACAGCGCATGTGCAGTGTATTACTGATGTTATATAAAACGTGTATCTTTTTGTGTACTAATAAAAGTTCAATTTTGCGCGTATCGTCGCAGGATAAAAGTACAATTTTAAATAGCTATCTTAAAAAGGCAGCGCCGCATCGCGTCTAGTATAGTCGCAGTGTGAACTTACCTCCTAATGTATGTCGTAACTCTATCGCCGTGGCTTCGTATTCGCATATTCGTTCGTATTACATAGAATTTTTTACCTATAGCAATGTATTTCCATTTTCTAGGGACAGTAGAGCTAAGATTATTCTCAAGCATATAATCTTATTTTTATAGTTAAGTTCTAATAGTTTCTAGTCTACCGCGGGGAAATTGATAATCTATAACGAAAGGGGCCTTAGCTAGTAACCAGGGATGTTACGAAGCTTCGACTCCGGTTCCGTTAAGTCGGAACTTCCAATTATTATTACACCTTCGGTTCCGACTTCGGCTCCGACACTATTAAATCGAAGGTTTTTATCGGAGGTCGAAGCATAACATAGCGGCGGCGGCGGCCTGTGTCGACTGTTATGAACAGGTTCATACTGTCGCGCGGGGAATCCCCCCGACTCCCACTACGTGCACTCTACCGTCAATTATTTTTTACTTGTTGTTAATTTGTTACGCACACGACACGTTCATAGGTTATAGATATTTGTTTTGATTTTTGCGGCTTATTATCAATAAAATTGATCTGTTTTTGTGTTGGACAATGAATTATGAAACCTAAATCAAGTTGAATTTGGAACTACTTCATTGAAGTTAATTCAGATTCGGCTGTGTAAACTGTGTATGAAGACGTATTCAAGAAAGGGAGGTACGACAACGTCGTTAAAAGGCCATTTGAAGTCTGTCCATGCCACTGACCACCACTTTATTTGTCCTTAAATAAAAATTCTCTCTCATGCCACCACTTCTGATCCTACCTCCGACTCCGATTCCGACTCCGATAAAGCAAATTTAAAAACTCCGACTCCGCCTTCGGTTCCGATAAAACTACCTCCGTTACATCCCTGCTAGTAACGTAGCTTTTATGTACAACCGAGATGTAACAGGAATCAATGTAAGAAGCTTTTGCATTTTATTCTTATAAGAAGATTATTAAATCGAACTACAAAGAAAACAGACGCAGCGTATTATTAGGACACCGTATCATGTGATATTATCATGTGATATTCCAGGCAACATCTAAATATATTTTTCTTCACAATACTGGCCACAACGAGCAGCCCCTAAACATCGGTTTTGGGCAATACCTTTTTATTTCTACTCGCTGCAATCGCACGGGTCAACTCACACCGAAACGAAATGGCACGCGACATGGCGCTGCATTTTTAAGATAGCTATTCAAAATTGAACTTTATTCAATAAACTAGAAGATACACATTTCATTGTAATAGTTCGAATGTAAAGTGGCAGCTCGCTGCACAGCGCATGTGCAGTTTATGACTGATGTCCTATAAAACTTAAGAATAAAATTCAATTTTGAATAACTATCTTAAAAATGCAGGGCGGCGTAGCGTCGCGAATCGTCGCGGTGTGAACGGATCCTAATATCTACATCCTCAGGAAAAGGAAATAAAACCTTTACGAACTTAAGCCCAAAAGATTGTTTTTATTTTCGTACTAGATGTATGCCGCGACTTCGTACACGCAAAATTAAATGCCGCAGGAACCGTACATTTTGATCGGATAAAAAGTAGCCTATATTGGTGTTAATTCAGAGCTACTAAATTTGGTATGGTAGATACCAATACCAAATTTCATTAAAATCTCGTTAAGTAGTTATTGCGTGAAAGAGTCATGTCAAACGCATTTATAATATTAAGTAAAGATTTCTTCGTCGTCTATTATAATTAATGTTTTAATGATTTTGAAAATCTTATGAATATGAAAACATTAGTAGGCATTTATGGACTTTGACCTTAAAATGTTAGGGATCGTGGTCCCATGACCCATCCTAGTTGGAACCACGACCGGGGTGGGGTTGCTTAACATGAGACCACTAAGCCATCGAGCTTCTCACTCTCTTCTTCCTCGACTTCCTCATTGTATTATACACACACCGGCATATTTAGCGGAATATAAAATAAAGGTTTGATATCCGTGTCATATAAGGTTGCTGGCTGGTTTATACGTCATTTAATTTAAAAAGAAATATTTTCAAATTAAGAAAACAACTGAACTGAGTTTGATTTAAAATTTCATTGAAATACTGTTTTTTGTTAGTTTTTTTTTAATCGCGTATCTTTTTGGAGTTGAGGACTGAATTATGCCTGACTTAGCCCCAACGGAGATTGCCAGGGCACTCGAAATGCGAAGAAATGGTCAAACCTACAGAGTGATATCCAATCTTCGTCGACCAGTTTCAACGATCCATCGCAGTATCCAACGGTTCAGGGAGACCGGTACTTATGTGAGAAGAGCAGGACAAGGCCTTCACCAGACGCACTTCGAGTAGGGATGATCGTTTCATTCGGCTTCGTGTACGTAGGAACCCCCGTTTGACGGCCGTCCAAGCCCGACATGAGTTAGAAGCAGTGCGGCGTATAACCGTAAGTGAGCGTACGGTACGAAGAAGGTTCGAAGAAGCTGGTTTGGGTTTATTTGTGCCCGCCAAGGCTCCAAGGCTCGAGGTAAATCATCATAGAAACAGGTTAACTTTTGCTCAGGAACATCGACTTTGATACGCGGACCAATGTAGTAAGTAAGGTATTGTTTAGTGATGAGTGCAGAATTCTCTTAAGACGCAAAGGAGAACGATACATTTAGACAAATTTTGAAACTACAGTTGCATACGGTGGTGGATCAATAATAGTTTGGGCGGGCATTTGTTTGGGAGCTCGCACAGACTTGGTAGTGATTGACAGAGGGAGTCTGACTGCAGACCGCTATATCAGAGAAGTTTTAGAAGAAAATGTCGTACCGTTTGCCCCATATATCGATGACGATTTTGTTTTTATGCAGGATAATGCTCGGCCGCATACCGCTCGGGTAACTCAAGCTTATCTTAATGATATGAATATCACTGTTATGGAGTGGCCGGCGAGATCACCGGGTTCATATTGGGTTCATACCCAATAGAGCGCGTTTGGGACTTGCTGAAAAGAAAAGTTAAGTCCAGAATTCCAGCTCCTGCCAACGTGGATGAACTGCGAATCGCCGTAGTTGAGGAATGGCGAAGACTATTCCAGGAGACCATCGATAACATCATTCTCAGTATGCCTAGACGGGTAGAAACTTTAATAAGAGCACGTGGAGGAAATACGCGATATTAATCACCCTTTTTCTAATTTCATTAATTGTTATTTTAATATTAATTTTCACTTTTCCCGGTTACATGAAAAGTTCAAAAATGTACAATTTTTCACAAATAGCCTTTACTCGCAAAATCTGTTCTTAATGTGATCTTATTTTAAGTAAAACAAATGAAACTTTAAATAATAAAAGAAGTGTAGTAAGTAGATTTTAAAATAAACCATATTTTTTTAATTATGGACCTTTTTTTTGTGTTCCGCTAAATATGCCGGTGTGTTTATAAGGTTCGGTAAAATCAACTACGGATATTTTGGGAATATAATCTACTGCTTATGTATAGACGTTAAGGCAGAAAAATAATAGTTGTACTAGAGAAAAATCTTTAATTTATATGGGCGAGTTTGCGTTGATTTACCCATTAAGAGAATATTTTTTTACTTTGTCTGATACGTTGGAAATGTCACGTGACAGAAAAGATAGCAACGTTGTTTAAGTTATCTGTTGTGTTAATATTTTTATAAGTAAGTAATATATATGTACAGACGATTTGATTTGTATGGATTGATTGATTAACAACAATTTAAAAGAAACTTTATTTAAACAGCATTTTGTAATATTGTATTTCAGATGTTGGTATGCGAGAGCCGTACGTTGTAAGCACGTAGTTTGAAGTGTCAGGAAATGCAGTTAGAATGTTATAATGTTCACAGTTCAGCCGATACGCCGGGCTACGTGACCATACGGCGAATGTTTCCAGGACCTAAGCAACACTCGTATCATTATTAGATTCGTAGACACACAACGCACAACATGCATGATGTGGTGTGCATTAATTAAAAACTTACTGCAAAGAAATTACTATTATTAGCACGATAATCCTTCAGTATATCTAAATGAATGACATTGAAAATTATGTATTTTTCATTTAACTGACGATAAATACCGATATTGCGAAAAGGTTTTGCCAATATAAAATGCAAAAAAGCCAAGGGGCGAAGATAGTATAATATTTTATGTTAAGATAAAATATAGCTTGCTAAACAGTTTGTATGAACTGTCACAGACGGCTAAGATAGTATAATATATTTTCATATATATGCAGGCAAATCTTCCAGGTATCTTAAGATAAAATATCATAGTAACCTCAGCGTCTGTGACGCCCTTTAAAATTTGGAATATATACTAATTACTAATATTATAAAGAGGTAAGCTTGTGAGGTTGTATTTATTATGACTTTCGAAGTGGTTTAACACAAAAACAGTGTGTTGACCGGATGATTTCTGCATTTGGTGATGAAGCCCGATCCAAAACCACAATTTATCGCTGGTTTGCTGAATTTTAACGTGGACGTGTCAAGCTCAGTGATGATCCCCGTCAAGGTCGTCGAAAAACTGCAGTCACCCAAGAAAACGTTGATGCTGTGCGTAAGCTGATTGAGGAAGATCGACATGTGACATACCGCGAAATTCAGGCAACTTTAGACATTGGCATGAGTCAAATACAAATAATCTTGCATGAACAATTGGGTGTAAAAAAGTTGTTTTCCCGATGGATACCGCATTTGCTCTGTGAAGAGCAAAAAGCGGCTCGTTACTTGGTGCGTCAGAACTCTCGAAAGATTCCACGCAGGATCCTCAAATGCTGTATACAACATCGTATCGGGTGACGAATCCTGGATATACGCGTACGAACCCGAAACAAAAAACCAGTCACGAGTTTGGGTGTTCGAAAATGAGTTAAAGCCAACAAAAATTGTTCGTTCACGGAGTGTTGCAAAAAAAATGGTGGCCACGTTTGTCTCCAAAACCGGCCATGTTGCGACTATTCCTCTTGAGGGACAAAGAACGGTTAATGCAGAATGGTATGCTTACATTTGTTTGCCACAGGTCGTTTCTGAACTCCCTAAAGAGAACTGCAACCGCCGCATCATCCTCCATTACGACAATGCGAGTTCTCACACCGCGCACAGAACAAAAGAGTTTTTAGAGCAAGAAATCATAGAATTATTAGACCATCCGCCGTACAGCCTCGACCTAAGCCCTAATGATTTCTATACTTTCCCTAAAATAAAGAATAAATTGCGTGGTCAGAGATTTTCATAACCTGAAGAAGCTGTGGACGCCTACAAAATGGCCATTTTGGAGACCCCAACTTCCGAATGGAATGGTTGCTTCAATGATTGATCACATAACGTTTTCCTCGTACACGAGATAAGCATAACAAAACACAAACATAAACCGGCCAAGTGCGAGTCGGACTACAAGACAGCTAAAAATCACGTTATAGGAGCCCCACTGAAATATTTATTTTGTTCTGTTTTAAGTATCTGTTGTTATAGCGGCAACAGAAATACATAAGTGAAAAATTCAACTGTCTAGCTATCACGGTTCATGAGATATAGCCTGGTGATAGAAAGACAGACGTACAACGAAGTCTTAGTAGTAGGGCCCGTTTTTATCCTTTGGGTACGGAACCCTAGGAATCCTCGTTGAAGCAATGAAAGTGGATAAGCTAAAAGAGCACCAGATAAATTGTCTTTTGCGAATATAATAAATGGCAAACGCCGCCCACAGGCATCGATATATCGAAAGGTTATTTGAATGTGGGCAGGATTTCGTACAACTTTCTTCTATCAGCCGAAATGAAGGGTTAAAGGTCATGTCAACGTTTTACTTTCAAATCCATATTTACTGTTTAATGTTATAATGTGGTTACCAGTAGCGTGGGGTTCCTATAACTCGATTCCTATCGGCTTCACTTACAAGTGATACAACTTGTTTTGAAGACCCTTATCCAAATCCCTACCTATTATGCAGGCCAGGGCTTCCCTATGAAGGAGAACCAGCCTTCGCCACTGGTCTTTACTATCTAAAGTCTAAACTATCTATGTTATATGTATAATAGTCTTATTAGATTTATATACTTGTAAAAGTTTGACACTAAAATAGAATGCTCAATAATAAAAGCGAAATTGGCAATATCTCCAGTACATATATTGAGACGGTTATTGGAGGTTGTAGTTTCATAAAAATCTAAGTGCGAGTCGGACTCGCGCACGGTGGGTCCCATACCAAACGCCAAAAAAGGGTGTTTCGTACTAAACAACTAAATAAAAAAAATATCAGGTTGTTGTATGGGGAGACCCACTCAAATTTTTATTTTATATTCTGTTTGTAGCAGGTACCTATCTCATTCTTTAAACGAGATACCGATTATACCGATGATACCGATTATATAATCAGTATCTCGACAACGGCTACAAGTATTAAAATGAAATAATAATAATAATATCTATGGACGCTTCACACAACGTCAATCTGGTCCCGTAGTAAGTTCTCGAAGAACTTGTGTTACGGGTACCAGACAACGGAAATATATTAAATACTTTTTATGCTATATATGTATTTAAGATTTTTATTATACTATACACATTCAATACACATCCATGATCCAGGAACACAGAAAAACTTTTTGTTCCTTCGGCGGGATTCGAAACCGCGACCCCCGGCTTGAGTACCAACACGCTCAACCACTGAGCCACAGAGGTCGAAATTTAGAATGCAGGTAGTTTTGGGGAGAAAAATCAATCTAGCTACGTCATATCCCTTAAAAACTGCGCATTTTAAGCAATATATGTTTTTTTATTTCGTCGTGCAACAATATATCAATAATTTCGACTCTCTTACGTCAGTCTGATTGGCAGCTTGGTATGCCGTTCCACACCACATGAAATATACATTAAACGATTCATGAAATATAGTCTGGTGACTGGTGAGAGACAGACGGACGGACGGACAGCACAGTCTCAGTAATGGGGTTTCGTTGTTACCGTTTGGGTACGGAACCCTAAAAATGGCATGTCTGGTAAACATTTCTTTGGAACAGCTAGAGCCATACAAAAAATATTTCGGCATTCATCGCGTAATATCCGTGATTAGCAACAATCTTGGGTTCTTTCTAAACTGCCCGGAGAAATCTGACTGCAGTCATTGCAGTCACGCAACTGTCATTCACAAGACACAACTTTAACAATTTACTCCTTTCCCACTTCATTTTTAACAATTTAACCATAACCCATATGGTTTAAAAAGTATAAAGTGGGTACAATGTAAGACTAAGGAGTTGTATTTAATATTTCATAATATATTGACAGGTTTTTATTTATTGATAAGGACTTATTTTTTTCCAAAATTAACAACCATTTAAGTCATTATTTTATTAATAAGTGAAGCAAAAAGTTACAGTATAGTTTTACGAGAATTGTGTAACCGGAGGAGTATGTAATTTGACCTGTAAATGGAGAAAGGTGTGAAGAAAGTTTATATTTTTAAAAAGAATGCTTAGAAATACATAAAAATTAATAAAAATATCAACAACACGCACTACATCAGATTACTAACACACAATACCCCGTGCGTTTGATAGATACAATTTTGTTACACAGGCAAAAGGACTTATAAAAAGTTCAATATATTATTATGGGCGACCTCTAGTGGCCTTTTGGCCGAACAGTTACATAATACATAGTGCGTAGAAAATAGTGCGTCCTACTATCAGCTAGATATGAGTAGGACGTATTCTTGTTCATTTCAGGAACGACGGACGATATTCTTGTTCATTTTAGAAAATTTTATGAAATTTTGTATAGTTGTAGTTTTAGCTCTGGGATTAACACGCAGGCTACTTTTTATCCTGACAACGTAGTGTTCCCGTGGCATACTGTATTGACGCAAACGGAGCCGCGGGCAAAAGTAGTCTCATAAATGATTGTAAAATGTTATATCTTCAGATATTAATATTTATAATGAAAACATAGCAGCCAGTTATTTTTTGCGTTAGCGTGATATGACGCAAGAATTTAGTCATCAACATTGTGATTTCACTTTTTTTACAACAATTTTCCGCTTATGGATGTACGAAAATATACATACCTACCTACCTACTCGTTAGAAACTACGCTAACTAGTATAATAACATATTTTTTCTAGCATTAGAAACATGCTGAGTTACACTATCTAACTTCCGTAATATAACATGAAGTGAGTTTATTGCGCTTTTAAAAATTATTCAAATAGTTAAAAATATTATAATAAGAAAAACAAAGTATTGTAATTTGTAACTCACATTAGGAAGTTGTTCTTGAAGTTGTTCTTCGATCTCTGTTTCTTTCAGCGACCGGCGTTTCTCAAGAACCATTACTGTTATTGGTACAAAATTTAACTATTCAAGCTGAACCGAACAACAATGAATCTATAAACAGCTATTATAATAATAAAATGGCTCTATTTTGTGCCGTCATGGTCGGTTCCTGCGATGTCTAACCAGCTGCAGCACCTAAATCTGTTGCTACAGCAAATGGCCGCTTTCACATCTCAAACGTGAAAGGTTTCGATGATTGCAATAAATCGTAGTTTTACTGCCGTAAATATATATAAATAGTACACTTATCGAGACGGAAATATCGCATTTTGATATATTATACTAGCTTCGCCCGCGGCCTCGACCCCGTAAATATAGTATCCCACGGGACCCTGTACTTTTTCGGGACAAAAATGAACCCAATGTCTTATTCCAGATCTTAAACCACTACTACACCAAATTTCATCAAATCAGTAGTTTTTGCGTGAAAGAGGAACAAACATCCATCCATCTATCCTCACAAACTTTCACATTTATAATAGTAGTAGAATTGTTATTTGCTATTAACATTTTTATAGTAATAATTATTGTTTCCTCCCTCCGTGGTCTTTCGTTGGTAAATTATAATGAACTATCTTATGATATCATTTTTAGTACCTATAACTTCTTAGAATAAAGAAGAAAATATGGTCGATAGCTTAATCCTTGCCAATTGAAAGAAATTTTTCCATCGCATATAAAACAAAGTCCTTACAAATGAAGGAGCCATAAAACAAGTGGTGCATGAAACGCCTTGGCGCGGGCGCAGGGGGTTATGGACATTAAGGAAAAAGAGCAGAAGCAATTAGAATTACGTGAATATTAATAATGACCTTGACGGATGCTCGACTGCGCCCAGTTCCGCTCTGATGCTCTACCACAGACCACGATATATCTGTATCGTGTGATAATATTTATTTTCACACGATACAGATAGCGACCAGCTTTTACCTAATCCCTATCAACAAGTATCCATAGTAAACCTTTTCTTAAACCTATTTTACACAAGATGGTTTGTTTACAAAAATAGATATTCAAGGATCGATAACGGTATTCGATTCTTGTTCCAAATGTTGACCAGACTGTCCTATGAAATACTTAAGTTTTATTCATAACCTTGAAGCCTACGCATTTTGCGGTAGTGTGATGGTCCCCATACGTAGTGCGTATTATGTTAATCATGTTATTTTGAAATTGGAAACGTCTTTTCGTTCGCTCCAGGCCTCGATTACACGAAAAAGTGCGATCCCCTTATATGTCGTAGAGTTGTGAAGCTATGATATTCAAAAAAGGCACAAAAAACGCGTATTCACGAGAGATGTAAGGTGCAAGAAGAATTATTCGAGATAATCAAAAACGAAAAAGTTATGGCCGAAATAGTGAAAAAAAAATCTTTATTTTTTCCGAATTTTTGATTTTTGTGCTCGATATTTTGGAAACAAATAATGATATCAAAAATTTGAGAAAATCTCCTCTGGACAATTTAGTCAGCTACAATTTGAGCCTAAAACAATGACGATCGGGTTAAGGGTTTGCCCTGTAGCCTAACCATTAGAAAAAAAATTTAAATATCTTATACTTTAAACGAGATTGTCTAATCTCGACAACGGCTATAATTATTATTTACTAGCTGTTGCCCGCGGCTCCGCCCGCGTAAATATGGTATCCCACGGGTATGCTGTACTTTTTCGGGATAAAAAGTAGCCTATGTTTTAATCCAGAGCCTGAACATCATAATGTGTGTGTATAAATGTCGTTGTACGACGAAAGAAAACAACATCGAATAGACGAAAATTTTTTTTTTAGGCTACGTGCCTATTATCAATAATTTCGACTCTCTTACATCATTCTGATTAGCAGCTTGGTATGCGTACTTAATGTGTAATTTGTCTTTATCGTCGCTCAGCGACAATATTTTTTCGGATTCCGTAAATTAATTTCCAATTTGCTCGATAGTCGTGTGAGGCACGAAATCTGTGAATTTTTCCGTAAATTACGAAAACTTTTAGTTATGCGTACTTTTATTTCTTATGTTATATTGTAACCCAATGTTGGGTAAAATATTTCATTCGGATAACAAAACAACCTGTATACATAACGTCGACGCGTCATACGTATGCGGTATGCTTATTTGACTTCTTGCTTCGCAAACATCCATCCATCCATCCTCACGTCTTTCTTTTCTTTTGAACTTACACATTTATAATAGTAGTAGGACGTAGCGCCTAAACAACTGATCCGATTTTAATGAATAAGGTGTCAATAGAGTCGTAATTTGTTTGTTTGCTTTCAAACTCCTTTTAATAGTTTACCTTTAACTCAAATCATCAGAAACAGGCGACAAGGCCAATGATGATGATCTTGGTGATTTAAATTGTTTTGATTGATTTGAAATCATTAGTGTAATTCGGAATAGATACGCATCATTAGCGTATGTGTTAAGGACAGCGGCCTCGTAACGAAAAACATGAGTGAATTTTAATGTGAACAATAAACGTGTAATTAAAACGGTACGTAAAACTAGAATAGTGGACACTCAGTGACTATATGTATAGATTTATATGGCATCAGTGTGGAAAAATAGTGTTAAAATGGTGTTTTATCAAGTGCGGGTTATTTTGATTATATATTTTTAACTAAAGCTAATTTTAACGTAGCTTCTTTTGATTTATATAAATAAACGTAGTACATAACGTGTAGTATAGCGCTTAAGGTTATATAATAAATGGTTAAGAAATTATTACGAAAACAGTGGTAAAAATGTACAACATTTCATATAAGTTGAACCTTAAAATGTAAATAACTTTTCTATAGAATAAGATGTTTAGTATATAAGGGTTTATATGTCTGGTTATGATAATAAAGTATTTCACACAACGCGTTTTGCTTCACCTGGCTCATGGAAAATGGGGAAAATTATGGAAAATAGCCGTATAGAGAGGTAAAAATGAAATGGAAGATCGGCCCGAAAGAGGCGTACGGGCGGGGCTCTCTATACGGCATTGCCATGAGCCAGGTAAGCGAATCGAAAAAGTGAAAAAACGTTCTCCTCAAATAAGTGTTTTATTATCGCCCCGGCTCTGCCCAAATCGGTGTAACCTTGCTATCTTCGAGTCTAATCTGAGCCGGCGGTTGAACCCCTGTGAATTTATACAGTCCTGTACAGTAGTGCGTGGTCCTTTGGCGAGCCGAATTTCAAGATCGAAGAAAAATTCGAAGTCCATATCAAGTTGAAAATAACGAAGACGGCACTTAGAAAAATTTGAACAGCTGTTGTGGACATAGAAAAATTTCCGAAGAATCAAGATAGAAATTTTTACTGAAGACTGGACTTAGAAAATTTTCGTCAGCTGTTCTGAACATAGAGAAATTTCCGAAGATTCAAGATAGAAATTTTTACGGAAGACTGGACTTAGAAAATTTTCGTCAGCTGTTCTGAACATAGAAAATTTTTTGAACATTCAAGATAGAAGAATTCTAGCAAGTCAGAACATTGGAAACTTTATCAAGATTTATCAACGGGAATCAACGCCAGGGATTAGATTGGACTCAGAAGATCGGACTCGAGGATACAAGGATACACCGCTGCGAACGGAAGCAAGGATTCGCAGATTTTTTATCGGAAAAACCTCCCGAAGATTCTTGAAAAGGAAGATTATTATGGAAGATTAACATTGAAGATTAACATTGAAGATTAACATTGAAGATTAACATTGAAGATTAACATTTGAGATTAACATTTGAAGATTAACATTTGAAGATGGTTATAACAAGAAGTCAGAGTGGGGCCGAGGAGAACCAGCAGCAACCACATCGATTTCCGGATCCGCCACGATCGCCGTCCGCTGCCGCTACAAGCCAGCCGCCGCCGACCGAGGGAAGAGCGGATCTGCTTCAAACTATTTTGAAACCGAGACCAGGTACCAGCAAGGCGCCTGCATCCTCGGAAGTACGAACCCTAGCCAGAAAGAAGGCTATTTCAATTAGATCGCGTCGATCGACAGCAAGTGTCGTCGCGCGTATGCATTACGAGGCGGAGGAGAAACTCGCCGCTCTTCGTAAGAAGGAACTGCAGATCGAAGCAGAACTTATAAAGAAGAAGCTCGCCGCTGACGTCGCCGCTGCAGAAGATGGTAGCAGCCCCGACGACGACGAGCCATCAGAACAGGTGGAGCAACGTGTCCGAGCCTGGCTAAGCGAACAGGGTCCCGAACCCGAAGAGGCTAGACAAGAGCCGACATCAATGGAAGAAAGAGAGACGCCGAAGCCAGAAGACATGCCACCGAAGGGAGCCCAGAAGACGAGGTTCGAGTGGCCGCAGCAACGCCGCCCACGCTCACCCACACCGCCCACGTCTAGGGCTAATGGAGTGGAACAACTTGCCGAAACATTGGATAAACTGCTAAACCAACGCCAGTCGCGCCACACTACGGAGTTGCCCATATTCTCGGGCGCTCCCACTGAATGGTTGCCATTCAAAGCAGCCATGGAAGACACCACTGCGTTCTACAAGCTCAAGCCGATCGAGAACTTAGCTCGTCTGAGAAGCTGCCTACGGGGAGAAGCAAGAGAAGCCGTGGCACCACTGCTGAGCGTCGCGACGCCGCCTGAACAAATTATGAAGACCTTGGAACAATGCTTCGGTCGACCCGAGGTTATGGTCGATCGCATGATGGAAGATCTGAAGAAGATACCGAGGCTCGGAGGTTCGGCGGCAGAACTCAACCAATTTGCAGTGAAGATTCAGAACATGGTAACCATCCTGAGGAAGCTGAGGCACGGGTATCTCTTTAACCCATTGCTCACGAGAGACATCCTCGAGAAGCTCAGCCCATACGAGAAGAGCAAGTGGTACGACTACGCAGAAGAGACGTCGCGCTTCAGGAACGAGCCCGATGTCGTCCTTCTCTCTGAATTCTTAATGAGAGAAGCGGACAGGGCGCTGCGCTACGGGTTCAGCACGGCACTGAAGAAGGAAACACCGCGTCCACCTCCTAACAAGAACGAAGCCCGAACGAGGAAGCCAGTCTTCGCGATAGCAGACGAGGGCAGGGATTCGCCGAGTCGCAGCCAGCCAAAGAGAATACGCGAGGAGTCAACGAAGTGCCCGATATGTGCCGAAGATCACGCTCTATTTCGCTGCGCTGCTTTCAAGAAACTGAGCATGCAAAAGAGATGGGACACGGTCAAAAAGGAAGGGCTGTGTTTCCGGTGCATACGAAGCAGGCACAGAAGATACAACTGCAGGGCGAAGCCGTGCGGCGTGAAGGGCTGCAACTTGCCTCATCATGCGCTGCTGCACGAAGACAGGTCCGGCGGCGCCCCACAGACAGAGGACGCCGTGATTACCGCATCGGTCACCTCCGACCGTGCGGTGAAACTTAAGATGAGAAGAATTCAAGTTGTCGGTCCACGGGGCGAAGCGGATATCTTCGCGCTGTTCGACGAGGGCTCGACAGTGACACTACTGGATGAAGACGTCGCGAAGGCTATCGGCGCAGACGGCCCACCGAAGGTGCTGAGAATGCATGGGATCAATGCCGAGAGAAGGGAAGAAAAAAGCCGACTCGTACAACTTGGCGTACGAGGTCACGACGGTACCAGATATGACGTCACTGCGAGAACCGTGGCCGGATTGAACCTACTTACTCAGTCCGTCCCGGAATCACTGTTTCGACTTGCTCACCTGCACGATCTCAAGAACGAAGAGATATGCTATGAAGACAAGAAACCCCAACTTCTCATCGGCACGGACAACTGGCAGCTCATTGTATCCAGGGAGCTGAGGATCGGCAAGAGAAACCAGCCTGCAGCCTCGAAGACGAAGCTTGGCTGGGTAATCCATGGAAGCATCCCCAGACGCCTCATAAAGCAGGAAGAACACGAGAACATCCTGCACGTGTCTACGATCGAGACCCGAGGCGAACGACTGGAGGAAATGGTGAAGAAACACTTCGAAATAGACGCACTGGGAATAGCGTCCAAGGCTAAGCTGAGCGACGAGGAGCAGCGAGCCATCGACCTCTTTGGCAGAACGGCCAAACGAACGGAAGACGGTCGATTCGAAGTGGGACTTCTGTGGCGCACGAACGGCGTCAAGCTACCTCTTAGCTACAATACTGCGCTAAAGAGGCTCAAGAACTTGGAACACAAGCTCAAGAAGAACCCCATGGACGAGGCGCAGTGTCATGGACAGATGAAGAATCTCATAAGCAAGGGATATGCGGAAAAATGCGACGGGACAGAGGCCGGAAGTGACATCACATGGTACCTGCCGCACTTCCCGGTTAAAAACCCAAACAAGCCGGGCAAGTTGCGACTGGTTTTCGACGCAGCAGCGAGAACAAACGGCGTGAGCCTCAACGATCACTTGTTAGAGGGGCCTGACCTTCTGACCTCACTGCCGAAGATATTGTTCCGGTTCAGAGAGGAAGCCGTCGCTGTGAAGGCCGATATAGAGGAGATGTTTCTTCGTGTCAAGGTCAGGAAAGAAGACCAACCGGCCCAGCTGTTCCTGTGGAGAGAAGACGAAGGCGAACCGCCGTCCACATACAAGATGGTGGTAATGATCTTCGGAGCATCGTGTTCACCGTTCCTGGCACACTCAGCCCGGAATCGGAACGCGGAAGAGTTTGCCGAATCGCATCCCGAAGCTCATCGCGCTATCACCGAAGCCCACTACATGGATGACTACGTAGACAGCTATCCAGACCACCAGAAGGCCATGCAGACCGTGGAACAAGTGGACCAAATACATAGGAAAGGTGGCTTCCACTTACGAGGCTGGACGAGCAACGACCGGAGGGTGCTAGAGGGACTGCCTGAAGACCGCCTGGCCGAGGACACTACACAGCGTGTCACCAAAGACGAGCAGAAGACCTTGGGCATGCTATGGGACTCCCGAGGCGACAAACTAAGATTCAACACGTCGCTCTCCAGAGTCCATAAGGAGGTTCGCGAGCTACAGCGCGCACCGACAAAGAGAGAGGCCCTCAGCACGGTGATGAGCATCTACGACCCGCTGGGACTGCTGAGCTGCTACACGATCACCGCCAAAGTCATCCTACAAGGCTTGTGGCGTCAGAAGCTGGATTGGGACGAGTCGCTACCCGCTGAGTCAGCCCAAGATTTCGCCCGTTGGCTGACCGACATGGAGTACATCAGTCAGCTCGAGCTACCCCGGAGTTACAACGGGGGGAGTCCGACGAGAGGCCGACAGCTGCACGTGTTCTGCGACGCGAGTAAGGACGCATACGCCGCAGCCGTCTATTGGAGATTGGAACAAGAAAATGGGGAAGTACGAGTCGTGTTGGCCGCCGCCAAGGCCAAGGTGGCGCCGCTGAAGGCACAGACAATACCAAGGATGGAGCTACAGGCTGCCCTGGTCGGAGCGAGGCTGGGAAACGCAGTCGCAGCAGAACACAGGTGGAAAACGGACACGGTTTTCTACTGGATCGACGCACAAGTGGTTCTGTGTTGGATACAGAACGGCAGCCGCAAATACACACCGTACGTCGCGCATCGGCTAGGGGAGATTGCCGAGCTGACGTCCGTTCACCAGTGGAGATGGCTGAGCACGAAGAGCAACGTCGCCGACTTAGCCACCAGAACGGGCTACGTTCCGAAGAGCGACGAGGACCCTTGGTTCCGGGGGCCGGACTTCCTGCGCAGGCCGATGAACGAGTGGCCCGCGGAGAGTCCCGCTAGAATCGAAAATCAAGAAGAATACGTCGCCTTCCACACCACGGAGGCGAGCGAGCTGAGCTGTCTACCAGATGTGACGCGCTTTTCAAACTACGAGCACCTCGTAAGATGCACGGCGATGGTCTTGCTGTTCGTCGAGAAGTGCCGAGATCGTCGGGCCCACCTCGACGTACGACACCTGGAGAGGGCCGAGAGGTTGTGGTATCAAAAATCACAACGAGACAGCTTCGCACAAGAAATCGAGAAGATGGCAATTGGCAAGACGGTGCCTAGATGGAGCTCCTTGTACCGGCTCGACCCGGTGTACAAGGACGGGCTGCTCGTACTAGACGGAAGGATCAAAGCAGCGCAGGTGCCGGCCGAAATGAAAAACCCTATCATCCTGGATGGAAGACATCGCTTCACAAGGTTACTGGTGGCAAGGGAGCACGCCAGAGCGGGACACGGGAGCCGCGAGAGAGTCGTGAACGACCTCAGGCAGAAATTCTGGATATTGAAGCTGCGGCCGACGGTGCGTACTATCATGAGCCGATGTGCGTTCTGTCGGCTACGACGGGCACACCCGAGGACCCCGCCAACTGGAGACCTGCCAGCCGAGCGCCTGGGGGCGTTCCAGAGACCATTTTCGTACTGTGGTCTCGACTGTTTCGGCCCGATGACGGTCACCATCGGCCGACGTCACGAGAAGAGGTGGGGAGCTCTCTTCACATGTCTGACGACGCGGGCAGTCCACCTGGAGCTGGTGGCTTCGCTGTCGACGGACTCTGCACTGATGGCAATGAGAAGAATGGCTGCGCGGCGAGGATGGCCGGCAGTCATGTACAGCGACAATGGGACAAATTTTAGAGGCGCGGACGTCGAGCTGCGGCAGGCGTACGCCGAGTGGGCGCCGGCTATGGCTCAGCTGGGCCTCACTCATCGGATGCAGTGGAAGTTTACACCGCCCGGGGCGCCGAGTCAAGGAGGTGCCTGGGAAAGACTGGTGAGGTCGGTGAAAACCGCCCTGCTAGCCACGCTGAACGAGAAGTCGCCCAGGGAAGAGGTACTCCAGACACTGATGGCCGAGGCGGAGTACTCAGTGAACGCTCGACCGCTTGTGCACGTATCGGTGGACCCCAACGACCCGGAGGCGATTACACCGAATCATTTCCTCCTCGGGTCGTCCACCGGACTGCCGTACGTCGGACCGTGTGTGCCGGCGGACAAAAAAACATGGAGGGTCGCGCAAGCCCTTGCCGACGAGTTCTGGAGGCGCTGGGTGAAGGAATACCTTCCCACGCTCACACCACGCTACGGGGCCCCGCTGAGCAACCGAGTCCTTGTACCAGGGGACCTGGTTGTCGTGGTCGACCCGACGCTGCCGCGTAATACGTGGCCGCGGGGGGTCGTGCACCGAGTCTACCCCGGCCAGGACGGACAAGTGCGCTGTGCGGACGTTCGCACGCGCAGTGGCGTGTTCCGGAGGCCGACGTCGAAGCTGGCGGTGCTGGAGGAGGCGCCGCAGTCGCAGTTGCGACCGCTGGCGGAGCAGACGGAGCCGGGAGCGGAGCGGACGACGCCGGGGACGGCGCCGGGCGCGGAACGAGCGTCGGAGCAGCCTACAGCGAGCACGGACAGCTCGCAGTCGCCGGAGCGGCCCGCAGCGAGTCCACACAGCTCGCATTCGCCGGAGCAGTCTGCGGCGGGCGCGGACGGCCCGCAGTCGCCGCCGGAGCAGCCTATAGCGAGTCCACACAGCTCGCAGTCACCGGAGCAGTCCACGGCGGGATCGGCGAGCCCGCAGTCACCTGAGGAGGCTGCGTAGACCCTGGCTACTGCGCCGGGGGGAGGATGTTAAGGACAGCGGCCTCGTAACGAAAAACATGAGTGAATTTTAATGTGAACAATAAACGTGTAATTAAAACGGTACGTAAAACTAGAATAGTGGACACTCAGTGACTATATGTATAGATTTATATGGCATCAGTGTGGAAAAATAGTGTTAAAATGGTGTTTTATCAAGTGCGGGTTATTTTGATTATATATTTTTAACTAAAGCTAATTTTAACGTAGCTTCTTTTGATTTATATAAATAAACGTAGTACATAACGTGTAGTATAGCGCTTAAGGTTATATAATAAATGGTTAAGAAATTATTACGAAAACAGTGGTAAAAATGTACAACATTTCATATAAGTTGAACCTTAAAATGTAAATAACTTTTCTATAGAATAAGATGTTTAGTATATAAGGGTTTATATGTCTGGTTATGATAATAAAGTATTTCACACAACGCGTTTTGCTTCACCTGGCTCATGGAAAATGGGGAAAATTATGGAAAATAGCCGTATAGAGAGGTAAAAATGAAATGGAAGATCGGCCCGAAAGAGGCGTACGGGCGGGGCTCTCTATACGGCATTGCCATGAGCCAGGTAAGCGAATCGAAAAAGTGAAAAAACGTTCTCCTCAAATAAGTGTTTTATTATCGCCCCGGCTCTGCCCAAATCGGTGTAACCTTGCTATCTTCGAGTCTAATCTGAGCCGGCGGTTGAACCCCTGTGAATTTATACAGTCCTGTACAGTATGTGTATTAGGTTGCGGGACTAGCGGCATATAATAAGCCGGCTACTGAATCCACCTTCTCAGAGGTCTCAAGTCATGCGTTAATGAAAGTAATCAGTCTCACCTCGACCCCATTTGTCGAAACCTGATACGGAGACGAGCGCTACACCTATTCATATTCTCACTACTTACAACCGCACTCATTAAATGGCCAAGAAATATCTAATTTTAATAACAAATTATCCTACCTAGATACATTATTACAATTACGGTTCCGTTTCAATAGGCAAATACTGCTTATGAACTGGGCTTTCTTAAGCTAAATTTGTTTGACACAACCTAACCAAGAGCATGTCAGGACATGCCTAAGGAGGGTTCCGTAACTATGATAGCGAAATATATATATTTTTCAAATTACTTCAAAAGTTACTGTCCGATTTTGTCCAAAATAATTTTCCTAAAGAGTTTTTAGCATGAACTATTAGCATGGAAAATTACAAGTTTCTAAGTCTCATAGTTTAGAAATCCCAGGTCCCCCCCGGGACCAACTTATAAACCACTTTGGAGACTTAAATGGTTGACTTTGTTAAAAAGTCATGTACAAGTATCAAACTTTGCCTTCATACGATGACGTGGAATGAAAAAAAATGTTTCATCCCCACTTCACATGTATGGAGAGCTACCCCTAAAATATTAATTAATTAATTAATTAATTAAATAAATGCCGTTTATTTCAGGCTGCATGTAGGTAAAACAATTAAGATTATTATTATTTTATGATGCCAAAACCGAGATATATACACAGTCTATAACTATACCAAATTTTATCCATTTATATTCACAATTACAGAAGCTAGAAGCGCGGACAGACACACAGACAGACAGACGGACAGAGCGAAACTATAAGGGTCCTTGATTATTACGGAACCCTAAAAATGTAGTCAATATCTATACACAATTTTTATAGTTTGGCTATGAAGTAAATTATTTTAATATTTAAAACTACGAGTATTTAAAATTTAACTTTTTTATATTTTGCATATAAAATGAATTGCATGTTAAAGTGATTAATATTTTTTGTACAGACAAAATGCAAATGAAATAAACCGGTTTAGGAATATTACTCATTAAATTACTTATAAGTAAATTAAGCTTTTACAATTTGCTATCGACAGTAACCATCTGGGTGTCCTTGGTCATCTTAGGTATGTACTTGCTCGAGTACAATAAATTGAAATAAGTTTTCATAAACATTTTCAGCATTTCTATATCATATTGAGTTATTTTTCAATAAGTAAGAGATCCAATTACATCAGTCCATCGCAGTAACATTTTATCGAAACATCATGTAAATTGAAATATATAATAATAATACAATATTTACAAGCACATGCATCTCAATATGGTTGATTCGCAGGCTGCAAGTGTGGTCTACAGTGAAGAAGTGTGATCAGTGCCTCTGGGTCAATTCACACCGAAACGAAACGATACGCGACACAGCGCTGCATTTTATGATAGCTGTTCAAATTTAATTTTATTCATTCACACAAGAAGATACACGTTTCATTGTAAGAGTTCGAATGTCAGGTTGCACCGCGCTACACAGCGCATGTGCACTGTATGACTGATGTCATATGAAACGTGTATCTTTTTGAGTAGGGAATAAAGTTAAATTTTTAAAAACCTATTTTATAAATGCATCGCCGCGTATCGTCGCAGTGTGAAGTGACCCTCAGTCGGCAGTCCGCTCTACATTCTGCACGTAGACGTACAACAGGGCCTTTAGTCAAGATGCATTCGATAATTTCGACGGCGAAGTTCGAAATCAAAAATGTATGGGATTTGGCATAAGTCATCGTTAAGTTACATGTCGCTTGCGATGGCCTATGTCAAATCCAATAAATTTTGTTTTCGAACTTCGCCGTCGAAATTATCGAATGCATCTTGACTAAAGGCCCAGGCTCGAACTTATTCTTACAAGAACTTTTCCCGTCTTACACAACAAATACAAGGAACTTGTTTACTTTCACGTCAATCTCTTCAAGTCGATAAATCCTTCAGCGACTAAAATATTGTCGTCAGTATTTACACAAAGCGACAATAATTTATTTAATAAAAAGTGTGTGTTTACTCTTTTCGTAAACGCAGACTACCTATTTGCCAGTTTATAATAAATATCATGCGGATAAACCAATACATTTTCATTTCTGCTAAATTGCGGTCGCGGAGCACGTAAAATGTAGATTGCACTCATCGCTTCTTGTCTCTTTCACTCGCGCACGAATATATTACAAAATTTTACCTGATCCGCTACCGCACTTCAGTAGGTACAACAATGATAATTAAACTTTTATTTTAGTTATCTGACCGATAAGAACAACAGCTGTTTACTTTAATTTTAGAACGTAGATACCTATTAATTACAGAATTGAGTGCATTAGTCATAAGAAAGAATATTGATTACTTAAATTTAAATATTGCGTCGCAACTCTGTAACAGTGATATTTCCCACCGAAATATTTTCGCGTAAAATAATGCCAAGACGAAACTACTCGTACTAGCTAAAAATGTAAGAAAAAATCAGATCTTATATAGAGCTGACTCTACATGTTCTAGCTTCGCCATTTCGCTACAATACAATAATTTATTCACTGTTCATTAGTTGTCTATTGTACAATAGTTCTTGTAGTAACAAAACTATATACACCCAGGTAACTAAGCCTAGAACTCTACATTCTAAAACATGGTTGAAAAAATGAAATATTTAAATTTAAATTATAGTAACTGTGCTCAGTATTTAGCTGTAAATATTCTATAGTGAAGCCGCGAAAAATTATTATCCTCCGCGTAGAGATACCGGCTAGCACGAAATAACTTGGTATATTGTTATATAATATGGGACGTGTATAATTTACTAATTAGACATAATAAAATTAATTGTACCTCGTTGACCTCGACTGCTTTGTGGTCAGACAATATTCTGCGGGCTGCAGAGAACAGCGTTGGAATATTGAAACAGTAGTACATAACAATGTTCACTTTCCCATTAACATGTGTTTTATTTAGTAATTTACTAGATTTTGCCCGCAGCTTCGTCCGCGTGGGAGAGTGTTCGTGGCAAAATTCTTTAGCAAATGTATCTGCAATATAATAAATAGCACAGAGTAAAAATATACACTTGGTAATAAATTTTCACGCGTAGTTTGTAATTTTAAGATATCTCCTAGATATAATCTCCTAGATAAGGATAATTAAATTGTATCTAAATATCATCCGTCTAAATAGCATCTGAAAATACCACATTATTTCTGATCATTTTTTTAGACTTAGAATGGGTATAGTAACCTATCCTTAAAAGATAGACATATCTATGCCATCGCGGACATTTCTGTATATTTTTTAGACCTATATAAGAGAAGCTATCCCACCATACATTGTTTTGTTTTTTATCTACAACGGGTTAGGTTAGGCAGCGTTTTCGATAAAAGACGGCTTGATTTTTTCCGACACCTTTGACAATTATCGTCATAAATCAAACAATTTCCACAAAACCTTAACAAATCATTATCGACCTAAACCTTCCTAAGGAACCACTCTGTCGGTAAATGTAAACGGCATGAAAGTCCTTTCAGTAGTTTTTGAGATTATCGCGATTATACAGACAGACAGACTCGGCGGGGCACTTAAGTATAGAACGTCCGTCTCCTGGTTCTAAGCTACCTCCCCACCAATTTTCTTCACCGTTCTTGAGTTATAAATAGTGTAACTAACACGACTTTATTTTATTTTATATAGATTAGTTACCGTCGCATGTTCGCTTACGAAATTCAAGACAAATGTAGAGCGATGAATATTATTTTAATATTAAGTATTACATAATTAATATTGTACTCGTAATAATACTTACGCAATGTTAACTTAAAACTCGAAAACAAGTAAGAAGAAAATGTATTACAGCCAATCTAATTCTGCAAAGGGCGAGCGAGCTCTAAATTTGTTTAGTGGTTGTATTACGTAATTAATTATATTAAAGCGGCCCTCGTCTAGGACCACTCTTGACGCTTTAATAAAGTTTGACGGGAATGCTTTTCTTTTCCTAATTACACGTATGTGAAAATGTAGGGCGAAGGTACCATTGTTCTCCCCCGAGAGTGCTAACGTACGACGATGATAAGTAGGGCTTGCATCCAACACATTAGCCCAGCCACTAGTCGCTGGCGACTGGGGTTGTTCAAACTTTGTAATATAACTATCATGCTATATCAACTTAATTAACAATGCAGTAAAACGTAGCCATATTTATGTGAGGATAGAGCCGTAACCACGTTGTAACAAAACAAAATTGACACTTTGATAATTCGGTTCCAAAAATATTGATACACAGGCCTGCGTCCAGTAGACTGAAAATTGATACATCGGAAGCTGTCATATGGGCTTAGTTGTATTCCAACAAAACCATGTGACCTATTAATGACGTCATTTTCAAAATTACCTCCTAAAATATCTGAGGTCATAACTGTTCTCGTCTCTATTGATATTGCCACCATTTGCTTCTGTACAATTATATCTAGTAACAAATGCGAACTTTCGCTAGCAGAGTATAATCAATGCTAGCAGACGTTCCTTGTATACTAATGCTCATATCTTGTACGACCAACTGTCTCCTAATTCATTAGTATAATCCGATTTCTACACAGTATTTAGTTTTCACGCCTAGCTCTTTAAGGTACGTACCTATGAAGTTCCTAGTTATACCGACATCTTCAATCGTTAGCTATCAGTTAAAAACTCTGGTATAGTACGACTACGACCTTAATGTATTTCGGCAAACGTCGTTTTTTTATAGAAAATCCAATATTGCCGAGAGCCATTAGAAAAATGGTTTTATTGAACAACCATACTCGTAGCATCGTCGCTTCTATGGTAAACACAAACTTCCTAAAAAAGGTCAAAATTAGTTTTCCATTATACTAAACTTAGGTAATCAAGCCACTCTTTACTCGGTGAAGAATACTAAACTTAAATGAAGTCATCATTAACAATTAGGTGGAGACTACATAATTAGTATTCCATATTCAGTGATGGCGTCACACAGCGAACTTCGCTGTGAGTCACACTTACATCACCTCGTCAACTCTCAGCCAGTTTGTTTACATCACTACAAAAACTAGTAAAGTCATATGTAAAACAACATAAACTTACTATAATACCTAACACTACCTAGATTTACCTCTTGAATGACAAAAAATAATACCTAATACACTACCTAGATTTACCTCTTGAATGACAAAATATTATACAGGTGATTTTTTATTATGTTTCGAGAGAAACAATGTTATACATCAAAAATAAAATATAATATTATATACAAAAGCTAAAGTACTGTATATTTTAAAGTTGGAAAATCTTAAAAAGATCACGATTTTAGGTCATCCTACTGTGGGGGCAACGGGGTGCCGCCTCACGCGCCGCGAGCCGTTGTACGCTCC
Organism: Phengaris alcon alcon; assembly: GCA_037179445.1. Lineage (NCBI taxonomy): Eukaryota > Metazoa > Arthropoda > Insecta > Lepidoptera > Lycaenidae > Phengaris > Phengaris alcon. The sequence goes on from JAYRCH010000225.1 coordinate 712,760, forward strand.
AATCACGCGCAACGTCATATAGGGTGACAATTACTTTATATTTTTTTCTAAAATTCATTTTTAAATGTATAAATTAGTATTTAATGATTTTAATCAGTTTAGTGCTATGTTGTGAAACGACCAAGATAGAGGATGTTCAAGAAATTAAGTTTTTATTTTATTTTATGACATGTTAAGCATGTTAGGTATCTACTTCTTTTGCACTTACTTCAAATTGACATCCAAAGCTATTTTTCAGTTAACGTCTGCAAAGTTTTTCTGGTTATGTCATTCCCACGCACTGTGAGATAGGTTACATTTGAAAATTTGAAATAGCGCGCCTATATCTCGTAGTCATCTCTATCGAGGGTGTTTGATATTTTTTCTGTCGCTAGGGGGCAGACCCAACGCATACAAAGCGTCATCTGGTGGCGTAAGTGGTATCAAAAACGGTCAATAAGAATTTTCGATTCTTTTTCTGTCACCAGGCGGCGCATGGTAGTCCGACGGTCCTTGTCGTGTCAAAAAGCTGTCAGATGTCACGAATTTAAAACCCTCATTCACTGTAATTTCTCTGGGGAAACAATATAGCTACAATTTGTTTCTATACCTATCTGTTGCCTGTAAGGTATCATCACTATCATCGAATAATCATTTCAAACTAAGCCTAGTAGAACATTTCGTACAAGCATTCGTCCTAATTTTGTGTTTAATTAAATAAATTAATGCGAAACAAATTAATTGGAGGCCTTCTGTTTGACGTCATAAGTTTGACGTTTCCGTCTGTGTGTCTGTCGGCGGCATCAGTAGCTCCCAAATGAAAGAACCGATTTTGATCTAGTTTTTATTTTCTTTGAAATCTGACATAATCGAGTGTTCTTAGCTATAATAATTCATCATCATCAGCTCGCTCACTAATTGACAATTCGGGGGTTACATAAAAAAATGTTTTTTTTTTTCATATTGTATGCCCGGTCTACCCCCAATCTAGTGTTAAATTAAACCAATAGGTATACATACGTCATACGTAAAGTAATTATCAGGTTTTTACTTACAGACTGTACGAACAAATACGCTTTTTTAACTAAACAGTTTGGCTATTATTTTGTTTTTCATAGAACATGTCTAACTTAATTCATAACGTCTATTTCAAGTTCCTAGTAGGTACTTTCGTATATGTAGGCCATTATTGTTCTGGCTATAAACCTACTGATAACCTTCACGGTCAATGATAATAATAAAGTGTTTAGATATATCAAATAAAATGGCCATATTTCCTCAACGCGACTGCTTGAGCATTTTATAGTCATTTAAACCACTTTTTGAAAATGTTGAAAATGTAATAAGTACATACTTATTTGGTACCTACTACTATATCTATAATGTGCAGCACACAAACATTCAATTGCTTGCTAGTTGCTTTCAACAGTACAATGCAAACATCAATAACCTAACCAAGAGTACGTAAATACAATCGCGTAATATATATTTTTTAATTACTTCAAAAGTTACTGAAATGTATCGGTGAAAATGTACGAAACATTGCCTTTATTTAAAGAGGCCTATTCAACGATATCGTACACGATGGGGTAGAATGAAAAACAATCATCCCAACTTCACATGTACCGAGAGCCACCCCTAAAATATAATTATTATTATTTTATGATGCCAAAACCGAGATCTATACAGTTATATACAACCTATATAATTATACCAAATTTCATCCATTTATATTCATAATTACAGAAGCTAGAAGCGCGGACAGACAGACAGACAGACAGACAGCCAGACAGACAGACAGACGGACAGAGCGAAACTAAGGAACAGAAAGGATTCCTTGATTATTACGGAACCCTAAAAAGGTAGCAGATAAATCGTTAATCGAATAACCTAATGAACACTAGTAATGTTAATTTTGACTTAATGACGAATAAGCTTATACGGCTAACGGCGCAAAAACATGCAGTTTTTAAGCAAAGTGTGCGTCCAACGACCTCGCGACGCCATTGTGGCTCGGAGCTACGCTCATGAAATATGAATGCACCTCCTGAAAGACCGGCTGGTCCCTTGTTCGTTATAAATGCCCATTGATCCCTAATATTGACACAAAAGCCCGACTTACTTATGATTGAGCGTGAATAGTGAATACACGTTGACGTTAGTGTGCTAAACATATTATTATTGTTGATCAACATTCCCATGCTAACCGGTTTTACATGAGACTTGAAACCTGGGTCAGCTTTTGTTTGAAACATAAAAGTTAGAACTAAAAATAAAAATTGAGTAACAGTCATTAAATCTCATTTGAAATTAATATTAGTACCTGGGTAACCGAGCTTTGCTCGGAGCTCTAGGAGATTAAAAAAAAAAGAATCCCAATAATATTTTACCGGGGTTCGAACCCACCACATTCCGAATTTTCGAACAACGCAAAAAATTAACCTAACTGCCAATCGGACTAACATTATTATAGTCGAAATTATTGATATATTGTTTTTTTTTTATTTAAATATTATATGGCGTCGGCTTTAAAACCATTTGCCAGTATCAAGTTAAAAAGGCGGGAAATAGAATTTTCGTTTCAGTTTTCAACACCGTATTCCTAAATCGTCAAGTCTAAAGTCTACTCAAAGTCCAAATAAATAGTCAGTGCAGTCAATGAGTCAAATCAGTCGATTCAGTAAAGTGGTAAAAGCTTTACTGAAAGTTAATAGGGAGTTTTGGAGGGAACACAAAATAGCACGTTTTTTGAAGTTGTACCACTTTCCCACACTTGTGCACGTTAACGAATATTAATTAATGGTTAATATTCTACCAATATTATACATTAAGAACCGGAATAACATAAATTTATGAAAAAAATAAAAAACCACAACGTCACCCATTGAATTCACCGGCAAAACTCTTGATATATTGTTGCACGACGAAATAAAAAAGCATATATACATATAACTTAAAATGCGCAGTTTTCAAGTTTTCCTAGCTAGATCGATTTTTCTCCCTCAAAACTCCCTGCGTACTAAATTTCGTGTAAATACTTCAAAGTACAAGTAAAAAACAAAGTTTTTTCTGTGTTCCTGGGTCATGGATGTGTATTAAATGTGTGTATAATATAATAAAAATCTTAAATATATGTATAGTATAAAAGTATTAAATATACTTCCCGTTTTCTGGTAGGTACCTGTAACACAAGTTCTTCGGATACTTAGCACGGGGCCAGATTGACGTGGTAGCGTTTACAGATATTATATATTATACGAGCGGACCCGACAGACATTGTCCTGACGGGCTAATTTGTGAATCTAAACCATCCAGGGCGCCACCCAAACGCATACAATAAAATTCATTCAAATCGGTCCAGCCGTTTAGGAGGAGTTCAGGGACATACAAACGTACAGTAGAATAATATATATAAAGATATGATGTGTTCAAAAATAAATCATTGAGATTATTTAGTCATTATTTTAATTAAGGATAACCTCAGTATTGGCGTAATAGACGAAAAACACATCGGTTATTTTATGTTTAACACATTAACCTCCTTGTTGTTCCTATATCTACAACATACTTTACCTACGACTTCGTTAACTTTAATGTAGAAGGAAGCTATTTAAGTTACAATAAATAATAATGATGTTATTAAATAAAATACACACGCATAAAAAATCTAAAATAGTCTTAAAAATGTCAAAAAAGTTATATATAAGCCTCAAAAACTCAATTTATTTATGTACTAAAATGGAATTGAACACCCAAAACTAAAATAAAAACTTGAAATCAATTACAAGAATTTTCGGGCCTCAAGAAATCGGTACGTTTTAGCTTTTAGTAAAAATGAACAATTAATTCTTATATTTTTGCATTTAGGGGCAACTTGTCACCATTCGTGCAATAATTTTAATAATAATTATTAAAATTTTCACTTTCGTTTTTCCTACCGCTGACATTTACTGCCGAACTTATTTAATTTCTAATAGCACTTTATTTATTTGAGATTCGTTTAAAATTGTTACTACGTTTTATATATTTTTGTAATATTCAACTTAAATGGATTGGTAAAAAAAAAGTTAAGCCTTTAAAATTGCCTTTTTTTCATTAATAACTCAAGCTTTAATTTTATTTAAGAAATAAAAATAATTATTATATATAATTAATTATTATAGCCAACTTATTCAAACAATGCCAACTTATTAAAACGATATTATTATTGTCTTGATAAATCACTATAAGCTAAATGAAGTTGCTATTGAAATCCTTATTATACCTACATTTATTTTTTAACAATTGTTAACAAAAAAGCAATAAATAATAATCACTCAAATTAAAAAAAAAAAACAATATTATGGTTACAATAATATTAAGAAAAAAAATAACCTTTGGTGAAAAAAACAAGCAAACAACGCATGCGATGTCACAGACTCACCTTCAAGATCCCGGCTTGTTTTGAAAGTTGTCAATGATGGTGTATTAACATGACACTACGGGTAGAGTGCATATTCCCAAGGTAAACAAAGATTACGTAAACGCAATCCCACGCACACACGTCACCCGATCGATTTTTAAACTTTCGAATACGCCCACTTAAATTTACAGTGCAAAAATCCCTGGTACAGCTTCTACAACACTACATTCCAAACACAAGGTCCGAACGCCTGTGCCCTTGAAGTCATATAGGTTATTATCGATAAAGCACAACACGCGCACTAACAGTTCGACCAAACAACACAGGTCAAGTTCGAAGCCGGTCTCGGTAAGACTAAACAGAAAAAAAGGTACTACGGAATTATAAAAAAAATATTGCCCTCGTACGATATACAGCAAAGGCCGCTATGTGTGTGTTAGGATAGCGATGCGGTCGTGTGAGATCGACCGCAAAACCACGCTCATTCCTTCGTAGTTAAGCGCTGACTGAACTGTGAGGGCGCCGCCGAGCGTATGGCGGAACACAGGGAAGGACCCCGCGCCTCCTCACGCCGCGCCGCCTGCCGCATACCTCCTTGTGCGCGCGCCTCTACGCACAAACCTATCAGTCTATAAAAATTGAAATAATATATTTTAAAATTAATAATTAATTAATTTAAAATAAATAAATAATTAATAATTATGATTCTTTTATAAAAAGAATTTAAGTATTTTATGAGTATTTAATAATACTTATATTCTATTTAAGTATAGATTACAAATTATATTAGTAAAATTTACATATTTTCTATCACAGGTAGAATTTAGATAGGTTTAGTAGTGAGCTAGGTAGAATAAAATTTTAATTCGTTTTCCAGCAGTTTACAGTTTGAGTGTTTACTGTTTATTCACACTCAGGTAATAAAACAAGACTATTGTCTAATCTAAGTAGTCACAATACAAATTTGTACAGGTAGTGAAAGTTAGTAGGTAAAAGCTAAAGCTAGGCTGGACCTTGTGAGTTAAATTAGCTTAGCGCACAGTAAGTTGGATATTATTATGTATTTTAGACCAAGATTTTTACCATTTTTGAAAAAAAAAAACACTAAATAGATTGTAGTAAACTGTAAAGTAAAAATAATATTAATCGATATAAAACATATAACATATAAACATTTTTATTTATGGCATTTTCTTCAGTTTTGAATAAAACCATAACATTTTATTGTTTATAATATTAATATTAACATTTAACATACAAAAAAACCACAAAATTTAAACTGAATGTCTTGAATTTTCGTAAGCAGCATTCATTCGTAATAAATTTTATGCGAAGCATTGTACTGTATTGCTGTCACGGACAGGATTCCGTCCTTATCAAAAAGTAAAGAGAAGTGTTTCGAGTCCCGAGAGGGTGAAAATGGAACTCGTAAGTGTCACTCCTATTTCCTCCAATATTTTATCTTTCGAACGCTCCTTAAAAATAACAAAATATCTTTTAAGTGTTACAGCGAGGTACTATACCGCTACCATGAGTAAAATCGATTTTTTTTTACTTTGTTTGTAATCATTGTATGGGACGAGGATGAGGTCCTTCAATTTTCTATTTAGTGTGAAAATTATAATTGTTTTCACTCACATACTGCTTTGAGCTATCACAGTTCTTAAATCAAAACAAATTCTACGCATTTAAGTGCCAATGTTCTTTCACATAGAAGCTAGTACAGTAAGGAATTTATGAGTAAAAAAGAAAATCGAGGATCAAGTGTTCCCAGGTCCACCTGGCAACTTAATACGTCTTGTTATAGATGAAAGTTTAAAAAACAAAATATGTATAAAGTATCCTTATCTACTGAATATTATGATCAGGCATATCCGCAAAAATAATAATAATAGATAATCATTAAAAAGTTTTGTCCTATTTTTTTATGTTATTAATATTATGTTTTACTACGTTATGTAACCTATTGTTATGTAATCGAAAATTTCTCTAGTAATAGTTGGCTAAATAAAATACTTTCGTAATTGTAAATATGAACGTTAAAAAAATATTATACTATATATTTTAATTTTGTATAAACCATTTTGTTTTAATATTTTTTAAACGTTAATATCTACAATTCGTTAGTACCTATTTTATTACATTTAGAGGATTCCGTACCCAAAGGGTAAAAACAGGACCATAGCTAGACAGTTGAATTTTTTGCAGATGATGTATTTCTATTGCCGCTATAACATATACTAAAAGCAGAATAAATAAATATTAAATGGGGCTCCCATACAACAAACGTTTTAAGCTGTTTTGTAGGGAACCTTTCGTGCGCGAGTCCGACTCGCATTTTGCCGGTTTTAAAGTTATATGTAAAGTAATATAATATCTGCGTATTTTCTACGTCGACAGTGCTAAAATAAAATCATGCAAAATATATTTTTTGGGGTACCTCCAAGTGGGGATGATTTTTTTCTCGCGGCTAAGCTACGGTCTACCCCAGGGTGTCATTAGATAGGCCTTTAAAAACATTGAGAGGTTGCTAAAACAATTTTTTCATTTAGGTGTCCGTTTGCGAGATATGCAACTTTAAGGCGTAGTTTGTCCCCCCTCTCTAAAAGCAGGCTCGAAAAAATTTAAAAAAATCATATTGGTATTCCATGTGATAAACTTTAAAAGAAAACTATAACGGCTTAATGTATAACTTTGTGAGTTTAGGAGTAATAGATGCCTAACTTGTAAAATGCGCTTACTTGGCAAACTTCGTACAAAAATAAAAGTAAAGATGTAAAATAATGGTATGGAACCCTGCGTACACGAGCCCGACTCGCACTTGGCCGGTTTACCACTGTGTTGTTAGTGTTGTTACAGATAAGTAGTTGTGCAAAAAACAAAAAAGAGCCGAGGAGCGGAAGGAAGCTCTGCCTGAGAACGATAACACATCTTGTTGAAATGTTTTTGCACTTCTATTACGGCACATATTCTACTTGATACTGATCAATCGTGAGAAACTTCAGGCTGCACATTGTACAGACATATTAATTAATTAACAGCGATATGAAGACGGAATTGCTAATATGTAACCGGATAAATTCTTCGTTCCTGTTTAAAAAGTCTGATAAAATATCAAATATAACATTTGCCAAGATGAGATTACAATTTACTACACACTTGCATGGTTTTCAGGTGTATGGAAATTAATTACTTACTATTGTAGAAGTTTAGTAATGAATCTTTCTCACTTTTTGGTTCCAAATAACAGTAAGGAAGGATTTTAAAATTTGTTAGCTTTCAGTATGCAATGGCAGAAGCTAATGGACTAGTTGACTGATTTTTTTACTGCTTTATGAATACTTAGTTTATACTCGTAAATATGAGTAACATCTCACAAGAAACAATATATTAATAAAAATCTATATTTTCAAAGGTACAGCAAAATGTAAATTAGAATTTCGTATGTCTTGTGAAGACGCTCTATACAAAAGTCTGACATCACGCGTTTCTGCAGTCATATGAAATATATAGGTCGCAAGAACACATTTGCTGATATGTCCGAAATTATTGCGTTTAAGTTTATAGTTACCATAGTGAATTCATTCCATTCTATTTTAGTTTTTATACTAATTATGTAAAAAAATATTCCATGTTTTTGTAACTTTGAAATGCACCTTATTACAAAACTACATATACATTTTTATATTCTTTTACATTTATCAAGTAATAATACCTCAATATTTCAGAATATGATGTAAAATAAACTGAATATTTTACATGTAAACACTCAACCTACCCTATTCGACTTTCGGTCTGCGATTTCTATGTTAAAGAGTAACAAACACCAAGACCATGAATCATGTAGGATGGTAGGTATCCCGTCAATAAAATTGTAAAGTCATTACACACTGGTGTAATTTGGCGTGGTTCCGCGTCTGGCTGTTGCAGCTCATCTGCAAGCCATTTCCTGCGCAGACAGATCGCCTGATCGCCGGCAATCTCATTACCACTTTGTTGCTGATAAGTTATGGATAAATTTCAGATCAGGAATTGTGTGTCTAACCAGGGACGGTGACGATGAGGAGTGTATGGCACTTAAATACTTTTACCCGATTACGGGGAAGCCAAAAGGAAGGGTAATGATTTTGGCAGTCTATGTATGTATGTTTCATTACTATATAGATACGTAATATTTCATAGTATATTTTAATTAGTAGGAAAGAGCCAGACAGTAATCATATGCAAAATGGCCTAGGTTAGGCACCAAAAAAAACTTTTTTTTTTCTTTTACAACTTATCATAATAATACATCGTAGCATTCGTCCGTAATTTTCTTAAAACTACCCGTTTAATTACTATATAAGTAATATTACCTAGTATATTTTAATTTGACGATAAAATTTATAATTATTTAGTTTATAATTATTACATTAATAATTCAATAAATATAGGTCCTAGCATATGAAATTAGCGTTTTGTCGTACTGGCCACTTTGATCTCAAATATATCTTCTTTAGTTAGGAATTCCAATTTCAAATTTATACCGCTATTTACTCATGCATTTGTGTTTCGAAAACTGTAATTCATTTGTTTTTTCCTCTTTTGGTTTTTTCATTGCGTCAGTCTGTTTACAAAATGGTAAACTTGAAAATATATCGTATTATTTTCGAGTACGAGATCCACCGTGGCACCAGTGCTGCAGAAACGGCTTGAAGGATTAATGGCGTGTATGGCGGCGGTGTGGCAAAAGAAAACACAGTGTGTTTTTGGTTCCAACGTTTTCATTCTGGAAATTTCGACCTGCAGAACAAGCCCCGTGGACGGCCGGAGACCAAAGTTGATAATGAAGAATTGAAGGCTATTGTGGAAGCGGATCCATTGCAAACCACGTCCGAGTTAGCTGCAGCCTGTGGTGTTAATGATAAAACTATTTTAATCAACTTAAAGCAAATTGGGAAGGTGAAAAAGCTGGGAAGGTGGGTACCTCATGAATTGAGTGCAGTAAACCGACAAACGCGCGTCGACTGCTGTGTTACATTACAACAATGAAGAGCAGAATAATGAAGATATTTTTAATCGAATCATTACCCGTGATGAAAAGTGGATCCTGTACGATAATCGGAAACGCTCATCGCAATGGCTGAACCCTGGCGAAACAGCCAAAGACTGCCCCAAGCGAAAATTGCCTCAAAAATAGTTACGTGTGAGCGTTTGGCGGACTAGTGCCGGTGCCGTTCACTACAGCTTTCTTAAATCTGGCCAGACAATTACGGCAGATGTCTTTTGCCAGCAACTGCAAATCATGATGGAAAAGCTAGCTGCTAAACAACCGACTTTGGTCATTCGCTCTAGGCCACTGCTGCTTCAGGACAACGCCAGACCACACACTGCACAACAGACGGCTACCAAATTAGAGGAGCTTCAATTGGAATGTCTAAGACAGGGGTCTCCAAACTTTCCAGCCTTAGGGCCATACTGATTACTCCAGTAAGTTCCGAGGGCCAAAACCATATTATCATTGTTGCCGGTGGTAAAAAGTGAAATAGTCCACTGATGAAAAAAAAGTCCGAAAAAGTACGCAACGTTTAAAAAAGGCTGCAAATCGGACTAAAGTCCGCAAAACGGCAACACTGCATATTATTAATTTTCCTGTCATTATCTGTAATTTCTAGATTAGTCGTAGAGTACGAACCATGAGGAGTAACGTGACACGACATCTGGTGGACACAAGCGGAAATAGGTAGTACCTTCTATCGCTAACAGATGGCGCTAATAGCACGTACAGAATAATCTCGTTGCTTCGAGAAAGTTCTGGTGTCTTCCACTCACTTCTAGATGGCAGTAATTGGAATATATAAGAAGGCTAGTGGCGCAACCACAAGTCAGTTCCTATGACACTGTTGTGAAATAAAATAGTGCGTACCTCCTTAAAACGTGTTTGTGCGTGTTTAAGTTTAAGACATCTTTGTAACAGTATTTTGATTTGAATTGTTGCTTTTGTATGTGATTTAGTAGTATGGAAAAGAAGCGAAAAATTGATAGTGAATGCAGAAAATTCAAAGATCAGTGGAACATTCAGTATTTCGTAATTGAGTCCAGTAACAAGGCGCTATGTTTGATTTGCAATGAAAGCATAGCCGTTCTCAAGGAATATAACATTAAACGTCATTATGAAACAAAACATTTTCAAAATTAGTCAAAATACTCGTATACAGGAAGTTTGTGGACAGAAAAATTCGAAGCTATAAAGCGCGGATTGAAATCGCAGCAATCTTCATTTACAAAACTCAAAACTGAACAAGAGGCTGCAACTCGTGCCAGCTTTCGTGTGGCTCTTGAAATTGCAAAACGAGGAAAACCATTCACCGATGGAAAAATGATCAAAGAAGGCATAATTGCAGTAGCCGAAGAAATGTGCCCTGAAAAGGTACATTTATTAAAAACTGTCAGTATGTCAGCAAACACTGTGGCTCGAGGGGTAGAAAACATCGCTGAAAATATATCCTCTCAACTGTTCGACAAAAATGGACATGTTGAGTGGTTTTCTTTGGCCTTGGATGAGTCAACGGATGTTTCAGATACTGCTCAGGTGTTGATTTATATTCGAGGAGTAGATAAAAGCTATGAAGTGCATGAAGAACTTCTTGATATGTATAGTATACATGGCATAACTACTGGTACAGATATTTTTAAAGGAGTTGAAATGGCCATTAATCAAAAGAACCTTCGATGGAAAAACTTGAAATGTATTACAACTGATGGAGGCAAAAACATGAGTGGGAAAGATAAAGGAGTGGTCGCTCTTGTGTCAAAGGCTGTAGAAAATGACGGTGGTTCAAAACCATTGTATCATTCATCAACAGTCTTTGTGCGGAAAATGTTTGGACATGTTTGAAGTTCTGAAACTGATATGACTGATATCAACTGTTAATTTTATCAGATCTTTTGGGCTGAATCACCGACAATTCCGACAATTTATTGAAGAGATTGGAGAAAATTACTTACCTTATCATACCTCCGTACGTTGGCTTAGTTGTGGGAAAGTCCTTCAGCGCTTTTTTGAACTTCGAGCAGTGATCGAAATTTTTTTTAATGAAAAGCATCGCCCTCTTACTGAATTACAAAACAACGCATGACTGTGGAAGTTAGCATTCTATGTTGATTTGACAAAACATGTGAACGAACTGAATTTGAGATTGCAAGGAGAAAACCAGCATCTTCCTGATTTATACACTAATATCAAATCATTCCGGAAGAAGTTGATACTGTTTCAATCACAACTACGAAGTAAATGTTTTTCACATTTTAAAACATGTGAAATATTCAGCCACACCACTGAGACTGAGTTTCCTATCGATTTTGCAATCTAAACTTTGAGTGCTTTGAATATAAATTTTGATACTCGTTTCTCGGACTTTGATGCCATTGCGAATCAAATTAAGATTTTTCAGAATCCTTTTGATACTGACATTGAAACCCTAGCCCCGGAACTTCAAATGGAAATGATTGATCTGACAGTGCAGTGATATAATTAAGAACAAATATCAAAACTCATCTTTGTTGGAATTTTATAAGGGTCTTCCACTGACACAATTTGATAATTTGCATAAATTTGCCCGTGGGCTGTTTTCTGTTTTTGGTACTACTTATTTGTGTGAGAAGACCTTCTCCAAAATGAAGTACACAAAAAATGTTTACAGATCTAAATTATTAACTGATGAGCATCTTAAATCTCTTTTAATAATTGGTGCAAGTAAAATTATTCCACAACTACAAACTATTGTCAGTGGAAAATCTCAATTACATAAATCTCATTAGTATTTCATAAGTCATTATGCTTGTTATAAGTTATGTTTTTATTTAAAATGTATAAAATGTTACTTGGATTCATTTCATTTCTGCATATTATAAGTACATGTCTTTACTCATTACAATTCTGTGTTTCTTTATCCAACTTGGATACAAATCGGACTTGGACAATCACAAAAACAATAACAATAAGCCTATAACAATGTTATGAGTAGTTAGCCCATGATCATATCAATGTAGATGTCATATTAATAATTATTCAACATAAAATTAGAATACTTCAGTAAACTAAATTTAATTTGCTATAAAAAATATGTTCTCTAAAAGGAGTTTTCAAGTATGCTAGCTCTCTGCGGGCCGGACAAAATCTGTCCGCGGGCCGGATGTGGCCCTCGGGCCGTAGTTTGGAGACCCCTGGTCTAAGACATCCACCGTACTCCCCGGACCTTGCTCCAACAGATTACCATTTTTCGAAATTTGGATAACTTCTTGCAAGGGAAAAATTCTACTCCGATTTTATTGATTCCTGTCCGAATGGTTTTTTTTAGTAAAGGAATCAATGAACAATCTATGAGATGGCAAAAGTGTATAGATAGCAATGGTATATGGTAATGGTAATGGTACTTTGATTAAATAACTATATTGTTTTAAAAAAATCGACTTTATGTGAAGGAGGACCATTACAAAACGCCAATTTCATATGTAATGACCTAATATTAAAATTTTAATATAACAAAACCTAAAATGCAGTGATTTTTTGGGGGCTCCCTGAGCCCCCAAAAAAATCACTTTTTATGAGTTGAGTAGTAGTTTTTGATAATTTTCATTACATATTCTTTTAGTAGTTTTTCGTAGAAATCGTCGCGAGCTTAGAAATTTCGCAAGAACAGAGCTGGCAACACTGGAAAGAATCGCTTCAGTCCATCCGGCCGACTGATGCGATCTCAAAATTGCACGCAGACGATACGATTTTGCATCCGTTCAGGACGAACTGAAAGAAAACCGGGCTGTTTATGAGGCCCCTTACTTAGGTATACAGTGAGTAGTGACAAATGACAATGTACCAAAGAACATATTTTTTTTTAATTATTAATATCATTAGGTATTCATTTATTTTTATGAAATATACCAGGAAACGAGCAGACGGATCGCCTGATAGTGAGCGATTACCGCCGCCCATGGACACTCACAACATCAGAGGAGTTACACCAGTAACTCCTGTGGTGTTGCGTTCCCAGTCCTTAAAATCCGCAACCCTTCTTCGGTTCTGACGATACCTACTTGGTAAAAAAATATTATTTAAAAAGTTATTAAAGCTGTATAATTCATACTCTATATGTGTTCACTGAACAAAAATAGTTTCTAAACTGTTGTTGCATTGTGAGAATACACATTTTGCATTCATATTAAGTCTTTTCAGATGCTGGAATTAATTCACGCCGCGGCCGGTGCCTGAGACGGTACCCAACAACAACGGCATTACAACGGGGCCCATTGTGGTGCCCACACTGGGGCCCAATATTATGCCCCACTACGCACCGGGGCCCCGCGTTGAGGAACAAAAATATAGGCACTGGATTTACCGTGGATCTGAGGGTCAATTCTGCTAAATAAAATCTGCAATAATACAATTACAATCAAGTCCCGACACGCTAAAACTATCAAACCGGTACTGTCGTAAACGTTGAAGCAGCGCCTAATACCTCCTAATTGGTCCAAACGTCACTAAATCAGTTTACCAACAAGTCGCTTCACTTATAATACAATCAAAGTAAAATTAAAGTCTACTTTAAATACGAGAATTGAGGTTCTGGATAAACCTTAGGATAATCACTGTTATTGCTCAAGATAGTAAAAACTTTACCGTCCCATTCACCTGAGTCCATCAATCTCTATGTGTGATGTGTCCCTTCGAAATATGATATAGACAGGTTAGATGGTGGATCTTTAACTTAAGCTAGACTGGTAAATTTTTTGAAAAGTTTCTATTTCATATAAAAAAAAATATTTATTTAAACAATACAATATCTAGATCTTGTTTTAAAGACACAAAAAAGCATATCAATATGGTACGCTAAAAGGTATGATTATAGGCTTTACTTATAAAATAAATATATTACATGGATAATCAGAAGTGGGATCTGACGCCCGATTCTCGTATTTAACTTAAACTTTCAACTTACCATCAATTCATCATAAATTAATCATCCTGTTATCATAAATTGACCGAAAGTCGTATTCTACTACATTGTTTTAGTATATTTAAAATCCCAACAGTCATTTTGATATTACCTGGGCTGATTGATAACTAGCCGAAACTACGAACTTAAAAAAATGATACGCAAAAAAGGAATATTACATTATATTCTGGCATCTTTTTGAAAATAGAACGCCAAATTTGAATTTAATCGAACTGATGGAATTTGTTTGAGAGGACGTAGAACTTTTTCTGTCGTAAATTTTCTTAACAATGGAAAGAAACGAAATTCGTGCGGTGATAAAGTTTTACGTTTTAAAAGAGAAAACAGCAACCCAGATTAAAACCAAGCTAGACAGTGTTTTAGGTAATTCTGCTCCTGCATTGAGTACAATTCACACCTGGGTAACTGATTTTAAACGTGGAAGACAGAGCTGCGAAGACGCCCACAGGTCTGGCCATCCAAATGAAGTCACGAATCCGGACATAATCAAAAAAATTCACAAAATTGTATTGAATGATCGGCGCTTAAAGTTGCGAGAGATAGCAGAAATGGTGTGCGTTTCATCTGAACGCGTTTTTAATATTTTGCACCAACATTTGGGAATGAAAAAGCTTTTCGCGCGATGGGTGCCGCGTTTGCTTACTGTAGACCAAAAGCAACGTCGAGTGGACGATTCATCGGAGTGTTTGGCGCTGTTTAACCGAGATCCTAATGAGTTTTTGCGGCGTTATGTAACAGTCGATGTAACCTGGATACATCATTATACTCCCGAGACAAAAGAACAAGTAACATAAGTAAGACAACTAAGCAGTGGACTGAGAGCGGAAAACCTGCGACGAAGAAAGCAAAAACGGTTTTGGCGGCCGGCAAAGTGATGGCGACTGTTTTTTGGGATGCTCGAGGGATTATTTTAGTGGATTATCTGCAAAAAGGAAAAACAATAAATGGAGAGTACTACGCAAGCTTGCTGCAAAAATTAAGTGAAGAAATCCAGAAGAAACGACCACATTTGGCCAAGAAAAAAATTTTGTTCCACCATGACAACGCACCTGCACACACGTCAATGGTTGCAGTCGCCAAACTCCATGAATTGCGGTTTGAATTGATACCGCATCCACCCTATTCCCCGGATCTGGCCCCGTGCGACTTCCACTTATTCCCAAACCTGAAGAAATGGTTAGGTGGCCAGAGATTTTCATCAAATGAAGAAGTCATTGTTGCTGTGGACGAGTGTTTTGAGGGGTTGGAGAAAACATTTTATCAAACTGGTGTAACGGCATTGGAGAAGCGCTGGACTAAATGCATCGAGGTAGAAGGAAACTACGTTGAGAAATAAATTTATTTTAAATAGATTTTTGAAGTTTTTCTTTGTCGTTTCGGAAACTTATCAATCAGCCCTCGTACATTGACTACAATTCATAATTATAGCGAGTACAAAGACAGCTGTTACTTGACGTTTGTACGATCCAGTGTTGCCAATTATTGTCAGTTAAGGCGCGTCTCCTGCTCGTGTGTTTTTGAAACATTCACAAAATCATCGAAAATGAGGCGTGGCTATGCCCATTTGTGTACGCATACACAATTTTTTGTCTTCCGAGACAGACGGAAAGCGTTCCACGCGCGGCTAGAGAGGAGAAGGCAAAAAAAGTTATTTGTGCGTAAAATAAATATTTTTATGTTATAACATCCCCACATGTCAAAGTGAAAAACAATCCGGTTGACGGTTCGCTTCAACAAGTTTTTAAATAATAAGATACTCTCTATGGATAAGTGGTTGACTCAATCTACAATCAATCTTCGATACATTAATAATTGCATCGCGGTGAAATTCGTCGTTTGGTGTTTGTTTAAAGGATTTTGCTGTTTGATAGGATCCGGACTGTATCGAAGCTGCATTATTGTTGGATTAAAATAGCAGAATCAACCTTCAGGGATGCTATATCATAATAATTAGGCTTATAATACAATTAGGGCCTTGTATATGGTAATCTGACAATCTTGAGCGTGCACGGCAATAAACACCATCCAGGGTAATTTATGAACCCCTTAAGTCCTGGCGAGATTCAGGAGGAGGAGGAGCAGTCCATGTAAATATTGGAAACTTTGGCAATCACATAGAATTAATGTTTTCGCCAGTCTTGTAACTTCGCAACGCATATAAGAGTTACAATGCGTAGTGTAGTTATTTAGGAAGTACGGCCTTTATATTAATTGAATTAGAGATAAAAGCCTAAAAAACGAAGCGCATTATGAAAATATGTAATTCTTACATCATTATAACCGGTTACCAAGCACGAAAAATTGCTGAAAAAGTTTAAAAAACACTTAATCGCTAAATAAAAAATTATAATAGGTCATTACATATGAAATGTACGTTTTGTGAATGAGGAAGATAAAGTCGATTTTTTTAAACATAATATATTTATTTAATCAAAGTATATACCATTACAATCTATGCACTTTTGCCATCACATAGGTAGTTCATTGATTCCTTTACTAAAAAAACCATGAATCAATAAAATCTTTGAAGGCGCTTTGGACTGCCCCATCGGAGTTGAATTTTTTCCCTTGCAAGAAGTTATCCAAATTTCGAAAAAAATGGTAAACTATATGTTGGAGCAAGGTCCGGGGAGTACACGGGGAGTAAGGGTAAACATTCCAATTGAAGCTCCTCTAATTTGGTAGCCGTCTATTATGCAGTGTGTGGTCTAGCATTGTCCTGAAGTAGCAATGGCCTAGAGCGAATGACCAACGTCGGTTGTTTAGCAGCTAGCTTTTCCATCATGATTTGCAGTTGCTGGCAAAAGACATCTGCCGTAATAGTCTGGCTAGATTTAAGAACGCTGTAGTGAACGAAACCGGCACTAGTCCACCAAACGCTCACAAGTATCTTTTTTTAGTCAATTTTCGCTTGGGGCAGTCTTTGGCTGGTTCGCCAGGGTTCAGCCATTGAGATGAGCGTTTCCGATTATCGTACAGGATCCACTTTTCATCACAGGTAATGATTCGATTTAAAATCCCTTCATTATTGTGCCGGTTGAGTAATGTAACGCAGCAGTCAACGCGCGTTTGTCGGTTTGCTGCACTCATTACATGAGGTACCCACCTCTCAAGCTTTTTCACCTTCCCAATTTGCTTCGTGATTAAAACAGTTTTATCACTAACACCGCAGTCTGCAGCTAACTCGGACGTGGTTTGCTATAGATAATTATACGATATTTCAAGTTTTCCATTTTGTAAATAGAGTGACGCAAAGAAAAAACCAAAAGAGGAAAAAACAAATGAATTACGGTTTTTGAAACACAAATGCATGAGTAAATAGCAGTATAAATTTGAAATTGGAATTCCTAACCAAAGAAGATATTATATTTGAGATCAAAGTGGCCAGTACGACATAACGCCAATCTCATATGTAAGGACCTAATAATAATAGGTCTTTACCTATGAAATTGCCGTCCTGCAGTACTGGCCATTTCAAATCAAAATAATTTTTGTTTGGCTAAGAATTCTAATTTCAAATTAATTTTATTTTAAAAACATGGAATTCTTTTTCCAAAAGTAGTCATTTGTTTATTGATTAGTGTTAAATTTTCATCGCATTTCAATCTTTTTGTCATCATGGATACGTTAAAAATTCGAGTAATTATGGAATATGAGTACCGTCGTGGCAGCAACGCGGCACAAGCGGCACGCAACATCAACGACGTTTACGGAGCTAACACTACAAACCAACGCACCACCTGTTATTGGTTTGCTCGCTTCTGTTCTGGAAATTTCGACCTGAAAAATTAACCTCGCGGTCGTCCGAAGACTTTGGTCGACAATGACGAATTAAAGGCGATTGTGGAAGCTGATAATACACAATCTACGGCTGAATTAGCAGCAGCTTTCGACGTTAGCGTCAAAACAATATTGGTCCATTTGCGTCAAATTGGCAAGGTAAAAAAGTTTGACAAATGGGTGCCCACGAACTCAATGATCGCCAGCGCAAAGTACGCGTCGAGACGTGCCTTGCACTGCTCAACAGACACACAAATTAAGGAATTTTGAACCGCATTGTTACCTGCGATGAAAAATGGATTCTGTTTAATAACCGCTCAGCAAGTTGTTTGGATCCTGGTTCAGCACCTAAACAATGCTCTAAACGAAAACTTACCCCTAGAAAAGTGATGGTCACTGTTTGGTGGTCTAGCGCCGGTGTGATTCATCACAGCTTCTTACCAAACGGGGTGAGCATTACTGCAGATGTGTACTGTGAATAACTGAACACAATGATGGAGAAGCTGGCACATCTCCAACCAGCATTATCTTACGCCTACAGACTACTACTTTTTCAGAATTTGGATTTCCAGAATTTGTTGCCTCCCGTCCAGCTGATTTCTTTAAGAAGGGCATCAATAAGCTGCCACGGCGTTGGCAAAGATGCATTGATTGCATGGGTGATTACTTCGATTAATACAAATAAAAAATACATGAAAAAAAATCGGTTAAATGTTTTCATACAAAACGGCAATTTCATAGGTAAAGACCTAATATATAGCTAAAATTATAGTAACATTCTCCTGTCAAGTCTATCAACGATTATGAAAGGAACAAAAACGTTTCTGAACAAGGAACATCTGTTATTGATAAACAGCATTGCTACTTTTTATAGACCAATAAAACATACACTAGAGAAAACTGTTACATCGCATGTTTCATGCATCGCGTATTTATTTCCGTGCAGTTTCAATAAACTTTTATTGCTTGTTTATGCGCTGTTGTGGTGTAACGGGGTCATTTTTATGATAACGCTGCCATAGCTACATAACATAATAATACTGTGTTAAACTCCACAAATTAAACACTAACGCTTCGTGCGGTTTTACTCGCGTAGCTTGGTAATCGGCCCGCGGGTCGAGCATACCTTGTGTGTTAGTTCAGATTATTATCTAATTTTGTACCAAATTATATTCCGGCCTGTTAGCTGTTCTGACTTCACTTGGTGCAACAAAACATGAAGAAACTAGAAAGCAATACTTTCTCATTAGCTACCCAAAACTCCTGTCACCAAGAGCTAGAACAGGCAATGTGTCAAGTTTAAGTCGAATTAGCGGTATGTAATATACCATTTAATTCTAGTCCACTCGGATTAACTCTTCGATTAGACCGAATTGTGACCTGGGCCTTTAGTCAAGATGCATTCAATAATTTCGACAGCGTAAGTTCGATAAGTTCGAGAACAAAATGTATGGGATTTGACATAAGACATCTTAAGCGACATGTCACTTAGCGATGACTTATGTCAAATACCATACATTTTTGATTACGAACTTCGCTGTCGAAATTGTCGAATGCATCTTGACTAAAGGCCCTTCTCATTCCTACTTTCATTAAATGTTAAATAATTCATAGTCACTGTACGCTTTTCACTTATTTTAACTAAGCTACGTCCTTAAAATTTCGGCTAGTTTTCCATCATTAATAAATTATTAATAGTATACACATTAATGTAATTTATAAGAAGCGCTTTTGTCTCAGCTGTTTAGTCTGTACTGAGTGGTCGGCAACGGGCAGTGATTTAGGGCCCATTTTTCATAGGGTCCGGCGGGAACTGCCAATAGTTTCTCTCCAACACTGGTATCAATCACAGATTTTTAACGCTTTAATATTTTTAACTTTACTATCATACTATGTCAGACAAGTTTACGACCATAGCAATGTTTCCAATATCCAAGCAATAATAGTAGGTACCTACATATCGGATATCTTGCTAAAAAACAGTGCCGACAGTCTGTGCCGTCCAGGGACGCCCAAAAGAAGCGAAGCTTTATAGTATAGAGCTGGTATACATATAGAAAGGCAGCTGCGGCGCGCGCGAGTATATAATTATATTGCAATGTGTTAATTTGATTTTTATCTTTAATATAAAACTTATCGCAAATGAATAACAGATGAGGATATTATTAATAATCATTTTCTATATTCTAAATAATAATATAATCTTATAATATTCTATATTATATCTGATCTTAGACCAATATTGATATTATGTATTCTATTTTTAAGTGCATTAAAGGCGTCTCAGATGACGAAGATACTGTGATATTTTATTTTAAGATGTCTGAAGATTTATATGGAGTGTACTGTAATATCTGATAGCGCGGGCGCGCTATCGCCAAGTTGAAAATATATAGTATCTTCGGCATCTGTGATAGTTCATACAAACTATACAGCAAGCGATATTGTATTTAAACATAAAATATTAAATCATCTTTGCCATATATGATACCCGTTAAAAAAAACTTAAAGAAACATCTTAATCTGGTTTGAGAGATCAGCACCGGCTTAGCCTGCAGGTACTGCTTAGTAATGTTTACAATTGTTTAATGTTATGTATAAACTATAGGGTGTTGTTTCTGTAGCTTGAGCGGGAATATACAAAACTTGGCCATATTTTATAGTATTTAAATGGCACGTCAACAACTTAAACATATACATTTAAAGTTAATATAAATAATAATTTTACAGTGTTTATGTCTATTACAGACATGCACAACATTGTTCAATTGAAAAAAAACACAATTATCATCAACAAATACAACCTGAGCAATTAATAAAACTAGTACTATAATTAAGAATTATATTTACTTACATGTTATAAGATTTTTTGAAAATTTCACATTAGTAAGTGATATTAAGATGTCAGGATAATACTTAAATATTATAATGGTAGTTAAAATAGCACTGCGGCAAGATTGTTATATTAAATTAAATTACTTAAAAATATCATCATAAATATAACAATAATCATAATGTCAATTATTGTCATTAATATGTTAATAAAATAAAAGTATTTAGGATTGGATTATATTAGGTGTATAAAATGTCAGCTTAAAATTAACAATAATACTCGAAACTTATGGGAAATCAAAAGAAACACTTTGTATAATAATTATTGGTGATAATTTTATATTAAATTATATCTGGCAGGATATATTTAATAATAAATATATCGTTAACTCCTGAAATAAATGCCTGGTCACATTATATTTCTTGTTTTATAGTAGTAAAATATTAACATAAAATTTTTCGTTCCTCAGTATATTTTTGTATAGTGTCTTACATTAATGTGACATTTGTTGCATGAGTTTAGTACCTATGTATATGAAATAAAGGAAGTTCGAGATTTTGCCAATCACATGCCAGCTTTTCGTAATTTTCCTGCAAATAAAAAATTAAGCACGCTGAGAGCAGGTTTTTATTTTTCTGGTTAGGCCGTAAAATTATTGTATTGATTTGTATTTTAGATAAAGAAATAAAACGGAATTCTTCTTCCTTTTGTCAAACTAATGTTCTTTATACATGGTGTGATTCTTCATTTCCCATGGGGTTCTAAAATGCATAGTTTTAAAGATAATAATAGATATCTTAAATTATTAAGTATAATGGTGATGATATTGTGTGGTGCTCGAAATATTGATACATAATTCGATTCAGATTTAACGGTAAACATTAAATGTTTTCATAATATAGTCCTAATATTTCTCTTAAGTTAAATATGGGAAATCAAAAGGAACACGTTCAATATATTAATAAAAAGAATAATTATATAAAAATAATATATTAATATAATAATAATAGGCTAAGAACTCACGAGTCACGGAGCGGTTTTCACCCGCGCGCACCGCGGTTGAGATTATCGCCCGCAAACGTGGCGGGCGAAGTCGCAGGACGCGCGGAAAGGCAAATACATATTAGGTCTTTACCTATGAAATTGCCGTTTTGTATGAAAAAATTTAACCGAATTTTTTTCATGTATTTTTTATTTGTATTAATCGAAGTAATCACCCATGCAATCAATGCATCTTTGCCAACGCAGTGGCAGTTTATTGATGCCCTTCTTAAAGAAATCAGCTGGACGGGAGGCAAATCTTCAAAGGCATTTTGTATTGCCTCACGGGTATTGAATTTTTTTCCCGCCAAGAAGTTATCCAAATTCTGGGAAAAATAGTAGTCTGCAGGCGCAAGGTCTGGTGACTAGGGCGGATGACGGAGAGCTTCCAACCCAAGTTCTTGCAACTTGGAGACCGTCTGCTGTGCAGTATGAGGTCGCGCGTTGTCGTGCAGGAGCAGCGGAGACGAGCGATTGACCAATGCTGGTTGGAGATGTGCCAGCTTCTCCATCATTGTGTTTAGTTCTTCACAGTACACATCTGCAGTAATGCTCACCCCGTTTGGTAAGAAACTGTGATGAAACACACCGGCGCTAGACCACCAAACAGTGACCATCACATTTATAGGGGTAAGTTTTCGTTTAGGGCATTGTTTAGGTGCTGAACCAGGATCCAACCAACTTGCTGATCGCTTGCGGTTATCAAACAGAATCCATTTTTCATCGCAGGTAACAATGCGGTTCAAAATTCCTTCATTTGTGTGTCTGTTGAGCAGTCTCGACGCGTACTTCGCGCTGGCGATCATTGAGTTCGTGGGGCACCCATTTGTCAACCTTTTTTGCCTTGCCAATTTGACGCAAATGGACCAATATTGTTTTGACGCTAACGTCGAAAGCTGCTGCTAATTCAGCTGTAGATTGTGTATCATCAGCTTCCACAATCGCCTTTAATTCGTCATTGTCGACCAAAGCCTTCGGACGACCGCGAGGTTCATTTTTCAAGGCGAAATTTCCAGAACAGAAGCGAGCAAACCAATAACAGGTGGTGCGTTGGTTTGTAGTGTTAGCTTCGTAAACGTTGTTGATGTTGCGTGCCGCTTGTGCCGCGTTGCTGCCACGACGGTACTCATATTCCATAATTACTCGAATTTTTAACGTATCCATGATGACGAAAAAGATTGAAATGCGATGAAAATGTAACACCAATCAATAAGCAAATGACTACTTAAGGAAAAAGAATTCCATGTTTTTTAAAATAAAATTAATTTGAAATTAGAATTCTTAGCCAAACAAAAATTATTTTGATTTGAAATGGCCAGTAGTACTGCAGAACGGCAATTTCATAGGTAAATACCTATTATTATTAGGTTATTATTATTATTACATATTATTACTATTATTATTACATATGAGATTGGCGTTATGTCGTACTATTATTTACAACAGAATTTCTTAATTTCGCCCGCAAACCGAACGCATTAATCTCAACCGCGGGGGCTGCGTGACCGCGCAAAACCGCGGTCTCGTGAGTTTAGAAATAAAACCGCAGTTCGACGACCGCAGCGGGCACGGGAAAAAACCGCTCTGTGAGTTCTTAGCCTAAGGCCATTTGTCCACCGCCACCGTCAACGGGACGTCAACGAGAAAGACACGACGGCGCCGAAGTAGCGATACATACATTTACTATAGCCGTCTGTCCCCCGCACGCCGCGCCCGTCCCGTCATTCTAATCTCGACCAGAAATAATCTCGTTCTCGTTGACGTCCCGTGGACGGTGGCGATGGACAAACGCCCTAACGCTCTCGGTAACTGTAACGGTAAAAATCTGACGTTTAGAGCGGATGGAGTGGTCGCTCAGCGGAAGCCTTCGGGCTCCGCATAAAAGTTACGCTTTAAAATAGTAAATTTTACAACAATGTAGAAAAACGGTACAATATTAATTATTTCCTTTATTTTTGAAATTTAAATATTTTTCGTAACAATTTCCAAAGCTACTAAAACCCGAATTTAAAAATTTACAAGCGATGACGAATTGGTGCGTAAAAATAAAAAGGTGGATATTTTCAGGAGTAGCTGAAACATCTGAAAGGGATTTACCTAAATAATTAAAAAGGAAAAAGTGGAGTACCGGAGTATAGGATTAAAGGTCGAAGGTCCGTCCAATGGCTGGCTCGAGAACAAATTACGCCAATTAAATACTTAACGAAATCGACCGGACACTTACGAAAATAGAAATTCACGGTTCTACGTCACAATTGCAAATTACTTGTAATTTGGTTCCTTTTTTTAAATACTTTTTCATTCTAAATAGGGTCCAATGGTAGGTGGACAAAATATAAATCTGGATAAAGCGGTAAGTATGAAATGGATAGAGCAGTTCAATTTCAGTGTTGCGTTTTTGATGTCGATTAATTATAATCGCAATTTGCATACAATATTTACATTTTATTGAAATGTAGGCCATCCACCAACCAATCTATCGTCCAATCGGCTGGATCAGTTCGAATGAATCAAGTAGAACTGACCGTGTATGGACGTGGATTAGAGTGCATTGGCTTGACGATCTAATATACTGTTTATGTCAATACGGAACAGATCCAATGGATTTGATCAAATCGTTTGGACGGTTGATTGTATGGTTTATGACTATTGTCAGATGTATATTCTGTACACACGAGTACATAGTGATGCTGATTGTACATTGTTTTTCTTAGCATTCATCTTTTTTGTTTGTTAAAATATTACTTACCTTTTACAGTCTCTACGTTATCTGTACCAAATACGTGCTGGAAGTACAAGTTACTGTTTACTCATGTCAAATTTCACGTAGGAACAGAATAAGATAAACAGCTTACTCTGTTCCTATTGCTTATATTTTTATAAATTTTTGGTTTGGTGGTTTTTGGGGGAAAAATTCATAGGGTACTCTCAAAACTCCCGTTGACCTAGAACTGTGAAATTTGACATGTCACAACGTTATACATCGTTAAACACAAGTACCTATATTAAACATTTCTGAAAACTGCAATTTTTTAATCACAAAATCACAAAAAATTAAAACACAATGTCTCTCTAAGAGGGAGTCGAAATTTGAAGCCGAAGCTACTAGTTCATGATCATGATAGGGCTTGATGTAAGCATTTGAAAACATATTAATTTTACGACCCATAATTTTTAAACAATGATTTATTTAGTTTTATAAATTATGTCAAATATAATAGCTTCTCGATACCAATTTTCAGCACCCATTTTCAGGATCGACTTTTTGACGGTGAGAGACTCGATTCTTGAACTATTTATGATGTTTTTATCTACTTTGTAAGGCATGTATGTGAATTGAGAGCCTCACTTTAAAAGCCTTTGAGAATTTGGACGTTATTTATAATTTATGAGTCCAATTAAATAAATCAGAAATCGACTTATATCGAAAATTTGTAACTTGGTACTTGAGTTGCTCTGTTTATCGAGACTCGAAAGCCACTGCAGATTTACTACATACTCTTAGAAAAGCCCCACATTATGTGTGTTGAGGACAGCGGCCTTGTAACGTGATTATACCAGTGAATTGAAATGTGAACGATAAACAAGTGATTTAAAACATTACATAAACTATAATAGTGAACACTCAGTGACTATATACAGGTGTG
Organism: Phengaris alcon alcon; assembly: GCA_037179445.1. Lineage (NCBI taxonomy): Eukaryota > Metazoa > Arthropoda > Insecta > Lepidoptera > Lycaenidae > Phengaris > Phengaris alcon. The sequence continues at coordinate 738,434 of JAYRCH010000225.1, forward strand.
GCGTAATTAATGGATAATCCTTCACCTGCAGCTGGAGAATATCATAACGGATCAGAAAAATACAATTTATGTTTAGTAAAAGTATCATGGTTTTTTAGTTATCGGCCATTTTTTAAAAATTATGAAAATTTTACCCTTGCTCACTAATTTTGTTGTCACAGTCGCAAAAACATGAATTATCTCCATCAGGTTTTTATTTATTATACTTGAATAGTTGTATTATCAAATGTATCATGTCATTTTTGTGCTGTTGCCTATTTTATTTTTACAAATGCTACCGAAAATAAGTTTTTTTCTTTCAAATCTTTTTTTCTTTGTGTTTAATCGCACATATCATAAAAAAAATGTATGGGGACTTGACTGAACAGCTTACAAATAATTAGAATATTTAATTGAGATTGTAAAAATGGTATACATACACAACAATATACTTAATTAATTAATATAATACCATGTGTACCAACATATGGTTGGTACACATGGTATTTAACCCTTAGATTTCCAAGTGATTACCTAATGACTTTGATGAAGGCCTATTTTCCTAAAAACATACTTCTCAGAAAAAAAATTAATTATTTCTTTTTTTTATATTTATAATATCTTTTTCACTATCATATTATACATTTTATAATAAGGACAAAGCAAAGCTATTCAACTCGTAGAAAAATTCCCCCCGAAAGACCCAGACCTAACTTTTTGTACCTGCTTTATTACCTGCTCCGACGACGAAAAACAAAAGACGGAAAAGTTGTCCCACTCTTTCATGCAATGGGTGAAAGAGACACACAGAAGACTAACATAATTGTTTGTCGTAGTGATACTAGTTTTAGAGGGTTGCTAGAGTCAGTGTGCTACCATACTACTTCCAAGAGATACGTTTTGTTAGTAAGAAAGAATTTATTATTATTGATAAAGTGCTGTGACCTCGGACTTGATTTTGCTCAGTGACATGGACTTGGTAATCCCGTGACACAAATATTGATATTGTGCTCTAACCCCGGACTTGTTTATTGCTAGTGATTTGGACTTTTAACCTGGACATACCACGCATCGAGTGCAATGCCTCGATTTGTATACACACCCGCGGAATATGCAGAAATGCATTTTATTTACGGTCAGTGTGGTGGTTATGCAAGTCAAGCCGCAGAACTCTATCGAGCAAGGTTTCCTAATGCCCGTCATCCTGATTACCGGGTATTTCCAAGAGTGCATAATGCGTACAAGGAAGGCAGAATTCCTGGAACTGGTGTCGGTGGTACTAGCGGCGGGAGGCCACGCCAACATGATGACGACATAGTCCTTGCTGAGGTTGAAGCTGATCCAACCACCTCCGTGCGAAAAATATCAAGCCGTATAGGCATATCAACAAGAACTGTAAACAGGATTTTAAAACGCGAGAAGCTTCATCCCTTTCATTATAAACGTGTACAAAGTCTTCTACCGAGGGATTACCCTTTAAGATTAGCATTTTGTCAAAGAATGTTACGAAAAATAAGAAACTAACCAAATTTTTTTGACAAAATACTATGGAGTGACGAATCTTCTTGTAAAAAAGACGACTATTTTAATATGCATAATTTGCACAGTTGGCAGCTAACTAACCCATATTTAGTTAGAGAAGATAGATCCCAGTACCAATTTAAAATAAATCTGTGGTCTGGTATCCTTAATTGTGAAGTCATCGGCCCGTTCGAGCTGCCAGACACGTTAACCGCTGAGAGATATCTAAATTTTTTACAAAATGATCTCCCTGGACTTTTGGAGGACGTGACCTTGGAGAATAGAAGGGACATATGGCTGCAGCACGATGGCTGTCCTGCACATTATGCCCGTAACGTTCGCGAATATTTAGACGCGACATTCCCCCAACGATGGATTGGCCGTTTGGGATATTTTCTTTGGCCTCCAAGATCACCAAACCTTAGCCCTCTGCATTTTTTTATTGGGGTTGTATAAAGGAGAAGGTGTACAAAAAACCAGTCACATCAGTGGAAGATTTACGCGAAAGAATATTTGCCGCTGCTCGAGAAATTAAGGAGGCAGGCCACGCGCAACAAATAAAACAATCGTTTATTAGAAGGTGCAGGGCCTGCATTAGAGCTCGGGGTGGTCATTTTGAACACTTGTTATAAAAGTGAATAATAAACTGTGCAAAGATAACTTTCTTTTCTTCCAACTCCTTTTAATTTAATTCATAAATGAATAAAATAATTTTAAAATAAAATTTTAATTAAATCTGTCATTAAGACAATAAATGGGCTCTTTTTTTATAAATTATGAAAATTCTTTGAAACCGAAGGATCAAATACCATCTGTTATACCTTTTTACAATCTCAATTGAATAGGCTTATTATTTGTAAGTTGGTCAGTCAAGTCCCCATACATTTTTCTTACGATATGAGCGATCAAACAAGAACAAAAAATGATTTGAAAGAAAAAAAATATTTTCGGTTGCATTTGTAAAAAAAAATTAGGCAACAGCACAAAAGTGACATGATACATTTGATAATACAACTATTCAAGTAAAACAAATAAAAATCTGATAGAGATAATTCATGTTTTTGCGACTGTGACAACAAAATTAGTGAGCAAGGGTGTCATTTTCACTAATTTTTAAAAAATGGCCGATAACTAAAAAACCATGATACTTTTACTAAACATGAATTGTATTTTTCTGATCCGTTATGATATTCTCCAGCTACAGGTGAAGGATTATACATTAATTACGCCACAACCTGTATGTATAGATTTCTATAGCATCAGTGTGCAAAAAGTCGTGTTAAATGGTGTTTTATGAACTTAAGATTATTTTTTTTATATATTTTAAAGTGTAGTGAATTTTAACGTAGTTTCTTTTGATTTATATATATAAACATAATATCTAATAGGAAAAATAATAGTTTGGATTATATAACAAATGGATACGGAGTTATTAGGCAAAAAATGGTAAAAATACATAAGATTTCATACATGGTGGGTGTACCTTAGATTATGAATATCTTATTATATATATATAAGTATATAAGGATTTATGTAATTGGGAATAACAATAAAGAATTTCACAAAACGCATTTTACTTCACCTGGCTCATGGAAAATAGGGAAAATTATGGAAAATAGACGTATAGAGAGGCAAAAGTGAGATAGTAAATCGGCCCAAGAGGCGTACGAGAGCGGCTCTCTATACGGCATTGCCACGAGCCAGGTAAGCGAGACGAAAAAAGTGAAAATCGTTCTCCTCAAATAAGTGTTATTTTTATCGCCCCGGCTCTGCCTAAATCGGTGTAACCTTGCTATCTTCGAGTCTAATCTGAGCCGGTGGTTGAAATCCTGTGGAATTATACAGTCCCCTACAATGTGGTTATTGATATGCTGAAAACTACTAAAATGTAATTTATATATTACACAAAATACAATATGTACTGCTTTTTATCTATGTAAGAAAATTGATCCTCCGAAAACTTTTATACCAACTCGTACGGACGAAATGTTTTATTGAAATAAGGAATCTTTTATTGGGAGCTTTCAATAACGCATCATTGGGCATCATACTTTATTCCGTTTTCGCTTTGTCATATTTAGTAACGATAATAATGTGTTTTGTATCGAGACAATTCAAATTATGTTCTTAACCACATAGTATGTAGTTTGCTTAGTTTACAGAAAATAAACACACCGGCATATTTAGCGGAACACAAAAAAAAGGTCCATAATTAAAAAAATATGGTTTTATTTTAAAATCTACTTACTACACTTCTTTTGTTATTTAAAGTTTCATTTGTTTTACTTAAAATGAGATCACATTAAAAACAGATTTTGCGAGTAAAAGCTATTTGTGAAAAATGGTACATTTTTGATCTTTTCATGTAACCAGGAAAAGTGAAAATTAATATTAAAATAACAATTAATTAAATTAGAAAAATGGTGATTAATATCGCGTATTTCCTCCACGTGCTCTTATTAAAGTTTCTACCCGTCTAGGCATACTGAGAATGATGTTATCGATGGTCTCCTGGGATAGTCTCCGCCATTCCTCAACTACGGCGATTCGCAGTTCACCCACGTTGGCAGGATCTGGAATTCTGGACTTAACTTTTCTTTTCAGCAAGTCCCAAACGTGCTCTATTGGTTTCATATCCGGTGATCTCGCCGGCCACTCCATAACAGTGATATTCATATCATTAAGATAAGCTTGAGCTACCCGAGCGGTATGCGGCCGAGCATTATCCTACATAAAAACAAAATCGTCACCGATATATGGGGCAAACGGTACGACATTTTCTTCTAAAACTTCTCTGATATAGTGGTCTGCAGTCAGACTCCCTCTGTCAATCACTACCAAGTCTGTGCGAGCTCCCAAACAAATGCCCACCCAAATCATTATTGATCCACCACCGTCTGCAACTGTAGTTTCAAAATTTGTCTGAATGTATCGTTCTCCTTTGCGTCTGTATATTCTTTGCCTGCCATCAATTTGATTTAAGAGAATTCTGCACTTATCACTAAATAATACCTTACTCCATTGGTCCGCGTTCCAAAGTCGATGTTCCTGAGCAAAAGTTAATCTGTTTCTACGATGATTTACCTCGAGCAATGGAGCCTTGGCGGGCACAAATGAACCCAAACAAGCTTCTTCGAACCTTCTTCGTACCGTACGCTCACTTACGGTTACACCCCGCACTGCTTCTAACTCATGTCGGGCTTGGACGGCCGTCAAACGGGGGTTCCTACGTACACGAAGCCGAATATAACGATCATCCCTACTCGAAGTGCGTCTTTTTCTGCCTTGTCCTGCTCTTCTCACATAAGTACCGGTCTCCCTGAACCGTTGGATACTGCGATGGATCGTTGAAACTGGTCGACGAAGATCTCTGGATATCACTCTGTAGGTTTGACCATTTCTTCGCATTTCGAGTGCCCTGGCAATCTCCGTTGGGGCTAAGTCAGGCATAATTCAGTCCTCAACTCCAAAAAGATACGCGATTAAAAAAAACTAACAAAAAACAGAATTGCAATAAAATTTTAAATCATACTCAGAAGGAAGAAATACTTGAAGTTCGCTCCAGATAAGGTGTATTTGAATAAAATTAAAACAATTGCATAAAATGTGATGTTCAGTTGTTTTCTTAATTTGAAAATATTTCTATTTAAATTAAATGACGTATAAACCAGCCAGCAACCTTATATGATACTGACATCAAACCTTTATTTTATGTTCCGCTAAATATGCCGGTGTGTGTAGAAACAAAAGAGTTTGCAATGTAAGGGCACAATATAACCGAAATGCTATTTTATATGACAATAATGATGGTTACGTAATTGGTACACACGAGTTGTATAGACCTTCTTTGATCCCAATGTACCAAATTAGATTGTTACCACACGAACTCTTTGTGATTGAGGCGTCTCTGTTGGCACCACATAAAATTACACGCAATTTGCCGTTGACACAAATTACATAGTGTAGGTCCTCAATCCTCATACAACCTGCAGTTCGACCATGTAGATAAGTTGTTTATATATACCTATCTACATATAAATTAACCATTTGTCAGTTGTCTCCTACGTTGCCCAAACTCAAGTATTATCCAAACTTGTAACTAGGACAGAACAAAAGATATAACTACGAGAAACCTTATACCTATTTGAACTGATTCGTATTTCTAAATATAGGGTACCGTCAGTCACAAAACAAAATATGCGCCTTCCATGAAGCAATCGGGGCACTTTGAAGTTGAAGTGTGCCGATAACTCGCCCGAAAACAGATGGCCGAAAGCCCATAAGGAACGCGTGTTCTCTATCCCTCTGATTGGGACGTGAAGAAGGACATATCGATCAACCTTTTTAGGGTTATGGTGTCCGAATATGAGCATAGAATACTATATTGATTTAAATTAAATTACCCTTCTTTATGTGAAGCGTAGGTACTTACGTGTAGGGCGTTGCAAGTGTACACTGTACAGTGCAACTAATTTTATAATGTCCCTCGGCAATTATCGTTTTTCTGTGCGTATGAAACGATTTTCGAAAGACAATAAGAACGTTATACTGTAAATACTACCTACCTAGCTGAGATTCTCGTAGAGGATAACCAATAGATAGTACTTTATCGACGTTGGAATTTTACTTTATCCAGGAAATCGTTCCTCAGTTTCCATTTTCCCTAAATTCGAAACAGGCGAGTTAAGAGTACTTACTGAAAAACAAGCGATAGTGAAGTATCTACAGATTAGTGTTTTAAGGTGTTTTATAAAGATTAACTATTGTATCATAAATTAGCTAGTTTATGATACAGAGCTATGAAAGTTTAAATTCACGCAGGTATAATGTTACAAAAGCTATAATAATAATATATGAAGCACCGCCCGCGGCAGCAAATTGCTAAGTGCACGTAATCCTATTAGCGTTGTTCAAACTACTTAACGTTACAACTTCATTAATATCATTATTGATTTTGGCGACTGTACGAAATATTAAAGTAAATGAGAGAATAATTAGATATTTTACTCCTTAAGAACCGAATTTTATATACAGCCCGGGGAAGAAAATTTATGAGGATTATAATGAAGTGAAGCGTTAGGCGTTATTTTTTATGTCATTTTGACATAATTTGATAGAGAATTGTATGCTACTGATTAGCTTTAGACGTGATGACGACAATTTTTTTTTGATATTATATTTATGTCTAATGAATGTTAAAACTTTATAATATTAAATAAAAATAATACTAAAAAAATGGTTACGTTATTGCGTGCATCAAAAATAGAATTACTAATCTATGTATTTTGAAATCTATTATAATGAGTAAACTCGCATCGTGCGTCGGAGCTGACACACTTTTTTTTCCTGTCTACAATAATCTTCTGTCAAAATGAAAATAATTTTAAATTTAATTATGCTAAAGTAACAATAAGTATCATACGATACCTAATAATAAGCAATTTCTCTTGGTTGGATTAGGTTTAAAGAACTTTATTTCTCAAAAAGACCAAAGCCACTTACTTAAATGAGAAAATTACAATATGAATGTTACAATATCGTGCTTATGCCAAGAATACAATAAGTATGAAAAAAATAAATAAATAAAAAGGAACATGGTTATTGGTACAAGATGCTAGATAGATGCAGCACAATTAAAATTATTAATTATGGATGTTCTACAAATGCTCTATGATAGAAAATATAGGTATGTTTATCCTAAGGTAGTATCTTAGTATATTATTATCTTAAGATAATATTTTTTTTCTATTAAAAGAAGGAAAAATAGGCACTGAGTTCAATCGTGGTAATATTGATTTCTTATGTTTACGTGAATACTCCTTATTTTACAAATAGAACAGCTGATAAAATTTATAATAAAAGCGCAATAAAATCCATATAATTTGTTCCATTGAGGAATAATTACAGTCAATGGTTGGATGAGTGGATTATAATATTATTGCACCTGAAGTTTTAACTAAATCTCACAGATTATTTAATGGCGAAGTGTGGAAACTACTTTTTTATTTGATCCAAAGGTTTTTCGAAGTGTCTGTTGATATTTTTATTGTGTCTCATGAACTCGACTATAATTTTCTTTATCATTATGTGGCCGAGTCTCCCGTGTACGATTGTGCAGATACATAAATGAAATCGAAGAAGCCGCTGTTGACTCGGCACACACAAATATTTGTTTTGGATGTTTGTGTTGGATACAATTAACTTTGCTATGACACAAAATAATACACTCCATTTGTGCCAAGTAACGAATATTATTGTAAGCACTTTTATTTATCCTTGTATTATAGCGATTCGTATTGAGAGCTTTTTGAAAGCTGGTTGACAAATAATTCAATACGGTCTCAATTCTGTGTATATTAAGGAAATGTCTGTTCGTACATGTGCTAAGGAGTTTTGATACGAGAGTAACCTTAAACCTTTAACTTTTTCTAAAAAAAAATCCATTGGCCACCTAGGTAGTAGGTACCCTATGTAACTATGAAAGAAACACAATACTAGCACAAAGTGACGACAAGGCACATTTCGGACTACGCACCCCACGGCAGTAAGGCGCCGGTGTCCGAAAAGAAAATTTATACGTAGGGCGCGTAACAGGTCAGTGACCCCTGAGGTGCCGTTCCCGCCTCGCCTTGTATCTCATAACACGATCTGTGATTACTGTCAAGTGTCATATTAACACTTGTATTATCACATCTGGACATTGTCCGTAAATAAAATTAATTACTATCGTGAAAATATAATATTTGTTTGTAGGTACAGAAATATTTTTTAATACATGATTTTCGGTGAAATGCATGCTGTTCTGTAGCTAGATAATAAAATAAGTATTAGAACATGGTACGTTTTGGTTGAGAGTTTTCAATTTACGTAGCTTTAAATTTTGAACTTTAAAAAATGTTCACACTCCTTAAAAAAGCATCATACATTTTCATTAATGTATCAAAGTAATAAATTAGAAGATAATACAGTTTCTGACTTGTATTATTTTCCCTGTGTGATCATGATAAATGACGAAACTAAGAGTTATAAGACACTACATTCAACAAATTAAATTTAACTTTACCCATAAACCAACAGTTAAAGGGAAGTTTAATAATTTGTCATTATTATCTAATTTTATTTACTAAGATAATAATTCTTAGCTACGCTTTTACGCGATGACTTTATATACGAAGCTTATTTAAGGAGAGACTTTATACTTACACATATATTATTACGATCGTTTTATTGCAAAAAAAGGTTTAAATTTAAACACCTATCAAACTAAAAAAAAAAAAAATATCTATTAAACTAATCTGTACAAATGTTATAAAGAGGAAAAGTTTGTTTGTATTGAATAGGCTCCAAAACTACTGGACCGATTTGGATAATATTTGGCAGACATGTAGAGTAGACCATGGGGAAGGACGTAGGCTACCTTTTAAAAATACTTGGATAAATGTGGTATCTGGTATTATTATAAAGAGGGATCATTTATATGTTTGTTTGTTTGCATTGAATAGGCTCCGAAACTACTGGACCGATTTTGATGAAATTTGGCACAGATATAGAGTAGACCACGGGGAAGGACGTAGGCTTTTTATCGCGTGTAAATGTACGCGGAAATACTTTTGGCACGCACGACGTCGCGGTCAACGTCTAGTTCAAAATATACATCAAAAACTTTATAGGTAGGTTAGGTTAGGTTGAGGATGGGAGCCTACGCCAGCCTGCCACGAATGTGGCGCTGAGGAGGACACGGCCCAGCACACCCTCGAGGTGTGCGACCGATGGGCCGTGGTAGTGATTGGGCGGGACCTCTCGCTGAGGCCGCGGATCAATCCATCCTCTGCTCCGCTCCGCCGGCGTAAGACGGGAGTGCGGATGCGTCGCTTTGCGAATCTCCAATCTTCCGTCTAGCAGGGCTCCGGGAGAGGATGGGAACCTCCCAGGCTTAGCTTGTCCCGGCGCCAAGGGGGACGCTTCAGGTTGTCGGAGTGGCCCCTAAGCGTGGTGGAAGTCCGGTCCCTTTGAGAGGGAGACCGGCCGGTCGTGGAGGGTGTCCTGTGTTAGACAGATCCGGGACACTCCCCTTATAGCGGCTGATGGCAATCCGCAGGTGGTTTTAGTGGGTAACCCTATGGCGGAGTCCCACATACCCCCGGGTCACCCCCACCCGGGAAGGGCATAAAGCCTTTCCCCTGCGAGATAAAAAAAAAAGTTATGTCTACACAATGTGATAAATGAATTTTAATTAAAAATTAATAGCTGATAAACAAAACACCAACGTTATATTCTTAAACTTAACATTTTTAATTACAAGTTGAATGTTAATTACAAATTCTGAACATCTGACATCTAACATTAATGCTTATCAAGAATTTGTAAAGTGTCAGCGAAATGACGCGCCTTTAACAGATTGTATTCGTCTATTACGTGCTATCGCCTCCAATAAACAAATGATCCGTAGACAGACGCCATCTGTTTAGTGATAAAGCCGCCAGCTTAACGTTAAATAACACTGTTACAAAATTTAAAACATTAATTACAAAACTTATAATAGCCCCCGATCCGGCTACGGAAGTGCTACGTAAGTCTTGCTCGTTTTAAATTGTACAATTATTGTTTTACCAGTCAGTGAATAGTGATATTTTATAATAGGTAGGTACTAGGTACAAGTTAAGACATAATTGAAAAGAATACTAGGTAGAAATGTAATATATTAAGAAAATAAATTATTCGTCTGAAAACTGCATTTCTTTGAAGTAATAAAAACTCTTACCTATTCCTAGACAACTTTTAAATTGCTAGTTGCATTTAACATCTGAAAGTTAGAAACCGGCCAAGCGCGAGTCGGACAAGCGCTCAAATAATTCCACACAACTATGTACTAAGTATTAGTAAATACTAATAGTGAGCACTAGTATTAATATCGAGCGAAAAAAAGCGAAAAAAACTAGTTTTTTGTATGGAACTTAACCTTAATTATTTATTTTATTTTAATTTTTTTTTTTTTTTAAAGAGAGTATACAACTCAATATTCAGTAAATATTTCAAGCATCTACCTGTTTCCGTTATTAATATCGAGCAAGAAACGGCCAAAAATCAAGTTTGTTGTATGGGAGCCCCCCTTAAAATTTTATATTCTGTTTTTACAAATTTTTGTAATAGCAGCAATAGAAATACATCATCTGTGAAAATTTCAACTGTCTAGCTATCACGGTTCACGATAAACAGACAGATTGACGGACGGACAACTAAGTCTCAGTAATAGGGCCCTTTGGGTACGGAACCCTAAAGAATTGTATAAACATGTATTACACAATAACACTATTATTTGTCGGTGTCAACGTTTCGATCGCATGTCCGTCCGAACGTAAGTCGTAACACGGTGCACGCCAACGTACTGAATAAAGATATTCTTCAACGAAATGTTTCGAAGTTTTCCGTATTGCGTGAGAGTGTTTATTTATATTACCTTGATTGATTTCCGACTGTTGACTAACTGCAATATTATGCAGTGCGGGCATAATGTTGCAGCTAACATACTGGGTGGAGTCTTCCAAGAATTTCAGTAGCAACTATTTTTCAGTGTTCTATTAATATAGGTACTCTAATTCAGAAAATCTATTATAATAATTAACAGGGCATGTGCAACATTTGTTTATAATTATCGATACATTTATTCGTGCGCGCAAAAGTTAATTCCGCGGTAACCGTACATTTTACCGCGATAAAAATATGTCTATGTCCTTCCCCGTAGTCTACTCCATACCTGTGACAAATTTCATCTATATCGGTCAAGTAGTTTCGGAGCCTATTCAATGCAAACAAGCAAACAAACTTTTCCTGTTTATAATATTAGTATAGATAAAGTTTTAACAGCCTCCGTGGTCTAGTGGTTTAGAGCTTGGCTCTCGACTCGGAGGTCGTGGGTTCGATTTCCGCATTGGAATAACAAAAAATCTTGTTTCCAAGTTTGGTTAGGACAATGCAGGCTGATCACCTGATTGTCTGACAAGAAAGATGATCCATGCGTCGGATGGGCATGTAAAAAGTCGGACCTGCGCCTGATATCTCACCAGTCGTGTCGGTTATTCGTCCCACTGGGTTACGAGAGTAAAGGAAGAGAGAGTGCTCTTGTGTACTGCGCACACACTTGGGCACTATAAAATAACTCCTGCGTAGCTGGCCTGGTTTCAATTAAACCGGCCACCGTCACTGAAATCAGTGTGGGGAGCTATGCTATAGATAAAGCAAATTAGTAACGTTAAATAACTTTATGGCATACGGCGCGCAGAAGGCTTTTACGTAGACTGATACGTGAATCTGCTGTCGAATGTGTCTTCCTGCATATTACCTATCTATCTGTTAAATGTTAAATCCCCCGTGATGAGATTGCACCGAACGCTGCCTCAATACATTGAGCCTCTTCGAACCATGTTAAAGTCAATGTTTGCTACATATTTCAAGTGCGCTATTTTATTGAGTTTTTAGTTTTTACACGATGCAACTTTTTTAGAATATTTAAAGGAAATTATATAAATAGGAATAAACTGAGGACGTAGTGCCATTTAACCAACCTACATAGAGTTACAATGTAGAATTAAAATTACCGCAAATAATTATTACTCCTCAATGTTTGAACCTTGACGCATTAAAAAACATAGAAACCAAAATACTTTATATGTCTTCAAATTAAGTCACAAAACAAAAACTTTTAATCAAAATGAACCTTTGGAAATTCTTATAAATCGTCATTGTAAGATAAGACAAAACCTAACTTTCGAATTCTTAATTATATTGTTGGAAGGCAATTGATGTCTGACCTAAATTTGCATTTCAATGCGGAGGGATCAGGCTTCGAATAAGTTTAGCACAATCGCAATTCCATCTTAATAATTTCAATCTCGCTGAATGTAAACAGAGCTGCCGAGAGGATTACAGCCGAGACTCGACCAACTTCGAAGTTCCAACTGCTAGATCTAGCGTTAGATAACGTCTAGCATTTCATAATGTTAAATGCTAGAGAGTTAACGGCTACTCTACTGGTTTTTGGCACAAAGTAAGAGAGAAACAATGAGAGAGCTCTTCAGTTTGCTGTTTAATGCATTATATTATGTAGGTGACTCTAAGAATAACTATATATAGAACTAATAATAAAGATGAAAAATTTGATTGTTTGTTTGGATTGCAAATGCTCCGAAACTACTGGGGACCGACATTGATGAAATTTGGCACAGATGTAGAATCTACTCTACAAAATGTACAGTTTCCGCGGAATTTCCTTTTGCGCGCATGAAGTCGCGGGCAACATCTAGTGAATAGTAAATATCTACTGTGATTTTATTATTTAACGAAGTTTCGTATATTTGTTAGTCACTTGCTTCTTCACGGACTATGGAGTAAAAAGCGTTAAATCTTATAAGGCTTTTGCACTACGAATTTAATAAGGCGAATTGAAAAGAAGGCAGTCCAAGTTGTGACACTATCTAAGCCAATAATACATACTGAACCAATCAATCTTATCCGATAAAAGTTTCTAACTCAATGCGAAAGCCGAGCGGCGAGCGGGGTGAGCCGCTTAAGCCCGTGATTCTGATTGAGATCACTAATCTGATAGATAGTTATTAGCTATGATTGTTATCTGTTCTCAGTGGAATTGATTTCTGATGCTCAGACAGAATGGCAGTTATTTCTGTTAAATGTTGCTAATTTACTGCTAAGGTGCTATTTTTTGTTTAGGTGCTCTCGATGCGTGCCCACTCTAAGTATTTTTCTCTAATTATATGTGTGCGTTTTAGGCATAAGTCACGATCAATCCAAAATTAATTTTGATACACGACATAGGTACATAATACCTTCTTAATTTTTAAATGGCGTATGACTAGGTACTGCTTAATACTTATATCCAACTTTTAAAAGTTCATAAAAGGATCAAAAATAACTTCAGGTTATGAAAATAATGTAACAATATTACTGTCTTCAAGTATCAATATTAAAAAAAAATCATTAAGCAGTATTGTACAGCAAAAATTCGTTGGCACCAAACGTCCGTGTATAATAATTAAACTTACTCGTAAGCGAAAACTACGGTTCGTCGGCCGCAGCGACAACTAAGTTTTCAGAAATTTCAAATTATTTGTGTATGATTGCTAAATGTTCAGAAGTTTCTACGATTCAGTTCCTAAAATAAGCACATACCTATACATGTATATATAACAAGTAACTTTATAGTGAAGACATAATATTTATTGGTGAACCTAATGAGTCAGTATAATTGATACGTTATATATTAAAGTATACATTTTTTGTACTATTATACTACTCGGATACGTAGCATAGCAATCCGTTATTCATGAACTTTGATTGGACGACCTCTGTGGCTCAGTGGTTGAAGGTTCGAATCCCGTCAAAGGAAAAAAAGTTCTCTGTACTCCTTGGTTATGGACGTGTATTAAATGTGTATAATTTAATAAAAATCTTAAAAATGTTTATAGTATAAAATTATTAAATATATTTCCGTTGTCTGGTACCCGTAACACAAGTTCTTCTAGAACTTACCACGGGACCAAACTGACGTAGTGTGGAAGCGTTCATAGATATTATTAACATTGCGTGTGACTGTACCATAATGTAATTTTTAACTCAGAGCCTTTACGACGGTGCTACGTTGTAACAACAACCATAACCAAACGACCATGGGGTGTTTTATTTCCAAGGGATCGTTTCGGTCCTGATTACGTTTCCTCCGACCTCACGTGACAACGCCGCTCTATTTACACAAACATAATAAAACGTTATACTCCATATTATGAGTCCTTCCGAATCCTTAATCTTGCCGGAATAGAAGCGAATTCCAGAAATAGTTTCCAAAAATAAACTGTGTATTTGCTAAATAATTGATAAATAGTCAGTACATAATAATCGTAATTCATCAACGTATAGTTAAACCTTACTTTATTTTACAGTTTACGCAATAGACTTTCTAACTAGAGTCTGTTTATATAATATACACACACCGGCATATTTAGCGGAACATAAAATAAAGGTTTGATATCAGTATCATATAAGGTTGCTGGCTGGTTTATACGTCATCGTATATACAAGAAATATTTTCAAATTAAGAAAACAACTGAACATCACATTTTATGCAATTGTTTTAATTTTATTCAAATACACCTTATCTGTAGCGAACTTCGAGTATTTCTTCCTTCTGAGTTTGATGTTAAATTTCATTGAAATACTGTTTTTTGTTAATTTTCTTTTAATCGCATATCTTTTTGGAGTTGAGGACTGAATGATGCCTGACTTAGCCCCAACGGAGATTGCCAGGGCACTCGAAGTGCGAAGAAATGGTCAAACCTACAGAGTGATATCCAGAGATCTTCGTCGACCAGTTTCAACGATCCATCGCAGTATCCAACGGTTCAGGGAGACCGGTACTTATGTGAGAAGAGCAGAACAAGGCAGAAAAAGACGCACTTCGAGTAGGGATGATCGTTTCATTCGGCTTCGTGTACGTAGGAACCTACGTTTGACGGCCGTCCAAGCCCGACATGAGTTAGAAGCAGTGCGGGGTGAAACCGTAAGTGAGCGTACGGTACGAAGAAGGTTCGAAGAAGCTGGTTTTGGTTCATTTGTGCCCGCCAAGGCTCCAAGGCTCGAGGTAAATCATCGTAGAAACAGGTTAACTTTTGCTCAGGAACATCGACTTTGGAACGCGGACCAATGGAGTAAGGTATTGTTTAGTGATGAGTACAGAATTCTCTTAAATCAAATTGACGGCAGGCAAAGAATATACAGACGCAAAGGAGAACGATACATTCAGACAAATTTTGAAACTACAGTTGCATACGGTGGTGGATCAATAATGGTTTGGGCCGGCATTTGTTTGGGAGCTCGCACAGACTTGGTAGTGATTGACAGAGGGAGTCTGACTGCAGACCACTATATCAGAGAAGTTTTAGAAGAAAATGTCGTACCGTTTGCCCCATATATCGGTGACGGTTTTGTTTTTATGCAGGATAATGCTCGGCCGCATACCGCTCGGGTAACTCAAGCTTATATTAATGATATGAATATCACTGTTATGGAGTGGCCGGCGAGATCACCGGATATAAACCCAATAGAGCAAGTTTGGGACTTGCTGAAAAGAAAAGTTAAGTCCAGAATTCCAGCTCCTGCCAACGTGGGTGAACTGCGAATCGCCGTAGTTGAGGAATGGCGGAGACTATCCCAGGAGACCATCGATAACATCATTCTCAGTATGCCTAGACGGGTAGAAACTTTAATAACAGCACGTGGAGGAAATACGCGATATTAATCACCATTTTTCTAATTTAATTAATTGTTATTTTAATATTAATTCTCACTTTTCCCGGTTACATGAAAAGTTCAGAAATGTACCATTTTTCACAAATAGCCTTTACTCGCAAAATCTGTTCTTAATGTGATCTCATTTTAAGTAAAACAAATGAAACTTTAAATAACAAAAGAAGTGTAGTAAGTAGATTTTAAAATAAAACCATATTTTTTTATTTATGGATTTTTTTTTTGAGTTCCGCTAAATATGCCGGTGTGTTTATTTATGTTTATATTATATTTATATTCCTTTACTATTTTTATAGATTTTATTTATAGATTGTAAAATTTTCTGATTGTAAAAAATCTTAATATTGGTGCGTTCTACTGAAAAAATAAAGAAAATTTCCTCTCCCTTAGTAACCTCACAACCACATATTTTCATCATGATGGGAGAAAAAGAAATTTGAAAGTCCTAAATTTTCTAACATTTCTATAGCTTTATACATCGCTCGTATCTCAATGTAGGAATTGCAATATATATTTTTTTATCGCTTCTATCTCGGAAACGGTGCATCTTACTGAAAAAATAATGAAAATAATGAATTTTTAGCAGCCATTAATTTATCAACCCAATCTGGTTTTATAGCTCCTTACATCGTATAATAGTCACCAACTCGGAAATTAAGTCACCAACTTATAAATTGCGGTGCCAATTTGGATTCACTTTCGCCACTTTTTATCTGCCGATTTTTGTATTTTTTGTCACCTGAGTGCTTCCGCCAGTTTAATAATTTAGTCGCCAACATATTAATTCGCTGCCCTATTCATAATACAGTATGCACATGTGCAGTCGCCAAGTTATTTTTTGTTCGCAAGATTTATTATTATATCCCGTTTTATTCTAAGGTAAGTACTAAGAAAAGATCTTGGTAGAAAGAAGTCAATTAAAACCAATTTAACATTTCTGAAGAACGTTTGATTCGTAGCAAACTCTAGATTCTAGTACACAAGTCAGCTCATAACTACAAACACTTTTATTAAAAAGAAACTTTTTCAAACGGACCACAGTAATGTCTGTTATCCTGAGCGCCAACACTAAATTGTTCGTAATCCAATTTCGTTGAATATTGAATTACTAGAATAGTGATCCATCACGAGTCACGTCTGACTAGTCTCTTATTTTAGCGAATCTTACTTCTCAGAGATATTCAATTAAATTTAATTATCTCTGGTGTTGCCCTCGTTCCCACGTGCGTTTTAGTGCTGTTTTTTCTGTCGCGGTCGCGATCACTATAAAACACTCGTAGGAACGTAGCCTTAGGTACCTAGCTATTACAGGACAATATTTGTATTTTGTTTTACATCAGTTTTCGGGAATAATTTAAGTTTATTTAGCATAATAATAACTTAATAGTCTAATTCAATGGTTTCTGTCGGTAAGAAAAATTTTATAATATTACATATGAAATTGGCGTTTTGTAAAGGAGGAACATAAAGTCGATTTTTTTTAAACATAATATATTTATTTAATCAAAGTATACAGGGTGACCTGAAATTCGATACATTCCTTTGAAAGACAGAAAGTAGACCTCATTTACAGTAATATTTTTCATGGCATCCCCTATCCGAAAGTTGATATTTACAAAGTTATTGAAATTTCAAAATTTTTTTCTTTATTTTCGACTTTTTGACTTTGACATGACGTATTTTTAAAAATGTTTGTCTTTTTAGTGATTTTTTTATGTATTTTAACCGTCAATGAGTCAAATATTATTTTTAAGGAATAAATAGGGACAAACTAAGCGAGAATTTTTCATTATGAGACATGAAACAGAATTTTCTTTTAAGAGAAATGCACATTTTTCTTAAAAACAGGTGATTTTCTTAAAAAAATGTATGATACAATGCGTACAAATATTCTAAATAACTTCCTTATCTCATTAGCTTTCCAAAAAGGTGCAAATGTCTACATAAAAATATGACGTTGTAGTAAACATATTAGAAGTAAAATGAAATAATGTCTAAATCGATTTATTTGCGATAAGGTTAAAATAAAAGGAAAAACTTGAATTTAATTACGTTTATTGTGTTTAAAAAACATCAATGTTTAATTAAATTTAATAATAAATATTCTACTTTAGGTCTTGTTCAAAATGTGAACCTCTGTTTCTGATACAGGCTTCTCCGTACCTCTGTTTTGATTATTCTGGTAGTAAGACTAGTTTTGATTTCTTCTGCTGCATTTCTTATGCGGCTTCTGAGCTCCTCTACAGTAGTTATGGGTGTAGTATACACCAAAGCCTTCATATGACCCCAAAGATAAAAATCACACGGGGTCAAATCGGGACACCGTGCTGGCCAAGGAATTGACCCGCCTCGACCTATCCAGCGATGTGGGTAAGTTTGGTCTAGCCACTAGCGTACGCCGAGGCGGAAGTGGGCCGGGCAACCATCATGCTGGAAAATCATATTACGACGAGTTGCTATTGGCACATCTTCCATTAAACCAGTAATCTCCTCTCTTAGGAAATGTTCGTACATTTCACCATTTAAATTTCGAGGCAAAAAATGAGGTCCAACTAAATTATTATTAATTATACCCATCCAGACATTTAGACTGAATCTGGTTTGATGGGCCCTTTCATTTTTCATCCTGGGGTTTTCTCCTTTTGGTGCCCAGTAATGTGTGTTGTGGAAATTGTTTATTACGTCACGGTCAAATTTCGATTCATCCGTCCACAATATTCTTGAGAAGAAATTGCGATCCTCCATGCCTGCATTTATCATAAAACGGCAGAATTCCATTCTTCTAACCGGGTCTCCCTCTTCCAACGCTTGGACAGGTGTGTAGTGAAATGGATGTAGACGCGCTGTGTGTACTGTAAACCACACCTTCCATTGACTCAATCCAAGTCTTCTAGCTGCCGCTCTTGTAGAAATAGAAGGATCATTTTGAAAGCGTTAAAATTTCTTCGTCTTCTTCTGGAGCATACAAACGAGGTCTGCCTGAATCGCCACGTCTTCTATCAACACGGCCGCTTTCCCGAATTCGTCGAAATGTTGTTGAAAACACTCTAACGTTTGGCACTCGTCGATTCGGAAAACGTTCAACGTATGTTCTTCGTGCAGCAGCAGCATTACCATTACAAAGTCCGTAACAAAACAAGATGTCAGCGTATTCATCGTACTCAAAAGCAGCCATCGCGATACAAAAAAATCACAAGTAGAAGTAAGGGTGTAGTTTAAAGCAACAATACGTCCGTACACGGCAATAGTTGACTTAAAACTAATATTAGCTACTAAATTTGCTCTCTAAGCCAGTCGGTAACTCATTGACAAAGGGCCGCGACGACAGTAGCCGAAACATCCCGAAGTTTGAACAAAGGAAACAATTGAAAAAAAAGGTCGCCTCAGGTAGAGTAATTCTTGAGATAACGTTACCTGATGATTGTTTTGTCTTTGTTTATTACATGTTCATATTTTTATGTACATATTTGTACCTTTTTGGAAGCTTATGAGGTAAGAAAGTTATTTAAGGTATTTGTACGCATTGTATCATACATTTTTTAAAGAAAATCACCTGTTTTTAAGAAAAATGTGCATTTTTCTTAAAAGAAAATTCTGTTTCATGTCTCATAATGAAAAATTCTCGCTTAGTTTGTCCCTATTTATTCCTTAAAAATAATATATGACTTATTGACGGTTAAAATACATAAAAAATCACTAAAAAGACAAACATTTTTAAAAATACGTCATGTCAAAGTCAAAAAGTCGAAAATAAAGAAAAAATTTTTGAAATTTCAATAACTTTGTAAATATCAACTTTCGGATAGGGGATGCCATGAAAAATATTACTGTAAATGAGGTCTACTTTCTGTCTTTCAAAGGAATGTATCGAATTTCAGGTCACCCTGTATACCATTGCTATCTATGCACTTTTGCCATCTCATAGGTAAGTAGTTCATTGATTCCTTTACTAAAAAAACCATTCGGACAGAAATTAATAAAATCTTTGAAGGCGCTTTGCACTGCCCCATCGGAGTAGAATTTTTTCCCTTGCAAGAAGTTATCCAAATTTAAAAAAAAAGTAATCTGTTGGAGTAATGTCCGGGGAGTACGGTGGATGTCTTAGACATTCCAATTGAAGCTCCTCTAATTTGGTAGCCGTCTGTTGTGCAGTGTGTGGTCTAGCGTTGTCCTGAAGCAGCAGTAGCCTACAGCGAATGAGCAACCTCGGTTGTGTAGCAGCTAGCTTTTCCATCATGATTTGCACTTGCTGGCAATAGCCATCTGCCGTAATCGTCTGGCCAGATTTAAGTAAAGAAAGCTGTAGTGAAGGACACCTGCACTAGTCCACCAAACGCTCACAAGTGACTTTTTTTGAGTCAATTTTCGCTTGGGGCAGGCTTGGCTGGTTCGCCAGGGTTCAGCCATTGCGATGAGCGTTTCCGATCATCATACAGGATCCACTTTTCATCACAAATGATTCGATTTAAAATCCCTTCATTATTGTGCCAGTTGAGTAATGTAACGCAGAAGTCGACGCGCGTTTGTCGGTTTGCTGCACTCACACAACGCACAGAAAAGTATGAAATAAAACTTATTTTCTAAATAACTCACCTTTTAAATTTGGCTGAAATTTTCCATTCAGCCACTTTCGTAACTAACTGTTTGATTACCAGCTACGAAAAATGAATTTTCTTCACTGTTCTGTAACCGTTAACAATAAACACTCCTTTTTCCGTTTTCGTAATTTTTCGTAACCAGTTATAAAATAACACTGTTTTGTCTCTTTATATAAACCAGTGACTAAAATCTCTTTTCTAAATGCTGGATGTTTTCGTTCTTATCTCGGATGAGTGACAGATATCTAAACAAATGCAAAGCAAGTGTCTATTGTTTGCATAGCTTTGCAATTAATATTGCATATTATTTCTATAATAAATAACATTTGTGTTTAATTGTAATGATACTATGGAATACTTTCAGAGTAAACGAGCAGGCACAAAATTAATATTTGAGGGCCATGAATACCATAAAAGAAAACATATGTTAATGCCAATACATTTTGGCAATGTATTAACAACAAGAAATGTAAAGGAAATTTAACAGTAATTACTAAAAATGTTAAAATGAAAGAAAATTTTCACAGATTGATTGATTGAGATTGCTTGCCGAATATGACAAAATGTATCATTACTGAAAAGATGTTACAACTAAAAAAAACGTTTGTGAAAATTATGATCCAATCCAAAAACTATTCGAGGAGGTAATATGCCAATTTCAGGACGACGGTGTGGATTTACTTAATGTGGAGTTGTCTAAATTTTAAAATAATAAAAGTGGCTTATGCAAAGCTAGTAATAAACATCTACAAGTTCCCAAATTACGCTATGAAATACCAAAACAAGTAAAAGTACCCGAAAAGTTTTATAAGATCCTCTTAACGGATTACAACGACGCCATCAAAATTCTTATATTCTACTCGCCTGACATTGAAAGTATTTTGAAAATGATTGACATATACATTTTTTATTTTTTATTTAGATATGGCATCGGCTTATAACCATTTGCCAGTGTCAAGTTAAAAAGGCGGGAAATAGAACTTTCGTTTCAATTTTCAACACCGTATTCCTATATCATCAAGTCTAAAGTCTAGTCAAAGTCCAAATATATCAGTCATGCCACTCGATTCAGTAAAGTGGTAGAAGCTTTACTGAAAGTTCTTAGGGCATTTTAGCGGGAAATACAAAATAGCACGTTTTTTAGAAGTTGTACCCCTTGCCCACACTTGTGCACGATAACGAATATTTAATGGTTAATATTCTACCAATATTACACATTAAGAACCGAAATAACACAAATTTATGAAGTTTTACAAATTCCACAACATCACCCATTGAACTCCCCGGCAAAACACCTGACATATACATGCTGGACGGAACTTTTAAATCTTGTCCATCGCCTTTCAAGCAGATATAACATAGTATTCATGGTTACAATGTTGACACAATGGGAGTTTTGTCGGAGAGTTCCATTGAAATTGATAAATTGGGTGACGTTGTGGAATTCGTATTTATTCATAAATTTGTGTAATATCGGTTCTTAATGTGAAATATTGGTAGAATATTAACCATTAAATATTCGTTAACGTGCACAAGTGTGGGCAAGTGGTACAATTTCTAAAAACGTGCTATTTTGTGTTTCCCGCCAAAACTCCCTAAGAGTTTTTGAGAACTATCAGTAAAGCTTTTACCACTTTACTGAATCGACTGACATGACTCATGGACTGTACTGACTATATATTTGGTCTTTGACTAGACTTTAGACTTGACGATATAGGAATACAGTGTTGAAAATTGAAACGAAAGTTCTATTTCCCGCCTTTTTAAGTTGACACTGGCAAATGGTTATAAGCCGATGCCATATATAAATAAATAAAAAATAAAAAAAAAATGTTGACACAAAAAAAGTAATTCCTTTGTTTTTTGCTTTCCTCGAAAATAAAAAACAAAAGACTTACGAATTATGATTTGAAATACTTGATCAAGTCAAGATTTCCAAAATGGAGTCCAGCCAAGCTGTTACTCGATTACGAAAAAGCAGCATTTAGTGCCATTCGTAAAAAAAACTAAATTCCACAGTAAAAGGCTGTTTCTATCATTTTTGTCGTAGCCTTTTTAAGAAAGCTAAAACTTTGGGATTAAATTCAACTGTACAGAGGCGTCATATGGCACGATGTGCTATGTGTGATGATGATGTGGGTCTAGCTCTTTTGCCCTCAGAATATATTATGATGGTTATCAATACATTATGAAAAAACCACCAAAAACATTAGCACAACATGAAGCATTAAGAAAATTCAATTCCTATTTTGACCGTTTTTGGTTCCACGGCATAAAGTTCATTAAAATGTGGTGTTGCCAAGAAGAGGAAATACGCAATACAAATTACATAGAAGGATGGAATTCTCGATTAAACCGGTATGTGGGAGTTAAAATCCGTCTATTGCTAAAGTGCTTGACATTTTAGAAAAAGAAATTAGGATAAAAAATACTACCGGGAAAGCTAAAAGCCGAAAACAGAGCAAGTATGTAGATATTGATGTAGAAATAAATTCGGTAATTGAAGAGTTGAAGGGAAACAGGATTAGCGTAGGCCATTGTAAAGAAATTATTGCCCCTTTTGCTTTTTAAAATATAATATTTTTTAGTTTAAGCGACAAAGTGGAGTGTTTTTAAAATATTTCAAAATAAAAATATAAAAAATAATTTATTTTTAATTTTTTGTAATATATTTTATAACAAGTGTTTATTGGTAACTGGTTGAACAGTGAAGGAAATTCCTTTTTCGTAGCTGGTTATCAAAGTTACTTACGAAAGTGGCTGAAGGGGAAATTTTTACAAATAGTAAAAATTCTACTCAATCTTCAAAATGTTGAAGTCGATACCTACCAGACAACTTGAACGTGTGTTCTATTTTAAATATTGTTTTATCAGGATGTTGTTCGGGCTGGTACCGACTACAAAATTATGAAGATTGAGCAGGGGCGTGCGCTCCTTGTAGGCAGAAATGCAGTGCTTTACTTGTCATTCACAGATATTTTAATAAAACGTTCGTACGTTTTAGATGACTTTAATTAATAGTAAATAAATTAATTTAAAAAATATAATAACTTAAAAACGCCTAATATTTTATAAATAGCAACTCATCTCATGCCGTTGCGTTCTGCAGGACATATCATCGCATGTATGTGTAATTTTCATACTTCGCAAACGCACACACCCATGAATATCGACATGATTATATAGCGCCAACTCCCGCGGCAGGCGATGGCTCTCGGCTATCCGATCGCTTCCGAAAACCGCCGAACTGGCTTGTCGGAAATTATTCGTTGCCTATAATCCGAGTAAAAATAATAGACGGAAATCTAACAAATCACGTATGCACATTATGCATTTTTGTTTAGTAAGGTTTTATTTGTTTAAATAGAAGAAACGTTTTGTTTCGCGGGGGCCATATTGCATATTTCATGTGATAAGCATTGTTTACAATTTAATCGCTCCAGTTTATTTATAGTTTTCTTAAAAGATTTTTCATTTTAACATTTGAAAGTGTTTACATTTAACAGTAATTTATTACTGAGTTTCTATTATAATTGTAGTGATTTGCTTTTACTAGTGCGTTTGTTGATTTTTTTTAAATGTTATTTGATTGTGAGGTTTGTGTTGAAAATGTGTGTTTATTAAAAATTAAAAATAACAAGTTCTCACAATTGTCATTCAGTGAAAAGATTCAAATTATGTCTAAAGGTAGGTGTGTACCCGAGTTACAACAATTAAACCAGCAAAAAATAATGTAACTCGAAAATTTCATGTTAAAAGTTATGAAACGTATAACTGGCTGTGTGATTGTGTACACACGATTAAATTATATTGTTTTCCTTGCAGATTATTTAGTAAGTTACATCGGGATATAGTAATCTCAAGTAACCGGAACCTTGAATATGTGAAAATTGAAGCTGACTGACTGGTGAGTAGTTATAATATTTTAAAATATGCTTATTATTTTACTTATTAGAATTTCTTCCGCCATGACGATCGATCGCTGTTTTGTCTGCGTTGCCGTAGAAGATGTACATGTAACATGAATAGTAGTACATCTAAGACTTGCTCTGTTGGCATGGTTTCGACTTAGAGATCCGTCGCTTGGCTGTAGCTATGCTAAAAATCTATAAACGAAAAAGTTTTTGTGACCGAGTGCTTCGCCGCATACCCAGTGTCATAATCCTGTGCACGCCACTGAGATTGAGTAGAGAAATAGTTAATTTCAGCCAAATTTAAAAGGGGAATTATTTAGAAAATAAGTTTTATGTCATACTTTTTTCTGCATTTTGACCTTGGAAGTCGATTTAATTTTTTATTGAATTATTAAATAATACAATATATATAATAAATATGATGTAGCCGAAGAGACTATTTGGTTAAACCACTAATGTCAGAAACTGACACTAGGTATTTGAAATTGTAATTTTTTTTGGTGTTAGATAACCGAAGTTTAGTGTGGAATGCTATTGGATATCAAATTGTATTGTGTACTTATGTATTGTATAAAATAAGGCGACAAAATTTAGCTTCGTGCTAAGAGAACGAAGTCGCGGGCTAAAGCAAGTTTAAATTTTGTAACCATAAAAATTCGAAATATAAATTTTTTAAATGTCGTTTTAGAATGAAACGTCAATGTGTGTAATTTTGTATTATGTGGTGTGTATGTTGTAGTGCGTATACTCCGCAGTACTTCGACCGCATATTATAGTAATATTATTGTTGCATTTTATTATTTAAGCCGTCCATGAAAAAGGCAAAAATTTGGAATATATATTCTTTATGACTTAACAATATTGAATACGTGAACTTAATTTAACAATTATGTTTTTTGAGCGATTTGCGAGCTTGGGGGGGGAAACAAAAGTAGTAAATAAAATGTATTTTCACGTCTACATACTTGTTCATTCTCTTTTTCGAATCCAGCCAATTATGTATGTTACTTGATAGACAGTTATACGAGAAGATAGCTCCGTAAGTAGTCGAAACTTGGCAAGAACATGTGAATGAACTGCCTACTGTGAGTAACTCAGCCGGGTGGAAGAGGCGCAATACATTTATGCACAATAGGATTCTATTTGAAGACGACCTACTTGCGAGTATAATACGTTCGTACGTAAACTCTATCTTAAGATCCTACAAAGTTATATTACAATTAGTATCCTGCTCCTAAGAAAAAAATATTATAAAACGCGCCAAGACATATCTTTAATCTGAGACATATTCGTTCGAACGATGATCGAAATGTGAAAGAGTGAGCATTATACTGGACTTAGCTAGAATCGATTAATTACAGAGCTGAGTGGAAGAACTCAATTTTGCATTGACAACATTCAAATTTCTAGTAAATTGAGTTAAAATGTTTGCAATAACTTTTAAGATATTTCGGTATACTATGCATAGTTACAATTTTTCGACTGGAAATCATACCTTTATATTTTATGCAAAAAATAATTCAAAAATTTTAAGTATGCGGTCTGAGTGACCGTGTCTTTATTATTTTTCAGGTTTTTTTATCACTGGACAAAACATCGGCAGTCTTTAGTCTTAGTATTTATTTAAGAACGCCTCAAAATATTTATTTTAATAATAATAATTTTCTTATCTTGTTACCCGATTTTACAATTATTACTTTAACTTGGAAAGTGAAATAACTAAAAGTAAAGTAAGTACTTTAACAGTAAAAGTTAAAGTAGGTAGGTAGGTATGTATGATTTCTAAATTGTACCTTACTCGCCCTACCGCCTCGCCTACGTACTTCGTATTCTATGCGAGTTTTCATAACAGAATCGAGCCTAATCATAATTCAATCTGATAGCGGTTCCTTATTTTCTGCTTCATCGGCTTGTATTGCAAGGTTGTCAAGGAATTTTGTATTTTAACTTTTATAGAAATACTTAACCAAAAATTAATAAACATAACAAAGAGCATGAAAGGACATGTCTAAAAAGGGTTCCGTAACTATCAACGCGCAATGGGTTTTTAATTGGTTTATTTTTAATTTTTCAAAATGTATTGTCAGATTTCGTTCAAAATAATTTTCCTAAAGACTATTTAGCATGATCTATCAGCACGGAAGGGGGAGGGGGGGGGGGGGGGGGGGGGGGGGGGTCCACGACGACTTGTAAACCACTTTGGATGCCGATTACTCGAAAGTGGTTCTCACCCTTATTTAAAAGAACTATTCGAAGACATCCACATATTACCGTAGAATGATATTTTGTTAATTTGAATTTTCAAAGTTCAAAAAGACACTTTAATTTTATTTATTTGTATTGTATAGATGAATAGATTATCCGTAGTCGAGTAATAAGTAGAGTCTAGAGCTAACGTATCACGTGTACTATATTACCTATGTACGGTATGCCTAATTTTCTGAATAAATACTAAGTACGCATACTATGAAGGCCATAATAACTTTGTATAAATTAAAACAATATCTCGAAAAGACCTTTTTTTTTTAATTAGTTAAGTGTGGCATTTTTTTATTGTAACCATAACTTTTTCTGGAGCCCGGACTAAACAATCAAAATTTGAAACAGAAAAATAACGAAGCTAACCAAAACTTTTTTTTTTCCGGAGGGTGAAATGCATTACGCATACCACCCGGGCGCAGGGGGCACCCGAGTGGAGTGGTGATGTGGGACTCCCGTATAGGCTAATGAGACCCACGGTTTACCCACTAACCCAACCCCCCCCCCCCCCCCCCACACATCCGCGACCCCACCGGCGGCAGGCGCACCTGATGGTAAGTGCGCCTTCCTCCTCCGCTTCCACCAGTACTGTAGCAGACTCCCCCCGAGTCTGCTACAATACTGGTGGAGGCCAACCACACCTCGGCCGCAGAGGATAGGGCAAGCGGCGCACCGTAATACCAAACTTGCCTCTTCCCCTGCGGCCCCACCAATGCCGTTACCCTGCGGAACGACCCCGCCAGCTCGCAGGGGGGTAGGGATAGCGGCACAACACCACCACCCTCTCCCCCTGCGATCCCTCCACGGCCGCAGAAGATAGGGAGTACGGCGCACCGTAATACCGGCACTCCTCTTCTTTTGCGGTCCCACCTCCAGGCGCGTCCGCAGCGGACTGGCTCCTCCAGTCCGCCGGGAGCGCCCCTCCTCGGGCCGGCTTGGCCTCCTGCCCAGCCGGCCCTGGTTACCTCTTTGCTGGTGGGCCTCACCGTGGGTCCTCAACCACGGTTACTAAGCCCCACCGCCACGACAAGGCGGGCAACCATCGGGGGGAACCTAACCTAACCTAGGTAAGGTTAGGTTAGGTTAGGTTAGTTTAATAAAAAAATTCAAAGATTGTATTCATTTACTAGCTTTTCCGCGGTTCCGCCCGCGTGGAATGTGTTCGTGGCAAAGAACTTTTTTAGCAAATAACTTTTCCTACTGCATTTATATACCTACTTCTGTAAACTTCATATATTAAACTAGCTTTTGCCCGCGGCTCCGCGAAAATACAGTATCCCACGGGAATACTGTACTTTTTCGGGATAGGTAGCCTATATTTTAATCCAGAGTTTAAACTACTACCATAGCAAATTTCATCGAAATCCGTTCAGTAGTTTTTGCGTGAAAGAGTAACAAACATCCATCCATCTATCCATCCATCCATCCATCCATCCTCACAAACTTTCACATTTATAATAGTATAAGTAAGATGTTTTTGGGGCAAAACGGGACCCTCTTCGCAGAAGGCTTATCTTCGACATACCGTCCAAACGGATAGTGCTAGAAAAATAAAATTTTGCATGGATATGTGTTTTTACCACGTCGACAAAGTGCTAAAATAAAATCATGAAAAATATATCGTTCCGGGTACCTCCCCTACACGTAAAGTGGGGATGTTTTTTTTTCTCGCGTCGCCCCATTGTGTGGGATATCATTAGATAGGTATTTTAATCACATTGAGAGGTTGCGCATACGATAATTTGTTTTAGGTATCCGTTTGCGAGATATTTAACTTTAAACCGCATTTTTCCTAAAAGCTAAATGATTAGCTCGAAAAATCTGAAATTATTCATGATGGTAGTCCATGTGATGAACTTTAAAGGAAAGCTATAACGGCTTCTGTAACTTTGTTAGGTTAGGAGTTATAGACGCTTAACTTGTAAAATGCGCTTTTATGGCAAACTTCGTTCAAAAATAACGAAATAATAAGTAAACATGTAAAATATTGGTGTACGTACGTACCATTATACGGAACCCTACGTGCGCGAGTACGACTCGCACTTGGCCGGTTTTTTTTTGTATATCTTCCATGTATAGAGAGCGACCAGTAAATATTTAATTATATTATGCACTAGCTGTTTCCCGTGGCTCCGCCCGCGTAAATATACTATCGAGAATTCCGCGGGAACACTGTACTTTTCCGGGATAAAAAATGCCTGTTTTAATCCAGAGTCTAAACTACTACCATACCAAATTTCATCAAAATCCGTTCAGTAGTTTTCACGTGAAAGCGTAACAAACAAACTTACATTATAATATAGTAGGGATATCGTTTGATTGGTTAATTATTGATTACTTGTCGTTTAACAATTAATGTGTGTGAAATGACTATTAATCTTTATCATATTCAGAAGTGAAGATTGCTCTTAATTTTTCCTAGGCATCGATAGACTCTGCATTAGCTGATAAAACTGTACACGATATAAAATATAATATAAGAATAGAATATTTTAACGAATACTGGAATTACTTATTGTACTATAATCTTAAAAAAATAATTTTAATAAAACGTTAAAAAATGACAAAAATGAATAGGGCAAAGTGAATAAAAGGACTGTGATATGATTATCTCTCGGAGCAACCATCGGTCACTCGATTAGAGAGTGTTCATCAAATTACGCGATTGCCGGTGCCATGTTCACAGAGAGGACTGCGCCGAAATCCTGAATCCGTGCAAGAGTTTTATCTCCCATCCTTTGTAAGGGAATTAAAAATTCGGCACAAGAATAGTATAAAAAGAAAAGTTATTTTTTGCATTTATGACGAAAGTGTAAAAACTAAGAGAATATTACGGAAATTGGCTAATTTATTCTCTTAATCATTTATTTGTGAAGTAGCAATTAATATAGCCTATAGCTTAGCTCTCCTAGCCCGTGTTACGCAACAATTTCTTTTCATAAAGAAAAACTTACGTCAGGTCTCCGTTTCAAGTCGTGTGTTTCTAAATTACGTATGTTCTGCACGTCAAAGAAAACCGCTCCTCGACAAACAAGGCATTATAGGGACAATAGTTACACGTCTGGTGTGGAGCTTGAAATTTAAAGCTCAGTGCTAACAGGGCTGACAATTAGTGCACTGCGCAGGCCCTCAGACGGCCCTTCACCGACTGACTTCACTAAAAGTTGAGACTAAACGTGACAATCGCTGTACGCCCTCATTGACTCAAACGTTATTTATATTTTGTAGACTTTCATAATTAAATGCCTGCAAAACTATTCGACATGCCTTGCTTTAAATACCATCTAGAACTTGCCCACGATTAAATACACTTTGATGAAAAGTATTGATGTTTTAAATTCTGTATTATTGGCACTAGCTGACTCGATACACGTTGTTCTGTATTAACTATGGTCTATGAACTAGAATAAATTAATAACTACACCTACCTATACATACAACCAACTACAACTACATCTACATGTATCTACACCAATTGGGGCCGACCAATTTTTCTGAAATAGTACGAACATCAAATGTTTAACAGTTAGGAACAGTTATTGTGGAAAAATTCTATCGTCGTTTTTCTCGCATTTTCCTCAATATTTCTCACCGTACAAACTAGAAACCTTCCCTGAACTTCCACGATTATTTCAAGATCAAAATTATCAAATTGGTCCAGCCGTTCCTCAGTTTTAGCGAGACAAAGGAATTGCAATTAATTTTTATTTTTTAGGGATCAGTAGTAAACTACAAGGAACCCTTATAGTTTAGCTCTGACCGTCCGTCCTCGTTACATGTCCTCGTTGGCATCATAAAATTGTATTTTAGGATAGGCTGCCCATACATGTGCAGTGGGGATAAAAAAACATTATTCCTCACGAAACCTCGTTGAATAGGTATTTTTAAATAAAAGCGAAGATTCATTCATGATTTATAAACTATAAGTAGCTCTTAGGAATTTGAAACTTTCCATGCTGATAGGCCATGCCAAATAGTCTTTAGGAAAATTATTTATCTTGCAATGCTTTTGGTTTAAGTTATTGCATTTAAGAGAGAAGAAGATGAATATTGTGTTTGTCGACATTGTATGTTAGTATGCATTGGTTAAAACACAAATCAACAAACGTGTACGAAACTTTTTTTTAAATTCCACAAAGAATGTAGATTTACTGTAGGTATATGCACAGGTCAAAAGATTCTAGATTTAAACTTTGTCACTGCATTGGTAAAAATAAAGGAGATTGCCTTCTATTCTGAGATAATATCGCATTTATTTTAGTCTAGACTAGACTCTAGAAGGCAGACGCGCAGTTATTCTGTCATTTAAGCGGCTAGTTGGAGGAGACATAGAACAGTGTTCCATATTTAGACACGGCTTTCTAGAAAATAAACAATTCCTGGATTTGTTATTTCTTGGTTACCGTTGAGTTTAATAGTAGAATTATTACTTTATTATGTATAACTGAGAACATGTTCCATATTTAATATAGCCTCATGTTCTATATTAAATGTGAAACATGTTCTCAGTTCCGCATAATCAAAAGGAAATAATCTCACTTGCCACCGCAAACTGTTTGAAATCGGAATAACATTCAAAAGCGATGAACGAAATGTGTATATGATATTTCTATATTATCATTACAATGGTTTCGTGGTTTGCTGGTTACGACAGTTTCATTAAACTCTCAGATGTTTCATGTTTAGTTCTTTGTTGTTCTAATTGAACCGCGTTTTAAGTTACCTACGAGTAATTAGGATTTAGGTAGGTATCAGTTCAATATAATATTTTATATTACCTAGTTATACGTAGCGATTAGGGATGATAAAGGTATAAGTAGACACTTATTTAACTAATTATTATACACCTACTTGTATTTGATCTGTATTTATTACCTACTTGTATGTATTTAACTGATTACTATTTATTTGCAAAAATGGTTCAGTATCAAATTTAACAAAAAATGAAAACTGACTTCCAAAGTAAAAAGGCACAAAAAAGTATGAAATAATACTTATTGTGATAGACGAGACATTGATATCGATGCACAAAAAATCTGATGAGTAGTGAGTACCTATGTCATCATAATAATAAGTATGTTGGTGTTTCTTGTGAAGATGGTGGTGATGGTGATGATGTTTAATGTAAGTGGTATGGTGGCATATGCTTGCAATTCTTTAAACAACGCCGGAATCCCCAAACATGTATCTTTAAGGAGTCAGGAGTTCTGTTCAGTACTTTTGGATCCAGGAGTATACCTTGGACAAAATCTTACTTTTTGGTAGCATATGCTTGGAATACTTCAGAAAAAGTCTAAATCACTATGTATTAATATAAATTTCGAAGACTTCCCTCGATTTATCATGGATCATCTGGTCTCCACTTTGGTGAGTAAGGGACAAAGGGGAATGCCAGTTTTAGGCCCAGAAGTGCACACATAATTGGCTATATTCAAAAATTGTATTAATTTTTATGGTAGTCCTTCCTTGTATTCATTAATCTGTACAACTCGGCAACTTTATACAAAAAATATTAAACAAGTAAACGAACAGGAACCTTGACAAGTACTTTCTATGACTTTCTCACATAAAAATGTTGCCCTTACTAAAAATATTATTTTGTCAGGTAATCGAAATAATACAATTTATAATATAATAATATAATGATATAATATTTAATATTTATACCTAATGTTAGTTTTTGCAATGATTTCGATTATATAAAATAAAAGTAATTACATATATATTTTAATGATTGTATTGCATTAAAATAATAATATCGTCTGTTATCCTTCTCATACTTTCATTATTATTTTTTATTTTTTTTGTGTCTTGGCAACACCAGCTTTAAGTGTCAGACACCGGAAAACTGAAAACGTTGTTTTCAATTACAAAGTATCCCTATGTAGTTTGTGTTTTCAATATTTTGTGCTGTTTGAGTTATAGACGTATTCTGTGATTTGTATATTATTACATTATACTCCCAAATAAATTAAAATAATTTATAAAATGACATTGCACATATGTCATATAACTTGTGTTAATAACATACGAAAATAATTGATAACTTAAAAATGACAAGTTTTTTATAAACCACTTCTTTTAGGAATTAGTTGCTGCCATCGCCTACTATAATTATATTTATCAGTACATAGCACAGGTGTGCACTGTGGGCCGAAATTACTATGGAGACTTGGCATGCCCCTTTCGAATTATAGCCTTTAAACAACAAATCAATTTTGTAAATAGGTTCACATACGGCAAAGTTATGACTAAGGGGCCCCATATACGGTCCGGTTTTCCTTCAGTTCGGCCTGAACGGATGGAAAATCATATCGTCTGTGTGCAATTTCGAGATCGCATCAGTCGGCCGAATGGACTGAAGCGATTCGTTCCAGTGTTGCCAGCTCTGTTTTTGCGAAAATCTCGGGCCATTAGTTAATTAAACCTAGAATATTTTGCATATGATTACTGTCTGGCTCTTTCCTACTAAAACACTACTAACAACTAAATAGTAACTAAGCAGGGAATAAAATACTTAATTTAGAAGTAAAACTTTGTAAAATAACTAAGTTGGCAACATTAATTCTGGACTGTACGTATGGACTGAACGGACCATATGTGGACAAATCGCTTCAGTTCTCTCCAGAGCCGCGACCGTGCGGGCGTGTATCGTGTACAAGCATAGTGAGTTTTCGCGGTATTTAATTATTAAACACGACTGTAGCTCGCGGAAAAACCAGAACGAACTGACGCGATTTTGCCGTGAGTGTGCTCGAATCCGTTCAGGCCGAACTGACGTCAGTTCTAACTGAAACGATAGGCCTCTAGTCTGTGGAGGCCTTAATAATGTTCAAAGATATCTGAGTCGGTGTAAACATATACTTTCATAATGTGATGATGTATGGTGTGATGATGGTGTTGATGAATACCGTAATTGATATAGTAGGATACGCTTACAGTTCTTCAAACAACGCTGAAGTCCATAAATATGTATATATTAGGTCTTTACCTATGAACTTGCCGTTTTGTAGAAAAAATTTAAGCTAATTTTTTTCATGTATTTTTTATTTGTATTAATCGAAGTAATTACCCATGCAATCAATGCATCTTTGCCAAGGCAGTGGCAGTTTATTGATGCCCTTCTTAAAGAAATCAGCTGGACGGGAGGCAACAAATTCTTTAAAGGCTTTTTGTACTGCCTCTCAGGTATTGAATTTTTTTCCCGCCAAGAAGTTATCCAAATTCTGGAAAAAGTAGTAGTCTGTAGGCGCAAGGTCTGGTGAGTAGGGCGGATGACGGAGAGCTTCCAACCCCAGTTCTTGCAACTTGGAGACCGTCTGCTGTGCAGTATGAGGTCGCGCGTTGTCGTGCAGGAGCAGCGGAGACGAGCGATTGACCAATGCTGGTTGGAGATGTGCCAACTTCTCCATCATTGTATTCAATTCTTCACAGTACACATCTGCAGTAATGCTCACCCCGTTTGGTAAGAAGCTGTGATGAATCACGCCGGCGCTAGACCACCAAACAGTGACCATCACTTTTCTAGGGGTAAGTTTTCGTTTAGGGCATTGTTTAGGTGCTAAACCTGGATCCAACCAACTTGCTGAGCGCTTGCGGTTATCAAACAGAATCCATTTTTCATCGCAGGTAACAATGCGGTTCAAAGTTCCTTCATTTGTGTGACTGTTTAGCAGTGCAAGGCACGTCTCGACGCGTACTTCGCGCTGGCGATCATTGAGTTCGTGGGGCACCCATTTGTCAAGCTTTTTTACCTTGCCAATTTGACGCAAATGGACCAATATTGTTTTGACGCTAACGTCGAAATCTGCTGCTAATTCAGCCGTAGATTGTGTATCATCAGCTTCCACAATCGCCTTTAAATCGTCATTGTCGACCAAAGTCTTCGGACGACCGCGAGGTTCATTTTTCAGGTCGAAATTTCCAGAACGGAAGCGAGCAAACCAATAACAGGTGGTGCGTTGGTTTGTAGTGTTAGCTCCGTAAACGTCGTTGATGTTACGTGCCGCTTGTGCCGCGTTGCTGCCACGACGGTACTCATATTGCATAATTACTCGAATTTTTAACGTATCCATGATGACGAAAAAGATTGAAATGCGATGAAAATGTAACACTAATCAATAAACAAATGACTACTTTTGGAAAAATAATTCCATGTTTTTAAAATAAAATTAATTTGCAATTAGAATTCTTAGCCAAAGAAAAATTATTTTGATTTGAAATGGCCAGTACTGCAGAACGGCAATTTCATAGGTAAAGACCTATTATTAGGAGTCAGGAGTTTGGATCCAGGGAGATCCTTGATACAAAATCTTACTTTTTGGTAGCATATACTTGGACTACTTCAGAAAAAGTAAATGAAATCACCATAATATGTGTCCATGGATATAAATTTCGAGGAGTTCCCTCGATTCTTCATAGATCCCATCATCAGGCCACCACTTTGGTGAAAACGGGACCAACTTGGGATTATACCCTTTACATCAAAAACCAGAATTTTGAAAATCGGTCCACAGACGACACGGAGTTATCGTTGAACATACAAAATATATATATAAGTATACAGCCGAATGCATAACCGCCTGCATTTTTCGGAAGTCGGTTAAAAAATCTAAATGGCTATCTATTTATTTCAATAACTGATCATCTTTTCTGAACCTCAAAATAAATCATGTCGGTCATTATTTAATCTATTTGGTCCACAAAAATATATATTTGCAATTTTTTGTTGAGCCTCAATAAAATCAGAAATGATCATTATTTATTTGCAATTGGATATTATTTAATACTAGAGATCGCCCTGTGGTCGAAATACAACCATAATTCATATAAAAAATATTTGATTAAATTTTTAGGGTTCTTTTCCTCTCAGATTTGCAATAAAAGTGTGTAGATTTTGTTTTAAATGCTATTTCACACCAGCAATTTATATTGCAATGCCCTAAACGAAAACTTACCCCTAGAAAAGTGATGGTCACTGTGTGGTGGTCTAGCGCCGGTGTGATTCATCACAGCTTCTTACCAAACGGGGTGAGCATTACTGCAGATGTGTACTGTGAAGAATTGACTACAATAATGGAGACGTTGGCACTTCTCCAACCAGCATTGGTCCATCGCTCGTCTCCGCTGCTCCTGCACGACCACGCGTGACCTCAAACTGCACAACCGATGATCTCCAAGTTTCAAGAACTGGGGTTGGAAGCTCTTCGTCATCCGCCCTACTCACCAGACCTAGCGCCTACAGACTACTACTTTTTCCAGAATTTGGATAACTTCTTGGCGGGAAAAAAATTCAATACCCGAGAGGCAGTACAAAATGCCTTTAAAGAATTTGTTGCCTCCCGTCCAGCTGATTTCTTTAAGAAGGGCATCAATAAACTGCCACTGCGTTGGCAAAGATGCATTGATTGCACGGGTGATTACTTTGATTAATACAAATAAAAAATACATGAAAAAAATTCGTTTAAACTTTTTCATACAAAACGGCAATTTCATAGGT
This sequence comes from Phengaris alcon alcon, assembly GCA_037179445.1. NCBI lineage: Eukaryota > Metazoa > Arthropoda > Insecta > Lepidoptera > Lycaenidae > Phengaris > Phengaris alcon. The sequence goes on from JAYRCH010000225.1 coordinate 774,517, forward strand.
AAAGACCTATTACTAAGCATAAAGGTGTAGGTACTTTACAGGTCGAGAGGCTTGTACTCGTAAAGGTTAAAACGTGATAACTTTTATAATAATTATGATACTCATTTGAAATTTGGTACCCATAATAGGTAGTTAATTTATTCTTTGTAATGTCCCACATTTACTTTTTCTTCATTATTTATATATTTTTATTTAGAGCAAGTTAGCCGTAAATACACGTAATTTGTCAATTAGATTTTACTTACTACACGCGTCTAACTAATGTTAGCGTAGTGTATCACGTGAGGTCGAAGGTAATCAATAAACTAATTAAAATATTATTATTAATATGTTTTGAATAGATATTTACAGCGTAAAAGTCGTTAAGTACTGAATTGTACGAACGTACAAGTATACACGGACGTACACGTACACGTACACCTAAGAAACAACGTAGCGTATTACTATGAAACATATTTTTATATTTTGACTTATATTATAATCTTTAATAACACGTTAAACTTACCTCTCTCGACAGTACGAAGCATAATATCATCATTTTTTCACCACTCCTCATTCCTCAATGAGTAATTAATCCTTATTTTCGATTAAATCCACGTAATATTTAGCTCTTTATCGTGACATTTTCTAATAATAAAATAACGCCAGCAATATTTTAAATACCTTGTAACAATAAAATTCACAGATTATTAAATCCGTGCAATTACATCTAACACAGCGACAACTGACATCTATGTTGTTAGATTAATGTAAACAAACAAGCTGTGATTCCACTCCCCGCGCGGATTCCGCTAATAATAGTTAGCGTAATACAAATCGAGTGATTTTACTTTACTTAGCGTTGTATAAAACTTGTAACTTCGATATTATTTTCAATTTTTTTGCTACATATAAAATGCCATATTTTAAGCTACTTGACATAAAAAAACGGATTTACCTAAAATTTGAGTTAGCCTAGTATAAATTATTGGTGTTGATGTCGACTAACACCCGAAATTAATAACATACGGTCTATATAAAATCTTAGATTGACTTCAATCTTAGATTCTCAAATAAAAACTGACTTAAATTGACGTGAAATTACTCCTGGGATCATTGAAATGTATTGAAATCTTGATCTCAGATACTTAAATTGAGATTAAGATTGATTATTAATTTCGGCCGTAAGCAAAAATTAAACATGAATGACACTATTTTGCAGCAAGTGCCGGTGCTGGATTTGCAGGCGGAACATTCAGTATGGCACTATAATAATTCCAAAACAGCTTCCGTGATCTAGTGGTTTAGAGCTTGGCTCTCGACTCGGAGGTCGTGGGTTCGATTCCCGCATTGGAACAACAAAAAAAAATCTTGTTTCCAAGTTTGGTTAGGACAATGCAGGCTGATCACCTGATTGTCTGACAAGAAAGATGATCCATGCGTCGGATGGGCATGTAAAAAGTCGGACCTGCGCCTGATATCTCACCAGTCGTGTCGGTTATTCGTCCCACTGGGTTACGAGAGTAAAAGAAGAGAGAGTGCTCTTGTGTACTGCGCACACACTTGGGCACTATAAAATAACTCCTGCGTAGCTGGCCTGGTTTCAATTAAACCGGCCACCGTCACTGAAATCAGTGTGGGGAGCTATTATTATTATAATTCCATAATATTTGATCTTCAGATTTCATTTAAAATCAAGAAATTATAAAAGTTATAAAAAGTTATTTTTATAACTTTTGAAGCTGTTTACTTATACATTTTGGCTTTATGTACTTATTGATTAAAATAAAAATACGTCATTATTGACAGTTTTTTGAACAGAATTTGACATTAGAATTTGACAGGAGTGCTGTGTGTTTGTCGTAAAATTGTGCCTTTTTGTTGCATTTACTGCTAGAAACATTCTTTTATCTGCAGTATTACTTTCGTTATACATCAAATAATGTTAAAAATACAATTAATGTAATAGCATGTAATCATGATCAAGGTATGCGTCTTATTGTTTTTTCTAAATATGTGTTGCATAGATTGTATACATTGCTGCGACTGATACCCTCTCGACCTGTGTACTTTTATTTTTGAACACCTTGTTTTTCGACGTAAATATTGATAAATACAGTCAAACATGAGATACTCAAAGCCAAACAGCATTCTTACATCGTTATGTAAACTCTTTGTTTCCTAAGAGGAACCTGATGTTTCTATAGTAAGTATGTATAATTAACTTATCTGGAAATAACCTTAGCAACACTTTGTATATTATAGGTAGAAGGTATACCTGATTTTATGAGGTCAGTATCTCTATTATAAAGCAATTGTTACAAGTATTCAACTATTACACTGTTACCTTTTCTTTGCATAAATTATGAAGACTAATTAATATTAACTTTAAATATAAAGGTAGATAACCTCTGCAAAATATCTGCAATGAATTAAACTGCTCTTGTGTTTCATGAATATTCGATTCTGCCTATGTAAGTACTTGTTGTTGTTGTTTTTGTGTTTAAAAATAATAATTAAAAACAAAAAATGTTTTAATTATTATTTTTAAACCAAAAATATAAACCGACTTCCAAAGTAAAACATAAGTATGAAATAATTCTTATTTTCTAAATAATATTGAATTTGGTGAGCCCGAAGGATATCCAGATAAAACAATTCCCACTATAATAATAATAATAATTAATAATCCCTACTAATATTATAATTGTGAATGTAAGTTTGTTTGTTACGCTTTCACGCGAAAACTACTGAACGGATTTTGATGAAATTTGGTATGGTAGTAATTTAGACTCTGGATTAAAACATAGGCTACTTTTCCAGTATATTTATGTAACTGGCTAGTATTTTATAAAACTTACTTTCAAGTTGGCTGGTACCAACTTAAAAATTGTGAAGATTCAGTAGAGAAATAGTTAAAATTTTAGCTGAATTTAAAAGGGAATTATTTAGAAAATGAGAATTATTTCATTCTCTTTTGTGCATTTTTACTTTAGAAGTTGGTTTTCATTTTTTGTTTTAAAATCATAATTTTTCCCCTTTTTAGTTACATTCATTATATTATTATTAACATTTAAAGAAAGTTGTTAATACAAAAATCCTCCAGTACTCTCACTCCCTTGGCAAAACAAACTCAAGTGTTACTTTATGCCGGTTTTCTGAGAGGCTGTGGTATTTCCCCAAATAAGCATTACCAATCTGTGGATCTAATAAACCTGTGATGATAATGATTAGAAACTATATTATTATTATCTATTGTAGTAGTTGGCAGAAAAATGTAGCAGTAAGCATTAAACATAATACTATGGTGATGATGATGATCACGAATATAATTTTGGTAATAGCAAAATTTAAAAGACATTGATATTGGTGTACAAAACTCTGACCTACCTACCTAACCTATGTCATCATAATAATATGTTGGTGTATTGTGTGAAGATGGTGGTGATGATGATGATTACTGTAAGTGCATTACTGTATATGCTTGCAGTTCTATAAACAACGCCAAAATACCCAAACATGCATATAAGGACTCCTGAGTCCTTAAATCTCTGGATCCAAAAGTACTGAACCAAATTCCTGAGTTTGGTTCAGTACTTTTGGATCCAGAGTACACCTTGATGCAAAAATTAACTTTTTGGTAGCATATGCTCGGACTTCTTTAGAAAAAGGCAAAATCGCTATATGTGTCCATATAAATTTCGAAGAGTTCCCTCGATTCATAATGGATCCCATTATCACCAAAGTGGATCTATATTTGTAAAGTAAAATATAATAATAATATAATATAATAATAATATAATATAATATATATATATATATATATATATATATATATATATATATATATTATAATATAATATATATATTATTATAATATATTATTTATATGTTTTTTCTTATTGATACTATAAGAGATTACTGAAATATTTCTGAATTATACTGGGTGTTTTTTCAGTCAGTGTCCAAACTTTTATTTTACTTTGTATGTAAGGTAATTTTATGTGGTAATAATCTGTATATTAAAAAAATGGTAGGTAAATTATTATGTCCAGAATAAGTATTAAAACACTAAATTACGAAAGAACAGCTTTAATGAGCTAGGTTAGCTCCTTTATTTCAAAATTGATTTTTAAAATTGATTAATATTTTTCAGATTCCACTGATGTTAATTCCAAGAGATTAAAGGTAACATTGTTTGCAAAATTATTTTTTTTAAGTAATTGTTACTTTGAAGGAAATTATTACTGCACAAAAGTATCATAATATTATTTTTTTAAATAAGTTAAATATTATTTTGTAGGGTGATGGATCCTGTGATTGATTCCGAATGGCTTGGTTTTAAAAATGATCCGATAGATGAACCCCAAAGCTTAGGCAATGTCGCCCGAAGCTGGCAATGGAGGGAGAGAGGGATTGATCCCCCAAACTCCTCCACAAACAAAACGGTTCTTGAAAATATTGCTGAAGACATACTTGTCAAGAAACCTCTGAAAATAAGGGTATATTTATATTTGTTTTTTTTTTAATATAATTTTGTATTTTTAGTGTAATTGTTCTATTCTACACTAATTTTATACAAATCCGTTTAATATAATGATATATTTGTCATTACTTGTAAAGTAATACTTACTTAATTTTACAGTGTTGTGACCTACCTGGTTATCCAAGATCAACTTTTCTTATGGTGTTTAGTCCTGATGGGTATGTCATGTCTATTATTTCTATTTCTATAATAATAAAAAATAATATGTATTGTTATTTTTCACATACAACTTGATTGATAGGATTTACTACTAGACTTATTTCTCCTAAAATATTATTATCTATACTAAATTTATCCATTTTATAAAATAGACAACATACATTGTTCTGTCTTAACTATGTACCGGAATACATAAATAACTTCCTATATACATCTACACCTACTACCTACACATACATTCTACAACCTACCTATTCAATCTACAGGTAATGTGTATAAGAGTACACACGTTATAAGAGTTATCATCCACTTAGGGTTTATACAGCACATTAGTGCTGTAATAATCTTCCCTTAACCTTATCACTTACGGTTGTGAAAAATAGCTCACAACCTATTCACAAACCTACCGAATACACCTGCATTTTTTTTTTAAATATTGTGACACGAGAATTTTATATACATATACCCCCTTACTAATAAAACTATTTACACAACAGATAACTTAAACAACGTTGCTGTCTTTGTCTGATACGTTGGAAATGTCACTTGACAGACAAACACAGCAAGGTTGTTTAAGTTATATGTTGTGTAAATATTTTTATTAGTAAGGGGATAAGATAGTGACATTTTCAATAAGGTATGAATTAATGGAAATAACGAGGGAATATTATCAATCAGAGAAAATTTAATTTAGTGAATCATTTGTTTTTAGGACCAAAGTAGCCTCTTCACATGCTAATCATGATGTGTATGTATCTGACCTCGCCACCGGTAAACACGTGAGAATATTGAAGGGTCATCCACGTACGCCATGGTGCATTGCATTCCATCCATCTCATCCACAACTCATCGGATCCGGATGTCTAGGAGGCCAAGTCAGAGTATGGGACATCTCTAGTGTGAGTATCTTATCCTCAGTGAGACGATACGGGATACATATTAGGATTACAACTATTATAAATTAATAAAATGTTTCAGGGTGGCAGCGAAGTTTGGAATGTTCGGAATGAAACTGTAATATCGTCCATTGCATTTCATCCCAGCAAACAGCTGCTTGTAATAGCTACATACAATGAACTTTATTTTTGGGATTGGAGTCAACCCACACCATTCACTAAAGTCACAACTAATTCCGTTCATGAAAAAGTCAGGTAAAATATTAAAATATTAACTACTACTACATCTTTTTATTAATACGGCAAATTACAAGTAGTACAGAAAAATAATTTTTAATTTATGTTTTCAGATATGTAGCTTTTGACTCCCTTGGTTATAAACTGATAACTGGCATATCATTAAATGGCACTCCTTACAATCCAATAAATATGTCCATCCACCAAAATAATCCTACTACAAATAATGACCAAAACAATCCAAGAAGAGATGAATCAGACGATAATGGTGCCAGTAATAGGAGCCACGACAATAGTGGTTCCGCACAAGATCTTATTGTAAACTCTTATCAGAACCTAGTGCAACGCTATGATAGTCTAGTGAGGAACTACCAACGACTGTTCATGGTCCGACATAGGCTGTCAGCTACTCCCTCACCTCCCAGTACAGTAAGTTTTGTACACTACTAGCTGTCCCGCCATACGTTGTTCTAACTTTTTCTCGCAAATTTTCGAAATTTCTCACCGTTTAAACCTTGCCTGAACTTCCACAATTATTTAAAGACCAAAATTTTCCAAATCGCTCTAGCTCGAGTTTTAGCGAGACATTGGAATTGCAACCCATTTTTAACCGACTTCCATAAAAAGGAGGCGGTTATAATATGTTCGGCTGTAAATTATTATTTTTATATATTTTTTTTATGTTCAACGATTACTCCGCCGTCTGTAGACCGATTTTCAAAATATATATTTTTATGTATAGGGTATAATACCAAATGGTCCTTTTGACATCAAAGTGGTGACCTGATGATGGGATCCATGAGAAATCGCGGATACACCTCGAAATCTATATGGACACATATGTTGACTTCGACTTTTTCTGAAGTAGTAGTCCAAGCATATGCTACCAAAAAGTAAGATTTCGCTCCAAGGTATACCCTGGATCCAAAAGTACTGAACAAAACTCCTGACTCCTTATAGATACATGTTTGGGGATTTCGGCGTTGTTTAAAGAACTGCAAGCATATGCCACTATAAATTACAGTAATCATCATCATCGTATATACAATACCTAATGGAGGCTTGGTACGGATTCAATTACACATTCGATCGTTTATTTTAAACGTTCTTAAAATATGTTTATAATAATATAACAAATATGACTAAAAAAGAAAAAAATATTATTTTTAAACAAAAAATTAAACCGACTGACAAATGCACAAAAAAGTATGAAATAAGTCTTATTTTCTAAATAGTTCCCCTTTTAAATTCAGCTAAAATTTTAACTATTTCTCTACACAATCTCCATAATTTTGAAGTCGGTGTCAGCCAACTTAAGCGTGAGCTCTATAAAATAATGTTTGGACTGGTGCCGACTTCAAAATTATGAAGATTGTGTTCAGAAATAGTTTTTAAAAAATCCTAATTTAAAAGGGGAATCATTAAGAAAATAAGATATATTTCTTTTTTTTTTGGGTATTTTTACTTTGGAAGTCGGATTCATTTTTTGTTTAAACATAATTATATATAAGAAGATTTCAAGGAACATGTAGCCTCATTATTATTTAAAAAAAACATAAATATAATTTAATAAATTGGCAGTACAAATATTTTTGGACAGGGATAAATAATTTGGTTTTACTATAAGTAAAGTTATATTAAGTAAAATTTATATTGCAATACAATTTGTATATGAAAAATATAGCTTTCAATGTCTAAATTTTTATATAATAATGGAAATTTGTAGACTGATCGCGGGACTGACCCAATGGAAACAGACCCATCGCCCGAATCTAACAGCTACACGCGAGTGGCTCGAACGTTCTCTGTAACACCTCGGGAGGACGATGGTAATATAATGACATTGAAGTGGCGTCGTCCATTAGTAACAATGTTTGTAGAAAAAAGTTTTCTTTCCAGAAAATTCTACGACGCGTGAAGATACTGATCCTCTAGCCGGTTACGATGGGGACGCTAACAGCAGCCGAATTTTCAACCTCGATGCTCTGTCTTTTGATACTTTCTCTGCAAGGTATGCTAAATAGCAAAATTTTCTTTTATACTCAAAATTGATTACCTACTAGTGGCGTGGGGTGTCTATAAATTCATTCCTATCGGCTTCACTTACCACTAACCTTTCCAGGAGAATCAGCCTTCTCCACTAATACCTACACCTAGGATAACATGTATATTTTCCATCGTTTGTGTTTTATAACTATGGTATTTTCATTTATGGCTACTATAGTATGAACAAAATTATAAAATAAATAATTATCTGTTTATATTAGTAACAAATACAAAACAATATTGTTTTCAGGGAGCCAAGTACATCGCGTGACCAATCAATGTTCGGCTCTCGACAATCGGCATTCCAACCTTTGAACGACAGCGGCAGGAGAACATTTCGGACTGTGGATCAAAGGGAGCGGCGACTTTTACCGAATCCATTTTCTTCTACGAATGCTACACCAAGGCCTAGTAGGTTTACATTCACCAACAGTTTGCTCGATCCGCCAGAGGATAATTCTGATTCATCGAGGACTCGCGTGTTCCTGTGTCCCACATACCGATCAGTTACTCCACCCGAGGTACTAGATTTATCATCGCGTAGATCTACTGAGAGCCAACAGGAGACGCTTTCGGCTTTAAATGAAAATCTAATTAACGAAGCCAATTTGAATTCCCAGCGCGATTCACCTTCGACTTCAAACTCCACCACTCAAAGGGAAACGACTTCCTCGAGCGCATCTATGCCGATGTCGGGACCGGTCGACGCTCAAACTATCAACGAAAGTCTGGACCTGATTCGCGATATATTACGCGATTCAGGTACGAGATTATTAAACCTGATAACGAACATGTCGTTGTCGACGCTAGCTAACGTCGAGCGGAGGGAGCGGAGTCTGCCGCGCCGGAGAACGAACTCCCGGGCACAGTCCGACGAGAACGACGCTAGCGATCGACAGCGGACAACGCGCCCGCGGGTGCGCCTCTTCAGCTCGAGCCTGCGCCAGGAGTTCCTCTCCTCGAGCTCAGAATCTGACAGCGATCAATCTCCCGAAGTCAACATATTCAGAACTCGGAACTCGACGTTTAGAGAGGACGACCCGAGGCGGCCGTCCCGCTCTACCGAGGTACCTTATAGATTAATGCGACCTACCGATAGGGTAGTGATTGAACTGGGAGAACCCGAGTTAAACGAGTCCAACCAACCGGAGGGCGGTAATGTTACGGCGAATAATAGTCGCTTTCATGTTCGTTCGCAGAGCAACGTACCGAATGTGGATCCCGGTACGTCAACGCGCGACAGCTCGGCCAACACGGACCAAAGAAATCAAAGCAATCCAGAATTCGATCCTAACCAACCCTCGACCAGTAGAGACAATTTCTGGGTCAACGGGGTAGTCTTTCCGCCGGATGAAGCTTATAGGAAGGTAAGAGAAGGCGTAAATGCACTGCAGAAACATACTACGCAACTTACGAATTTATGGCTTCGCGGTAATAGGATCACTATGCGTGAGCTTCGCAATATGTGGGAAAATTTACGGAGGCGCATATTAATGCTACATAGAGAACCTGGGCGGCGAGACGTCCCTACATATTTCACTAGGTCTCTCCTGGAGCGATGTATGATGCTTTCCGATATGACTGATCAAATATCCCGCGGCTCCAGCAGAACTTCTAGAATTAATTCAAGATCTCACGGTACCAGTAGAAACACCGAAAGTAGCAACGATGTCAATATGAGTTCCCGAAGTGACGGCACTTTGGAAAACAACGAACCCGGTCCATCTACGGGAGGTGCCAATGAAACCACTCGTGACAGACCTACATCAAATAGGTCACCACAAGCGAGGCACTCGGCGTTTCGTTCCACTCTCACTCAAAGACGACGACAATCTGGCTTCAGATTGAGACTAGAAGAAGAATTCAGACGGCGATCGCGTAATTCTGTCGCGACTAGATTATCACAAAGATATTCGACGAGACCGAGAAGGGAGTTCGTTAGAGCGGTAGAAATAAGCGCCACGAGACACGAAATCCGCATGCGTGCTATGCAGGTATTGTCGGTAATGTTCAATATGATGATGATGTGTTTAGAAGAGAGAGGATTGAGTCAACTGATAATTAATATGCTGCGTATTTTGAAGAAAGCGTTAGCATTAACGTGTTTGATGTTGATGACCAATAGAAATGGACGAGCTAGCGACACCTCTTCGCCGCAAAGAGTGGACCCGGCGAACGTTATTCGCCTCGAAAATATCGACAATTTGGAACCGATTAATGTAGATGGTCCCGACGAACCTCCACAAAACCTAATTCTGAACGAAACTGAAGACAGGCTTTCTCAAAAAGACACAGACAAAGCAAAGCATTCCAAACGCGATACGCCATCCAAAGTCAAACCTTCGACGTCTAACGCGACCAGTTCTACAGAATCCATGCCGAGCACTTCGAACGTTAGTGCGACTCAAAGATGGAGCAATCGCTTGGCCGTGCAAATAGCCGCCGCTAATAGAAACAACTCGGCGACTGCGAGGAACAGAAGGGAATTGTACATGGAGAGCAAAAGACTAAAGGCGTTACATAAAACGAATCCAGCGGCTCATCCGTTGGCAAAAAGGAAAGTTTTGCCCCCGGTGTCCACCCACAGAATTCCTGCTTTTAGTTGGGCGCCAAAAAAGACAGTACATAGAACACAACCGTCTCCGAGAGTACTGCCAAATCCGGACGAACCCGTAGCTGGCCCCTCGGGCGTAAACTCTAACAACTGCCCCGCTAGACAAAACCACGACGTGATGCATAACTTTGAATACAGAATTAATTTAATAAGAATGGCGCACATGCAAGCCGTAAGATTACGGAACGCGGCTAGAAACAGATTCAGACGCTTACAAACGATTCGGCTGTACACGCCGTCGTCCGTGCGGGAAATGTTCACTGTACAACCCAACGGGGATAACCAACAAGAAAATCGTTCCAACCTTCAAAACAGCCCGGAGACGAGCAACCGAAGGTCGTCTCTTTTCTATGAATACACGACCACGTCCCACATACTTTCTAGGGATCATGTATTCTATCGAGGCTCGACGAGAAATTCCGAAGACTCCGGACAGTTCCAAGCGGTCATCGGTAATGCTAGCGCACCGATCCTGCCGGGTGAAGTACCGGCGGCCAACTCCGATAACCAAGCCAATCAGCCAGTCAGGCGGCCACGTATTCATGATTATTTACAACCAATCATACTGGCGCAGGTAAGCTATTTTAAAGTACTCTACAGTTTACCTCCTAAATGACAGGCTGACACTGTATTTGCTGGTGTTGACTGTTAGCATGTGACTTAAATGACACTTAAGTAGCGTTTCGGAATCCGGTTGTTATTCAAATAAAGTTTTGTAGATCCTTAACTGCCTATTATAATTTAATAGCTTATGTTTTAACTTTTAGAACGCTATGGTAGTGGACGAGGAGGGGACGGCGGAGGGCGGCGGCGGCGGCGCTGCGGGCGCGGCGCGGCGGCTGGGCGGTATGGCGGGGCTGCTCGACACCGGCATCATCTCCGAGGCCTTGCCACCCCTGTCGCACCGGATACAGGCCTGGGACTTCACGCCCGGCCTCCCGCCTGATATTTCTGACAGTGAGTATATTCTATATTATGATAAAATGCCAATATTCTATTATGTACATAGCCAGACCAGGAAAATAAAAAATCTGCACTGAGAGCGCTTGTAAAACGGAACGGAAACGGATGTAGTTTTGTCTAACTAGCCAGCTCGGTAAACGTTGTTCTGCCATCTAAATTATCACTCGGTAGTATAAAAAATAGTTTACGACTTCAACTCTACAGGCTATACACAAAAATTTCATATAAATTGGTCAAGCCGTTTCGGAGGAATTTGATTAGAAACACTCACTAGAATGTTTTATACGTATTTAATTGTACACATTTAAATTTGTCGATATCGATATTCTGCAACAATCTTAGTTATGTTACAACACTGGAATGATAGTTGAATTCAGTTACGCTCAAGTCACATGCTGTCCTTGTCTTTTTCGGCTAGCAGAGACAGCGACAGCCTGTGAATAGGAGGGTTGTTAATCTTGCCTTGTCTTGTTAATCTTGTTAAAAGCCTGTGAATAGGAGGGTTGTTAATCTTATTAGCGTTTCAGTATTCGGTTGTTATTGAGTGTCAAGGCCACTTCCACTTTAGTACAATTTAAGTCCAATCAATAAGAACACAAGGTATGTTTTCCAATTTTAGGGGGCCGATTACTTGATACACTTTTGACAAAAATAAAAATTACGGTAAGGTGATCCACAAACTACCCCGTCGCGTGTGTGTTTTACGCTCATTTTAAGTTGTTATTGTATATTTCAATGCATTGGAAACACGCTGTAGTACCACACAGAAATTGATTAAGGGAACAACGTGATTGCGGGTAAGGCGCATACATGCAAATACAGACACGCACCCACGTGCAACACGATGCGACAAATTAGTTAGAAGAAATCTGCATGGTATTGCTGTCAATCTGCTCTCCCTGCAGATCTGCATCCACTGCGTGGCTCCGGAGCTACGTACCCAAGTGTGTATCGTATGTCTAGTGCGTGCAGTTTGTGGATCGCGTTGTTATTTGCGTGCTTTTGGAGACAATATTTACTTTCTATTTGAATGTTCCGTGCTAATGTCGTTTAATAAAATATTAATAATTATGCCTGGACTGTATTATTGTGTAAGGGTTGTGTATTTGAATGTTATTTCGGTGCCGACCCTAGCGTTATGTCAACACGGCTGAGATCATTTGTAGACTGTGTTGCCCCTGTGTCGTAGACAACACTGCAATGTTTAGTTTTATCCGTTTATTTAATGTCGATCTCGATATTTAGTATGTTTTTATATATTTGACGTTAAAAATTTATAACTTTATTTGTCTTCTTAGGTACGAAGAATATAGTAGTCCAGAAATGCAGAATTCACAACGATGCTAGCATCGACATATCCAAAGACGGAAGGTTGTTGGTTGCCCTGTTACCTGTACCGCGACTGAGAAATACCAATCATTGGTTAGGTAAGTATCACAATAGCCAATACGAAAGAAACAACAGCGCACTATGTTGCTACTAATTTAAATGTTTTTTTTATTAACAGTGCAATAAATCAAATTTACAATGACGCTTTAATTTGGTCCAACTTCAGAATTTTGTTTACGTTTGGATTAAAGTTATCTAAATAGTAGTGAATAACAAATACTTAATTGAAAATACTTATTAATATTATTATATTACATTTATAAAAAGAAAGTATAGCTTAATAATAAAACTATTATATTTCTTTGGTTATCTCCAAAACTTTTAAACTGGAGCTATATGAGTACATTCTAATGTTCATCTGTAATCTTCGTATTTCTATGGCAGTGACAAAGGTAACACGCGGCCCAGACATTGCATTTTATATAAATAAAAAAACCGAAATCCAATGCAACTTCGTGCACATATCTGCGCCGCACTATTCGCATTTCGAAGTATTATTCAAAATCTTTAAAATCAATGCGGGTAGCAACTGCGGTGCAATCAGGTCTGCATTCACCTTCAGAATGTAGTCGTACTGTATGTATGTCAGAGACATGTGAAAAGTTGAGCGTCACTCTGAAAAGCTAACTGAATTGTTATTCAGGCGTGTATTCCCTCGAGTGGTCGCGGCTGGGTCAGTGCCTGCATACGGCGGCGTTCGAGCACAGCGCCGTATCGGTGGCGCTATCGCCGACGGCTCGCCATCTTGCGGTGGGGCTTGGCGCGCGCCGATTCAGCTCTGCGCCGGCGCGAACCAATGTCTTCGCTCTGCTGTACCGCCTGGACCCCTTGGGTATTAAAAAAAAATCCCTAGTTTATTTGCTTTATAATTTTAAAATTGTTATCTTCCCACCGCTGGCACCAAATAGCGATGTATATTTTGTATTAACTATATTTAGATCATATTAACCTATTATGTTTTATCTATGAATACTTTGATTCCAGAGAGTTCGAGTCGCACAGGCTTGTCTCCGATCAAGGAATTGGAGCAGACGTGGGAGCACGGCTTCACCAGCCTCAACTGCCTGCGCTGGGCGCCGCAGCCAGGACAGGGGCTCGTGTACGCTGACAACACGGGACAGCTCATCATCATGAGCTAAATGCTGACTGATTTATTCTGTACTATCAGTTAAGATAGACTTGTCAAACGCGACATACTATCCGTACGCGTTAACTGTACACCTTGTACTATGACGTCACTCTTAACAAAACAAACGGAGTCACATTCCAGCAAGATGCACAATCAAATCGTACGGATTACACTTCGTGTGGAGCGTGAGAATACGTTTGTTATGATTTTCTTACCATAGTATGTGTATTTACATGAAGTGGCACTTTTGGTCGCGTGCCTTTTTTAACCATGTTTTAAGTTTTACGAATAAGACGCTAACGTGCAGTTGTAGATAAGCGAAGATTGTTTGGAACAAAATAACAATGCATTTAAAATCCGACGTTTTTGTTTCTCATTTCTTTATGCAACAGTACATTTTTTATAACAAGAGCATAAAAATGCATGGATTTTTATATTTGGTATGGACCAGATGCGTGTGTGACCTTATCTCGACATCTTAAGTTTGCCTCGTAAAGTGCCAACGTCGGATTTTAAATAGCCTATAAAAAGTTCTTGTATAATTAAGACTCTGTTATTAAGTAGACAATTAAGTGACAAGTTCTACCCGACGTTTTATGTGAAGCGTGTATATAATATATGTATATACTTTCTCACGTTGAGAGTGAAACTGTATATCCTTTGCTAATTCTGTTTTAAAATTTAAATTTGTTCCTTTTTCGTTTTATATAAATATGTAATTAAATAAACGGGCCTAACTATTATAGATATTTATTTTAGTTGAATTATTTTGAAACTATAAAACTTAATTTTCAATTATGAAAAGCAGAATAGCCTTCTGTATTGATAAATAAAACATTATATATACTTCTAAATTGTGTGACTTACTAGATAACGGTAAATAAGATTTTTCTTACGTTAGGAAGTCATGATTCAATAACGGAAATGTGTTTACTAGAATGATTGAAATGTTTGTAACATAATGTATTTGTGATGCTCGTAATTAGCTACCTATTTATTATCACATAATTTGATCTCGTATGATTTCAAAAGACATGCCCTTTTCTGTCGAAAAATCATAAACCAAATTCCGATATTTGTTAAGTTAGTGTTAAGAAAGGTATAAAATTAAAGTTTTCCTTTCTTATTTTTCTCATTTCATCGTAGAGTTACTCTTGTATTTTAACCCAAAACACTTTTAGTTCTTCCACTATGTCGTATGTATTACGATGCAATGAGTATGACTTTCATGAAACATTTTGTTACTGATTGTATGCTTTACACCTAAATAAATGAATGTAAAATATGTCATGTAATTTTATGTAATAATTCCTTTTAATATACTTAGTTACGTATAGACAGAAAAATGACGACTACATAGTCAAAAACATTTGTCATTTTAGACCAGCTTGTATTGACGACTTAGTGGTCAACACTTTTCTACCTCATTTTTAGGGTTCCCTAATGCTTAAGGAACCCTTATAGTTTCGCTCTGTCCGTCCGTCTGTTTGTTTGTGTCTGTCCACTTCTGGACTTCAAGCTTTTGTAATTATGAATATGAATGGTATGGTAATGGTATTGGTATAGTTGATTTCGGTGTTGGCGTAATAAAATAATAATATTTTTATATTTTAGGATTCTCCTTACAAATTACAAACCACTTTGGAGACCGATTACTCGAAAATTGACTGGTTTATTAATAAATGACTTTATAAGTCATTTATTAATAAACCTCGCCTTTATTTAAAAAAATCGAGGAATTGGTCTCGAGGTTTTTAGTGTAGACGCCAAAACCAAAAAATTAGTTTTTATTTATTTACTTTTTAACCGACTTCCAAAAAAAGCAGGTGGGTATACGTTCGGCTGTATATTTATTTTTTTGTATTGGGGGGGGGGGGGGGGGAGCAACGTATAACCCAATTTGGTAGTCGATTACTCGAAAATAACCTAACCAAGAGCATGTCAGGGCATGTCTAAGGAGGGTTCCGTAACTATCAACAAGTAATAGGTTTTTTTTAATTACTTCAAAAGTTAATGTCCGATTTCGTCCAAAAAAAATACCTAGAGGGGCTGGCATTTCTAAACTATAGGAGAAATAAACATTTAAGTTTCCATGCTGATAGATCTAATACTAAAAACTCTTTAGGAACAATTATTTTGAGTGAAATCGGACAATAACTTTTGAAGTATTTCAAAGAAAACCTATTGCGCGTTGATAGTTATAGAACCCTGCTTAGACATGTAGTGACATGCTCTTGGTTATTAGGTTTTTATCCTAGTCTTATACCCAGAATTTAATGTGTTTATAAGTTTGTCGTGTTTTACTTTTTTAACCTTTTTCCAATGTACGTTTACAGTCTGGCAAGGTTAAAGCCCCGACTAAATGACCTGGCTTTTTTTCCCCAACTCCTTATACATGAAACTAACACTACGAGGCATGCATTTTAAGTTTTGTCGGTTGAAGAAAAAAACACAACTAGAACCATAGAGTACTTTTTATTGTTTTTCAAAGTATTTACCACGTAGCTTAATACACTTTTTATTCGCACAAACCAATTATTAAAACATTTATTCCACTCTAAAGTGGGGGTGTTCAAAATGGCTGACTTGAAAGCGTCGACTGCTTCTTCACCGGACTGGAACCTCTGACCACGAAGACTTTTCTCAATTTTATGAAATGTAAAGAAATCGTTAGGGCTTAGGTCAGGTATATACAAGGATGGTCAAGAATTTCTAGTTTTTCTTGCTTCAAATACTCAATCGTTTGACGAGCGCTGTGTGAGCTTGCGTTGTCGTGGTGCAGGATGATGCGTCGCTTTTGAGTTAGATTTTCGAAGTTCGGCGATGACTTGTGGTAAACAAACTATGGTACACCATTCTGCGTTAACCGTTATACGATCTTCAAGTGCAATAGTCGCAACATGACCGGTTTTTTCCAACGAACTTGGCACTATCTTCTTTGAAGTGCTTCAAGAACGAACAACTTTAGTCGGCTTTGGCTCGTCTTGAAAGACCCAGATTGTAGATTGTTGTTTGGAATCAGGATCGTAGGCATAGATCCAAGATTCCTCACCACTGATGATGTCGTAGACGTGATTTCGACTCTCCTCGGATAAACCTTTGCAGAGTTTTCTTGCACCATCTGACGCGGGCCGCCTTATGTGATCGTCGGAAAGCAGATGTGGTATCCAACGGCAAACTAGCTTTCTCACACCAAGCGCTTCATGCAAGATCTTCTGAATGGTTGTCTCTGAGAGACATCTCAGAGAGAGAATAGAGGCTCTATCTCTCGATACGTCACATAAAGATCTTCGAGAATTAGTTGTCTCACAGCAATGATGTTATCTTCAGTGAAGGCGGATTTTGGGCGTCCTTCGCGAGATTTGTCACTGACACTAGTATGTCCACGCTGGAATTCTAAATACCAGCGTTCGACCGTCCGCAGACATGGGGCTTCATCACTGAACACAGATGTTAGCTCTTCAAAACACTGAAGCCGTGTCAGGTCTCTTCTAAAGTTGTAGAAAATTATTGCACGAACATTTTCCTTAGAAAGATTCATTTTCGTACGTGACCTGACAGATTCCAATCGACGCTGTGACTAAATAATAGCATTAATCCTAATACTTTCAACTGTTTTGAGATTCAAAATATTTTTTGAATCTCAAAACAGTTGAAATTAGTATTTGAACAATCGAATATAGAGCTGCAGTTCCAAATTCAAAATTGCAGTGGAATATGGAAACGACAGAACTTAAAAGGTATGCCTCGTACCTATATCAAAATTTCAAATTGCCTCAAACATGTTTTTTGGGGATTAAAAAATCCACTTTTATAAATTTGTATATTGAGTATTGACTTAGCCCCGCTTCTGACCAGCCAGACCTACAGTCTCGTGTTGAGGTACACTAGGAGAAGTATAGAACAAGGTTTCAGCTTGCCTCAAACACCTGCTCTAAATTCCCTCTCTCCATCTAGTTGATGAACTCAGAAAATAAGAAAACATTTTATTTTAACATGAGCTAATTTTTGTGTTGTCTTCTGATTTGTCGTCGTCGAGGATGTAAGTCCAAGAATACTTATGATATGGTGTGCTAGTTTTTAATGTAGAAAGTTACAATCAAAATTATTATAGGCTGATTGAACATATGTAACTCACTCAACCTTGTATATTATAACTAACATACACACACCCATAAGTTTATACTACACACAGTAAAACTATGATTATAAAACAAAAGATGTCATCTATTGTTTTATAACCTGAGTTCAAAACCATACGTATGTTACTTAGCCTTTTTTAAGTGTGTAATAAAAGAATGTAAGTATAACAATAAAGAAAAAACAATACTTTTTAATATAATATAATTGCATTTATGACGGTGAGATAAAATGTGACATACAAAATTTTGAAAATCTAGACATACAATACAAAATATTTGTAAAACCATTGCTTGTTAGGTTTTATTGCAAATAACAATGTTGCGGTAAAATGGACATTATTACTATTCCGTAATAAATAACCAATACTGACGATATTATATAAAATATACTTCCATTATGTTTAACAATCTATACTCCTGTAAAAGACATGAAGTTACCATAAACAAAAACGACGATATATTTACAGAATAAGAATAGTGATTTTGTGATTTTCGTCTCATTTAGTCTAATCAACAGTGGCTGATAAACAAATTTAATAAAGTTATTAAATCATAATCAAGTGTTTAGTGACTTAGGAACTGTTACTAAACACGTCATAAAAATAAAACGGTTTTAACAACTTACAAAAGACTGTGAAACCATTAAAATAACACTGATTCCTACAAATCCTTATTTAAAAAATTTACCTCGCTTTTAGCATAATATACTGCCATCCCTGACTCATCACAGACCGAATGTAAAATCCATAAGAATTCAAATAGATATTAGGGAGCCCTAGTGTTTTGGCGCGCACGACACCCTCTGGTGACTTAGAAGCGTAAATATAATAGCATCTATAACTAACTTCTTTTGAGGAGGAAGTGGCGATTTAATAAAATGCAATAAATGTTAGTGTTCTAATGGTTTTAACTCTTTGATTTGTTTTATAAGGTAAGCCTTTTCATCGTTGAATTGCTCATCTTCTGAACGGTCTGTATGGAACTTGGTAAGGAAATCCACCAACTTGTCCTGATTCCTTAGTAATATGTCAAGTATAGGTTTTGGTTTGTTGGGATTAGCTACAAATACCTGAAACATAAACAATACTTTTAGGATTTTTTGCCTCACACACTACATATTTACAATTTGACATGTCTTGTCATAAACAGTCTTATTAGCAGTATTCATATGTTTTTAACTGAGTCATAATGACTTTCTTTCTTTCCACTTAGGTACTGAATTTATTATATAAAATAAAAAGTTCACATATTATTTGAATATTTCTCGCCTGTGGTCGCTCTATGGTCAAAATGTGAAAGAATGTATATACACTTACATCGTTTTTTAAAGGCTTTTCGAAAACTAATATTAATCTTTTCCCAGCTTATTTATTAATAAGCTAAGCTTCTTAGTTTTCGAAAAGCCAATAAAAAAACTTCAACCGACTTCAAAATTATGAAGATGGAGTAGGTAGAAAAATTGTAAAAATTTTAGCCGCATTTAAAAGGGGAATTATTTAGAAAATGAGTTTTATTTCATACTTTTTTGTGCATTTTTACTTTGGAAGTCGGTTTAATTTTTTGTTTAAAAATAATAGTTTTTCCCTTTTTAGTGGTATTAGTTAAATTATTATTTATACATTTTAAGAACTTTTAAAATAAACGATCGAATGTATAATAGATACACGCCAAGCTTCCATTAGGTATTGGAAATAAGATGATGATGATGATTACTGTAAGATTGTGACGAAATTTCGAAACGCGATCTTCAATGACTGAGGAGTTCTGTTCAGTGCTTTTGGATCCAGGGTATACCTTGGTGCAAAATCTTATTTTTTGGTAGCATATGCTTGTGTTACTTCAGAAAACGTCAAAATCACTATGTGACCATATAAATTTCAAGGAGTTCCCTCGATTTTTCATGGATCCCATCATCAGGTTTCCGCTTTAGTGACTAAAGGACCAATTTAGAATTATACCCTTTACAACAACAAAATAATTTTTTAAATACGTCCATAAACCAACTTGTCCTGATTCCTTAGTAATCAAGTTGGTTTATGGACCATTAAAACCAACTGCCTCCTTATTTTGGAAGTCGGTTTACAATGCATGACAAATGATGTCACTGGTCACAAACCGCAGTTAAAAATGTATGGAGATTAATTCGAAATTTATTTAATTTTTAATAACTTAACATAATAAAAACATAAAGATTAACGCAGTATGTATGTAACATACTGCGTTAATCTTTATGATTGTATAACCAAAAATTGTCACAAAACCTAAGGATTTAAACAATAATTTTCGCTTTCCAAATATATTTTAAAAAATCATCATTAAAAAAAATATTACTTTTCGCACAGTTCTCGTAAAACTGTACTGAAAGTTTTGGTCTCGCATATTAATATAAATGATAAAACATTATTTGTATTGCAAAATACCTTAAAAACGTGAAAAGCTTCAAACTGTATGTTCCTTGACTTTTCTTTTAGCATATTCATCATAAGCTTAAGGTTATCGGGATTTGTGATGTATCGTGTCATAATGGAGAAATTATGTCGGTCCAAAAGTAGTTCCCCGAGTAGTTTCAGACTTTGCCGTCTAGTTACATAATTTTCAGAATTTAATAAACGTTGATAATGATTAAAAACTTTATCATAGTTTGCTTCTAAGAATTCGGCACATAACATTTTATGTCTTGTTAACAATTCCTGAAAATTTAAACATTTTTTTAATAATGTTAGATTCAATTCTATTTCATATGAGACATCCTGCTGTCATACTGGGACTGACCATAAGCTATAGGTCTACCATTTTAAGCTACGCATTTGGATTACAACTTCTACAATCATATTTTATGTCAAATATAGTTTCTACATAATATGTAGATATGTAGTCCCTTAATGTACTGAAATCCCAGGCTCACCCGACTACCCTTATATTCTCACTGATAAAATGTATATCATATTGTATATGTACCTGCTAGTTTGTGCAGTGTCAGTCTTTGAAAGCCTTTTAAATTAAATAAACAAAATAAACAATTAAAAATTATTAAGTGAAATTTACTCAGATTACTTATTTTGTTTTGTAGTTTTCACAAAAAAAATGGACAAACATCCACATAAAAATAAAAATCATTCTCTGTTCATACTGAGTTAAGAGAAAAACTTTAATAAGTTTTGTTCCTTACATCATTTTAAAATCAAAAAATAAGATAAATACTTTATCAGGATGTAATTAAAGTGAGTACAATTTTCCGCAACTTCAGCACCTTATATATAAGTGTAGTCTAACAGGCCTGAGATCTCAATCCATAATCACTTTATTAAAAAATCTTCAATGCATTATTAGGGAATCTTAACTAATAAGCAAAAGAGTGTTCTCATAATTTATTTGTATCATAAGGACAAATTGCAGTCACAATACAATTGTCAATGATATGTCAGTTTGATATCATCCTACTACAATTGTAAATGTGAAAATTTGTGAGGATGGATAGATATTTGTTACCCTTTCACGCAAAAACTACTTAACAGATTTCGAAGAAATTTGGTATGATAGTAGTTTAGGCTCTGGATTAAAACATAGGCTACTATTTATCCCAAAAAGTACAGTATTCCTGTGGGTTACCCAATACTATATTTTCAAGGGATGAGCCGCGGGTTAAAGCTAGTCATAATAATAAATAATACAAACAAATGATGACAACGTTCAACTTGCTTATGAATGAATTTCCTGATATCGGGAAGAGACTTTGTTTTACACTATGTAAAGATTTCTTTCAAAACTTGATAACGATGAAGTTCATAGTCAAAGAATTAGCTCTGTAGTTAGACATAATATTAGACATACCTTAAAAGTAGAAAAGGCATCAGAAGCAATGTCAAAAGTAGAAACCTCTACATAACGGAAGAAATTATAAAAATCATCTGAATATAACATTATCTTAGCCAAAGCCTCATATCTAGCACACTCTCTTAGCATTGTTCCACAGTTTGATGCTATTTCCTGATGTTCATATCTAAAATTGATACAAAATGATATTAAACTATATTTTCAATACAAATAATAATTGACACAAACTAAATACTGCAGTATTATATACCTAATAGCATTTCTTATTTTTAAACAACTCTACAATAAATTAATATTCTAATACTGAAATATTTATTGAACTAAAACTAAATAATTAATTGCTTACCCAGACATCAATGTGAATAAAATCTCTGGTTTAGTGCAAATATATTCTACTGTTGGAGACCGAGTTCCAATTTGACGTCTTAAAACATTATTAAACACTTGTGCCACATCTTTCTTCCCTTCAAAGTCGATACGGTTTAAATTCTACATAAAAGAAATAGATTTCATAAATCATATCAAATAATTGCAGTAAAATCATTTATGAATAATAAATAAATTACTTGAATAAGAAGAAGAAGTAGGTTTGTGTTGTATAACTCCTGGGCTAGTTGGGCCACTATAATGTCAGTTTGTGGTTCAGCATCAGATGTGCCATATAGCATATTCTTTATCAACACCTATAAAAAGATGAGATTATACATAAACAATGTCTATTGTCAATAATAAAGTAGTTCACTCAGATCATTGAATCTAAAATCATGTACATACCAAATTTTTACTAACGTCTTCCTGGGCTTTCTCAGCTTTCTTGTCACCTCTCTCTAAAGCGGTAACAGCATCTTTGAGTGATCTAACTAGCTCCGCAGGGCTTTTTTGAGATTTACCAAAAAGAGGCATATTATTGATATAATGTCAACAAATTCTTAATGACTTCGTCTTCATACGATTGTACCTGCAAATAAAACGCTGATCATAGCAACACAAACAAATCTTTAATAATCAAAGCACTAAATACTTGTACGTCTTATATTCAAAAGAATGCAAGATATAAAATTTGGTTCAAGTAATATAGAGAACGTAATCCAACCTGGCACGCTGTCACTAAATGTTAAATAAATATTTACGTTACTTATAGTTTGATATCTCGTGATGAACGCATAAAAAACGGAAAATCACTCACTTTCTGATTAATACAATAAAATTTTATTCAGCAAGACAGACCACAGCCAGGCAAAACGAACAGCTGTGATGTCAATATAATTGTTGCCAGTTTATTAAAACTAAATTAATGAGTCGATTTCCTTTTTTAAAATCCATAAGAGAAGGCGACACGGTTGTAATAATGTATGAACGAGATATTATTTTTATAAATAAGGATTTTTGTAACATATGAACATATAAAGTTATGAATAACGAATAAATTTGAAAATCGGAGTTTGTTTTGCCGGGGAATTCAATGGGTGACGTTGACTAGACTTTAGACTTGACGATTTAGGAATACAGTGTTGAAAATTGAAACGGAAATTCTATTTCCCGCCTTTTTAACTTGTCACTGGTAAATGGTTTTAATCCGATGCCATATATTTAAAAAAAAAGGAAATTTGACATTTAAAATCAGTTTTTTGCGTAGACAGAGAACTCTTTACGATTTTTTGGAACGTGAGCTAGTTTTAGGTTAACTCTAATTATTAAAACTTGTATGATAAAATTTCAACCAGTCTAACAAGATAACAAAAGTAAAACATCAGTTTTACGATGGCGGAAACAACGAATGAAAAATTTTCTAAGAAGTGAGTATCATACCAAAAGTTGATCAAGATGATTTTATCCAGGACTGCAACAGTGGTTTCTTCAATATTTGGGAAAAGAATTATCAATTGTCCAACAACAATTGCAAAGTTTTCAACAGCGGTGCACTCACGGTTGGTTTACCTTCATACAATCCAAAAATAATATAGTTCTTTAATTTCATCATCTGTTACAATTACAGTGAATTAAAGCGTCGGCTTAAAGCTGAACAGAAATTGAAGGAGAAAGCAGAAAAGGCAGCCCAACAGCCGGCTGTCAGCGAGAAAAAAAGTTCAAAAGCTGATGAAGAAATAAGTCCTAATGAGTATTATAAGTTACGGACCGGGGCTGTAGCAGCTCTTAAAAATGGAAAAAAGGAGGATCATCCGTATCCTCATAAATTTACAGTTACGATATCCTTAGAGGATTTCATAGAAAAGTACAATAACTTGAAAGATGGAGAAGTTTTAGAAAATGCAACTTTGTCAGTGGCTGGCAGAATACACTCTATCAGAGAATCGGGAGCTAAACTTATTTTTTATGATTTAAGAGGTGAAGGAGTTAAATTACAGGTAAGACTTAGTTTTAAATGTAAAGTATATTATTAATATAAAAGTGCATTTAGTTTTATATTACATAATAATAATTACTATAATATATTAGTGGGAAGTATGGTAATAAGTATTCCCTTCTGTAGTTCCATATTATTAAGTAATGTAAGTCATATGATATGTAAACATAAATAAACACTACTCTCGCAGGTAATGGCCAATGCAAAGCTATATGAATCCGAAGAGAAGTTTTTGTCTGACACAGAAAAGTTGAGAAGAGGTGATATCATAGGTTGTGTGGGACATCCAGGCAAAACAAAGAAGGGAGAGTTATCAATAATACCCCAGAAGGTGCAACTATTGTCGCCGTGTCTACACATGTTGCCCCATTTGCATTTCGGGCTCAAAGATAAAGAAACTCGATTTAGAAAAAGATATTTGGATCTCATTTTAAATGATAAAGTAAGTTGTCAACTAGTTCATTCAGCTTTTATGTAATTGTTTTTAATTATTGCATTAGTATAATATTTCATAATTTTCAGGTGCGTCAAACTTTTTATACAAGAGCAAAAATCATCTCGTACATCAGGAGGTTTTTGGATAATATGGGTTTCCTGGAAATAGAAACACCAATGATGAATATGATAGCTGGCGGTGCCACTGCTAAGCCTTTTGTAACTCATCACAATGAACTTGATATGGATCTCTACATGAGGATTGCACCAGAGTTGTATCATAAAATGCTGGTGGTAGGAGGATTGGACAGAGTGTACGAAATCGGACGACAATTTAGAAATGAAGGCATAGATTTAACACACAATCCAGAATTCACAACTTGTGAATTTTATATGGCTTATGCAGATTACAATGATTTGATATCTATTACTGAAACTATGCTCTCTGGGATGGTCAAAAGTATTCATGGAACTTACAAGGTAAAAAAATTAAATATCCTCACCAAAGTTAAATTAATGTACAGGGTCTGTTAATAACATAGTCTAATACTCTGTAAAAATCTGGTACTCATCATTTAAAATGTGTTAAAATTAATCCTTGTGCAGGTTAAATATCATCCTGATGGTCCTGACGGTGAAGAAGCGGAGATAGACTTCACTCCTCCATTTGCAAGAGTACCCATGATTGCTACTCTGGAGAAAGTGCTTAATGTGAAGTTGCCTCCTGCAGACCAATTGCACACAACTGAAGCCAATGCTTTATTATGCCAGCTATGTGAAAAACATGAGGTAATTTGCCTTTAAATTGAGTAAAGTGAGTGAGTTTACCCAAGCAGGAAAAATTGTATCTTTCACAAAACATAACAATAAGTTTCTTTTGTTTGTAATGTTTATTTAAAAAACTAACCTATTTTCCAGATTGAATGCCCCCCTCCTAAAACAACTGCTCGACTCTTAGACAAATTAGTTGGAGAGTTCTTAGAAGAAAAATGCATTAATCCAACATTTATTTTGGATCACCCACAAATCATGAGCCCCTTGTCTAAATATCACAGGGATATTCCAGGGTTGACAGAAAGGTACATATCATTTTTGGTTTACCAATTTTTATGATAACATTTAATAACAGAAAGTTGCATTAATGAAAAATTATATTTTCAGATTTGAATTGTTTGTCATGAAAAAGGAAATCTGTAATGCATATACTGAATTGAATGACCCAGCTACTCAGCGTGAACGTTTTGAACAACAAGCCAAGGACCGCGCAGCTGGTGATGATGAATCTCCACCAACTGATGAAGCATTCTGCACTGCACTTGAATATGGTCTGCCCCCTACAGCAGGATGGGGAGTCGGTGTTGATCGTCTAACAATGTTTTTGACTGATTCCAACAATATCAAGGTAAGAATAATTCAATAATACATACTGCTCACAAGTCTTATGAAGATGTTGATATTGCAGTAAGTTTGTTTTGAGTAAAACCAATGCAATGGAGCACATTAAATATGTTTATGTAATATAATATTAAAGTTTCTTAAGTGTATTCACATGTCTGGTGCATTCCTATACAGAAACTTTTATCTACATAAAATATAAAAATTAAATATTTTACATTTTGTTCTCAGGAAGTACTGTTGTTCCCAGCAATGAAACCAGATGATCCCAAAAAACATAACTCTGAAGGTGAATCTTCAAAAGAAAACTCAAATGTAAATGGTGCATAATAATGCACTTCAAGCAAAAAACTTTTTTTAATGAAAATCCTTAAATCCTTTTGTTTATCTTGATGTAAAAATAACTATAAATTAGTCCCAGTGACTTATACAATTTCATTATAAACTGATTGTTAAGAAAATACTTTGTTTGTTTGATAATGTAAATTATTACCTAGATGCTTTTTTCAAACTCCTAATGGAAAAACTAAATGTAAACTAAAAAATAATAAACTCCCAACTCCTTTTTTCAAACTGCCCTCAACCTATTTTTATTTTTTAGATTTAGATTAGAAATAAGGCTTCCAATTAGATTTTATAAAAAAAGCATTGTGGTGTGTGTTTTAATCTATTTGCTATAGTTAAATGAGCATACTTAGACTAAGATTACACTGGAATTCATAAATAATAATATAATTAAGTAATATATTTACAAGTATGTAAGATTTTTTGAAATATAAACTTTTGCAGCTTAATAAGGTCTGATGACAGTTGTAATTGCAATCTATTGGTTATTATATTTAGTAGCATATAATAAATTGTGTCTAAAAAACTATCTAAGCTTCTTCAGTTTCTGCTAAAGTTTTAGTAGAATTGTAATGTTCACCCAAGCTGTACATATGACGGTGGTAAGTTATATATAAGGGTGGACCAGTAAACTCAGAACCCTGCTCAATGGTTTCTGGCCCTGTAGCTTGGATAATGGTTATGGGACATTTCAGATAGTTCGACAAAGCACGAATCTCTACCTGCCCTCCCCATACATTAGTATCTCTAATTTTTTTACAGTATTCTTCAAACTCTGCATCTGTTAACATTTCAAATGTCTCTGAATTACTGAGAAATGGTAGAAAATCATCTTTATTATACATTATGTATGATGCTGCATTGTTTCTTAAGTCCTGAACATTAAGTTTTTTATTGTACTGAATTTCCAGTTGATGTGCAATTGCTTTATATAAACAGTCTCCATCGGAAGGAATAAGATAAACCACTAAATTTCTTGTTTTTAATCTTGCGTGTATTGCTTGCATTTCTAGATTTCGGGGACCATTTTTATTTTCTTGTTCCTGTAATTTTATTTGTTCATTCCTTTCTTTCTCCAATAGTATTTTTTTGTCTCTACGTTTCTGAGCCTTTGATATTTTTGTTTTTGATGTCTCCTTTACCTCAAAGCCTTCTTGTTCCAACTGTAATTCAATATTTTGGTTCATATTCTGCATAGATTCAATTTCTTTTTTGTGTTTTTCATCTAGCTCTGCTTCTAGTCTAGTGATTTCCAAAGTAAGTTCCTTTTTTTTTGACTTATCATTTTTGGCAGCTTTTTTTAGAGCTTGAATTTGAGCTTGAAGTTCCTTTTTTTCTTTTTTGTGTTTTTGTTCTAAGGTTAACGTTTCAATTTCTATTGTATTATCTTCCATAGTCATAAGTGTTGTGTAGGGTTAAAACAAGGTTATAACACACGTTCAAATATCTATTTAAATCACTTATTCACTTAACATTATCTTTTCCCACTTGTTCCTTTAGGAGTTCCAAGTTCTTTATCAAGTAGGTAATTAATTCTAAAATATAAATTTATTAGGTTATAAAAGATTCAATACCTAACAGTGGACTAAACTCAGAATTCTAATTCATAGATAATAAGTAGTACTACCTACTGAAGTTCTAATTCGATTCCACATTTGACATTAGCTACTGTCATATTGTAAAATAATGATACCACATATAAAAGTGTAGTGATTCACACAAAAATCGATAAACAATCGCGATTTATGTTTATGTAATCATAATATTGGTGTGCCAATTAAATACTAAATTATTGATTTTTATTTAAATATATACATAATTATTCATAATAATTATTTATTAATTAGTAACCACTGCTTTATTTTATAAAAAGTTAATATTTTTGTTGTTTATATTAAAAACAAAACTTATAATAAAAGAGCCTAGATAGATAGTTCTCTGTATTGGCAACCCGTGCGCGCTCGTGCAGCTATCGCCATTTTGTTTATCTTGTCATTCGGCTTTATTCTCCCAGTCTGACTGCACGAATATCTTGTTTCATTGCGAATCTATATTTTGTTATTTTGTTGGGTTTTTGTTAAAGTTTTGTTACGTTGTGTTTGTTGTTACGTTTATAGTTTTTTGTGAACTTTGAGTGAATCTATTTGTTTTGGTTTTCCATCAAAATGGATCCTCAGCCAAGTACATCACAAAAAGACGTGGATGTTTTCTTGTCCCCAAGAAAAAAACGTCCACGAAAAGCTTTCACTGTTACTGAAAAAGTAATGATCTGCAACGCCTACAAGTACGTGAAAAATGAAACTTCTGCGCAATTGGAGGCCTTTGAAGTTGTGGAAGAAAATAAATGTATGAGCAAAGTTGCTGACATATTGGGAATAACCTCACGCTCTGTTTGTAACGTTTTGAAGGAAGTAAATAAAGGTGCGCCGCCAACGCCTCCTAAAAAAACTGTACCAAAGCGAAGTTTCAAAGATAAAATTGATGAATTTACATTCTCCGCAATACAAAGAATTGTTCATCAGTTCTTTTACCGAAATGAACCTCCAACCATAGCAAAGGTAAGTCAATCAGTCAGACAGTATTATTTTATACCTACATCTTTTATATATAAGTAATGTTTCCAAACTATTATACAATTTACGATTTTAGATTTTACAAGTGATGAACGATGATCCAGAAATGCCCAAGGTTTCCAAAGACACCCTCAGAAAAATTTTAAAGCATCTTAATTTTAAATTTGTTGCACGGTCACGCAAGAGCACACTTATTGATCGAAATGATATAATAACATGGCGCCAGCGTTACTTGCGATTTATATGTCAGTTTCAACGAGAAGGGAGACATATATATTATCAAGATGAAACTTGGGTTAACGCAGGTAAGGCTAACATTTTGAATTTATATACATTTTACATTAAATTTAATAGTAATATTGAATGTTCATGTACTATATTTATTTTAAGGTCATACTGTAAAAAAACTTGGGTAGACAAGAAAGTCACATCATCTCGGCAAGCGTTTTTGGAGGGACTGACCACTGGATTAAAAAATCTGGGAAATCTTTGGAAAAGGCAAACGTCTCATAATTAGCCATATAGGTAGTGAAAAAGGCTTCCTGGAAGAGGGGCTCATGATTTTTGAAGCAAAAAAAGATTGTGAAGATTACCATGATGAGATGAATGCAGTTTGTTTTGAGGAGTGGTTCGCTGGAGTCTTACCACAATTAAGACCAAACTCAATTGTGGTGATGGATAATGCACCTTACCACTCCCGAAAATTGGAAACGGCACCAAAAATGAGCTGGAAAAAAGCTGCCATTCAAGACTGGCTTTTAAATAAAAATATTCATTACGAACAGATATGGTTAAAGCTACGCTTTTAGAACTGATTCCACATAACGAGTCTTTTAATAAGTACGCTGTAGACGAAATGGCAGCACAACATGGGATCACGGTTTTAAGACTGCCCCCTTACCATTGCGAGCTGAACCCTATCGAATTGATATGGGCGCAGGTAAAGGGGCATGTAGCTCAAAATAATAAAACCTTCAAATTGACAGATGTGAGAAATTTATTTGAGGAAGGCATTCAAAAAATTACGGCTACCGAATGGTCTAAATGCGTATCCCATGTTGTCAAAGAAGAGGAAAAAATGAGTAGGCTAGATATGTTAATTGACAACATCACAGACACATTTATAATAAATGTTACAGAAAGTGACAGCTATAGCGATAGCGATGACGGCGATAAATCGCCGCTAAGATAAATATAATCGCTAAAATAAAATATTACCATAATACATCTATTTGTTTTATTTCTCATGTTCCTTCATGATCAAATTTTTTATTTATTTCACACACAATTATTAAAGAAAACTCTCAGATACCTAATAAAATTAATCGTCATAACTAAATCCGTTCAGAAATATTTAATTTCCTGATATACTTAGTTTCTATTAAAAGTAGTAGTTGTTTAGATATACTATAAACGAGAGGAATCGATCCGGAAATATTATTATTAACGCGTAATAGGTTTTTTCAAATTACTTCAAAAATTACTGTCCGATTGCGTTCAAAATAATTTTTCTATAGAGTATTTAGTATGATCTACCAGTATGAAAAATTGCAAGTTTCTAACTATCATAGTTTGTCAGGGGGGACCAATTTACAAACCACTTCGGAGGCCGATTACTTGAAAATAGTTGACTTTGTAAAAAACACCTAACCCTGCCTTTATTTAAAAAGCCCTATTCAACTATACACCACACATTGGGGTAGAATGAAAAAATATTTTTCATCCCCACTTCACATGTATGGCGAGCCATCCCTGAAATATAATATTATTATTATTTTATGATGCCGAAACCGAGATATATATGGTTTGGTAAAATCAATTACGTATATTTTGGGTATATGATCTACTGCTTTTTATATATTTAAGCAAAAAAATATTGTCATACTCAAAATAAAAAAATATCATATCATATATGATGACTGTATATATAGTGATATTATATATATATATATATATATATATATATATATATATATATATATATATATATATATATATATATATATGACACATATAGTGACTCTCAGCTCATCACAAACTCGCCCATTTTCGAGTATGACAATTATTTTTTTGCCTAAACGTCTCTAAATAAGCTACTGCTTATTATTTATTATATTATTATGATCTACTGATCATATGCGCAAAATATCCGTAATTGATTTTACCTTATACACAACACAACTATACCCATCAATTTATATTCATAAATACAGAGGCAGGAGATACAGAGGAGAGAAAAGAGACAGACAGATGGACGGATGGACAGAGCGAAAGTATAAGGGTTCCTTGAGTACGATGGAACCCTGAAAAGGATGGTTGTCAAATCCAAAAACGTAAAATTTTGGAAATTCGGTAGAAAAATAGGTAGAATTTTCATGTATATTCATAAATCGTGAAAAAATGGTATCACATCGGTATCTCGGTAGATCAGACCTCAAATCGGTAGCAATATCGAAAATCGATAAGTTCGAGACTACTGACCTAGAATCAAGATCGTAATTTTGTTCGCGTTCGGGAATGAGTCGTTCAATTGGACTAGTTCACTTGCGAGTTGCGACATGTCGTTCATTCATTCACTCAATTTCAAAACAGATTACTATTTATTAAATACCTTTAGTTCACGACCATCGCCTGATCTGAATGCTTGACAATGATCAAAATGATATAAACTCGTTCGCAGCAAATAGAATTAAACATTTTGGTTAAATGAACGATAAAAACTAACAAAACCCAACTATTTTCAAGAAGGGAATGTGAGACATGACTTGAGCTGTTGCCTACTTGTAGCCCATTATTGAAAATAGTGCCCAGTAACACAAATTACTAAATAGTTACAACGTAACATTGATCTAGTAACTGAACAACTGAACTAAAAGAGATATATTGTTCGCCGTGATCAAAAGTTAAAAAGATAGTAAGTTCTTTTTAGTGACATTTTCT
The DNA here is from genome assembly GCA_037179445.1 of Phengaris alcon alcon. Lineage (NCBI taxonomy): Eukaryota > Metazoa > Arthropoda > Insecta > Lepidoptera > Lycaenidae > Phengaris > Phengaris alcon. Next base: position 806,504 of record JAYRCH010000225.1, read on the forward strand.
TTTATTTCAGCTGACCTAATATGAACTGTAACTGACAAGTGGAAATTGACATTTTTATAATACAATTTAAAAAGTTAAAATGTCAAAACTTTGACTTGTGACCTTTTAGAATTGTGTTTTTTATAGTTCAAACGTCAAAATGAAGCCCATTCCCAAGCTACTCGACTCGTAATTTAATTTCATACATTGAAGTAGTATTTCCTTTAGTACTTGGCTTAAGAAAACGTATTCTAGCGATAACATAAATGACAAACTTAAATAAAGTTGATTTATAAATATGTATTTTCGTTTTATAATTTCTACTGATGAAATCATCTGGAAGTAACTTCCATCAAGGATGTGACGACACAAACACACTAAACACATATGTAGTAGTGAAACGGAACGTTTTTGTAAATAAATAGTTCATGACATCTTAGAAAGATTTTATGTCAAAACGTCAAACGGAACGTAATACTGCCGCTTAAGGCTGGGACTATAACATAGATGATAAGTACTACTACTGTAAGACTATATGCTCCGGAATCCGGCACGCCGGTGAGAATAATTCAGAGCACAGAAAATAGAACTCTGCGCTAATACAATTATTATATGTATAAAATATTACTACTACGGACTATAGCACGGATTAAGAATGTACTAGTATGACGTCACAGCACAGATAATCTTTCAACCAACATGGCGAATATGTTTACGGCGGTTTTTACAATGTGTATTTTTAAAATATTTTTTTGTAGGTTTTTAGGTTTCAAAATAATCATCTATTATTTTTTGGGTGTAATGAAACAATAATTATGAAGCGTTTAGGACATAAATAAAAACAAGATCAAGTAGCCTTTTGTCAGTTGAAAGGGCAGAGTTGTTTACTTACAAATTCCTTGGTATCTAGCATGCGCATCTCTAGCACAGAGTAAAAGTAGTCCAAATTTCGTTCGAGTCTTCAGTTTTTGCGCGCTCATACCATATCTATAAAATATATCTAATATCTCTATGAGACTTCTGGTTTAATATTTTTTTCTTTAGATTAGATTCTTTAGATGAATCATTATAATTTATAAAAATTACATGAAATACATAATATTAATATATATAGTAGTAACTACTTAAAATGTTTACAAACTATAAAAGTACTAAAAAGAAAATGAATACTAGAAATTTTAAAAAGCTACAATATAAAGAAATTTTCCAAGTCCTCCCCACCAGGCAGAGTACCTAGAAGGCTTAAAGAGTTTCCCCGCTGGATTGCGATACCTACTCACTCTTTGGGCCAGATACGTGCCGGCTCTGGGGTCTCGGGTGACCTCGATTAGTTTTTTCGAAATTTCTCTGAAAAGTTTGTACGCACCCGGACCCCATGCACCTAGGTGGGTTTCAACCCCAAACGGCTCAAATATGAGATCCCCACTAAGGTTCTCATATTTGAGCCGCTTGAGGTTCTCCGCCTGATTAGCGGCCGCACTTGCAGTACTCGAGGTGCCCTGGACATGGGACGGAGCAAGTGTATCGACGCACGTAGCGTCCCATACAAGAGCCCGACCCACTCTCCAAGGGACCAGGGTCATACCATCTGGTCTTTTGCTATCGTCGCGCGCCAAACCAGAGGGTTCCAGCACAGCTGGCACTCCAGTGATGACAAGAGCCCGACGGATAAGGTCGTCGATGAGTAATGTCGGGAGATGCGGCCGGCGCTTCGTTGACAAGACAGACCGTGGTGTTCGAGGCTGTCCACGCGTGGACAACGATGTTCTTTAGATTAGACTTCTACTTTTGCATTTTTTTTTCAGCCTCTTTTGTAATTTTGATAGTTTGTTTTAGATGCCATTCCGAATCGAAAGAGACCAAAATCACAATTTTCGGTGATCCAGGTTATGTTTTGGACGAAATGGCACTTGTGAGTCAGACTATGTTGATTGTATTCGTATATAATAAAAATAAACAAAAGTCATTATGACATATTGTTTGTTCTATTGTAGTTGTTACTTGTCAAATCATTTTGCATGTAAAGATTTTCTAAATTTTTATATAAAATACGAGCCAAATAGTACAGGTTTAAATAAGGTTTTTGGAAATATGAATCCATGCGCAGTTGCTGCCCCACAACCAGATACGGAAGGCGATGGAAGATGGAATAGCATTGTAATGTTTTTTAACTTTCTGATTTATTAAAATGATTTATAAGGCGACGTGGTTATTTTGTTAAGATCAATCACTCAAAGTTACATTGAAAATACAGAAGTAAATTGTAAATTAACTTCTATTTTTATTTATTTTAGCACAACAGATTCCTGTCAGATGCTAAAGGAAAAGATGCAGATGTAATATTTATTGGTGATTCTGTTCTACAAGCTTTAGAGCACACTGAAGTTTGGAACCAGTGGTTTGCACCGCTCCATTGCCTTAATTTTAGTATTCACAAAGACCAGACACAAAATGTTCTTTGGCGTATTAAAAATGGAGAGCTTGATCATGTAGATCCTAGAGTAAGTGTTATAAAATATTTAATGTTATTTATATTACACTAACTCTAATTCTTACATATTATAATTAATTACTATTTAAATTTCAACCAGGTAATTGTCCTACACGTGGGAACAAACAATATTGAACATACACCAGAACAAATTTGTGAAGGTATCATAGAAATAATTCATACAGTTAGAGAAAAGCACCCAAGTGTCTATATTGTATTACCTGTAAGTGTAACATAATTTTTATTGTATATGATAAGATAGATAATATAAGATGTGAATAGGTATTTGTATATTTTTGTGTACCATAACTTTACTGTGTATTAATTACATTTGATTTGTTCTAGAGTTTACTACCTAGAGGACAGTATCCTAATAAACTAAGGGAAAAGAACAATAAAATCAATGAGTTTATACGAGAAAAGGTGGCTAGTATGAAAAAAGTTGAGATGGTATCAATTGATAAAGGTTTCATTCAAAATGATGGGACAATTAGCCATCATGACATGCATGACTATCTTGTACCAACTAATGTAGCTTGTCGAAAAGCCTTTGAACCTGTTTATGATCTCCTGCAACAGATACTCACTGAAGGAGAGCCAGAAAAGGACTTAACACCCTCTGAATGAGATGTATGTGTTGTATTTTATAAAAAGCTTTTACTGCGCAGCTAGAATTGTGATGAAGTACTTAAATTTATGCTTCTTATTATAGTTTTAAGAGTCATATTTAATTACTGTCTAGACTATTTCTTGAAACATTCCAATTTTTGTAACATATAAGGTTATACCACCTTACCATGGTTAGAAAAATTCTCAACAAATTATTGCAACACCTTATTGTGCCCTCATTGTCACTATTTTTATGTATTTTTATACTTAAACACATGCATGACAGTAATTTTAAGATTCCTCACCATTGGGTGTTTACAGCTACAAACCATCTATAGATATTATCTGTTATAAGGTGAATGTGGTAAAGGGTCATCCTCACGGTTCAGCCTGCAAATCCTGTAGCCTGTTAATAGTGTCAAATTGAAGTGGACTAGTAGCACAGATTAAAGAGAAATAGATAAAACAGCTACATAGTAAGCTCTAAATTTGACTGCACAACTACTAGCATGTGGTGAATCTAAACATGTCCACTAATCGCCTATTGCATATGCGGCAATAGTCGAAAAATCTGGTAAAGTTTGTGGACAGTTGAAAGGACAAAAATTTGAGTTTTTATGTCAAGCATAAGGATAATAATAGGGAAGTAAATATTATACTCACTAGTAGGTATCTATACTACTATAGACGTAGGCATTATATTAAAGAAGCATCCCTGACCTATAGTGATGGTGCCGGGTTGTGGTGTGTACTGCTTATTCTTTCCCAATAACCATATACTGACACTACACTACACTTAGTTTAATTTCCTTTTATCTTGTGACAACCCTGACAAAATTTGTATAGTTCTTATTTTTTGAATTCTAGCATAGAGTAAATAATATATACTTATGTATATATTATTTACTCTTGTTGCTAGAATACAATAAATAAAAATTATTAATACAATAATTGACAATAACGATGGCCACATGTACTGGCGCTGGATTTGCCCGCTAGATGGTCAGGATAGCCCTTATAGACAAGGGAGGTGCAAATTGAAAATAAAATTTTCATTTGAATTTGTTGGTCTTATAGAAAACCAACTGCCATGTGTATGTAAAAATATAGGAAACCTTGTATTCTGTAGCAAAACTTGTATAAGACTAAAAATGTTTTTTTTTACAATGCCAATTCCTTTATTTATTTATTTTAAAAATAAACTATAGTCATAGATTTAAATTACACACAATTTATGCATGTAGATTTTCACACAACTGTCAATTTTAATATTAAGTATGCCCATACTTCAACTGTAACATTATATTAATATTATGCATGTAGCCAGGTCTAAGACAATGATCACTATTATTCAAGGCCATTTTTAATTTCTTATTACTATTTATTTAAAACTTCAATTCATTGTGATAGTAAAAATGCATTTACATTCTTCACTCTTCAAATTTTTATTCCATTTGTGTATTATAAAGACAGCAAAATGTGATTTGAATGAAATGAATCAACCAATGCTAAGAGTATAGAAATTTCAAAATTATTTTGATATATTTATTTTTACTACACAACAGTGCAGTTCAATATTATGAAATATTCCCTACTGTCTCTTGATGAAACATAACCAAAGATTTCTTAAACAAAATTACCAAAGTTTATCAACTTTTCATGTATTTACTTACTTATGTTCTGCTTTTACTTTAATTAATGGCTAATGTAAAATGTAACAAATAACTTTCATAATTTTTTAACTTTTTTAAAGTGTCAGTAAAATAAAATATAATGTTGCTTGTAAGATTTATTACAGCTACAACTTCTATGTACACTACTCAAGTTGCCAAACAGTGCTTGAATTTTGTGATTATTTATTTGCATAACTGTGCTTGAAGTAAACAGTGCAATTATTTATCATTTTGTTTTATTTTTGGACTAACTTTAACTTATAAAGAAACGACTGTTCAAACTGTTTTAAACAAAAGCTAGTTAATTATATTAAAATTTATTAATTAGTCTATTGTAATATAAGCTCAGAGGTAATATAATATCATTTTTATGTAGAGATTTCTCAAAAATGTTGAAGTTTGTTTTCTGTAATTTTTTTAAATAATTTGTAACTGTGATTGCAGGTAAAAATATTTGCTTAGCAATTTTTGGTACTTCAATACTTCTTGCCTGAAATGTAATAAACACAATTAGTCTGTTGTTTCAATGAAATGTTTCATCATTTAACTCCTGTCTAGGAGGTTAAATGATGTAAAAAAAAATGAAGTCGTTAAGATTTTCTACCTTTTCTAAATGGCTATTGGCACGGGATGCTATTTCAAATACAACATCTCTCATGTTGGTATCATCTAGACACCTCAGAACAGATTCTTGACTGACATTATGTTTCATTAGAATGTCTTGTGGTAAATATACACTTTTATGATGACTAGCAATTTGTACAGATCTAAAAATAAAAGTTTAGTAATTATGTAATTAATATTCATACAAAAAGAAAGCTTAACATTCAGCTCGGAAAGTAAGTTGTTGATTAAGCAAGTATCATTTTTTTTTTGAAAAATTTTTCAATGGTAATATTAGCAAAGTACTTACCGTAAAATATTTGTTATTCCTTGAGCCTTGCCTAAATGTGATGCTGAATGGTCTGCTTGAACATTAGAAACATTAACAAGGCACAGCAGTAAGTAATATATTGAGGATACAGAATTTTCTGCATAATTTTCTAATTCTTCTAATGTATTAAAATACTTTTTTGTTAGCATATGCCTTCGTGATACAACAAGTCTCTCTAAAAATCTCTTTGGCAGATTGTAATTTTTACACACCTAAAATTAATACTAATTATTTATATTTTCCAGAAAATGACAATACAGGAGGGATAATTTTCATAGATAAAGTATTATTGAATTTTCTTTACTTCAAAATGTCTAGTTAATCTGCTTAAAGAAATTTCGAAATGTAGAAAAGTACCTTAAACATTTCTTTTGCAACAGGATTTGCAGGAATTTTGGAGATATATTGATCACTTTTATACATAGAGGAAAGTGTATCCTGCCAAAACTGATGTCTCATTGCAGCTATTTGAGGATCGGAAGTTTGATCCTGGATACGAGATATTTCTGCATTGAAAGCTCTTATAGCAAATGCTGGCGACCTTACAGGTTTGGTCAGAAGAAGTGTTGCCAAATAGTTTTCATAATCATACTGTCTATCTGTAAACAAAATACAAAGTACCTAGGAACTTTTAAAGGTTTAACACAGGTTTGTGCACAAAACATCTTTTTATAATAACAATACAAGTACTACTGCTTCTACTTCTACTGCCCTCATAATTATCTAAATTATTTATGGAAAATTATTTATACCTTACAATATTTGCACAATATTGAAATTTATCTCCATTTGTCGATGTTTCCTGACTTAATGACCTTTTTAACAGAATGTTATGTTTATGAAATTTTCTAAAAAAGCGCATCATTTTAATTTAAATCCTTTTCTTTTCAGGTTATGACTTCATAGTGCAGTTAAAATAATATTATGATCTCCAAGCACTTGCAGGAATTGTAGAAAACCAGTCAGTATGCACAAACCTAGTTAGTTAATTTCTTCTTTTCTTATGCCTTTATCTTTAATAATGTTAATTTTACGCCTCAAAGTACCTATTCGAAATTGATCAGACTTGATACTTTATTTATAAAATAAAGATAATTTTTATTTCGTCAAAACTGTAAAACTATCCTTGAAGATGTCAAAATCAATTAGCCTGACAAACGTTAGTTCTTCTAAGTAGTCTGTGGCCTGACATTTGTTTTTTTTTTAATATAAAGCATCGTATGCATAGCTATTCTTCATGCTGGAGCCATATTAACCTGATTCGTGAACCCCATTTCTCACAACGCCAACGCAAGAAATGCAGGTTTTTATAATGATCAATAATAATTATGATAAATAAGGGAAAATTGACATTCGAATGAAACAACCGTCAATGTGATAATTACAGCTTTATATTTGTGTCAACAACGCACTAAGCCCTCGTTCCTACGAGCGTTTTAGTGATCGCGATAGAAAAAACAGCACTGTAAATATAACTGTGCACTAATAAAATAGAGCTGAATACCAGGAGGAATGAGTGAGAAGTTCGATGTCTTTGTGGTCGTAGCGCTAGATCATGTTAAGCAGCCCTGATTGTGACTTCAACTAGGATCCAGGGTGACCACAATCTCAAATATTTTAAGGCCATAGGCTTATTGAAGAGATAAGATTTTCGATATCATTAACCCTTGTTTAGACGGAGATTTTATAATATGCTAATTTTACATTTTTATTTATTTATTAACTTTTGGTAGTAATTTAGAGCCCCAAAAAATATAAAAAAATAGAACACTTCATTTATGAGAAATGGGGATCCGTCCCAGCGGACTCCATCGAAATAACGGCCATTCACTAATGATTTGTCCGCCGCGATGGACTTCATCAATAAGGAAAGAAAATAAATCGAGTAATGCGGGAGTAAATTATATTAATTATCAATGAACAATAATTTAATGCATTTATTATACTTAATTTTACACAATAAAAATTATAATAATTATTAATATTAATTCTCTGTTCTTTAAAATAAAGAAATTGCTCTTCAAAAATCAGTAGATAATAATAAAAATAATAATAATAATAAAAAGAGTTGAGAATATGACCCCAGCGAGTTCACAACCACTAAATTAGGTATATTAAAATTTTTGTAAATATCATCACTAAAAGCAATAAATATTGTTATAGTTGCCATACCTGACCCTGTCTCAATAAATAAAGAGGAAAGAAATATCGCAGATCAACAAGAAGTAATAAAAAGAATAAAACCAATATACTTAGTCTGACCATAAATACTGCTACAATTAAAAATAAACAAAATATTACATTTGAATTGGGAATCTGTCATTTTTTTATATGATTTTTCATTGCGTTTTCTCATTTTGGCGCCAATACATTGTACAATATTTTGCGATATTAAAATGGAGTGGGGTGAGAAAGAGAACCGAATCGGTCGTGATTTCATTACACAAAGTTGGTATGGAGCCAAATGCAATTTTTTAAAACTCGCCATACGCTTGGTATAATGTTTGTGTACCGGGCTATTAATAGGTATAATGAGACCTCCTCTGTTTGTGACGGAAAAAGATCTGGCCGTCCACGTAGTGTCCGTACGAAAAAGGTGGTCAAAGCAGTAAGGGAAAGAATTCAAAGAAATCCTGTCCGAAAGATTTTATCTCGGGAGATGAAGATAGCACCTAGAACCATGTCGCGTATTTTAAAAGATGACTTAGGAGTTGCAGCCTAGACGTACTGGTCATTTCTTAACTGATAAATTAAAAAAGAACAGGGTGGTAAAATCGAAACAATTACTGAAGCGGTACGCAAAGGGAGGTCACAGAAAAAATTTGTTTACAGATGAGATTTTTTTTTACAATTGAGCAACATTTTAACAAACAAAATTACCGTATTTATGATCAAAGCTCTAAGGAAGATTCCCAATTAGTCGACAGAGTGCAACGTGGGCACTATCCGACTTCAGTAATGGTTTGGTGGGGTATTAGCTATGAAGGAGTGACTGAGCCATACTTTTGTGAAAAAGGTATCAAAACACCGGCAATATGTACACATATGTAAAATACCATTCTTGAGAAGGTAGTGAAGCCTCTTAACAACACCATGTTCAATAACCAAGAATGGTCCTTCCAGCAAGACTCGGCACCGGGTCACAAAGCTTTGTCTACGCAGTCTGGTTGGAAACGAACGTTTCGGACTTCATCAGAGCTGAAGACTGGCCGTCGCCTAGACCCGATCTTAATCCGCTGGATTATGATTTATGGTCAGTTTTAGAGAGTACGGCTTGCTAATTTGGAGTCCCTAAAACAATCCGTACGATTTGGCAGTGAAGAATTTCCCATGGAAAAAGTGCGTGCTTCTATTGATATCTGGCCTCAACGTTTAAACTGTATTGCAGCCAATGGAGACCACTTCGAATAAGCTTTTTATATTTTAAATTGTTTTATATTTATGTATTAAACTAACACACTGTAAAAGTAATAAATGTTATTTGCAAGATATTTTTTTTTTGTTTCAGTATTTAAGGCAAGACTAAGTATTAAAATGACTGTCAGGAACCTATAGACATAATAATTTAGGAAAATTAAACAAAAACAAGAGTAGACCCTTATGTGTCTACAGCTGTTTCTGTAGAAGTAAATTACTTCTACAGAAACAGCTAAGAAAATACTACGTAATAAAGAACAAGTTCTTGATGCAAACATCAAGATCTACTCGGCTCAGACTAAACAACAACAAAAATACCTACACGTACAGGTGTCTGAACTTAAACGTCTAATTGAAAATGGTAAAACTAACATAAAAATCAAGTAAGTACATAAATGGCACACCGACAACAATTGAAGATGTCAAAAACGAAATATGATTGATCCTATTGAGTATTAATAATGATGATGATTACTGTAAGTTACATAATGGCATATGCTTGCAGTTCTTTAAACAATGTCGAAATTTTTGTTTAGTGTTTTGGATCCAGGGTATAGCTTGGTTCAGAATCTTACTTTTTGCACATGCTTAGGTTACTTCAAAAGTCAAAATCACTATATATGTCCAAATAAATTAAAATACAATCAGTTACCCAAATATATAAAAGAAAAAAAAAGTCATCTTTTAAAAATAAGTTGAAAAATCATAATATAACAAACTCACACATTAAAAACACTTTAATAAATAAATAACATAATGCATTTAGGCTAGTAACGAACTTTGTCACTCCTCCAGTGTACGTCAAGTAGAATAGTCATGACCGACTTTAGTCGCTAATAATCAGGTGATCCATTTGCTCGTTTATCTACTATTTCATAAAAAACATAAAACTTTATGATTCAATTTATCCTCAAAATAAAATGTTCATCTATTTCCAAGCAAAAATAATTAATATTGAAGAGTGATATTTATTTTGAGTTATTGTGTATTTAATTTTACTGTTTTTGTGTGCCGCGCTGTTGTCAAATAAGTTTTATTAATGTATCTCCCTCAATGTAAGTGAATAATTGTATTCTTTTTTGAGGAATAAATGATCGTATACCGTAATAGCCGTTAGTGTTTCTGCTGCACTGCTGGGCAAAGGCCTCCCCTCTCTCTTTTCACAAGTTCCGGTCCTTAGCTGTTTCTGGTCACTCTTTATCGAACGCGTCCAAATCGTCGCGCCACCTTTTTTTGGGACGGCCTCTGTTTCGCCGACCGGTCGGTAGCGACTCAGAAACTTGACGCGCCCACCTGTCCGGATGCATACGGGAGACGTGCCATGCCCAGCTCCACTTCAGGCTGGCTGCTTTCCTGCCCACATCAATTAGCCTCGTTTTGGAGCGCAGAGTGGTGTTTCGGATACGGTCAATCCTTTTGACACCTAAAATGCTGCGCTCCATGGCTCTTTGGCAGACTCCGAGCCGGGACTTCTGCGAAGCGGTTAAAAACCAAGACTGGGCACCGTAGGTTAGGATAGGCAGGATACATACGTCCACGAGTTTACGTTTTAGGCAGAGTGGAAGGTCCCCTTTCATTAGGCCTTTCAGTGACCGAAAACTTTTCCATGCCTTTTTGATTCGTTGATCTACTTTCTTATCCTGTCTGTTATGGAATAATGTTATTTGGCCTAAATAAACGTACTCGTCGACATACTGACTCTCCTGCACGTCCACCTCGAACCTACGTTTTGTGCTGTTAGACATGATCTTGCTCTTTGATCGATTCATCTGATGTCCCGCCTCGACGAGGCTCGCCGTTCTAATGTCTTCTAGCATTGCCTACCGGTTTTGGGATGACTTGGCAAACAAAAAGATGTCATCGGCGAAGTGAAGGTTTGTAAGCCTTTTCTTGTCGATAACAAAACCTTGTCTCCAGCCTTTCGAGGCTTTCTTAAAAACCTCCTCTAAGGCGCTCGAAAAAGTGGAAAAATCGGGTCCCCATTTTTGATAAAAAAAAGAGTGTGCTTTAGACCACACGACTGAAGTAAAACTTATTTTTTCATGCACTGGCTATGAGAGGAAGAGAGAAAGAAAATGTGCACGCGCACTGCTATCTCTTGCTCCTACAGTGTGATACAGACAATAAGCCTGCACTGTGTCTTAGATATACGAAACGTATCTCGCTCTCTTTCTATTTCACAAACTTTTACACTTTTCGTAACGCTCTCGTCACGCATTCATTTTGGGCCTGTAGATTGTAATTTGACAGCGGCTGTCCTGCTGATTGATTGGTAAATGATTTTAAGAAGGTCTATGTAGATTGGCTCAATATTTTGTTGCCGAGGACTGAAATAGTAATAATATAAAAATAATAATATGTCACTTTAAAAATATAGTTAAAGATAAATATAATATGTGTTTTATTCACAAAATTTATCTTTACATATCTTTTGGCACAGTCCGCTGTCACGGACAAGCAAAACTCAGTATCGTTTAGTACACTTTCGGCGCAGTCCGGTGTTCTGAAAATCGATATTTTGAAAATCGGTCCACAGGCGGTGGAGAAGTCGTTTAACATACAAAAAAAATAAAATAACCGCCTCCTTTTTTTGGAAGTCGGTTAATTAAATTTTATGTGGAGTGCATTAACCAATAATACGCATTAGTGAAAACCGCATTCAAATAGGTTAAGCCGTTGACTTCGTACCCGCAAAAACAAATATCGCGGGAACCGTAAAGTTTTCCCAATAAAAATAGCCTATGTGTTAATCTAGTCTAAACTACTACCATACCAAATTTCATCAAAATCCGTTCAGTAGATTCTGAGATTAGCGCGTAGCGCGTACTGTGCGTTAAAGACAATGTAACCCTACGTACGTACGTATGTACGTAGGGTTCTAGTATGTTACTACGTAAATTATAAAGACTATGTTATCCGGGCTATAAGTTTAGCCGCTACGGTGGAACAAACATAGGTACAAACCTACATAGACTGCCAAAATCTTAACCTTTCTTTTTGGCTTCGCCGTAGTCGGGTAAAAGAACACACAGACGAACTGATAGCCTCCTCCTTTTTGGAAGTCGGTTTAAACAAGTAGGTAGCTTCCAAAATTACATTTGGTATAGTACCTACCTACCGCAAAGGTAGAAAGGTATCTGATATGTTTACATGCGCTTTTTTGATTTCAGTAATGCCATAATTAATAGATGTTATCGAATAATAATTATTTGTAGTTGTTTGTTATTGATCGCATAATTTCGCAGTAGGTAATCAAGGGTAGAAATAGTGGAGTGTTTATGAACAGGCTCCACTGTCGTCATCTCATATACATTTTAAACCAGTTCTGCGACTCGGATTAGTGATCGATAAATGTTAGCATCCTACAAAACTGCGGTGTGTTGGAAAACGTGCTTTATTCTTGATTCAAGTGTTGCCGTAGCATTCTATTATACCAAAAGTTTTGTGCCCATGTCTCGAGGGACCCGAAGTGTCAAAGACTGGGAGGTGCGCGCTTCAACTTTAGCCCGCAAAACCAGCAATCCAATCCGACGTATAGTCGAGAACCTTAACGTAGAACCTAACCCTGACAAGGAATTTATTGCGTTGTCCATCGGTAAGTTTCGAATACACTTTCCTTACCTACTGCGTAGCTGCAAGCCTTGTTGTCACTGAAGCATACGATATCCTGAAACTCAAGGAAGTCAAATGAAATTGATTCCCTGATAGATTTCGAGAAAAGGGATTAATGCATCCACCATTTTTTTTTGTGATATAAAGCATAAAATATGTGATAAATAGAAAGTATTTTGCAACATTTGATAAACTGTATCCGATCACCTGTACTAAAAGCTCAAAGCAATCATACTACTTTAATATAATACTATATAAATCTGAAAGTTTGTGAGGATGGAAGGATGGATGGATGTTTCGCGCACAAACAAAACAACTGAACGGATTTTGATGGAATTTGGTATGGACTACCATAGTTTAGACTCTGGATTAAAACATAGGCTTCTTTTGTTCCCCAAAAAGTACCTACAGTTTTCCCGTGGGATACTTTATTTGCGCGACTGGAGTCGCGGGCAAAAGCTAGTAAATCATAATCATTTAGAGCTAAGTATAGGTAAGTATATATTTTTTTCTTATTTATTATTGTTAGCTTTTTTCCCTTGGAATTTGAGCACATACATATCATGTGTCAAATTTAATAACGCATATTATATTTTAACAATTACGGTACAATTAGAATAAGTAGGTAATATTGTTAGTATCGTTTGTCTTTCATTATGGAGATAACTACTTAGACGTATTTTTTTTTATTCATCACTGTTGTTCTCATTGTTATAAATTATATCAAAGTTATTTAAGCATTTAATGTTACAAACCATAAGATACGGTCTACGGATAACCGACACGGCTTGTAAGAGTTTAAGCACTCCCTATCTAAGTACTTACTTAACTGATTTGATATGAAAATTGAAAGTAACTATCGGAGATGAAAATTTTAATCCATAATTTTGGAAATAAGTACTTACTTATCACAATTAATTTTTGTGATAAACACATTTGTGATAAATTGCATCTGTTGTGTGGTGTTTATTAATCCCTCGCGATTAGTGGCACAATTGGGTATTATTTTCTTACATACCTACCTACCTATTAAAAAATTGTTTTTTTTTTTATAAATTAAGAAATAATTAGGTATCTATCACAAGTTCATAAAAGTAAAAAGAATTAGAATTTTATGTCTTGTTTTGTAATTATATGCATTTCGAAGTCACAAAAAAGTTGAAATATTTTTTTACATCATTAGTGAAAAAAACCCACATATTTAACCTACTTACATCAAATACAAAAAGATTTACTATGTATGAACATAACCGCGCAAACTTCGGAGATGTCAGAAATTTTGTGCATTTGGCCATACATTTCGTAGGAACATTAGTAGCTTGTGACATCACCTACTTGTACGACTTTTATATGGGGCGTTTTCACGAGACTCACAAAAAGGGCTTCAAACAATCAGCAATATTTTTAGTAGACTATTCCTTTCGAAAACTGTCTTATTTTTCAGAGCACTATTCATTTATGTAATTAAAAAAAACAGGAAAATACCGTATTACATTTGCATTTGCCCAAAAAAAAACATCTGCCTTAGATTAAAATGAGGATTCACCATTTCTAGCAATGGTTCACCACATTAAGGCATATGGCCAGAAGACCAAACTACATTGCACGTGATCCTACACTTTTTCAACCGGTTCCAAATGTTAAATTTTTGACTACTTACATCCTAGTAATTATATGTTATACTTTAAATTAGTTTTATGGAAAAATTGATCACGTTACATATTATGATGAATTAAAAACGTTATTAACTAGGTGAGGCCTATTTTCATCACTTGTCATGAAAAACAGCATGCTGACTTTTGTAAAACACATAAAATAATAGGTCAAGGATAACCAGATTAATATTTCGCAATATTTGTTCACTATTTCGTTCAAAATAAGTTCTATTAATTAATAATAAAAGGAATTTAGAACTATAAATATAGCCTAATCAATAAATCAATCTGATAAGCCTAAAATTTACCTAGTTCTACTTCTACCTAGTATCACTATATACCTACTATTATATTTTTTATTTATAGCACTACTATATTTTTCGCAAATCAGTAAGTAGTAAGTAAATCCGGGGGAAACACCACTGAGTCTGATAAGGACTTAGTAAGTACTTACTGATATCAGATATTCCTTAAGGCGTATTCAATAAGCAAACACGTCTTCTTTCTCAGAGGTACACTCGAGGTGACAGCCGACAGATAACAGGAGCGCTTAAAAACCAAACCCAATTTTCCTAGCGTTTCAATGGCGAAAGACGCTAGAAGACCGCTCTACCCTGATCAAAGACTAGGGCCAGCATTGTCGCTTCCTATTTTCAGTGTGAACTCTAGAATATTTAATAAATTATTCTTAAAGAATAAAACACCCTTCCACGTTAGTTCAATAACTCACAAGGGACTTGGGATCCAAAAATTGTTCGACGATACATTGACACCGTACCGACTTTATTTTACTAAATTTCTTTTAAGGTGATCCTACGACTTTTGGAAACTTAAATCCTCCAGAACAAGTAATACAGGCTGTACGGGACGCTGTCGAGTTACACACAAGTCGGGGTTATGGACCATCCAAGGGCCATCTAGAGGCTAGAGAAGCAGTGGCAAAGTATAGCGCGCATCAAGGAGAAATTACGCCAGAGGATGTCATACTTTCCAGTGGTTGCTCACATGCTATAGAACTAGTTATAACCGCAATGGCTGATGCCGGACAGAATATTCTTGTTCCTCGGCCAGGATTTATGATATACAAAACTTTAGCTGAAGGTCTAGGGATAGCAATCAAATATTATAATTTACTAGTAAGTTATTTTTTTTACTTTTACCTTTGGTTAGTTGCTACATAACGGCATGCTTGTTAAATGCTAGTGCAGTTATCAATGTGTACTATCGCAACTAGCGTCTTTTAAAAACTATCTTTGTTGTTTGGGGGACTTAACTGAATCTCACTAGAAAATATAAAATTTGAATGAATGCTTTTGCTGCATTTGAAAAATATAATGAGACAGACTTGACTAATTAATAAGAATTAAGGTTTTTTTTTTTTAAACCGATTATTATAAAACATTTATTATCAGGCAAGGTATAAAAAAGAGATTATTCTCTGAAAATCTATAAAAATTAAAGAGATTATATCTAACATTGTTTTATTTCATATTAAATACCTAATTTCATTACCTCTACTACAGTGCTGATAATTGGGTAGCCCGGTGCTAATAAATGGTGACAGGGTAATTTTTTAGTTACGCTTATTTTTATAAAATGTGGATGAACATAAACTATTCTATGAAATAAAAATCAGGCATTTATTAAATAATGGACCCAGAAAACTCGTCATTGTGGGTAAAAAAGTATTTTCCTCTGTAATAATCGGGGTAAAATTAGGAGTATCTCTTAAAGCTGTGATTATAATTGGTGCTTTCAACCTACGTAAAAGTAAACTCAGTGGATTACGAATTTCAAATAAGTAGGTAGTATTTTCGATGTTCGGGGCAGTATTCATAATAAAATACTTAGTAAAACAAGTTTCGAGAAGCAGAACTTGTTTATAATATAGAACAATTTACATACTGCTTATATTATGACAAGATAGTTTATTGTATTGTTAAATTTTACGAATTTCTTGAATTTATGGAATCTTTTATCTTACAATTATTTTTATATCTACTTATTTCAGCCTCACGAACAATGGAAAGTGGACTTAGTAGATTTAGAAAGCCAAATCGATGATGACACTACAGCTATAGTTGTTATAAATCCATCCAATCCATGTGGTTCTGTTTATGATAAAACTCATTTGACAGAAATCCTAGAAGTGGCTGCAAGAAACTATGTTCCTATAATAGCAGATGAAATATACGAACACTTCGTATTCTCTGGTCAAACTTTCACAGCGATATCGTCCATATCCAAAGATGTTCCGGTAGTAACGTGTGGTGGACTCACGAAAAGATTTTTAGTTCCGGGTTGGCGGATGGGATGGGTGATAATACACGATCGAAATAATGTATTAGGTAAAGAATTGCGGGATGGCTTAGCCAGGCTATCAACGAGGATTTTAGGTCCCAGCACTCTCATACAAAGAGCACTTCCTTCGATACTCGAATACACACCCCAAAGCTTCTTTGATGAAGTAATATTGTTTATCGAGGTAAGCGGTAAGTTCCGGAAGGAATGTTTGTTTATTTAATCCTTTCAATTAACATAAATGCAAATGCTCCATAATGCTGTTAAGCTAGATTACGGACACTGTTATTCGTTATTACTTTGCATTACTAAAAATCCTACTTATATTATAAATGTGAAAGTATGTGAGGATGGATGTATGGATGGATGGATGTTTGTAACTCTTTCACGCAAAAACTACTGAACGGATTTTGATGAAAATGGTATGGTAGTAGTTGAGGCTCTGAATTAAGGCATAGGCTACTTTTTATCTAGGAAAAGTACAGTATTACCGCGGGATACTCGATAGTATATTTACGCGGGCGGAGCCGCCGGAAAAACCTAGTATCGATTAAACTTGCCTTTGTATTCTTTGGAAGTTGGAACAAGTTATTATATCTAATACTAATGGTTAAATTAATTTTTAGAGATCTACCGAAATGGCCGACGGTCTAGATTCGGACATAATATTATATTCTGTTATTAATTATCAGCTTGGTACCTAGTGGCTCTATCGTACCTACCTACTAACTCGTGAATACGTTTAATCCTTCCAGCCTCTCGTCCAGTTTATTTATTATAGAATATTAATTATGATTACATTTTAACAGTTTTGCATTACTTATTTTAGAATCAGGCAAAGATGGCGTATAAGGAATTGTTGCAAGCTCCTGGCCTAAATCCGATTATGCCCCAGGGAGCAATGTACATGATGATTGGAATTAAAATGTCAAGTTTTCCAGAATTTGTTAATGAATGTCAGTTCGTGGAGCGTTTGGTTGCCGAACAATCTGTTTTCAGTCTACCGGGAGAGGTAAGGTTTTGCGATTAAAAGTTGTACATATTTTTATTCACGCGCAACGAAGATAATTGAGGCTAAAATAAATACTTAGTATAAGATTATTTAATGTTGACGACTTAACAATTAAAACGAAGAAAGGAAAAGTTTTTAAGACAAGATTGTGAGGTTTACTGTTTAATAATATGCCTTTGCAAATAAGTAGTAAGTACGTACATATAAAATATTAGTAAGTACCTATTAGTGCTCGTTATAGGTACTTAAGTATTTAACACCTATTTATCAGGTTCATTTTTATTTTTCAGTGTTTTGAGTATCCAAACTACATGAGGATTGTTTTAACGGTTCCAAAGGAAAAATTACTTGAAGCTTGTCAAAGAATTGTGATCTTTTGCAAAACTCATGCTATAACAAAAGAAAGAAGAAAGTTTATAGATATCACTGAAGTCGTTTCTGGAGATATCGAAGTTATGTGTGAATTTTAAATTCTGATTTGCAAATCAGAACGAATTTGCAATTTTTTGGTCCTTAACTAGTGTATGATTAAGGAAAGTTTTTTATGCTTTAAGAGGATCGCGGTTTTTTTTAGTTAATTGTTAGTTATAAGTATGTACACTGTACAGTCGCCGACAAACTCGGTGTACCAGTTTTGAGCCTTATCCCATAGTAATAATATCGAAAAGTACACCGTATTTGACGGCGACTTACGTACTTTACTGGTTTACGATTTTGTAGAAAAGTTTTATTTTAATTTATATGTGCCAATAATTTTTGTGATTTGTCCCAATAAAATTATGATATTGTTTTAAATTGTGGTTTTATTTCTGTAGATTGACCGCGAAAAATCTATTCGGATATAACGGAGAGATACCATGGCCGTACAGATAAGTACACGTAGCACATGCACTGTGTTTCCCCGAGTAAGTAAGTGAGGACTGATTAATAGCGGAGGCCCAAGTGATTGGACTAGTAAGTAAATCACGTGTTGTAATTTGTAGCTCCTCTGGTCTGGTCTCCACTCTCCATGAATGGCAATAAACGCTTACCATCAAGCGATCTGTCTGCTGGTGGCTCCGTGCTCGTTTGTCATTCTTATTATTTATTAATAATATAATTCTTATTATTTATTAATAATATAATCATTGTAAATATAATTTATTTTATTAAATAGTGATTGAGTTCGTTGACGTGCACAAGTGTGGGCAAGTGGTACAACTACAAAAAGCGTGCTATTTTGTCTGCCCTCCAAAACTTCCTAGGAAGTTTCAGTAAAGCGTCTACCACATTACTGAATCGACTGACTTGACTTATTGACTGCATTGACGATTTATGTCGACTTTGACTAGACTTCGGACTTGACGATTTAGAAAACAGTGTTGAAAGCTTTCGAGAAAAGTTTTTTCCAGCCTTTTTAACTTGACACTGGCAATGGTTAATTATCTTCCGCCATTTAGTATTTTAAAAAAAACCTAACTATATTTAGATGAAAAAAAAATTGGCCATAAGCAGATTCCCTAGCGGAAAGTCGCAGAACTAACGTATGACAGATAAAAGTATGGTTAGACGTAAGGCCCGTCGTATTAAACGTAAGAGTCACGGCCCATCCAGCAAATCCAGCACCGGTACTAACAGCCGTCATTAGTGTCAATGGTGTCAATAATTTAAAATTGTTGCCTATAAGTCCATGGCCTTGCTTGCAGGCTGGATAGTCAGTATGGCCCTTCATATTTTAAAAGTTTTAAAAATAATTTGTAATTTTTATAGAATATAAAATAAACTGTGCTATAAATTTAATTTTATAATGACTACAAAGGGTAAAAAAAAATGAAACTTACTGTTGTGTTCCTAAATGTTACAATTTTTATAAAACATTGAGGAACACAACAGTAAGTTATAAGTTTTCATATTTTTCCTACTGACAAAAAGTTACGAAAACGTTGGGCAAAACCCCCTAAAATTAGGAAAACATCTGTTTCAAAATACATGCGAGTTTGCTCACATTTCACAGAATTAGTCATTAGATTACTTTCCAGAAAATTGTACAGTTAAGCCAGGCTTGTAATTAGCGATATGTTTACCTTATTTGTATTTGTTATTAGGCTGTAGTCTTCTTAACATTTAATTAATAAAAATAAATAAACCCCTAAATTCTTCAGATTTGCGTTCATTTACACCAACACACATTATCATTCCACTTTTAAAAATTAAAATACTGTTCACCCTCACGAAGTGGTTTTTTTGTATTTTTTATTACTGTTCAACAATGAAATCATGGCGCACTTTTAAAGAATTATTTCAAAATAAAAATAAAATAGGCTCTTTTTACTATTTTATTGCTATTTTACTATACAGCCAGACGAAAACATCAGTCATAGGATAGTTCCGAAATCCGCCACTAGGGAAATTTGCTGGCCACCAATATCGGTCAACAGTTCCCTACCTTGTCTATGACAAAATACACAAATCCCGTGTCAGTGCCAAAAAAAAAATCTCAATTGTCAAATGTCATTGTCAATTGACAAATTGAAAATCGGATTGCAAAAATTGAAATTACAAAGGTTTAGCTTAGTTTTAATTTCCTCAAAGTAATTTTATAAATAACTAAAATGTCGCATCAGAAGTCAATCAAAAAATTTAAATGGTCGATGGATTTTAACTCTTCTAAGTATGTATCATTACAAGTTGATTAAATCATCATTGATTTCAGATTTGCATTATCGTCATTATCGTAGTCACATTGAGACTTGACTAAACTTTATTCTTTCAGACCTAAATCTATAACAATGGATGTAGCTTCACCGCCCGGGTACAGCCAGTCAGCGAATACAAATTATACTGAAGCATCAAAAGATACAGACAACCTTCTCTTGATAAAAAAATTATGGGACGTCGCTCTTGGACCCTTGAAACAAGTTCCTATGAATCTATTCATTATGTACATGGCTGGAAATTCTATTTCTATATTCCCAATTATGATGGTTGGTATGTTGATTGTGAGACCAGTCAAAGCATTATTCTCTACACAAAGCACTTTCAAAATGGTAGAAGGAACACAAGCCGTAACTCAGATGATGGTATACATAATAGGAAATATGGTGAACATTTTTCTAGCTTTATATAAGTGTCAGAGTATGGGCTTACTACCCACACATGCAAGTGATTGGCTAGCATTTGAAGAGCCTTTACGAAGAGTTGAATATCTAGGAGGAGGGTTATCATTATAAATTAAGCTGTACTGAATTCCAGTTAACTATTATTTATTTAAATCATTGTAATTGCCTATAACATTGTATTTACAGTAAAATAAATATATCAATCCATTTGAGTGTGTATGCACAATCATTTGTCTTTCTTGGAGTCATCATTTACTTCTGATAATTTTGATTTTACAAATGCTTGAACCTTTTCAAACAAAACTTTGGGATCTTCGACTTTCTCGATCTAAAATCGAAACATATTTTTATTAAATGCTTTGTTAAGAAATAATTTCCTGGTTCAAATTTTGTACTCAACAACAAACCATTTTAATCATGTTGTCCTCCTTGTTTTTTGTTTTCACATGTGGTTTAATAGTGTCCTGCATAAAAAAGTTCAGGATATAAATTAATATATTTCATTCAAGAGGCTATAGAACAAAATTTGAACCAGGATTAAAAATGGAAGTCCTAAACAGCATAATATTTTGTAGGTTGCTTGCCAGATCAAAAGATAAAGCTGGACTCTGGTCCTTACCAAATGACATGGACTTATCTGTCTTTTATTTAGGAGGTAGTTCTTTTACAAGTGCCATTAGTTGGTTTCTATTGGACCCACCCCACTCGGTCCCATCCTCTTTTTCTGCATTTTACCCAAATGACCAGCTAAGGTAGATTGTCTAGCTTGACGGTTTGCAACCCTATGCACACATACAAAGTCAATGACCTCTTTTACAGTAGTATTTTATGTTTTTACAACTTTTTATATAAGAGCATTTTTCCTTTATCCAAATTGATATCCAATATCAAACAAATAATTAGAGATACTGTTTAATAATAATAATGGGAACTCCTACACTAAATATTTTTTGTAATATGCTGCAAAAGTCATAGACACTAATTTTAAAACTTTGTCTCTTGCTCTTGTTTTAAAAGCATAGAAAAGGTTTGTTAGGTGTAAAATTGATCAGCAAAATGATATAAGGAGTGTCTAACCTCATAGTTTTGTGCTATATAAACTCCTGCATATACTCCAGTACCGAAGATTATCTGCAAAAGAGATAGCCATTATAAAGATACCAAATATTAGCACTGAAGGTGCAGGATATTTTCTATCCATATTTTTAATCATATTGGTCCATAGGAAAATTTTATTTAAATTTTTTGAAATAGCACAAAATTAAAACTGAACTCATTTCTTTTTCATTTATTGTGAAGATTTCTAAAGCTAATTTTGTTAACACAGATTTTTGTTTACAAGAAAAGCTATTTTACTTACACTAGATTTAATAAGTGATAAAACACAATTCATGGAATTCATTTTTAGAGAAATAAATTTATTTATCTGCAGATTGTTGTAATATATATTTAGTTTTTAATGCTATATTTTATTAAAAAACATATCTGGAACAATTTCATAAACAATGATTTGACATTCTATTTTTATTAAAGAAGACATTAAGCATTACGAATTTGAGATTTAGTTCGTTTTAAAACTTAAAAACAAAATAAAAATGACATTGTGGTCTCATAGATTATGCATACCATAAAAACACGTGAATAGTCTAATTTGATACATATTACAAACAATTTAAGTATCTTTCATCTTGTGTGCCTAAATACTTTAACAAATAAAATATCAGTTAAAAATAGTACATACCAAACCCTTAAACATTGTTTTTACCATAGAAAAGCTTCTTATTTACTAAAACACGAATTCCTTTGTTCGAAGAGCAAGATCAGAACAATATTAATAGTGATTTTTTATTAAAAAAATCTATAGATAAAAACTCATTCCAACCTTGCTCTCAAACAACTTGTACAACCAACAACCATAGATGTTAGAGACTTAGAGTACTGTACAACAGCTGATTTATGATATTTTATGTTGACAGTTGACAAGACATCCTTTTAAAAATATATTTGCCTAATGTTCAAATAATATTTATCTTATAGGCACCTTAGACGGTCGTAAAAACTTATTATGGATGTTGCCTGGTGTGAAATGGTGTGGAATAACTCATTTTTACAAATTAAGTTTTAAAATTGTTGATTAAAGAAACATGAATCTTAAAGAAATAGGTATTTAGGTTGACGCGATTAAATTTTTTTAGGCAATATGCCTTTATCTAACCGATAAAGTTTTGTCGGGGAATTCAATGTGTGACGTTGTTGGTTTTGTATTTTTTTCTTAAATTTGTGTTATTTCGGTACTTAATCTATACATAATATTATAATAAAATAGTAACTGGTCGCTGCCTGTAGATGGAAGATAAACACGTCACAACAAAATAGGTCCCAACATCATTTATTTAGAATTATTGTTTGAAAATAACTCAAGAAGCAATGGTTAGCGAAATAAAGTATTTGGTTGTGTTGTTGACAACTTTATGAATCATTATTCATGTTTTGAGCGTCAACTTGAGCGTTTATTTCATGGAGGCAGCGGCGGCCTTACCGATTGCGAAGCTCCGGGCGCCGATCTTTGCGAGGCCCTTCGTTCTTCGTGAAAAGTATGTGATACGAAAGTAGGTCTAGTTGTTTGGTTTAGGTATTTGTCATGTTTGACGAGAAATGCTAGAGCTAAACAAATAAATAAAATTTGAGTTTTAAAATATTTTATATTGAAATATTTACAAATACAGAGATGATAAATTTAAAAATTGACGTTTGCGGCTTTTCCTAAGACTAAAATCTATAATTAAATCACAATAATCTAACGAATGAGTTGCGTCATTTTCGATTGAAAGAATAGCAAGGGCTGAAAGCCGATCTTGTGTCATCGAATTGCTCAAATATGTTTTAATAATTTTAAGCCTCGAAAAACTCCTTTCCTTGAATCGTCGTCCATTATCATTAACCCGGATTGGACCTTTTACAACATCTCAGTACAAACTAAAACCTGAAAACCAGAGCTTAGAAACTATAATCCGAAAAGTTCTCATACAACTACAAGAACCTACTTACCAGCACCTCGGGCCCAGCTACCTGCAACGTAGACTGGAACATAACCTGAAAAGAAGAAAAGCTGAAAAGAACCCTAAAATGTCCAAATCAAAACAGACAATGGACACCAAGACAAATAAACCAAAAAGCCCAGCGGGGCCCAGTAATCAAATAAGAGCCTGAGGGAGAGAGTACTTGTGGGACAGACAAGCAAAACCTCTATCAGCGAGTCTGAAACTTAAGATAACTTCTTCACGTCACGCCCCACATCACGACTCTTGGACCTGGACCCCCGATTGTCCGATGGAGACTTACCACGAACCATAGCGAACGAAGACGAATACTCAGACGAAGGTTCCTCTGTGGCCTCTAACATCTCCCACCGCAGCAGACTGAATATCCTTCCCCTACACTACAAAAATGAGCAGGGGTAGCTATGGACGAGGCCACTAAATTAGCAAACGATATGCTCTTGAAAGGCAAGACAGCCTTAGAAAAAGCAGGAAACATGAAGAGGGAGTGCAAAGCGACAGCTCTGGAATGCCTACAGACGCTAGATGAGACCACGCTAGGCCCTCTCCGACTCCCGCTCACGGCACAAATATAACCTGAAGAAGGAGAGAAGCCGTAACGCCATCAAGCTGGTTAGAGTAGAAAGAGCTCATACAAAATAAATGCACTCCCTGAAAGAATAACACAGGAACTAAACAAAACCCAACTGGAAGTACAAAATATAGCAAAAAAAAACTACAAATACCCTAAAATGGCTTAAAGAAATAGAAGAAGCGGGGATTGTCATAAAAAGACTGGAGAGGCATTCAAGGGAGGACGTCACAACGAATAACACAGCGAAGAGGACAGATGGGCAAGCCTTTAAACGGAAATGGCAAAATTAAACACAAACACCATTTCTAATCAACTAGACACGCTGCGCCGTCACCTTAACGACATAACTGAAAAATACGAAAACCTGGTGATACTTGACCCAAACGTCAGAATTAGAAACCGCAGCAAGAGCAGTAGCTCTGCTTCAGGAGGGAGAGTCCCAGAGATCAGTAGCAATACGTGTCGTTGTTTCGCAAAGAGCTATCAGAAACGTGTGGGAGCAATTTCAGGAAACAGAGAGTATTACTAGGAGACCTGGATCAGGAAGAACTAGAGCCACAACTGCTCATGAAGACCGGTATATCACTTTTATGCACGTCGGGAACGTACCGTAACCGCCGGTACTTACAATCCCGATTGCGACAATCTACTGGTACACAAGTAAGTGATCTAACTATACAGTATACGCAACCGACTTCACGATGATGGCCAACCTTCCAGGGTACGTGCTATTCGACTTAAACTTGCACGGACTCATCGTGCAGTAGGTTTAAGGTACGCTCGTGAACATTTAGACTAGACTATGGACAACTGGAGCAAGGTACTCTTTACATGACAAACGAATACGCGTGGGGCGAAAACAAAGCGAACGTTTTAACGTCTCGAGCGCCGAGCGTCCCGCTCTAAAACTGTCAAGATCACGCGTCGAGCCTTCGAGGGTGAGGGGACGGCGGGTTTCCCGCTTTTTTATTTTTCAATTTAAATTGATAAATTGTTGTTAAACCCTATGTATGTAACATATAATTGGTCTTTACCTATGAAATTGCCGTTCTGCAGTACTGGCCATTTCAAAACAAAATAATTTTTGTTTTGCTAAGAATTCTAATTTCAAATTAATTTTATTTTAAAAACATGGAATTCTTTTTCCAAAAGTAGTCATTTGTTTATTGATTAGTGTTACATTTTCATCGCATTTCAATCTTTTTCGTCATCATGGATACGTTAAAAATTCGAGTAATTATGGAATATGAGTACCGTCGTGGCAGCAACGCGGCACAAGCGGCACGCAACATCAACGACGTTTACGGAGCTAACACTACAAACCAACACACCACCTGTTATTGGTTGGCTCGCTTCCGTTTTGGAAATTTCGACCTGAAAACCCTCGCGGTCGTCCGAAGACTTTGGCCGACAATGACGAATTAAAGGCGATTGTGGAAGCTGATGATACACAATCTACGGCTAAATTAGCAGCAGCTTTCGACGTTAGCGTCAAAACAATATTGGTACATTTGCGTCAAATTGGCAAGGTAAAAAACAAATGTCAAGACAAATGGGTGCCCCACGAACTCAATGATCACCAGCGCGAAGTACGTGTCGAGACGTGCCTTGCACTGCTCAACAGACACACAAATGAAGGAATTTTGAACCGCATTGTTACCTGCGATGAAAAATGGATTCTGTTTAATAACCGCTCAGCAAGTTGTTTGGATCCTGGTTCAGCACCTAAACAATGCTCTAAACGAAAACTTACCCCTAGAAAAGTGATGGTCACTGTTTGGTGGTCTAGCGCCAGTGTGATTCATCACAACTTACCAAACGGGGTGAGCATTACTGCAGATTGTACTGTGAAGAACTGAACTGAATACAATGATGGAGAAGCTGGCATATTTGTAACCAGCATTGGTCAATCGCTCGTCTCCGCTGCTCCTGCACGACAACACGCGACCTCATACTGCACAGCAGACGGTCTCCAAGTTGCAAGAACTGGGGTTGGAAGCTCTCTGTCATCCGCTCTACTCACCAGACCTTGCGCCTACAGACTACTACTTTTTCCAGAATTTGGATAACTTCTTGGCGGGAAAAAAATTCAATACCCGAGAGGCAGTACAAAATGCCTTTGAAGAATTTGTTGCCTCCCGTCCAGCTGATTTCTTTAAGAAGGGCACCAATAAACTGCCACTGTATTGGCAAAGATGCATTGATTGCGGGGTGATTACTTCGATTAATACAAATAAATATTACATGAAAAAAATTAGTTTAATTTTTTTCATATAAAACGGCAATTTCATAGGTAAAGACCTAAAAAAAACTAGAATATATTCCCTATATGACTATGTAACTGGAATTTTAAAAGTACTAAATAAATAGAAGCAATCTTGATGTGTAGGTACCTACACAAAAAACCCTTCAAGCGTCGCGCGGCACTATACAGAAGGTGTCCGCGCTTATTTTTTCGATTTTTTTATTTTCATTGATGAATTGAGAGTAAAACTTTGGCATGTTATATATTTTTGGAAACTAGAATAAACATTCTACACATTTTATAAAAAAAATGCAAGAAATATAACGTTTAATATATCAAATATGATTACACCGGGAAAGAAATTTTTAGTGTCGGTTTTTGAAGCTAAATTATGGCGAAATACTATAACAAAGGCCCCCATGAAACGCATGGGGGACTCATCCATGAAAAAGACCGGTTTGGGGGGGGGGGGGGGGGGTTTTAAGTGGAATCAGCTTCCTAGGCAAACAGAGCTAGTAATTCTGGACGAGGATACTGTGAATGCTGCCAACTACGTCGAGCAAGTAATCCAGCCTCATGTCATTCCATTTGCAAAAAGAGTAGGCGCTGGTTTTATTTTTATGCAGGATAATAGAAAGAAGTACGTTCCCATACGACTCGTGATACTCAAAGAGCACTTTCAGATGCCAATATTACGGTTTTCCATGGTCTGCAATGAGCCCTGATTTCAATCCTATTGAACATTTATGGGATCAGTTGAAAAGAAGCCTGAAAGAAAACCATAGCCAGTTGAATAGTCGACAGGAGCTCATAAACGCTGTGAAAATTGGTTGGGAACGCATACCAACACAAAAAATGACACAGCTGATCGAAAGCGTGCGAGATAGGCTCAGGGAGTGTATGCCCCACTTGCTACTAATCAGCACATTGATTTCGCAACAGCAATGGATAAATATTGTTAGGATTAATTTTTTTCATTAGTAATGTTCCTGTAAATTTCATTGAAATGCGGGTTTGTGTTTTTTTCTATTAAAATAATTAATTTTGATTGAGTTCAAATAATTTCATAATAGGTACCTTACCTAAACAGATCTATCCAAAAAAAAACAGAATATAAAGATTAACACTTTTTGCTGACATCCTAAAAACAAGGCGGTATTTTGTTTTGGGGAGTATAATATATGAAAAACTATTACACAGGCTTGATGAACTCATATAACCCAAAACAATGATTTTTAGAATTTTTGTCTGTATGTCTGTTTATCTACTTATACTTATACTTTTTATTGCGGAAAAATGTACGGTTCCCGCAAATTTCGTGTTTTTGTCGAACGATGTCAACGACTTAACTGATTTGAATGCGTTTTGGTTACTCCTCTCCACTTAAAATGTAATTAACCGACTTCCAAAAAAGGAGGCGGTATATATATTTTAACCGATTTCCAAAAAAGGAGGTGGTTGTATAATACGTTCGGCTGTATGTTTTTTTTTCTTTCTTTTTGTATGTTCAACGATAACTCCGCCGTCTGTTGGCCGATTATCAAAAAATATTTTTTTGATGTAAAGGGTATATATACTTCGAAGTTAGTCCCGTTTTCACAAAAGCGGTGACCTGATGATGGGATCCATGAGGAATCGAAGGAACTCCTCGAAATTTATATGGATATAATATATAGTAATTTAGACTTTTTCAGAAGTAACCCAAGCTTAAGCTACCAAAAAGTAAGGTTCTGCACCTCGGTATACCCTGAATCCAAAAGCACTGAACAGAACCCCTCAGTCTTTAAAGATACGCGTTTGAAAATTTCGACGTTGTTTAAAGAACTTTAAAGATATGCCATTATGTAACATACAGTAATCATCATCATTATCTTATACACAATAACTAATGGAAGCTTGGCACGTATTCAATTATACATTCGATCGTTTATTATAAACGCTCTTAAAATGTGTGAATAATAATTTAACAAATATTACTAAAAAGAGAAAATTATTATTATTTTTGAATAAAAATTAAACCGACTTCCAAAGTAAAAATGCACAGAAAAATATGAAATAAAACTTATTTTCAAAATAAAAGGGGAATTATAACGAAAATTCTATTTCCCGCCTTTTTAACTTGACACTGGGAAATGGGTATAAGCCGACGCCATTTATTTAATTTTAAATTAAAAAAAAAACCGATATCATACCGATATAAGGCTGGGATTATATGCTCCGGTATCCGGAAAGCCGGTGAAGATTCAGAGCACTTGAAAATACAACTCTGCGTTATTACAATAGAGCAAAAAATATACTCCACAATTTCATTCACTTTTTTTTATACAGTCTCAGTCAAGTACCTACATTTCCTCTAACTGCGTGGAAACAGAAATCAGAATGATGAGAAGTATGGACAAAAGGAAAAAAGTTGTATTGTGTAAGGAAATTAGTTTATTAAATAAAAAAAAACAAATAAAAACAAAACAATGGATAAAGAAGTGTAATTTATCGGTCATGTGTATGTATTTTAGTATATTGTCATTTTGTAATGTAATGTTTAGAGCGTTCTTCTACTTCTTAAGGTAGCGGTTTCTGTCGATTCTTTAATGTCTCGGTAATCAAATAAACCCTGCCTCCCCCCGATATTGTCGGCGTATTTCAGAATTTCCGGAAATATCTCAATAAGGCTGGGACTATATGCTCCGGAATCCGGAACACCGGTGTAGATTCAGAGCACTGAAAATACAACTCTGCGCTAATACAATAGAGTTGAAAATCGAACACATGAGTGTCGAGTAAAATGTCAATGTCATATATGACAGCTTGACACCTGACACTTCGATTAACAACAGCTCTATTGTATTAGCGCGAACTTCTATTTTCAATGCTCAAGATTTACTACGGCCTTTCGGATTCCGGTGCATATAGTCCCAGCCTAATATTGTACAATAGGGCAATATGGACTATATTGCCCTATTGTATAATATTAGACTGTGGCATTTGCGCACATGTAATATTAATGTCAATATGAGAATTATTGTCAATAATATCACATATTACTAAATAGTTACTACGTAATAATATTGTGTGTGTGCGGCGTGCGGCTGGCCTATGGGCCCAATGGCCTACTACTAACAATGCACCTTAGCACCGGTTCGGGACTCGGGATATATTATAATTTTGAAAATAAAATCACTTCTTACCTTATCAATTAAATTTATTTTATTTAAGAAATTAAATAAAGCTGTAAGAATTATATTTATATTGTTACAATAATAAGGACCCTAGGACATAAAAACTAAGTATTTTATTTCTTTATCTTAAGTTATTTTATTTAAACGTGAACTTATTCATACTTTAAATATAACAACAATCATTTCAACCTAGGTACATGGTTATCATTTTTTCACAGTTTTTTTTAAACGGCTAGACTTAGGAATACCTACCTACCTAATAAATGAACACTTTTATTCGAAAACTTGACCTTTATAGTTTAACTTTTATTTTTTAACTACACTTTTAGTACTGTATTAGATATACTGCCGTAAACTTGTAATACATAAGAAACGATTTAATGACATAATTTATTACTCATTAAAAAGTATAAAACTGGATAAGTGGAAATGTATAAAATCTGCACTGTGGAGTACGGTATTTATATAATTTCAGATTTTAAAAAAATCCGATTCGGTTACGGTGACGGATAGTATTTAACCGACTTCCAAAAAAAGGAGGCGGTTATTATTTCGGATATCCGATAGTTTTGACTACGGTTACGGAGCTCCTTAAGATCCTTGTTATGGTTAAAGTAATGCGGGACTTCGGGACTTACAATATGGGTCGATTTTCGTCGATTGTCTAAAATTTCAAAATTTTATACTTTAAAGTATAAAACGAGACAATCTTGTATATATATACGAATCTCGGCATCAGCTGCAAGTATTTACATGAAATTTAGTATACAAGGAGTTTTGGCGAAGAAAAATCGGTCTAGCTAGGTTTTATCCCGAGACACTGCGCATTTTTAAGTTAAGTATATGTATATGTTTTTTGTTTCGTCGCGCACGGTAAGTGTACAGCGCAACAATATATATCAGTGGCGCGGGGTTCCTATAACTACATTCCTATCGGCTTCACTTACCTTTTGAAGACCCTCATCTTAATTCTTACTTATTATATTATAATATACTATGTATATCTATGGACGCTTCACACCACGTCAGTCTGGCCCCGTGCCCAGTATCCGAAGAATTTGTGTTACAGGTACCAGACAACGGTAACTATATTAAATTCTATTATACTATACATATATTTAAGATTTTTATTATATTATACATATTTTTACACATATTTAATACACATCCATGACCCAGGAACACAGAAAAACTATTTTGTTCCTTCGGCGGGATTCGAACCCGCGACCCCAGGCTTTGACCACCAACGCGTTGAACCACTGAGCTACAGAGGTCGTCAAACCTCTGTGGCTCAGTGGTTCAGCACATATTTATAAAGGCTAGGGTTTCCCTAATAAGGAGAACCAGTCTTCGCCACTGATATATTATGTATATCAATAATTTCGACTCTCATAATGTCAGTCCGATTGGCAGTTTGGTTAATTTTTTCGTTGTTCAGAAATTCGGAATGTGGTGGGTTCGAAACCCGGTAAACAAAATATTTTTGTGATTCTTTTTATATATATTTTTTAATCTACTAGAGCTCCGAGCAAAGCTCGGTTACCCAGGTATTAGCCATTATGATAGGTTACTAGGCAATTTTGTAAAACCTTGTGGTGAGGCGATTCGTCGAGCGACTCGCCGCACAGCGAAAATAAGGCGAAAATCGACCTATGTAAATCCCACCACTGTGTGAGCTTGTGACCAACATGACAAGTGCAATGCAGTAATTGTCTCACAATGTTGTATTAAATGGTTCATTTACAAAAGACCTACCGGCCTATTTTGTGAGATATTATTACTATCGGCTGACTTTTACCTATTTTTGGTACCTATAGCAGATAAGCCAAAAGATAAAATGAAGCTAAACGCTAATCTAAATAATAAATTAGCGTTTAGCGATTTATTTTATGTAAATTACACATTTGACTTTGCATGATGCATCATTTATTTTAACCATATTAGGTATCTACCTAATACAATACCCATAACATACCAAAACCAATAATTATTAAGATTACCAACATATTATTGTGTAATTTACAAATTAATAAAACAACCTCGAGTGGCTTTTCGTTATCACATAATACCTAAATACCTACTGCCTATGAAAAATATCATTGTTCTGCATTTCTAAATAAATATTGTATGGAATCTTCGTGCAAGGCAATCATTAACATAATAACTCCTCCGGATAAAATTCCTAGAACTGCTAATACTAGATGAACACTTTTACCTTTATTGTTTTCATTTATTTCTGGCACTAAATCTGCCAAAGCTATGTATAAGAAAGTTCCGGCTGTGGCCGCATAAATCCATTGCGATGCCGATTCGTGATCTTCCGCAAGCCATATCCCGCCTGCCATTCCCATAAAACTGAGAATCGAGGAAAGTAAATTGTAATACATGGCTCTTCTTATGCTCATTCCGGACCGCAGCAGTACTGCGAAATCGCCTAATTCATGGGGTAACTCGTGGCAAAATACCGCTAATGCTGTCGCAAAACCCGTCACTGGGTCGCCACTGAATGCTGCGCCGATGGCCAGACCGTCCGTCAAGTTGTGCAGGCCATCACCGACTATAACCATCAATGCCGTCGACGTCATCGGGCGTTCCACCGGCGGCGGCGGTGACCCGGGCATTATTGCCCCAAGCTCAACCGAATCGACTTGTTTCGGTGACTTAGCGTCTCCACTAGGCGAATCGTGCGAATGCGCATGTCCTCCGTTCAAAATTTGCATGATCGCTTCTACTGCGTAAAATAGTAGTATGGTCAAGAAGGTAACACTGCATTTTAAGATAACTTCCGTTTCCTCTTGAGGTTCATTCGGTACTCCGTGGGATTTGATCGCATGCGGCAGTAGATGCAGTAGTGCGTCTCCGCAAAGTGTTCCTACAGCGATGGCCACTAAAAAGTGGATGACGTGACTAAATATAGCAGACTTTAGCATGGGAACTATGGCAACTCCTAGAAGACCAGTGGCACTAATAATAAGGATACTCAAACTTGCGTAAATCCACGCTGAAAAGAAACAAAAAAAAGTGTTAAAAATGGGATCAAGACCTCTAGGTTGTTGGTACATAGTAGATACCTACTGTTATTATTTAATTAGTTACATGTTTATTTATTCATGATAATATGCAGCATTTTCTGGCGTCATTACCTACTAGGTTTGTAGTAGATAAATGTAGACAAAGAAATGAGGTACTTATACTTACTCCAATGCCTCTCTAATTTGGGAGTTGGTGCTTCTGTTTTGTAGCACGAGCGCTGGTCCAACTGGTAGACAAGTGCAGGACACATTTTCAGGAATGTTTTTGGATTGATGGAAATGATGCCCGGTTCGTTCTCCATTCCGTAGACCTCCAGGATCTCCTTCGGTGACAGACATGATTTGTTTAATATTGGCAGTGCTGGAAAGAAATAGAGACAATTATTAATGACGAGTACCTACTAACCTACTACCATTGTATCAAATAACTACCATAACTATGACAAATAATCATGTGTTAATTGAAAGATTGAGTAAAGTGTGTTCCCTAGAACGTAGGTCACAAGTTACAACTCACAGCTATTTCCTGAGCTTATCTCTTAAATTGTTGTTATTTCTTTTTTAACGGGCAAATGACCCACCACACATTCCCACCACTGCAACTCCTGTGTAGCGGTAACCAACCATAGAAACCCTTTGATATGATCTCAAGGATACCCGAGGGACATTCCAAAACTGTCCTGGGACCCGCAACGAAATGAATCAGAAGAAAGGAGGAAAGGAGGAGGAGTAGGAAATATTCCATTTAAAATTGTTGTTATTGGTATTCTATTGCTACACATACTTAAGACAAACTTATTTAACTGTTCCTTAATATAATTTCACAACTCTAATGTAAGGATCTTGCTCCTTTGAAACTAGGAGGGAAGTACAAATCATCTCGGCTGCAAGGGTCATCGTATTCATGGTCGTACCTAATAGGATAATCGCGTTCTCATATAAGTGACAAGCGCTGGACTCCTTACAAGTTATTTTGTAATTTTACTTCCCTTATACTACTTGTTATCTTAAGTTTATAGAAAGTATTGTTGGTAAACCAGAATACTGAACCGCGTTTGAAAATATAGGTGGGCATCGCGCACCAAATTAAAACTTTTTTATTTGGTCTGAGGTGTACATAATATTTTTCTCAAATGTTAACGCGAAGGTTACATACAATGAAAAATATAGTGAAATAGTTGTGAGGCTTTCAGACACAAAAGAAAGAAAGTTGGTGGCCGGTGGGCCTTTAGGGGTAGGTAAGGGGTTGTGCGCTGGATAGAATTGAAAATTGGAGTTCTTTGAAATCTTTTGTCTCAGTCATAGTCGTATTGAAAAATCCCAAAAAAATGTATGTTAATCTGCAATATATTTAGCCGAGGACTGTCTTTTTAAAAATAGAAATTTTAATTTAAATATTTATTTAGAAATATGCTAAATTCACCCTTTTTTAAAGTTAAAAACTTTTTTCTCTTCTTTTATAAGTCACACGTGTGTGAAAATTGTTTTAGTATTTTAAGTAAGACAAGACTCAGGGTAAGGTCGTTTTAGTTTTTGCAAATTTTGTCTCTATTTAGCTATTTTTTATCCGATTTCAATACTCTGCGGTCGGCGCGATACGCCCTTGTCGCCTACAAAATTAGTATGGGACTTGACACAAAAGGTCGCGATTTTTACAAGAAAATATAATATCTTATACATAGATAGGTTTTTTGTTGTAAAAATAAAATATAAAATATATATAATTCTCGTGTGTTTGTTATCAAACTCCTCCGAAACGGCTCAACTGATATTTATGAATTGTATTGTGTATTTTACTTCTGCTGTATGTTTAAGGGTCAGGTAAATTATTTTTATATTTCTAAGGTGATAATTTATAGGTATGGTGGAACAACGTAATTTTCTTGATAGTTTTGAAGTGAAACTCCTTTAGCGGTATTGAGAGAGAAATTTAGAGGTCGCGTCACATCACCAAAATCTATCGTGATATATTTTGGATATAACGCCATCAGACGGAAGCTACATATACTTCTTACATAACAACTTAACTTGTGTGCGGCTAAATACACAGATGGCGCTAGGTGTACAATTTTATTTAAATTCTTTTTTAGGGTTCCATAATACACAAGGAACCCTTATACGCTTTGTACTTCCGTCTCTCTGTCTGTCTGTCCGCGCTTCTAGCTTCTGTAATTATAAATATATATGGATGAAATTTGGTATAGTTATAGATTGTATATACTCGTAGACGTCGGTTTTGGCATCATAAAATAAAAATAATTTTATATTTTAGGGTTCACATGTGAAGTGGTGATGAAAAATATTTTTTCATTCTACCCCATCGTGAATCGTTGAATAGGTCTTTTAAAATAAAGGCACAAGTACATAATTTTTTTACAAAGTCGGCCATTTTCGAGTAATCGGCCTCCAAAGTGGTTAATAAGTTGGTCCCCCTCGCATTTCTAAACTATAGGAGATTGAAACTTGTAAGTTTCCGTGCTGATATATCATGCTAAAAACTCTTTAGGAAAATTATTTTGAGCGAAATCGGACAATAACCTTTGAAGTAGTTTAAAGAAAACCTATTGCGCGCTGATAGTTACGGAACCCTCCTTGGACATGTCATGACATACTGTTGGTTAAGGTTATTTGAAGTTAAGTTCCTTAGGCACGATGCGAGTACTCTGTACACGTCATGTTCTTTTTTAATAAAATAAATTATATCTCCTTAATTATGCACTTATTTATGTTATGAAATTACAAACAAGGGGGGTATTATGAGGTCTTGTAGCAGTATTACTTTAACATTACTTTTGAATTTCATATAAGCAAACGTGATCTCTATTTATATAGACAAATAGATATTTTTAATTTGCGCGAAATCTAAAAGTAATGTTAAAGTAATACTGCTACAAGACCTCATAATACCCCTCCAGGTTTTGTGCATACTTTATACCTAGTGTTACTCAGTTCCTGTTCACCGGACCACTCCATACCGTGCAAACCTGCTTCTATTGCCTGTTGGGCGACTCTTATGCAGCTTTCTTCGACTCAGTAGCAGGATTTATCAATAAAACGATAAAGTTATGCGTAATCAGTGTGTTAAAGCTTCAGTATTTATGCATTAGGAATTTTAGGTGAACTTACTGGTTATATTCAACATTTTGACCCAAAATACATGCAAAAGTTTTTGCAGCAAATTGCAAAACATATTTTTCCATATAAACTCCTCGAGATTTATATGGACACATATGGTGATTTAGACTTTTTCTGAAGTAGTCCAAGCATATGCAGTTCTTTAAACAACGCCGAAATTCCCAAGCATGTATTTATAAGGAGTCAGGAGTTCTGTTCAGTACTTTTGGATTCTGGGTATGTACCTTGGAGCAAAATCTTACTTTTTGGTAGTATATGCTTGTACTACTTCGGAAAAAGTCGAAATCACTATAATATGTTTCCATATAAATTTCGAGAAGTTCCCTCGATTCCACATGGATCCCATCATCAGGTCATCACTTTGATATCAAAAGGACCAATTTGGCATTATATATCAAAAAAAATATTTTGAAAATGGGTCCATAGACGGCGGAGTTAATGTTGAACATAAAAAAATACAGCCGAACGTATAACTGACTCCTTTTTTTGGAAGTCGGTTAAAAATATAGACAGCCGAACGTATAAACGCCTCCTTTTTTGGAAGTCGGTTAAAAAAATATATACAGCCGAACGTATAACCGCCTCCTTTTTTGGAAGTCGGTTAAAAACTTATCATAAATTATATAATATGGTCTTAGAGCATTAAACCAACATGGTCCTACAAAACTGTTCTCCAATTTGTCTGTGGGACCAATGGTAGAATCTTAATATTATGGTATATGTATTTAATAAAATAAAATATGTTTATTAAATAAATTTAATAACAGAGAATAAAAATGAAATTATTATATCGAGATACTGACATTGTATAATATTTAATAAATATAGCAAAATGAAACGGCAGTGGAGCGTGTAGACTGGCGCTCGTCCGCCGAGGACATCTGCGTGACCATTTCGCATACGACCAATCGTGGCAAGATAACTTCCAAGATGCACATTTGTACAGTTTATCTTTGCAGACAAAACGACGGGAACGACTTTATCACTCAATTAGATAAAAAATTGGACTAATTATTTGATATTATTAGTTCATGATTTATTATTACAGGGGACTTAAATCAGTCTTTTATTGATTGGAAATTGTATGGTGAATATCTGGTGAACTCAGAAACTTCCCTCAATTGAACTCATACTGACTTCATCGATACTCTTGCCCAATGTAATTTATCACAGATAGACTGGTTCGAAATTACTGACAGACTGTTAGACCTAGTATTCCCTAATTTTGAGGTAAAAGTGACCGCTTGACGATCCTTTGGTCCCAGATGATTTCCCTCATCATAGATCATTACGTATTGATATACCTATGTCGGTACAAATATTGTTGGAAGTTAATGAGAGGCTTAAATATTTTAATAATTCCGGTAATTATAAAACGATATTATGTACTGCGCTCAATACTATTATGTGTAAATATCATTTAAAAAATAATACACTTGAAGACGCTATGAAACACTTTTATGACACCATACGAGTACAATATGATCTTCAAAATAATTACGTTCCTCATAAGCTCATGTCAACTAACACCTTTTCCTCCCTGGTATGACTCCCAATTAAAAATTATTAAAAGAAAAATTTAAGTACCATCGTAAATATAAACTGTATGGTAACCTTGATGATTATTTTACTTTTTCATTACTTAGAAAACGATTCAAAATCTTAGAACAACAATGCTATGAATCTTATATTCACAACACTGAAAAAAATATAATAAATCACCCTAAATCTTTTTGGACATTAATCAAAGCTAACAAGAAAGTGAATAACGCTTTTGCATCTACCAAGTACTATGATGTTATTTCTGTATCTGATGGCGAGGAAGTATGTAATTTAAGTAAACTTTCATTATTTGGCTTCTGATCAAAATACTTCTTAATATCACCCTGTTCATATATAAATAACATATAAATAACATTTATATCGGAAATATTAACATTAATGCTAAGGCACTTAAATCCGTCAATCTTAGTAAAGGAGCTGGTCCAGAAAAACTGCATCCGATACTATTGTGAAATGTGCTAAGAGTTTAGTTGATCCTCTTTGTATACTCGTTAGGCGTTCATTTAATTGAGGGGTACGTACCAAACTTATGGAAAACCGCTTTTATAATACCATGTTACAAATAAACTATCACTATTGATGAGAATAATTATAGGCACTATATTATTTCTTTGACTTTTTGGTCATTGCAACTTTGTTCTGTCTCCCGCTTTGCTTGGGGAGGAAACTTGGAACTCTTCCTACTCTTACTCCTCCAACCTTTCTTATGATTAATTACGTTGCGGGTGCCAAGACAGATTTAGCATGTCCCTCGGGTACCCCTGAGATCATATCAAAGGGTTTTTGTGGTTGGTTACCGCTGTCGATCCTGGCTAACAGTAGTTGCAGTGGTGGGAATGTGTGGTGGGCCAATGCCCGTTAAAAAGAAGACACTGTACATTATTCAATAATTATTATCTATTGTAGTAATCGGCGGAAAAAATGTAGCAGTCAGCATTAAATATAATATTATAGACTATAGTGATGATCATGAATATAATTTTAGCAATAGCAAAATTTCAAATACATTGATATCGGTGTACAAAACTATGAGGAGTCAGTCAGGATGCCATCATAATAATATGTTGGTGTATCGTAAGAAGATGGTGGTGATGATGATGATTACTGTAAGTGGCACAATATGATTGCAGTTCTTTAAACAATGCTGAAATTTCTAAACGTGCATCTTTAAATACTGAGGAGTTCTGTTCAGTGCTTTTGGATCTAGGGTACACCTTGGCACAAAACTTTACTTACTATAAAAGTCGATATCACTATTATAAATGTCCTTATAATTTTGTGGAGTTCTCTCGATTCTCCATGGATACCATCATCTGGTCTCCATATTGGTGACTAAGGGACCAATCACCTATTTCGAATTATATTATTTACAACAACAAAAGAATTTTGAAAATGCTTCGACAAACGGCAGAGTAATGTTCAAAGATATACGTGTCGGTACTCGGTGTAAAAGACTATGAGAAGTACCTATCATCATAATTTGATGGTGTATGGTGTGATGAAGGCGGTGATTGATGATGATTACTTTAATTGACATAGTGACATATATTATATGCTTTCAGTTCTGTAAACAACGCCGAAATCCCCAAACATATATCTATAATAACTACTATAACAACTCAGGAGTTCTGTTCAGTACTTTTGGATCCAGGGTATACCTTGATGCAAACTCTTTATAAAAGTAGTACATGCCTGGACTACTTCATAAAAAGTCAAAATCACTATGTGTCCATATAAATTTCGAGGAGTTCCCTCGATTCCTCATGGATCCCATCATCAGGTCACCACTTTGGTGTCAAAAAGACCAAATGGGGAATATACCCTTTACAGTTAAAAATAATTTTGAAATACGGTCCACAGGCGGTGGAGTAATCGATTAACATTTATCAATATTTTTTAAGTGGAGTAGAGTAACCTAAACGCATTAGTGAAAAACGCATTCAAATCGGTTAAGCCGTTGACTTCGTACGCGCAAAAACAAATATCGCCGGAACCGTATATTTTTCTGCAATAAAAAGTAGTAGTATATGTTAATCCAGAAGACTCTGGATTAACATATACTACTACTTTTTAGTTTACTTAACTACTACCATACCAAATTTCATTAAAATCCGTTCAGTAGATTCTGAGATTAGCGCGTACAAACGTACAGATAAACAGACAAACAGACAAAAATTCTAAAATCAGTGTTTTGGGTTCTATGTCGTTCATAAAGCCCCTTGTAATTAGTTTTTCTTATATATCTTGCATGTACAGACAGCGACCAGTTACGATTTTATTATATGTATAGATATAGATTTAAGTATATTTTGTTCGATGTAATAATGTCTTAGCTCTTAGGCATGGAAACACCTCACAAGGACTGCGTTTATGTTTTTTGCTTCTCGCTATTAGTGAAAACTTATTAATGGCTTAGTATATAGCTAGCTATAGTAAGTACATAGCTTTATTTATTGTTAAAGTAGCTGTAAGTTTTCTGAATAAATAAAAAAAATGGTCAGATGAATATATTTCAAATGGTACTCACAATACTACTCACGTACACGGTACAAATGTGTTTGTATATTAAGTATTTTTGAAAGCTTTTGTTTTGGTCTCGTGTTGGATATGGTTAGGCCCAAGGAGAACGAAGGGATAAATACAGCCTGGTGACAGATAGACAGACGGCCGGACGTACGAGCGGACTGCGATTTGCGACGACTCAGTAATAGGGTCCGAATTCCGATTTTACCCTTTGGGTACCGACTACGGATTACCCAACCAAAAAAAAATACTTCTGTGGTCTTGCGGGTGGATAGTGGATACCCATGCCATGAAATAAAGTATTTGGAGTGCATAAGATTTGGGGTGTATATTTCTCGGCGACTAGTTGAATGACAGCTAGTGATGAGG
Organism: Phengaris alcon alcon; assembly: GCA_037179445.1. Taxonomy (NCBI): domain Eukaryota; kingdom Metazoa; phylum Arthropoda; class Insecta; order Lepidoptera; family Lycaenidae; genus Phengaris; species Phengaris alcon. The sequence goes on from JAYRCH010000225.1 coordinate 846,961, forward strand.
TCAACCGTCAGAATTCGTCTGTTCGCTTGTCCATAAAAACCATGTAAATTGCAACTCCTTTACAATGATTTGTGAATATCATTCAACGTACACGGTAGCCGGCAAGTACATTAACGTGACCGATTCACAGTGAACCAAAGTGCCGTGAAGGTCGACAAAATGTACCTACCCAAACCGACATTACTATCTAATTCAAGGGCACCAATAGAATCGGCAACGTATTTTACAATGCAATGTGACTAAGTTTCCGTCTTTCACTAAGCACATTTTGTGATCAAGGATAAACTTGACTAAGGGGAAATAGTAACAGGAATGAAAAATCTATTTAGGTACATGTTATTTAATTACGTATCAAGAAATATTACCTGTAGGCTATAATAGCCGTTGGCGGGTAGGTACACCTAGGTGCTTAGATTGCTTACTGCTTAGTTTATCTTGTATAATGTATTAATTATTGTGGACTTGAAGAAAATTGTTTCCTGATAGATAGGTACTTATCCATCTAAGAACTATAATATTTATTTCCAATAATATATTTTACCTAATTGTACAAACCCAGTTATACCTCAAGACCGTTGTTAGCTTGGCTTCAATTGCTAATTATTATATAATGGATTAAGTACTATACTTAATTATTAATATGTAAACCTACTTCATATCTATACCTAATCATTTTTGGATTAATATTAATTACTATTTTATTAAATTATCACTAATGATTAATTTTGATTTAATAAAAAAATGGTAAACTCCTTGCAACTTTTATACCATAAAAATCTCTAAAATTCCTTTCCAACTTTTAAGCTGTCAAAATTGCGATAAATTTTATTTTAAAATAATGTATACCTACCTAGTATTAAGTAGTAAGTATACGGCTATTGTGTAGTTATTTTACTATAAGTTATCACTAAAAACTATTTTTTTCTACATAAACAAACTATACTAAACACTATACGCCAAGACAATTATTGAATATTAATTTGGTTTGCACAAGTGTAGACAACTATGCAGGACCAGGAAATGAAATTAATTAATTTTATAAGAATATTTACGGTTACAGTTCACACTAGTGCCAGGTGCCAGGTGCCAGGTGCCACGCCACGTGCGACTTGATTTAAAACGGGGCAAGAGACAAAAAAATCGGGACTTGGATCTATAAATCGGGGACTGCCAAAAATGTTAAACTGAAAACGGAACGTAGATAAAATATGTTTTTTTCTGTCGCTAGCTATTTTTTAACATGAAGAAATTAATTTTGTTAAAAGCGAGCGAGCGAGCATTACTTTTTTTCTAATACCTATTATACGTGAGAAGGATATTATTAATCTGAGATCTATTTACTTGTATTTTTAAGTCTGTACAAAAAAAAAAACAATAAAGCCAAACGCGCAATACAAGACATTTTTCAGTTATTTAATATACAATATTTTGATTATTATGATTTATCGGGACATTAAGCGTTCCGCGACGATACAATACATTACGCGGTGCTGATTTTTAACTGACTTCTAAAAAAAGGAGGCGATTGTACGTTCGGCTGTATATTTATATTTTGTATGTTTAACGATAACACCGCCGTCTGATGACCGATTTTCAAAATTCTTTTTTTGATGTAAAAGGTATAATTCGAGGTTGGTCCCGTTTTCACAAGAGTGGTGACCTAATGAAGTGATCCATGAGGAATCGAGGGAACTCTTCAAAATTTATATGGACACATATGGTGAATTCGACTACTTTGTACCAACGTATACTCTGGATCATACATATGGATGGATGGACATATTTGGGGATTTCGGCGTTATTTAAAGAACTACAAGCATAAGCCACCGACCGTACCGACTTCAAAATTATGAAGATTGAGTAGAGAAATAATTAAAATTTTAGCAAAATTTAAAAGAGGAATTATTTAGAAAATAAGTTTTATTTCATACTTTTTTGTGCATTTTTACTTAGAAAGTTAGTTTACTTTTTTGTTTAATTAAGATAGCTATTGAAAATTAAACTTTAGTCAATACACGAAAATATTTATTTAGCGTTTGAGATTTTGGACGTTAGAATAGCAAAGTAGAGTAGGTCGAAGAAGTGAATACGTAAGAGATCAACATTCTCATTCTCGTTCTTACTTTAACTGCAAGTCGAGCTATTCCGGCCGCCATATAATATTCTATAACAGTATACTTACTGCTGGAAGGTGATCTCCTGTGTCGGTGCTGTGTGTCGTGTAGCTGGCGGAACGTGCCGTTGATGCGGTGGATGGCCAGGTCGTGGGGTGACGTGAATACGCGCCCGCCCAGACCCAGGCTGTCTAGCAGATGCTCGAAGCCCTAAAAAAAATAAATTTCAGCTGATGTGCCTAAAATATGATATTTTCGAGTAGTAAGTCGATAGGTGTAAGTGCCGCAAGTTTAACTTAATATATTTTATTGATATTAGATTCTACGTAGGAATGGTCTAGAACTCTAGACCAGTGTTTCCCAAACGTCGTTCCGCTACGGCCGGGGCCCGATTATTTTCACATTGTCCCTTCGTGGCCCACTTAAATACTTTTAAACATAAGCAAAGCAAATATTACAAATTTATTAATCGTAAAAATGTTTTATTAATCTATATCTATACATTTATACTTACATATAACAAAATCGTAACTGGTCGCTGTCTGTACGTGGAAGATATATAAGAAAAACTATTACGGGGGGGTTTTATGATCGACATAGAACCCAAAACAATGACGTTTAGAATTTTTGTCTGTTTGTCTGTTTATCTGTTTGTCTGTACGTTTGTACGCGCTAATCTCAGAATCTACTGAACGGACTTTGATGAAATTTGGTATGGTGGTAGTTTATACTCTGGATTGACACATAGGCTACTTTTTATTTCGGAAAAAAATTACGGTTCCTGCGATATTTGTTTTTGTGCGTACGACGTCAACGGTTTCAACGATTTGAATGCGGTTTTCACTAATACGTTTGGTTACTCCTCTCCACTTAAAATTTAAAACGGAGGTGGTTATACATTCGGCTGTTTATAAATATATATTTTTTTATATGTACAACGATTACTCCCTATTAATCCTGTGGACCTATTTTCAAAAATTTTACTTTTTGGTAGCATATGCTTGGGTTACTTAAGAAAAAGTCAAAATCACTATACGTGTCCATATAAATTTCGAGGAGTTCCTTCGATTTCTCATGGATCCCTTAATCAGGTCTCCACTTTAGTGACTAAAGGACCAATTTCGAATTATATACCACTTACAAAAACAAAAAAAAATGCAAATAGGATATTTGCTAAAGAAGTTTTTTGCCACGAACACTCTCCCACGCGGGCGAAGCTGCGGGCAAAAGCTTGTACTATATATTAGGTCATTACATATGAAATTGGCGTTTTGTAAAGGAGGAACATAAAGTCGATTTTTTTAAACATAATATATTTATATAATCAAAGTATATACCATTGCTATCTATGCACTTTTGCCATTTCAAAGGTAGTTCATTGATTCCTTTACTAAAAAAAACATTCGGACAGGAATCAATAAAATCCTTGAAGGCGCTTTGGACTGCCCCATCGGAGTTGAATTTTTTTCCCTTGCAAGAAGTTATCCAAATTTCGAAAAAAATGGTAATCTGTTGGAGCAATATTACGGTGGATGTCTTAGACATTCCAATTGATTCTAATTTGGTAGCCGTCTGTTGTGCAGTGTGTGGTCTAGCGTTGTCCTGTAGTAGCAGTGGCCTAGAGCGAATGACCAACCTCGGTTGTTCAGCAGCTAGCTTTCCCATCATGATTTACAGTTGCTGGCAATAGACATCTGCCGTAATCGTGTGGCTAGATTTAAGAAAGCTGTAGTGAACGACACCGGCACTAGTCCACCAAACGCTCCCAAGTATATTTTTTTGAGTCAATTTGGAGTCAATTGTGCCGGTTGAGTAATGTAACGCAGCGGCCGACGCGCGTTTGTCGGTTTGCTGCACTCAATTCATGAGGTACCCACCTTTCAAGCTTTTTCACCTTCCCAATTTGCTTCAAGTGAATTTAAACAGTTGTATCACTAAACACCGCAGCCTGCAGCTAACTCGGACGTGGTTTGCGATGGATCCCCTTCCACAATAGGCTTCAATTCTTAATTATCAAATTTGGTCTCCGGCCGTCCACGAGGCTTGTTCTGCAGGTCAAAATTTCGAGAACGAAAACGTTCGAACCAAAAACGCACTGTATTTTCTTTTGCGACACCGCCGCCATACACATCATTAATCCGTCGAGCCGTTTCTGCAGCACTGGTGCCACGGTGGGACTCGTACTCGAAAATAATACGATATTTCAAGTTTACAATTTTGTAAACAGTGTGACGCTAAGAAAAAACCAAAAGAGGAAAAAACAAATGAATTACGGTTTTCGAAACAAAGGCATGAGTAAATAGCGGTATAAATTTGAAATTGGAATTTCTAACCAAAGAAGATATATTTGAGATCAAAGTGACGACAAAACGCTAATTTCATATGTAAGGTTCTAATATTTTGGTATCGCTTTACCTCTTACGAATATTTAAGATGCGTCAATTGATAGTAGGTATTGTTTTCAAAACAAAGCGGGAAAGTTTTAGACTCTAGTCTCTAGGTAATAGGTAGTAATATCCTTCAAGGTAGGTTAAGTCAAAAAACTTACTCCACACTAGTGGACAGTAAGTTTCCCGTAACGTAGTATCAATAATAAAAATTTGAGGTTCACATACAACAAACCTGATTTTTTCCGTTTTGTACAAAACCTCTCTTGCTGACTCGCTCTTGATCGGTTTTATTTTACACTCGAATTTTATTACTGTTCAGTCCAATTTTATTGCCGTTCAGTCCATCCGTACAGGTCAGAATTAATGTTGCCAACTTAGTTGTTTTACAAAGATTTACTACTAAATTTTGTATCTTATTGGGATCATTAGTAGGAATTTAGTTGTTAGTAGTGGTTTTGTAGAAAAATATACAAAAATCATAATATACAAAATGGCCTGCTTCTATGTGCTATTATGACACCTTATCATAATAGCACATACGAGGGCGGCACTGAAAACTTCGGGAATCAAGGAAGTGACACAACATTACTATTTAAAAATGTATTTATTGCTTTTCGAAGTATTCTCCGCAAAATTTGACACATTTTTCCATACGATGGAACCAATCATTTAAGCAACATTCCATTCGGAAGTTGGGGTCTCCAAAATGGCCGTTTTGTAGGCGTCCACAGCTTCTTCAGGTGATGAAAATCTCTGACCACGCAATTTGTTCTTTATTTTAGGGAAAGTATAGAAATCATTAGGGCTTAGGTCGGGGCTGTACGGCGGATGGTCTAATAATTCTATGATTTCTTGCTCTAAAAACTCTTTTGTTCTGTGCGCGGTGTGAGAACTCGCATTGTCGTGATGGAGGATGATGCGGCGGTTGCAGTTCTCTTTACGGAGTTCAGAAACGACCTGTGGCAAACAAATGTTAGCATACCATTCTGCATTAACCGTTCTTTGTCCCTCAAGAGGAATAGTCGCAACATGGCCGGTTTTAGAGACAAACGTGGCCACCATTTTTTTTGCAACACTCCGTGAACGAACAATTTTTGTTGGCTTTAACTCATTTTCGAACACCCAAACTCGTGACTGGTTTTTTGTTTCGGGTTCGTACGCGTATATCCAGGATTCGTCACCTGATACGATGTTGTATACAGCATTTGAGGATCCTGCGTGGATCTGTCGAGAGTTCTGACGCACCAAGTAACGCGAGCCGCTTTTTGCTCTTCACAGAGCAAATGCGGTATCCATGGGGAAAACAACTTTTTTACACCTAATTGTTCATGCAAGATTATTTGTATTTGACTCATGCCAATGTCTAAAGTTGCCTGAATTTCGCGGTATGTCACATGTCGATCTTCCTCAATCAGCTTACGCACAGCATTAACGTTTTCTTGGGTGACTGCAGTTTTTGGACGACCTTGACGGGGATCATCACTGAGCTTGACACGTCTACGTTGAAATTCAGCAAACCAGCGATAAATTGTGGTTTTGGATGGGGCTTCATCACCAAATGCAGAAATCATCCGGTCAACACACTGTTTTTGTGTTAAACCACTTCGAAAGTCATAATAAATCATCGCTCTAGAATTTTCTCGAGTCAATTCCATTTTCTCAACGACTAAACAAGTTTGACAAGACCTTGTGACAAGACCGAGAATCTTTTTTTAAATAAATAAACGGTATTCGATTTTTAAAACCAAGGAGTTTTAAATTAAAAAGATTTTAATATGACAGGAACAGTGGAAATATTCCATTCCCGATACTTTTAGTGCAGCCCTCGTAGTAGCACGCATGTAATTTTTTATATTATAATTATTTAATTTCTATATAAGTAATATTTCCTACTATATTTTTTAATTTAACGGTTAAATATTAAAACTGAACATGTATGTATGTTTCTAAACACAAAATCCCTAAAAAAAACTTTTAGAGATTCCTAAGTTTAGTAGCTTTTTTATAGGTATCGGCACTCTTTTAGTAGTTTTTAAAAGAAAATGACGCGAGTTTAGTAGTTTCGCAAAAACAGAGTTGGCAATACTGGAATGAATCGCTTCAGTCTATACGGCCGACTGATGCGATCTCGAAATTGCACACAGACGATACGATTATGCATCCGTTCAGGCCGAACTGAAGGAAAACCGGACCGTGTATGGGACCCCTAAGGTTTGCTTGGTCCTAGGAAGTATGTTTTTACGCGGCAAAACATCAATGGCATTTTCTCAAAACTTTCCGACTTCCAGCCTGCTCGGATGTGTTATTCAACAAACCTGTTTTCAAGCGCGGGATACGGTATAAGTTATTACACTTATAAATAACTCTAGGAAACGTAAGTATATTTTTAATATTTCGATAAAATTTGATTGGTAGCCTCGGACCATTGTGATAGAGCTTAGAGAAACTTAGAAAGCTGAACTAGACTATTAAGTACTTTATGATTAACCGTATTACAACCGGTAGTATTTACAATTATAATATTATGTTTTTAAGTTTTGAACGCAGATAGAAGAGAAGCGTTAAGCTCTTGTATACTATGGTTAGAAGTTAGAACATGAAATGAAAAAAAAACTAGTAGGAACTACATATTACGACATTTTCGTAAATTATCCGTCGTATACCTGTTCACTGACCTATTGTGTACATAACATACGATATTATTCGATAAGTACAATCTCTTATCGTAATGTAATACGACGTCAACATTATCCCCTAATATTTTTGATAAACTTCTAAATAAATATAAAATAACTCAACTGGAGTTCACTGAATATTTAAATCTTTAGTTTGATTCAATATATAATATTAGGAATCAGGATCCATTATTTCCGTACTTCCTGGTGAATTCACCAAGCCAGTTTGATAACTACAGACTATTCCGAGTTTTACCTTAAAATAACTCTAAACGAAAAACACAACGGCCAGGCTTTATTTACAGCGAATAGAACAGCTCGAACGTTGCTTTTGTACAAGAATGAAGATTTTCAACCTTTTCTATCCCTGGCCTTCTGTTCAATCTTAGATATTTGCTACACAAATAAGAAGCTATCGTCCAAAGCGTAGGTACTATTATTTGAGTAACCGATAAGTACCTAACCTAACGGATTTCTGTTTGCCATTGTGTTCACAGTTCACACTCTTGAATGTTTAGACGAATGTCATTCACAGGTGCTGAAAAGTCTTTTATTTTTCTAATGACTGAAAACTGATAAAAGCGTGTAAATAGAGCTTGTTAGGTGCTTGAAAAATTTCAAGATGACAATAATTAACAAAGGCAACATAAATGTGGTAAATCAGCTGTTAAGTGCTTAATGCAGTTATTGGTGCACTCATGGCATATCTAGGGTAGGTGCACGAGTGATGAGTGTAGCTTAGAGTTAGTGGAAATCTATCCTACCTCTACCAAATATAAGGATATCTACCATACTTTTAACTATATATTAGGTTGGTACTAGGTAATTAAGGTAATATATAATTTGGGTGTTTTTACAAAGAGTGAAAATAAATACGCGTCGATTTATTTTTTTTAAGTAAAATTGTCTAGATTCGTGTAATTCTTATTAATTGCTATAGACAAACCGACATCACAGGCTGAGCGCAAGTAGTGTCTGCTCAAAGTAGGTATGAATTTGTTTCGTTCTCGTATCTATGGAGTCGAGAAACTTGCCAAACTTTTATTACAAATAACTACAATTTATATAAAAAACTATAACGCGACCATTCACGTAAATTTTATAGAATATGTTACCCGTGCTATTTATTAGGAATCTATTTAATCCTCATTTATTAAAATCCGACCAGTAGTTTGGACACTACGGTGGAACAAACATACATACATACATAGACTGCCAAAATCATTACCCTTTCTTTTGGCTTCGCCGTAGTCGGGTAAAAAATTTGAAATCGCGGAAATCGAACTCACGTCTCACGTCAACACCATCCGGGTTGCGAAACAAAGACATCTTTCCTCCAAACGCTTGCAAGATGTCTACAAGCGATAAAAGTTGTAGGAAACTGTTTCATATTTTTAAGGTTCTGTAGTAGGGTTCCGAGACGATCTTTCGTCATGTCCGTCCGTCCATCAGTCGCCTTCGGCTTACCGTTCAAACGGTTAGTGCTAGAAAGATGAAACTTTGCACGTATATGTGTATTTACCACGTCGACAATGTGTTTCTTATGTGCTCTTAATAAAGTCATGCAAAAAAATAATATTTGGGGTAGGTACCTACCCTCCACGTAAAATGGGGATGATTTTTTTTTCGCGTCTACCCCATAGTGTGGGGAATCATTAAATAGGTATTTAAAAAACATAGAGAAGTTGCTAAGACGATTTTTTGTTTTACTTATCCGTTTGCGAGATATTCAACTTAAAAGCGCATTTTTTTGTTAAAATAGGGCGTCCCCTCTAAAAGCTAAACTGCTGCCTCAAAAAATTTTATAAAGAGTTCGGGGGTTATACAGATTTAACTTGTAAAATGTGCTTACTTGGAAATCTTTGTACAAAAGAAACGAAATAGTAGATAAGTAAACATCGATCCCGACTCGCACTTGGCCGGTTTTTCTAGATCTGAGACTTGAGAGTCATTTTCTAGACAGACGAAAGCTAAGAATAACAATACAATTATTAGTATTGTTATTCGTAGGATAAAAGTTAACACTATAATATGAAAGTTATAAGAAACTTTGTTTTGTAGTTTATCCATTATCCATCTGTCTGATGGTTGGCCAATAAACTACGCTGACTAGTCGCTGCCCAGTGTCCGTCCTGATGGGATTAAAACCGCGACTTCCCTTTCCGCAATCTAGCCGCTGTAGCACCGACCCATCGCGTACTCCTATTCGCGCAGAATATTAAACAAACATACTTCTTTTGTTTGATAATATTACGCACATCCAATACATATTTACTTTGCCAAATATAGAGCACAATTACATGTTTATTTTTAAGAAACATCATCGTGACATGCTCTATCAGTAATCAGCTACAGCCTACAATGTAGGTATAGTGTATTAGAGTAGGTAGCGTGCTGAGCAGGTAAGAAAGTATATTTATGTAAGAAGAAAAGTATGTGTAAGAAGAGGTGTATGATACTAGACAACAATAATTAAATAATGTAAAACTTATGGCGCGTGTAAATTCATACTTCAGTATTCAATGTTATACAACAGAAACTTTGGTATTTATGGAAAAGTTCGTACTCCGTAGAGACTATATAAAACCTACTAAGTGAAAATATTTGAAGACTAAGTTTTAATACTGCCTGTTTTAGAATAAACAAACCTATAAATGAAAATATTAGGAAACAAATCATTTGATTTGTTGAACTAAACTGCTTGCTCTATCTTCTCGTAAAGTTGTAACCGATAAGATTGAATATTAGATCGCATACGGCAAGTTATTCACGAGTACAATTTTTATTGAGAAAAAAAAAATAACAAGCCTACTTCGCTATCCGATAGCCACTGGAAATTAAAAACCTTATCAAATCAGAACTCTACATAATTTATTCTATAGAGCTTAGATATTGATATATTGATGTTGACTGCTGAGTACCGTAGCTACGTAGGTATTGCCATAATTTGTCACCACAAGTAGTATTATGCAATGTCCTACTCCTACACTCCTACCTACTTAGTACAGATAATTCCCACCTGAATTATATTTCTCATATTATAAGTAATTCTAAACAAGAGTTCATTAATGATTCGCAAGTGCAATAAAAATTGTAAACAGATAATGCGGCGCGTTTATTGGCGTGATACCTCATACCTCAGGTAATACCTATTTACTTAAAAAATAATAGGTATTATAAGTATTTGTTTAGTAGACAACAAATAATAATTATGTAAATTGAAAATTCAATTAACACATGGTTAAAAAATGCATAGAGACCATCACCTTGCTATTCTTCTGCGTGCTTCACTTAAATTTAACTAAATATTGATAAATGATTTTGATAGTGATAACTACACGATAGATAGTACGATTGACAGGTTCGATGAACTTCCGTTTACGAAATAGGGAAAGGCGATTTAACTATTATTGCAATAGTTTTTATAAATTTTCCGTTGGGTTCGAGTAGTGGGTCGAGATTTCTCTCTTGTCAGCGCGACAGCGGATATATAAATTAACGTTGTTTATTAGTTATTACTAAGTCAGTAGTGTCAGACATGAGACATGGTACTTTAAGTAGGCTTGCAATTGAACATATTTACTTAATAATTTAGACAACTAAATATGAAGCTCACGTACCTCGAAAGTGATGGTTCCGTTGTCGCCATACTTATCGAATATTTTGTTGATGAAGTACTGTTGGACCGGCAGCGTGGAGTTGGCGGGTGCGGACTCGAGGTTCGCGCACGCCGCCGCCGCTAGTATTACGATGGCGCTCGCTGTCCACATCGTTACGACTGAATACGATGCGCCTGCGATCTGCGCTCTATCAGCGATGTCACTTATCCGAACCGATAGGACCTGCGCTCGCGCATACCGTTCCCTATTTGTTTACACTTTACACGATAATCTTTGAATTCGCAATTCGTACACACGTCTCGGTGGGTTGGAGCTCCGAGTGCGTCTGATACTTTCACCCGACGCTCGCCGGTGTCTGAGGCCGGTCCCAGCGAGCTGATAAAGAAGTGTGTTTATGTTGTGGCCATCAAAACCGTTCCGTCGCGGCTCGCGGCACCTCGGCTGTAGAAAAGGTCAAAGATGTTAGATATTCATTGAAAGTGATCACCTCGTTCCTCTCTCTTTCACTACTGAGCCGATTGTTTGTTCCAAGCGATAAACATTCTCAGCGTTATTATTTAATATTTATTCACTTATATCAGAATCTAGTTAGATAGAACGTGAAGTTATATGGAAAGGATAAATGTTATCAATTTATGATTTAATTGTCACGTTACCGTTTAGTAAACAACGTCACCTTTGTGTAAAATGTTTCTTGTTACTTGTAAAATGTAAATAACGTAGTATTGTTTGCAATCTAGAGATACCAATGTGTACTTCCTCATTATTATTTATTATAATGATATTTATGTTTATTAATGAATACCTATCAGCTGAAATGTGTCAATAGTCAAATGATCTTTTGAAGGGAACTTGTCCCCCTTGTCTGTCGATTTTTCCTTTTGTGTCTTCACTTAGTCCAAACTTGAGCCCCTAAACATTTTTATAGACTAACGGCCGAATACTGTAACAATACATAAATTAAGTGATTTTCAAGTCACATGCTGTCCTTGTCATTTCGGATAGAAGAGACAGCGACAGCCGGTGAATAGGAGGGCTCATAGTTTTGATTAGCGTTTCAGTATTCGCCCGTTACTTACTCTCTCGCAGATTTGTACAATGTACTACAGACAATACATACCGATACCCTAGTCGTTAATTGACACTTGCTAAGTAAAAATCAATGAATGCTTTAAATATAATGTAGATTGTAGAACATATCGAGCTAGGTTCAGTAGGTAATTCCGATGTCATGATGAGCCTTTAGACATTTTAGAGGGTAAGGCTAAGTTAGCCTCCAAGAAGCTTGGTAAACAGGTCGAATCAGTATTCTACTATGGTCCAGCGCTTTCAGCTCTATAAGGCGCAGGTTCGGCCCCACATGGAATACTGTTCTTATCTCTGGGCTGGGGTGCCAAAATACCAGTTTCGTCCTCTGGATCGCGTCCGACGAAGGGCAGCTCGAATTGTTGACTGCCAAAGTATTTTAAATCGGCTCGAGTCTTTCGCACTACTAGCTGTAGTGCCTTGCTCTACGTCTTCTACCACGTATATAATGGGGAAGGGAATCCGAGGAACTGTTCGGACTTATACTTGCTGTAACTTTTCGCCACCGTTCCACGCGACAAAACTTCAGTCCTCCACTGTGCGCTTTTCTCGGAGTTTTCTGCCGCGCACAATTAAACTCTAAATGAGCTGTCGCCAGCGGTATTTCCGGACCAATACGACCTTCAAACCTTCAAGGAAAGAGCATAGGTACTCCTTTGTCCGAGCCGGCAGTGCACTTGCGACTCCTCTGGTGTTGCGGGTGTCCATGGGCGACGGTAATCGTTTTCCTTCAGATGATCCGTCTGCTATTTATAGTCAGTTGCAGTATTAACATGAGTTATTATGGTTTTACATCACAGATTAAATAAATTACTGAAAATACCCTGCGTACAATCGAGCTTAAAATCGAACACACAAGTGTCGCGTCGAACCATATTGCTATTGCGAGGGTCATCCTCAGAAATCTTCGTCTTTCTATGGAAATGACAGACGATGTATGAAAAACTACGATAGCCGAAAGACATTGAGGACGTGGTCGTAAAGAAGTATAATGTATATACATTATGCAATTATTTAATTTTCTAGTCGATGTCATGCTTTATTATAAGAGCGTGCATTGCTTGAGTCATACACGTGCTGTTGCAGGATCTATGCCGAATCGCGCTGTGTACCATTTAGATTTTCTCTATAAATTTATATTGACGCGAGACTTTTATTTTTGAGTTTTATTTACCCTAATCTTCTATGACAAAATTTGGATCGTTTTGAAACATTGAAAGCTTCTATGAAAGCTGTCTCACTCTACGTAAGTATATATTATTTACTCTGTGGTTACAGCGTGAACAGAATATTTTCAATTTAAATCTAAGTATAAGAGAGAAAGAGCCTAATAATTGGCGTCTATGGAAATTTCCAAACTAGGGATAGATTAAGGTAAAGTTATAGACGTATTTACTTTTTCATACAAAACAGGTTTAATTCGTTATTCGATAGTACTACCTACAATAGATTAAATTCGTGATGGAACGTAATACTTATTATACTATATTATCAACCTAACACCTATGTCTTTACTACCCAAAAACCTGTTTCACATTTGCCATAAGCCATTATTTGTTGAAGGTAAAGTAACACATTAACATGATTTTCACAAATTTCAAACACTGGGTGATTTTTTATTCTGTTTCGGGAGAAACATGGGGATTTCGCGCATGTTTTGTATTAAAAGTTGAATCTATATTACAAAAGCATCTGTGATAATCGTAGTTGATTTCACCAAACCTTATATAAAAGAAGTAATAGTACAAAAGATTGCAATATATAATAATTATTATTCAGGATCAGAGTCACCGGAATTAGTATCTTTCTCTAAGTCTGAGGAAGTTTCGTCGTTTTCTTTTTCTGTCCTTTCTAAAATATCTTTATTTTCAAAGGTGTCCGGTTTCCATCAAATCCTTTTGGTTTTAAATAACCATCGAGGAACCAACCACAATTTTCAGGGGTCATTTTAAATCTATTTTCACAATACTCAATGGCTCTTGCAGTTTGCACAATCCACATTGTAAATAGGGTATTTTCCAAATAATTGAAAACTGCATAGATTTAAAGACCCAATGAAAGTCGAATTTATTTTTAATGGTTTTGAATTTAGAACAAAAAAGACTAAATAACAAAAAGAGCAACTAGTCTACACATCATATTATTATGTCTCCACTTTATTTAATTTTTATTTTTGCATATAATTTTTATAATTTTCATCCTTCAATTCTGTATTATTTTATTTATTCTATACATTTAGGGCAAATTTTTCAATCATCAGATAACTTTCACCTGAGGAATAATGATGTGACTGACAGATTTTGTATGAAAAATCGGTCAAAGTCACATATTTATTCCTCAGATAAAAGTTATCTGACGATTGATAAATCAACCCATAATAGAATTAAAAAAATATGTATGTCGTCTGAGGCTCATGAATTTGGATCTATACCATTTAGACACACTGTGGGCTTACGTGGGTATATCGTGCAAAGAGAAGTAACAGACTTACAATATCACTCGTTTATTCGGAATCACAATTCTTTATAAATTTACTACACTTTATAAAATCACTGCACTAAAACGGAACTAGGACAGTTCCGTGACGTGTTGGCAAGTTGGTGGCTCAGATTGAACTCCTAGCACCAAATGTCTGGTTGGCACAGGAGGGAACGCCCCCCACTCCAGCACTGCTTACCGACACGTCCCGACTCTGTCGAAGCGCGCCAAACAAGTTTCTGATAGACTTGTAGTTCCGTTTCCGCTTTATGACCGGATGCGACACGGCCATCCTGCGAGACGCACGTCCTCGTGCATTAAACTGAAACAATGTTAAGACAGCACAGTATTTGCTCGACCATTCCTGACCAAACTCTATTATCAATAAACAAAGCTAAGATCTTAATAGAATTTTATTTCAAACAATTCACAAATAATTATTAAATTTAATCAAACATATTAAGTTCTTAGTAATATTTTGAGATTCTATTTTTTTAACACATCATAAATATCCTAGGTCATGTAATATAGTCGCTTAAAATCACGTCTTACACGCTACTACAACACAAATTCTCAAGTAAGATCTCTAACACCACGGCTCCCCAGCCGAGCAGCAATAGCATTGCTCTCACATCCATCGCATGGATCAGTTGACGTTACATAACCGTAAAGCGGTTAACCCGTGTGCATCACCTGATGACTACACGACTATGGTCTTCTCAGACCCCGACCTCCGCCAGAGTTACACGCGCACCGCGCACCCACGGACTACCTGAGTTACCTCAAGAGACACCGATTTCCACCGGGCTACGGCTACGTAATAACCACTGGTACGGTCGAACACAGTACGGTAGATAGAGATTTTACTCGACTTTTGATTACAACTTAAATTTGTTAATCATTAACCAACCAGAATTATCAAGTATGATCACTTATTAATCATTAAGAGCTTCAGGTGTCACATTCACAGTTCATAGGTTTTTATACCTTCTACCACACCAAATACAAGAGTAGCTCTCTTAAGGAGACCCCAAGTCAACTTTAACTCAAATGATCTATGCTACGAGGCAAGATGCGACTGTACTACACAGGACTACCTCCTATAGTATCCTGGTACAGTCTCTGAACTTGCGAATTGTGAATCCTGCCCTGACATCGTAACTGATGTCCCTTTATTCTCTATCTCATTATCCTCTACAATCTCAATAGGTACCTGACTCTCAAGCATCTTTCTAATGCGATCATAAAAAGACTATACCGAGTCTTCATACTACAGTCACGAGATAAACAATTACGCTCACCAAATAACTTTAGTTCCAAATCTGATACTTCAATGAAGTACAGAGTGCGATCTGCCTGGCCGCTACGGCACCCCGTCGCCCGGCCTACACCACCCGCTGCGCTCCGTCGTGTCGCGTCGTGTTACGTCGTGTCACGTCGGGTCGCGTCACGTCGCCTCGCTGGAATACGAAGTTCACTGGAGTTCCCCGATGAGCCTTCTTATCCGCCTCAGTCACAGCCACTGGACCGTTGAGCGTGTGCTGCAGCGATCACCATCAACACCGGCCACAGGCACCTGCTTACCGCATACCGCAACTTCAGTTTCCATCACTGTGAAGCGATTAGACAAGAAGCACAATGCACATCCATTTGGCGCCGCCGCCAAGAAGGTAGCCGCCGCCCACGCTGCTCGGTCACGCAGCGCCGCTTGTTGTCCCCTTGGCGTGGCTATGTATCGCCCAGGCGAACGTCCATCTGCACATAAAACAAAACAGCAAAACAACAGAACACTACATTGTAAAGGTCGTTTGAGATATAAGCAAGCAATTTTATGGACACTTGAAACACGAGATAAATCACTAGTGTATTTGAAGGTCTTAAAAATTATAGCGAGGAATAAAAAGTTGGCTACCACCTTTTACCAAAACCGCCGAATACATAACCAAAGCCTGACGTTGAGCCGCCACCGCGCTCGTGTTACCACCAAAGACGTCATGTCACTGTCGTCATCACGTCACAGCTGTCCTTCAACTTTTTCTTAATCCCGTCTTCGCGGCGGGCACGAACAAAGGGTTATTGGTACAAGGTCACCTTGCAGCATTTAGTTCACTGCTGTCCCGTAGTTTCACAATTACGCCGTATGCATGGCGTGCTGCCTTGTTGTACATACTGCCAAACTCGATCCACATCATTCGCAATGATTATTATCACTTTTTGTAGCCTTTGTGCGGGATAGATTACACTTTTTTTTAATACCCACACTTTTTCGGAACAAGCATTTTCTTTCTTTGCACGACTTGATCCCGATTCTGATGTCGTCTGAGGCTCATGAATTTGGATCTATACCATTTAGACACACTGTGGGCTTACGTGGGTATATCGTGCAAAGAGAAGTAACAGACTTACAATATCACTCGTTTATTCGGAATCACAATTCTTTATAAATTTACTACACTTTATAAAATCACTGCACTAAAACGGAACTAGGACAGTTCCGTGACGTGTTGGCAAGTTGGTGGCTCAGATTGAACTGCTAGCACCAAATGTCTGGTTGGCACAGGAGGGAACGCCCCCCACTCCAGCACTGCTTACCGACACGTCCCGACTCTGTCGAAGCGCGCTAAACAAGTTTCTGATAGATGGCGCACTTGTAGTCCGTTTCCGCTTTATGACCGGATGCGACATATATATATATATATATATATATATATATATATATTAATTAGTATATACAATTTTTCTCGCTCCGATTATTCAATTTAAAAGTCTTTACAACTACTATATACGAACAAATTTTCAGGGGTTCAAAACATTTTTATTTGAATAAATTATTATAAAGTTCGAATTTTAATCGCTGTCGTCTGTACTATACAAAGATGATTCGTCGGAAGAGTCCGAGTCAGCTGTGTTTATGATAAAACTATCTATTGTATTATCAATCATGTTGTCAATATTGCTATAAAAATTGTCCTCGTCTTTTATTACATGATCCACACAATTTCGCCATTTATCAGCAGATACACGTTGGATCCCCTCTTGTAGCAGTTTTTTCACATCTTCAAATTTAAATGTAGTATTATTGCGAGCTACGTGTCCCTGTATGTCAGCCCATACGAGTTCAATGGGATTGAGCTCGCAATGATAAGGTGGCAGTCTTAGGACTTCCACCTTACATTTTTTGGCGAGCTCATCCACAGCGTATCTTTGGTAGTTCGCCTTTACGTCATTCACTTTCTTTAAAAGTTCTGCCTTTACGTCTTTTCATCATAGCTTAGTTCTTTATTACGCAGCCATTCTTGAATACTTGCTTTTCTCCATGCTCTTGTGGGCGTTTTTTCTTGGCGTCTTGAGTGGTAAGGAGCATTGTCCAGTACCACTACAGCATTTTCACCAAGTTTTGGTAAAATATTCTCAAACCACTGCTCAAAGCGGTTCGCGTCCATTGACTCGTGGTAATCACCTGTGTTTTTTGACTCAAATACATCATCAGCTACCCTCTGTGAAACCATTTTAATTTCCCATATGCACCACAATCAGTCGTCTGCCCTTTGAAGTAGGGTTCTTTGCACCCGTACTAAGTCCCTCCATAAAAGCTTGCCGTTTTGAACTTATTGTAGTATCCACGTAAGTTTTTGAAACAGTGTGCCCTGAAAACGAAATAAGTTTTACATTACCAGTGATATGCACTGCCGAAAATTCTAATTATTTTAGTAAGTCATCTTCTTATTTTGTGGGTTGCAAGGCTTATCGATCCCAGAAACCCAACGAGAGAACAACAAATAAAGTGACTTTTTAGTATGTGTGTCCCCTGCGGGAACCGAACCCGCGACCTCCAGATTAAGAGCCCACGCTCAGCCCACTCGGCAACGGAGGCAGTAAGTAAAGTAAGGGCAAAAGCTAGTATTTATTAACATAATAAAGGCACAATTACTCGTATTTGACAAACCTGCATTCACCCATGTTTCATCCATATAGAATATAGAGCGATTATCCGTTCGGTATTTTTTAATCTTTCTTAAGTAATTCATTCGCCATAGTATAATGTAGTCTCTGTCTATTAAAGCATTGTTTCTTTGTCGTTTTATATACTTAAATTTTAAATGTTTAAGTATTTTCTGAAATGTCGATCTCTTAAAGTTAGGTAATTCTTCATCATCATTGACAGCTTGGAATACTTTTTTTAATGTAGGTAATTCGCTTTTCAGATAAAAGCTATGAACTTTCTTTCGTATGGCCTGTTTATCAAACTCGTCCACTTTTTCCGAGAATGTGACCCTTTTTTTGGTTGTTGATGGGCTTTGTACATACCCAGTTGTTGCGTATTCTTTTATAATTCTATATACGGAAGCGACACCGATGCCCAAAATGCTCGCTGTTTTCTCCATTATACTTGTTTTGTAGGGATATTCATCAGTAGGCCAAGTTTGCTTCACGTATTTGTGCACATTAACGACTATTCCTTTTTCATTAGATGTAAAATACGTCCGCTGTAAATAAAAAAAATGTGAGGAATGGTAAATTTTAGACTATTTTCTTATTATTATATAAAAATAATCTTTTTTGGTATGGAACCATAAAAATAAAAATTATGGTAATGGTTCAAGTGCAAATGAATTAATAAATTAACTTAAGGTAAGTTTTTTTTTTTCGCTTTTTGCGTGGTGAATTGATTTCTTTCAAAGGTTGTCTAGAGCCGCCAGGCTGTGATTCCATAATTAAAATCAACAACTAAGCACTCACAATAACAGCAAAAATCAAAAATAAAACTAACCGAAACGGAATAATAACAACAAAAAACCAAGTAAATACGGAGACGAAAAAATATGTATCACTTCGAACGCAATCCAAACAGGAATGACAAGTTCATTCCTAATGGATTGCGTTCACTTTTGCGTTCACAATTGAATTCACAATTGTTTGGTGGACCAAATGTTGACAACTGCGGCACTGGCCGCTTTCCTGTACCACGAAACACGCTACGACAGCTGTCGTCGACCAACTGACGTCATTATTGCATACGAGTGATAAGGACAGATATAATATTAACTCACTTTCATAATGCAACTCAGTAGCGGTCCGTTTATTTACGTTTTTTATCTCGTCTCGTTGGCCTTACTTTACGTTATTTGTAATTAAATTGTTAACGTTTTAAAACTGGTCTCGATTGGTTGACAGAAGAGTGCAATTACTAATATCAACTTACCTGTTTGAACGCGGCTGCCAGGTAATAGGGACCAGAAAAAGCTAATCAACTGAGGTATTGCATGTTGTGTACATTACAAACTATCCACTGGAGTTTGTTTTGTTTGGTTGGCCTGCCGGCGAAATTATATAAAAAATAATAATAATTAAATAGGTAACTATAATCATGACCATTTTTAAGGGGTTACCTAATTAAATTATGTTGAGAAAGTTATTTCATTAGATAAAATATCACTTTCATCTGGTTGACACAACAGTGAAGGACGATCTTAGTTCGGATTTTAGACTAAATACAGGGTTTGTAGGTTTGGCCTACCTATGTTTTTCTCATGATGAGCCGAATTAATAATAATAATTAACTGTTATAAAATCATAGACGTATATATTATAGACGAGGCATGTTGAGGCAAAAACTGTCTCCACTTAAATGGCCCCACTTTTCGAGTTTTTGGGGCCACTTTGACATTTGAGATATGGTAACCAAGATGGCGCGGGTGTAACTTTTTCTTGTACAAAGATTTGTTATGTCAAATGTACGTCGTAGCCTATCTTTAGTTTTGAAATCTTTGTATAAAACATAAAAAATACATACTGTGTCAAATTCTAGTCTACAATAGTAGTTTTAGTAACTATTAATTCGGTTATAGTCACAGTTTGTATGAACTGTGATGGCTGTAGAGTGTACCTAGACTTACAGATCAAAGATTGACTAAAACTTACCTATTTCTCACTTCTGAACGACTTATCCATAGGACTTATCTTTAGATTTACTCACAAACAGTGTAGATTATAATATTATGTCGGTATTATTCCCGACCGTGAGTAACGAAAATTGATAAAGTGCAAGGTCAGTGTTAAATAATATTATGTTAGAAATAATCTAAATGATAAGAATATTCTAGACCTTGGATTATCTGGGTTTATTGATCGTTCCTAAATATAATATTAAACTTAATATATTATTTATTTTTAAATATTATGAAACTCTTCAGCTTTTAAAAATGCCTTTTGGTTTTATACAGAATGTTTAATAGAACGTAATCAATCTGAGAATTAGGAGGTGGAGGTGAAGACAAATTATTTGAACCCTCCTGAGATATTCACCATTTTGTATTATTTTCACAAGTATCTAAATCTGTTATTGGCTACCTGACTTGTTTCGGTCATGATAATAAACATAACAAAAATACTTCCAAGAATTCAATTTTGTCAAGATTTTAATTTTCCTCGTATTAACATAATATTAGGTCATTACATATTAAAATTGGCGTTATGTAAAGGAGGAACATAAAGTCGTTTTATTTTCAAAAATAATATATTTATTTAATCTAAGTACCATTGCTATCTATGCACTTTTGCCATCTCATAGGTAGTTCATTGATTCCTTTACTAAAAAAACCATTCGGACAGGAATCAATAAAATATTTAAAGGCGCTTTGGACTGCCCCATCAGAGTTGAATTTTTTCCCTTGCAAGAAGTTATCCAAATTTCGAAAAAAATGGTAATCTGTTGGAGCAAGGTCCGGGGAGTTCGGTGGATGTCTTAGACATTCCAATTGAAGCTCCTATAATATGGCAGCCGTCTGTTGTGCAGTGTGTGGTCTAGCGTTGTCCTGTAGCAGCAGTGGCCTAGAGCGAATGACCAACCTCGGTTGTTTAGCAGCTAGCTTTTTCATCATGATTTATTTCACATTACGATTTACGATTACGATTATTTGCCGATTACGGCAGATGTCTATTACAGTTGCTGGCAATAAACATCTGCCGTAATCGTCTGGCCAGATTTAAGAAAGCTGTAGTGAACGACACCGGCACTAGTATACAAAACGCACACAAGTAATTTTTTTGAGTCAATTTTCATTTGGGGCAGCCTTTGGCTGGTTTGCCAGGGTTCAGCCATTGTGATGAGCATTTCCGATTATCGTACAGAATCCACTTTTCATCACAGGTAATGATTCGATTTAAAATCCCTTCATTATTGTGCCGGTTGAGTAATGTAACGCAGCAGTCGACGCGCGTTTGTCGGTTTGCTGCTCTCAATTCATGAGGTTTTTCCCACCTTTCAAGCTTTTTCACCGTCCTAATTTGCTTCAAGTGGATTAAAACAGTTTTATCACTAACACCGCAGCCTGGAGCTAACTCGGACGTGGTTTGCGAGGGAACCGCTTCCACAATAGCATTCAATTCTTCATTATCAACTTTGGTCTCCGGCCGCCCACGGGGCTTGTTCTGCAGGTCGAAATTTCCAGAACGAAAACGTTGGAACCAAAAACGCAGTGTTTTCTTTTGCGACACCATCGCCATACACATCATTAATCCTTCGAGCCGTTTCTGCAGCACTGGTGCCACGGTGGAACTCGTACTCGAAAATAATACGATATTTCAAATTTTCCATTTTGTAAACAGAGTGATGCAAAGAAAAACCAAAAGAGGAAAAAACAAATGAATTACGGTTTTCGAAACACAAATGCATGAGTAAATAGCGATATAAATTTGAAATTGGAATTCCTAACCAAAGAAGATAATATATTGGAGAACAAAGTGGCAAGTACGACAAAACGCCAATTTCATATGTAAGGACGAAATAATATTTTCGTCACCCCACCCACTTTTGAAAATATATCTATCAAATGTCTCAGAAACGGTCCAATATCGGCCATACAAATTGGCGATGTCTAAAACTTCACCACATATCACCATGGGAGGGACAGGGAGGTCAAAAATTTGCTATAAAAAATAATTTGATTAATGGGCAGCCCCTTACATTGCGACTAACTTTTGAAAAATATTTCTTAAACATTATTTTGGCATAAACTGCATTCATAAATTTTTTGTTTTCTATTTTTTTATTTTGATCACCCATTTTTAGTCTTAGCTGGGCTAACTTTGCTCGGCGCTCGCACAACATTCTATCTAAGACGATCCCTATGGACGATATTCGACCATAATTAATATTTAAATTATTTAGTTTCTATTTTTAGGGTTCTTGTGCCTCTTAGATGCGCAATAAAAATGTGTAAACTTCTCAAAATTACTCTTCTTATACTAATCAAGAGTACAATTATTGTAGTTTTTACAATTGTCCTGGTTGAAATTTGTACCAAATAGCAATTTGAAAGTGTGTATTCTTTAAATAAAAACAAAAGCGCAAAATACTTATATTATAATGGTAATATTATGTTTTGTACGTTGAAAGCGAGCGAGTGGAGCAAGCGAGTAAAAATGTCTCTAATTTCGCAGGATGAAATTGAATAAATCATTTTTTTTTCAATTGTACTGGTTTAATTTGTAACAAATACCTATCTATAATTTTTCATCAATTCTTTGGAAGAATGGACAGCGCAAAATAGACCATAGACTACTAAATATTAGAAATAACATTATTATGTTCTGTACGTTGAAAGTGAGCGAGCGGAGCGGACCGAGCAAAAATGTCTCTCATTTAGCAGGTTTCTATTGGATAAATCCCCATGGACCAAAACAAATGACACACAGTAACACACTGTCAAAATCTGCAGAGTCGCATATCTTCTCAATAACAAACTTCTCAAAACCGCCGCCTCCCGCCGCTCTCATCTTAAAAAAATATATTGAATTTATATTGTATTTTATAATATTAAAACGCTTTTAGAATATTTTGCATCGTATATTACTACAAAAGTATAGTTTACAGAGCGTTCAGTATTTTTTTTTAAACCAGTCTTTACGTTACTTTTTATATTTCTGTAAGACAAAAAAATTTAAGGCCACATTTGCCGCTCCCTAAAATTGCCGCCCTGCGCGCTCTGAAGTCTTCAGCCTACTCAGCCTTCTTTTTTTATTATTTATATATGGCATCGGCTTATAACCATTTGCCAGTGTCAAGTTAAAAAGGTGGGAAATAGAACTTTCGTTTCAATTTTCAACACCGTATTCCTAAATCGTCAAGTCTAAAGTCTAGTCAAAGTCCAATAAATAGTCAGTACAGTCCATGAGTCATGTCAGTCGATTCTGTAAAGTGGTAGAAGCTTTACTGATAGTTCCTAGGGAGTTTTAGCGGGATAACAAAATAACACGTTTTTAGAAGTTGTACCACTTGCCCACACTTGTGAACGTGACGAATATTTAATGGTTAATTATTCTACCAATATTATACATTAAGAGCCGAAATAACACAAATTTATGAGGAAATACAAGATCCACAAAGTCACACATTGAACTCCCCGGCAAAACTCCCCTACTCAGCCTTCTGGGTAAATCCGCCTGGATATTCACTAGTATTTACAGATAACATATGAAAATATAAAAATAAATTATTGACAGGCTGCTGGATTTGCAGAGTGGACCATGCGGATGGCCCTTAAAATAGGTCCAAATAGTGAAATCGTAATTTTTACGATACGATGCGATACGATGTCGCTTATCGCGCGTGATAATGTGAGAGACAGCTATATTACTTTTATATAGAAACATATATCTTCTTATTTAGGTATTATTTTGCCTCTTAGATAGAAAAGGTAAAAGACTTTAATTTAAGGATTGACTCTTTTTTTTTCTTCTATTTACTAAAAATAAAAATATACAATTTTACTACAATATATTTTAATTTTATTTTTAATTTTTAAATTTAAAACCAGCATTTAAAACCACTGAGGTTTGTCCAATGCTGCATTCAGCCTTATTCGCAATTCTAGTCCAAATACACAGTTGCTTAAGTGGTAGGTTACAACAACAACAAGTACAAGTACCTTGTACATTTCAACATTATTAATATTTTATACATTTTAACATTCATTTTTAGAATAACTACATAACATTTATTTTTAGAATAATAATATTTTTAATTTATTTTAATTTTTAGATTTTTCCAGATAGAATTTCTTTACATGTTTTAGTGCTTAGGCTTTCTACATTAGTGTTTTAATTAGATAGATAGTTAGTTAAGTAATATGATTTTAATTTCCGTTTTTTTTTTCACTTATATTATTTCTTACATCTGTAGGTAAATCATTAATAAGACGAGGAGCTATGTAGCTAGTCATTCGCTCGCCGTATCGACTGCAAGCTCGAGTCGTCACTAGCCGGTTTTGTGCGTCGGCTCGAGTGCATACAGGATGTTCAGTTAATACTTTTAAACTTTCGTTAAAATATTGTTCTTTTAACAGGGTATATTTAAATTTAGTAAATACTGGTACTGGTACTGGTAGGTACGACCGTAAGTACTTATTCCGTATTTTTTATGCGACTCAGCGAATGAATTATATAGCATAAGTTTCACTTTAAATGGAATTCTATTTTTTTAAATTGTAATACTAGCCAGAAACTTTCTTTGTTTATTGCATATTTCAATATGATGACTCCAGTTGATTTTATTATCTATTGTTATACTTATGAATACCTACGCTACGTGTGTGTAACTATGTGTGAACCAAATCCACGGTAGTGTGTGTTGCTATTTTAATTAATTTAATGTATTTCAAAACATTATTTTAAGGAATTTAAGCTTTTCGCGCGCCTTCCTCAGCATAAACTATAATTGTGCCAAATTTCACTCTCATCCGTACGCACAATTCTCGTAAAACTGTACTTGAAATTATCGCTTTACGTATTAATATATGAAATTATTATGGTATTTTTTTTATAATTTATTTCGCAATGTAATATGACCTTCGCTACAGCAGACACCTAGAGCTTTTGACCGTCCAAACCAAAGGACAGATAAATTTGCCTAAAGTTTACACAATTTGTTTATTGATGTGTACAAACATTTACAAATAACATCATAACATGTAAACATGTAACGTTGCAATCCCTGATAAGAATATAAGTAGGTACTTACTATATGTGATATTTACTCCTCATCATCATCATCATCTCAAACATAAGACGTCTACTGGATATGGCCTCCCCTATTGTTTTCCAGTGTATATACCGGTCGCTAATTGGCAGTAAAATCATTCATCTACATAAGGCCCACTTGCCCAGATCTGGGTTTAAGTTAAATATCATGTTATCTCACTCGTTCTTCGTATTTATGAAAGAGAAGGCATGATACTTTAACGCAGGTCCAGCTCTGCGCAAGTGGGCCTAAGTAGTTTAAAAGTGTTGAGCTATAATCTGGTACCGAATACCTATGTCCTATAGGTTTGATTTATTTACCAACGCGACGATCATAAGTTCAGTTGGTACTTATGATTGTGATTATTTTAAAATGTCTCAAACTCGAGTAAGCGCAAAAATAATACATTTATAAATTACGAAGAAGGCTTAAGGTATCATCATAATTTTTCTTATCATGTTAGTAAAGCAAATATTATTATGTTTTTCTAAAAGGAAAAATGTACTAACTGTAAGTATTTGCAACGTATAAAAATCGTGTAGGTACTAGGTAGACTGAAGCCTACTAATACACAATATTGCAGTGTGCGTATTTAAAACTATGCATTAATTACTATTTATCACTATCGAGAATCCCCCTAACTGATAAAAGATTTACACAATGGATAACTTAAATAACGTCGGTGTCTTTGTCTGTTAAGTGACTTTTCCACTGCATCAGACAAAGACAGCAACGTTGTTTAAGTTATTCGTTGTGTAAATATTTTTATTAGTAAGGGGGTTTGTGTTTAGATTCATTTGTATGGGGTTTTTAACAGCGCCCCTAGCGGTAACGTTCGCCGAAGCCAAACGAAAACTAATATAATATGGCGATAGTATTTAGTTAAAAAAATAACCTTAAATTAATTTTAAGGGCAGATAGTGTCTGTTGAAATATTTAAAATCTGTGGTTTTTTAAATTTAAATATTTTTTTGCTCTTCGCTTTCGCTCAAACAACTGCTCAGTAAAATAGATAAAATCAGTGGTTAGGTTACAATTAATATTCACAATTTCACATACGGATTACGGCAGAAAAGTACGAATGTTCAGAACGCCCATATGCGAGTACCTATTTACTGGCAAATGAACCCAAAGGAAGGGCAAATACGGTACTCGTGATAATAATAATATCTATGCACGCTTCACACCACGTCAATCTGGCCCCGTGGTAAGTTCTCGAAGAACTTGTGTTACGGGTACCAGACAACGGAAATATATTTAATACTTTTTATACTATACATATATTTAAGATTTTTATTATATTATACACATATTTAATACACATCCATGACCCAGGAACACAGAAAAACTTTTTGTTCCTTCGGCGGGATTCGAACCCGCGACCCCCGGCTTGAGCACCAACACGCTCAACCACTGAGCCATTGAGGTCGTCAAAATCGTCGTCGTCGTCGTGATAGTAGGCTTAGGTTATGTTATGCATTAATACAATTTTTTTTTTCAAGTGGAAGAGCGAGCCCGATTTTGATAAAAACTAAAACTGCACAAAAAATCTAATCATGCAGATTTATCATAATCGGGCTCGCATCTCCTTTTAGCATATGAACTAATTTTGAAATATAAACCAGAAAATATGTATAAAATACGAAATTTTATTAATATGTCTTCCAATATTCTTGAAGCAATAAGCTACATCACAAATGCTTACGTCTATAATATAATTTAACAGATCTTTACTCTCTTGCACTCACATAACTTAAAAGTAGTTAAAAGCATAAGTTAAAACTTACAAGGCTAATGGAATCAAGGTTGGTAAATTTTCGATCGTCGATCATAAATCCTTGGAGTCTTCTGGCAAGGACAAGAATAGTTTAGAGCAAAATAAGTTGAAGTTATTACTCGCATTTTGTAACCACATGGGTTTGTTTTTCCATAAAACGAATACACAGAAAACTGGTACACCTAGTACGATACAAGCTACACCTATACCGACCTCGACGGGGGTCTGGAAACACGAGCAGATGACTAGGAATATACAAATGATAGAGAACACTACAGGCACTGCAATATTGACTTTGATCGGTCGCATTAGTTGGGGCTTGGTGTACCGCATCCATAGCAGGCCGCACACGGAGCACAATATGAAGAGAGCCTCAACAGCGGAGACCACAATTATCAGAGACTCAACGTTGTTGGACGCCAGCAGCAGCAGCGACATAAGGCACTGAAATAAATAATATCAATATTCAAAGTTAAAACGTAAGAAATTGATCAACTATACATTCCACTAGCACGAGCGGCTCTAGTAAACCGAATTCACCGCAATAAATCAATTGCACATCTATAAGTGCCATATTCGTTTAGAAATATGAAACGATAAATTTTAAATGGGGACAAAGAACAGTAAACTGAAACGTGCTTACCATAAATATAAGCGAAGGCACAGGCGTCAGCCGCTTTATGTCAATAAGGGATATTGCCACAGGCAAGTGTCCATTCCTTGCGCCGACGAAAAATAGCCTCGAAGATGCGTACATAGCCCCATTAAGTGATCCAAAGGTACATAAGGCTACGAATAGAGGCATGATCCACGACATCACACCTAGGATTTTCTCACTGAAGGTGACCGCTACCGCCTCTGATGCCAGCACCTCAGGTCCTGTTAGTACAGCAAAGAATGCGACGTTTGTTAGTGCATATACCAAGGTCACCACTGGCATAGATATGCAGATGGCCTTTGGAAGATTCCTGAAAAGAATAATTATAGGATTGAAACTTTAATAATCTTTAAATATAATCTTTAATGGAAGAGGAAACTAAGGTTAATAACAGTCAATAACTCTAGAACATGCATGTTCAGCAAATAATCAAACAAATAGACGACGTTTAGGCTGGGACTATGGAGGGTAGAGGAAGGGATGACTATCTCTCTATGGCAGAAAAGCTAAAAAGTGTCTGATAAAAGTAGTGAAATAAGAGTTCCAAAACTGGCCATCATTATGGCATTAAATAACTAAACTCTAACTTCACTCCATCTCTTATTGCTAGCTTCATATCACACCCAATTATGACTAGCGCCATTATGGCCAGTTTTGGAACTGTTATTTAACGCTTATTTGCGGACACGTTTTCATCTATGAACATAGTCCTCCTTTCCTCTACCCTCCATAGTTGGGACTAAATGATCCGGAATCCGAAAGGCCGAGGAAAATTCAGAGCACTGAAAATGGAATTCTGCGCTAATTAGAAATCGAAGTGTGTGTTGTGTTGTGTGTGTGTTCGATTTTCAGCTCTATTGTATTAGCGCAGCTTTCTATTTTCAGTGCTCTGAATTTTCCCCGGACTTACGGATTCCGGATCATATAGTCCCAGCCTTATACATATTGTGACCATAACATGTATATATTTAATATTCAAAGCGTTTACTGGGACTAATTACAATTTAATGCTTATTAACGTAATTAAGAACATCTCCTGAGTTAGCTATTAGTTATACTAGTACTCACTTGTAGGGATCCTGTAGTTCTTCGGTCACAAAGTTCAGGTAATTCCATCCGGAATAAGAGAACAGACCCGAGTAGAAAGCAACAGCTATACTGCCAGCGTCAGTTACCGTGCCTTCCATCATGTTTTGCAGGTTCTCCGTGTGCCCACTGAACAGGTAGAACAAACTGGCAATGAACGTGACCACTAAAGCCAGCATCTTGGCAGCTGTGAAAGAGTCCTGGACTCGGGTGACCCATTTCACGTTGATGCAGTTCAACGCCGTTAAAAACACTGAAAAGATACAAACAAATGATTTGAATAATAGAAATAGATAAATTCTTAATGGAGGTAAAAACAAAAGTCTGTGCACATCTTTAGCCACAATAAGTACGTACGTAGACTCGTGTTGAGACTTGAGAGAGGTCTACCGAAAAAGACAGAGAACGCAGATCAAAGAAGAATAATATTTACGTGAACAAAATTATGTTGTTTTTGTAGATAATATAAGTAAGTAATGCCCTGTTTCTGAGGTTTTTTGTCGGTAGTTTATCTATTCAATAGCGCTTTTGATTGGATGACGCAAACGCGTTTAACTGGCATAAGTGTTAGAATAGCTTACAGCTGCCGTCTGCCGACTGGTTTTTCTTCTTTTATCAAGACCAGTGCAATTTCATTCAAGTTTTCTAATTCATCCTACTAATATTATAAATGTGAAAGTTTGTGACGATGGATGGATGGATGTTTGTTATTCTTTCAGGCAAAAACTATTGAACGAATTTTTATGAAATTTGTTATGGTACTTAGTAGTTTAGGCTCTGGATTAAAACATAGGCTACTTGTTATCCCGTAAGGGTACAGTTTTCCCGCGGGATACTTGATACTATATTTACAGTTGGGAAACAGCTAGTACGACATAACGATACCGACTAGATGTAAGTACTACATTAAATAGGTACATAAACATAATTAGGAAACAAATATTGATTTAACCTCGCTTTGTTTACCAATAATTTTGGCATTAAATTGATTTACCAAACTCGCAAAACAAATATTGGGAAACCATTACCCAATACCTAAAAATAAACAAAGATGCAGAGTATTCCCAATGAACAATCACAAAAAGAACAATGGGTCTTCATTAAAAGTAAATAAGTAAGAAACTTACTAATCGAGCAACAAGAGTTTGTTGTGTTGTCCACTGAATTATTATCAATCAGCGGTTAAAAATAAATATTTTGCGTGAAATTATTAACGACTTCCAAAAAAAAGGAGGCGGTTATACGTTCGGCTATATGTATTTTTTTTTGTATGTACAACGATGACTCCGCCGTCTGTTGACCGATTTTCAAAATTATTTTTTTGATGTAAAAGATATACTTCGAAGTTGGTCGCTTTTTCACAAAAGTGGTGACTTGATGATGGATTCCATGGGGAATCGAGGGAACTTCTCAAAATTTATATGGACACATATAGGTGATATCGACTTTTTCTGAAGTAACCCAAGCATATGCTACCAAAAAGTAAGATTTTGCACCAAGGTATACCCTGGATCTAAAAGTACTGAACAGAATTCCTTACTCATTATATATACATGTTTGGGGAATTCGGCGTTGCTTAAAGAACTGCAAGCATAAGCCACTATCTCAATTAAAGTAATCACCATCATCCCCACCATTATCACACCATAAATCATGACATAATGATGATTTATTAGGTACTTCTCATATGTAATATTTTACACCGACACGGATGGCTATCTTTTACATTAATCTGCCGTTTAAAGACCGATTTTTAATTTTTTTTGATGTATTGGGTATAATCCGAAATTGATCTCATTGTCACCAAAGCGGTGACCTGATGATAGCATTCACGAGCAATTGAGGGAACTCCCCGAAATTTATATGGACATATATAGTGATTTTGACTTTTTCATAAGTAACCCAACCATATGCTACCAAAAAGTAAGATTCTGCACCAAGGTATACCCTGGATTTAAAAGCACTGAACAGAACTCCTCAGTCTTTAAAGATACGCGTTTGGAAATTTCGACATTGTTTAAAGAACTACAAGCATATGCCATTATGTAACTTAAAGTAATCATCATCATTATCTTATATACAATACCTAATGGAAGCTTGGCGCGAATTCAATTATACTTAGTCTGGCCATAAATACTGTTACAATTTAAAATAAACAAAATATTACATTTGAATTTGGAATCTGTCATTTTTATATGATTGTTCAGCGAGTTTTCTGATTTTGGCGCCAATACATTGTACAATATTTTGCGATATTAAAATGGAGTGGAGTGATAAAGAGAACCGAATCGCTGTGATTGCATTACACTAAGTAGGTATGGAGCCAAATGCAATTTTTTAAACTCTTCATACGCTTGGTATTAGTAAATTGTTTGTGTACCGGGCTATTAATAGGTACAATGAGACCTCCTCTGTTTGTGACAGAAAAAGATCTGGCCGTCCACGTAGTGTTCGTACGAAAAAGGTGGTCAAAGCAGTAAGGGAAAGAATTCGAAGAAATCCTGTCCGAAAGCAAAAGATTTTATCTCGGGAGATGAAAATAGCACCTAGAACCAGTATTTATGCTCAAAGCTCTAAGGAAGCTTTCCAATTAGTCGACATAGTGCAACGTGGGTACTATCCGACTTCAGTGATGGTTTGGCGGGGTATTAGCTATGAAGGAGTGACTGAGCCATACTTTAGTGAAAAAGGTATCAAAACATCGGCACGAGTGTATCAAGATATCATTCTTGAGAAGGTAGTGAAGACCCTTAACAACACCATGTTCAATAACCAATAATGGTCCTTCCAGCAAGACTCGGCGCCGGGACATAAAGCTCGGTCTACGCAGTCTTGGTTGGAAACGAACGTTTCGGACTTCACCAGAGCTGAAGACTGGCCGTCGTCTAGTCCCGATCTTAATTCGCTGGATTATGATTTATGGTCAGTTTTAGAAAGTACGGCTTGCTCTAAACGCCATGATAATTTGGAGTCCCTAAAACAATCCGTACGATTGGCAGTGAAGAATTTTCCCATGGAAAGAGTGCGTGCTTCTATTGATAACTGGCCTCAACGTTTAAAGGACTGTATTGCAGCCAATGGACACCAATTCGAATAACCTTTTTATATTTTAAATTGTTTTATATTTATGTATTAAACTAACACACTGTAAAAGTAATAAATGTTATTTACAATAGAATTTTTTTTTTCTTTGCTTCAGTATTTATGGCAAGACTAGGTACATTCGATCGTTTATTTTAAACGTTCTTAAAATGTGTTAATAATAATTGAATAAATATCACTAAAACGGGAAAAATTATTATTATTATTATACAAAAAATTAAACCGATTTTCAAAGAAAAATGCACAAAATGTATGAAATAAAACTTATTTACTAAATAATTCCCCATTTAAATTTGGCTGAAATTGTAACTATTTCTCTACTCAATCTTCAAAATTTTGAAGTCGGCACCAGCCAACTTGAACGTGTGGTCTATTTTAAATATTGTTTTAATTTAGAACCTGGTTCGACTAAATGTGCCTTATAACGGTCATCTTTTGTACAATTTTCGTAGACCTTTATTCATTAAGAGCCCTTGTTGTAGGTGTATGATTGACGGGATAATTCGGGCAGGAGTACGTTTTAGAGCGATGCGGGAGGAAGCAGTCATTATCCTGTCAAGCACAATCAGCATCGCGCGTCGCCACAGCGGATTATAAAGACACGCTCGGAGGATCCATTCATTCGTTTCATTATTAAAGAGGACCCAGCAAGAACTATCAATAGACATTCTTGAAGTTCGGTAGTCATCCACTAAAATATATTCAAGGATAAGCGTGTCCCGACTTTTGAGGATAGGGTTATGGCATTGGGTTTGAAATTTATGAACACTACATGGAGGACTTTCAGTGAAAAGACTCTGAGACCGTTTTAATTGGAAATTAAATGAACATTAAGGGGCCTCATGAGTCATAATATGGTCTGTGTCCTACAACCTACTTCCCTAAGTTGTTCCATAGTTCATGCGTAGAAAATGTAGGAACCTAGCTTTCAAACCGCAAACGACTAAAGTATAAAATGTTGACCTCTTCGATTATTTTCATTCTAATAAGACTCTAAAAACATTATACTTATTAGTTGTTAATAAACAAATAACAAGAATAATTCAACCCATCTTAAATTCCTGGCAATGATAAATATCATTACTTAACTAATGAAAGTAAACTGTTGGAGGTCCGAACAAAAAATAGGTAATTTGCAAATACAAAAATCGTAACTTGCATACAAACAGGTCGAAGAATGATGCAATCAGTTCAAAAAATAACAAAAAACTATTCGCAGAAATATTTGTAGCTAAGAACAAAAATTGATTGATGCAAACTGCAGAGCCCGCTGCATTTACATCGGAGGGTTCAAGTACCCAAAAGTAAGGACAAAACGAGTTGCGGCAATTCGCAGAACAAGGTGTTTCGTAATTTTGGTGCATGTTTGAAAAAAAGATACCGAGTCTGTTGCTTGTCAAATAATTGCAGAATCCGAACAAGTTACCAAGGAGTTCTTGTGAAATAAAAAAACCTTATTACTGGGAAGTGGGGAAATTACGAGATTTTCGTAAAGATACGAAATATCTGTTGTCCCACAGGCATTGTAATAATTTTGTCACACATACTTACCTATTTAAATTGAAGTATAAAAAGTGTATACAATAAACTTGATTTGGTTCCGTTGATGTAGTAACTTATACCTAATATTTAATAACTTACTTAGTACTAACCTATTTAGGGTGTTATCTGTGAAATGTAAAGAATTTAAGCAGATAAAGGGTTTCTAATATATGTTATCGTACTGGCTAGTATGTTAATGAGCTTTTGGGGTTGTTTGAGACGATTGCGATAGATTAAAGTAAATTATAAAAAATACACTTACACGTAACAACAGCGGCTATAAGCGATGTGGCACTATCGGGAGGTTCACAGGCTGGCCAAAACGGTTTGAGGATGTTCTTGGCAAAAGTGAGGGCAGTTATGGCGTTGCCAGTTGGCACTATTATGAACAAGGCTACCCATAGGTAGAGGAATGCTGGCAGATCACCGAACGCCTCTCCAATATACGCGTAATCTCCACCCGACTTGGGGATCATTGTTCCTGGAATGTTAAAAGTTATGTGTCATGTACTGCACTTTCTGGAGTCTGGACTGTTTACGTTACGATATCATTTTTGGTAAGTTACAAGACAGCAGAAACTATTTTGAGACCTATGAAAATTGGACACGATGAAATGTCTTCAATCAGTGATATATTCAGTTTTTCCTGTAGATACAAGCTTTCCTTGTACAACAACTACGCTGCCGGCTGCAGCGTGCTGTGAAGGAGACGTAGACGAATCATAAGTAACTTAAGAAAGTTATGGGATTTCTAAGGGACAGAGATAGAGGTCAATATCATAAGGCCAAGTCACAACTAATTGTAACGGCCGATAATATAAAGGAGCTGAGCTCAAAATTAATAAAATATTATCTTTATGGATTGAATAAACAAGCATTGTAAGATTATTCATATTATCAAATCCAGATAGAGTAAATATGTTTGTTTACATATTATGTATTAATTTACATATGTAAATACATATAGAATACTTATTGTTAATTTGGTGTCAGGGTCCAAACACCAAAATTTGGAACTCGCATAGAAAGTAGGTACCTACGCGATAAGCGTTGACCTTGACATTCTTATTATCTACGGATATTGTCATAATTAATATTTACTCAATAATTTTAAGATTAAAATCTTAAATTAACGATATTAAACCAATGTCTTTTCAATTGTATGGCAACGAACTATACACAATATTTAGGGATTTTTTAAATTTTTTTTTATTATTAATAATGATAAATAAAAATTAATATGATACCCACATATTACAAATATTAGGTTCAGGTTCAGGCTCAGGATATTGATAAATTTACTACAATTATTTTATAATAATATATAATTGTCTACGAAATCCATCACGGTTTTTTTTTAAATTAAAATCTAAATAAAATAAACTAAAATCAAGGTCGCTGGTCACCTTCTTTCCCTTGCTCTTTCAATAATTTTGTGAATCAAATTTTTTACGCAGGGGGTTCCTGAAGCAATTAATTTTTAATTTTTAAGCCTTTATTTTATAGGTACTTAACATATCATATAGGTATATTAAAATCATTAAATATTCGCTTAACTAACACATTATACAAGCCCCAATAGGAATGAATGAGGAATAATATAAAATTCTTCCTTACCTTCCTTATCATAAACAAAAAAAAAATTACAGGGAAATTATAATTAGAAATTAAATTAGCACTTACCTAATTCTGCGTAACATAGCGCACCAATCATTGACAATAATCCTGAAAGTATCCAAACAATTAGTGACATGCCTTTAGACCCAGCATTTTTCAGAACAAGGTGTGGGGATACGAAAACACCGGAACCGACAATCACTCCCACGATGATGGCTACTCCATTCATCAAGCCCAATTCTTTTTTCAAATGCACTCCTTCGTTGGACTGTTCTTCGCTGTTTGCATTATTATCCCCTGCTTCCATAGATTTTGGTGCCAAACCTTCCACTGCCGATACCTTTGCCATTTTTCTTTAAAAAAATTAACTAACGAAATAAATTAATCGTTAACTGATCACCGATTATTTTTTAAAGTCGCACGCGTTCCAATATTATAAATGAAACTTTTCATGTTTCACATGCGGAGACTTGTGGAATGATTCTTCCTCATACAAACATTGCATCACACTGCGGCTTGCGCTAAACTTCTGCGGGGTTCACCACGTGTATTCAAACACCATGACTCGCCTTGAGGTGATAATATTGTATCGAGCTTGGTTTTCCGTAAACTGCTTCTGATATCGGTTAAAATAACACAATTATTGTGCCAACATGTGAGTATTGTGCCGAAAAGGTCAAAATGTTCGACATAAATTTTAATATTTAACCTAAATACGCGAGTATTCTATGAGTAACCGATTATTTCGAGCGCGAAAATACTTTATTGTCAATTTTATTGATACGAAAAATGTTATAAAGTTCTTGGCAACGCTCGGAAATATTTTTAAAAACGCAAAACGGGCACACGTTCTACTCTTCTCGTTTCCAGTTTACTATTATTTAAAATGCAAGTTAACCACGAGCCCGACAGTCTACCGCCGCACCGTCAAACAGAATTCGAAAGTAGTAACGCGAAACAAGCGTGAAACGTTCTAGGACCTTATGGCTCAGAGTTTAAAGCCTTATTTTGAATGAAAAATTTATTGAGTAATTTATTGCCGCCAAGCTTGAACAACTCGTTATATTTGTCTCACTCTTGCGTCTGTAACCACGTGTGCGGCGGCTTCCGTCCCCTCACCATATGCTATCAGCGATACGAGTAATTAAAAAACCATAACCTGATAACAGCGATGACTGACAAGCGCCGCTCAAATATCTAGGTGAAGATCACTTAAGTTTTAGGACATTAAAAGTTAACAGTACCTAGCAACTGGCAGTTTTTAAACAGAACCATACGGAGCCTAGAATTTTCAAAAATATTATTCCATACGGGGGAAACGGACAATGACTCTGGCAATGGCAATGGCTGATGGAAAGCGATTACCGTCGCCCATTGACACCCGGGACACAGGAGTTTCGAGTGAGTTGACCTTTCATCTTAAATTAATAATAGGTTTCGAGCACCGCACCGCACAGCACAGGTTTTGTGCACCTTTAAAAATGGCATCTAATTTATTACATAGACATTTATGATTGTAACATTGAATAATATTATATTATCTTACTAGCTGTACCTAACAGATGTTGTTCTGTCTTAAGTCTTAATTATGAACTGGAATGAATAAATAACTACCTATATGCACCTACACTCTACAGTTTCTACACCAACAGCTACACCTACAACCTACTCCGACTACATACAACTACACCTACAGGTGATGTGTGAATGAGTTATCGACTACTGAGGGTTGAAGATTATTATAACATTAAGTACTAATATCGCTATTAAACAATGGGTTTAATAGCGATATTAGTTTATTAGATATTAGTTACTTAGGTGTATGAAAAATAGCTTACAAGTTACAACCTATTCTTGTATCTACCGAATAAACCTACAAACTGTATAAAAATCAGCCAAGCCGTTTCGGACGAGTTCTATATCAAACACGAAAATTTTATACAGAATGTCTGGCAGAACGTAATCAATGCATGAAATATAGATCAGGAGGGTGAAGACAAATCATTGGACCTAACCCTTTTTACCCGACTACGGCGAAGCCAAAAGGAAGGGTCATGATTTTGGCAGTCTATGTATGTATGTATGTTTGTATGTTTGTTCCCTCGTAGCGTCTAAACTACTGGTCCGATTTTAATAAATGAGGTGTCAATAGATTCGTAATGATGCCGCGGGTAACATAGGCTATATAATTCTTTTCAAAATTATGTATTTCGAAAATTAAACCTCAGATTCTAACATATAAAAAAATTAAATCGAGATAATTATCTCATGTTGGTAGGTATCAAAAGAAAGGTCTTGGCAAGCACACTACAAATATTTACATAATTTGTATATATATTATATTATATCATATTGTTTAAGTCAAAATATACGTTTAAAATACAATTTACACAATATTTGTCCTATTTTCTAACATTACGTATAGTAAGACTATAAATATATAATTTATATATTATGTTCCTTCATAACATTATATTTTATTTTATAAAATATATAATTTTTTACAGGCAATACATAACAAATAAAAAGAAATAACACCTATATTGTCAAGCAGTGAACCAGCTGATGATGATGAATTATAGCTAAGACCACTCTTAATTATGTCAGCTTTCAAACAAAACACTAGATCAAAATCGGTTAATTGGTTCATCCGATTTTAATAAGAAAATGAAGATGAAATCAATTACTAGCACTTTTATTACTCACTCGTTCGATAGATGTCACTATACGAGTCTTAAATTTTTCTGAATCGCGGTATCGTTGTGTTTAGAAGTTTATGATATATTCCACTACAATTATTGTACAAGATGTTTTACCAAATAAACTAGCCACCAGGCTAGTTATAGTCCGATTTAGCTACAGCGGTCTTAACCCGACCCTTAGCGTAGACCCTTTCGAAAAAAAAATGTATAAGATGGTATAGTGAATAAGTAAGAAATAAAAAAAAAAATTTAAAAATAGTAAATAATAATAAAAAAATAGTAGTGAATAAGTGATATTATTGCATTGGTGAAATGAATGAGTGTTGAATGATATCTATTGCGTTTATTGAATATAAATTATAAATAGTTATATTTTATAAATCGTTCTTCGAGTTCGAATCAAGTCGTCATTTAATGTGTATGCTATGGTTAGTTCATTTTAATTTCAGTTCCTTTTATTACCTTTAAGGTCTTTTAATAAATAATATTAATTATTGTTTCCTCGTGATACGGTAATTAGTTAATTACTTGATTTAAATTGTAAATAATATACGTAATATATAGTTTTGTATTAGATTATTAAAGTTATTGTTATAGTATAGTGTACGTCTTGTACATTTAGGTATAGTCTTTAATTTAGTTTAGTAGGTAAGTTATTTAGTGTATAAAAATATTTACTATAGTTATGTTAGATTGGGAAACAGAAAAATATTAATTAAAAATATAAGTTTAAAAAACTATAACCCGACTACGTAAAAAAAGGCCGAAACAAGAAAATAATTCAAATAGAAATCCAGAAATGCATAGTTACAAAAATGGTCAAGGTAGAGCCGTGGTCGCACACACTAATGGCGTCATCTAAGCGTCAGTTCACACCGAGATGCGTGACGTCTAGGTATAAACTGAAACTGCGACACTGCGTATATCGTCATGTACACATGCATACCCCAAGATAGTTACAGACGGCTGCGTATTGACGTCGACTGTTCCGAACAGTAGGTGCGACCACGGCTCTACCTTGACCATTTTTGTAACTATGCATTTCTGGATTTCTATTTGAATTATTTTCTTGTTTCGGCCTTTTAGACCCCTTTTTTTACGTAGTCGGGTTATAGTTTTTTATTGTATGGCCGATATTGCCACGTTTCGCCATTTTAATTTTTTTTCAGAAGTGGGTCATAATAAAACACTGAAAATGGTTTCAATCCTCAATGTTTTCATTTCCTCTAAATATCAGAAGTAAAATTAACTAATCTAAGCACAATAATTTAAGCCCGAAAAACATTTATTCATCGATATTTAAAGATGTTAGATGGTACGAGTAGGGTTGGCCGTATGCGGTATGCCGTATGACTAACAGTGTAGACTGTAGAGATTAGTTAATGATTTCGTAAGGTTATTATGCTACAGTTATTCCAACACGACTTCGTTGTATGGCCGTGACAAAAAACAATATCAATTACGATCGTATACAGGACATTTACCCTTACTGCCCATCTTCCTGCTCAATTTGATGGGTTCAATGGCTTGCTATCTGTGTAAGCACAGAATATATTTTTTTTTGTGATATGAGCATATGTAACCATAGTCTATATTACACTTACAATCTATATGAACCCGCGACGTCAAGAGTCTTCCTCATCTATCAAAATTCAAGATACGGCGGTGAACCAATAAAAAATACTGTTATTTCACACATGCTCCTTATTCAAACCCATTTTCCAATATGAGTAGAGGCAGAAATCAACGAGCCCAATAGAGGCAGGATGAAACCACCGAACCCCAAAGAGACAGGCAAATACCAGAAAGAGAAATTAAATCTGCACCGTATTATTAAATTATATTAAATATTAAATAATAATAATTATTATTATTTTAATAATTATTAAATCTGTATCTAATTATAATCATTAAATTACTATGTAGTTCACATTTTTTTTTAATTAAATAATGTACCTAGTTAAAAGGTTCTTTTTTCGTGTTAGTACGTTATTTCGTGAGTTTTGCTTCAAGTGTTATTTAAGTTAAAAAAAAGAAATTCAAATATTATTCATTTATACACTACACCAATATAAAATCTTTATTATTTTAACTATCTAAAAGATCAAGAACCAACAGTTTTAAACGTAAAATAACAGCAATACGAGGCTCAAAAGTCTCAGAGGCCCCAAAATGCAGAGTAATATTTTTTATCACGAAGTAAGGTACAAACAAGATGTTAAGGACAGCGGCCTCGTAACGAAAAACATGAGTGAATTTTAATGTGAACAATAAACGTGTAATTAAAACGGTACGTAAAACTATAATAGTGAACACTCAGTGACTATATGTATAGATTTATATGGCATCAGTGTGGAAAAATAGTGTTAAAATGGTGTTTTATCAAGTGCGGGTTATTTTGATTATATATTTTTAACTAAAGCTAATTTTAACGTAGCTTCTTTTGATTTACATAAATAAACGTAGTACATAACGTGTAGTATAGCGCTTAAGGTTATATAATAAATGGTTAAGAAATTATTACGAAAACAGTGGTAAAAATGTACAACATTTCATATAAGTTGAACCTTAAAATGTAAATAACTTTTCTATAGAATAAGATGTTTAGTATATAAGGGTTTATATGTCTGGTTATGATAATAAAGTATTTCACACAACGCGTTTTGCTTCACCTGGCTCATGGAAAATGGGGAAAATTATGGAAAATAGCCGTATAGAGAGGTAAAAATGAAATGGAAGATCGGCCCGAAAGAGGCGTACGGGCGGGGCTCTCTATACGGCATTGCCATGAGCCAGGTAAGCAAATCGAAAAAGTGAAAAAACGTTCTCCTCAAAATAAGTGTTTTATTATCGCCCCGGCTCTGCCCAATACGGTGTAACCTTGCTATCTTCGAGTCTAATCTGAGCCGGCGGTTGAACCCCTGTGAATTTATACAGACCTGTACAGTAGTGCGTGGTCCTTTGGCGAGCCGAATTTCAAGATCGAAGAAAAATTCGAAGTCCATATCAAGTTGAAAATAACGAAGACGGCACTTAGAAAAATTTGAACAGCTGTTGTGGACATAGAAAAATTTCCGAAGATTCAAGATAGAAATTTTTACTGAAGACTGGACTTAGAAAATTTTCGTCAGCTGTTCTGAACATAGAAAATTTTTTGAACATTCAAGATAGAAGAATTCTAGCAAGTCAGAACATTGGAAACTTTATCAAGATTTATCAACGGGAATCAACGCCAGGGATTAGATTGGACTCAGAAGATCGGACTCGAGGATACAAGGATACACCGCTGCGAACGGAAGCAAGGATTCGCAGATTTTTCATCGGAAAAACCTCCTGAAGTTTAACATTGAAGATTAACATTTGAGATTAACATTTGAAGATTAACATTTGAAGATGGTTATGACCAGAAGTCAGAGTCAGGGCCGAGGAGAACCAGCAGCAACCACGTCGATTTCCGGATCCGCCACGATCGCCGTCCGCTGCCGCTACGAGCCAGCCGCCGCCGACCGAGGGAAGAGCGGATCTGCTTCAAACTATTTTGAAACCGAGACCAGGTACCAGCAAGGCGCCTGCATCCTCGGAAGTACAAACCCTAGCCAGAAAGAAGGCTATTTCAATTAGATCGCGTCGATCGACAGCAAGTGTCGTCGCGCGTATTAATTACGAGGCGGAGGAGAAACTCGCCGCTCTTCGTAAGAAGGAACTGCAGATCGAAGCAGAACTTATAAAGAAGAAGCTCGCCGCTGACGTCGCCGCTGCAGAAGATGGTAGCAGCCCCGACGACGACGAGCCATCAGAACAGGTGGAGCAACGTGTCCGAGCCTGGCTAAGCGAACAGGGTCCCGAACCCGAAGAGGCTAGACAAGAGCCGACATCAATGGAAGAAAGAGAGACGCCGAAGCCAGAAGACATGCCACCGAAGGGAGCCCAGAAGACGAGGTTCGAGTGGCCGCAGCAACGCCGCCCACGCTCACCCACACCGCCCACGTCTAGGGCTAATGGAGTGGAACAACTTGCCGAAACATTGGATAAACTGCTGAACCAACGCCAGTCGCGCCACACTACGGAGTTGCCCATATTCTCGGGCGCTCCCACTGAATGGTTGCCATTCAAAGCAGCCATGGAAGACACCACTGCGTTCTACAAGCTCAAGCCGATCGAGAACTTAGCTCGTCTGAGAAGCTGCCTACGGGGAGAAGCAAGAGAAGCCGTGGCACCACTGCTGAGCGTCGCGACGCCGCCTGAACAAATTATGAAGACCTTAGAACAATGCTTCGGTCGACCCGAGGTTATGGTCGATCGCATGATGGAAGATCTGAAGAAGATACCGAGGCTCGGAGGTTCGGCGGCAGAACTCAACCAATTTGCAGTGAAGATTCAGAACATGGTAGCCATCCTGAGGAAACTGAGGCACGGGTATCTCTTTAACCCGTTGCTCACGAGAGACATCCTCGAGAAGCTCAGCCCATACGAGAAGAGCAAGTGGTACGACTACGCAGAAGAGACGTCGCGCTTCAGGAACGAGCCCGATGTCGTCCTTCTCTCTGAATTCTTAATGAGAGAAGCGGACAGGGCGCTGCGCTACGGGTTCAGCACGGCACTGAAGAAGGAAACACCGCGTCCACCTCCTAACAAGAACGAAGCCCGAACGAGGAAGCCAGTCTTCGCGATAGCAGACGAGGGCAGGGATTCGCCGAGTCGCAGCCAGCCAAAGAAAACACGCGAAGAGTCAACGAAGTGCCCGATATGTGCCGAAGATCACGCTCTATTTCGCTGCGCTGCGTTCAAGAAACTGAGCATGCAAAAGAGATGGGACACGGTCAAAAAGGAAGGGCTGTGTTTCCGGTGCATACGAAGCAGGCACAGAAGATACAACTGCAGGGCGAAGCCGTGCGGCGTCAAGGGCTGCAACTTGCCTCATCATGCGCTGCTGCACGAAGACAGGTCCGGCGGCGCCCCACAGACAGAGGACGCCGTGATTACCGCATCGGTCACCTCCGACCGTGCGGTGAAACTTAAGATGAAAAGAATTCAAGTTGTCGGTCCACGGGGCGAAGCGGATATCTTCGCGCTGTTCGACGAGGGCTCGACAGTGACACTACTGGATGAAGACGTCGCGAAGGCTATCGGCGCAGACGGCCCACCGAAGGTGCTGAGAATGCATGGGATCAATGCCGAGAGAAGGGAAGAAAAAAACCGACTCGTACAACTTGGCGTACGGGGTCACGACGGTACCAGATATGACGTCACTGCGAGAACCGTGGCCGGATTGAACCTACTTACTCAGTCCGTCCCGGAATCACTGTTTCGACTTGCTCACCTGCACGATCTCAAGAACGAA
The DNA here is from genome assembly GCA_037179445.1 of Phengaris alcon alcon. Classification (NCBI taxonomy): domain Eukaryota; kingdom Metazoa; phylum Arthropoda; class Insecta; order Lepidoptera; family Lycaenidae; genus Phengaris; species Phengaris alcon. Next base: position 890,169 of record JAYRCH010000225.1, read on the forward strand.
GAGATATGCTATGAAGACAAGAAACCCCAACTTCTCATCGGCACGGACAACTGGCAGCTCATTGTATCCAGGGAGCTGAGGATCGGCAAGAGAAACCAGCCTGCAGCCTCGAAGACGAAGCTTGGCTGGGTAATCCATGGAAGCATCCCCAGACGCCTCATAAAGCAGGAAGAACACGAGAACATCCTGCACGTGTCTACGATCGAGACCCGAGGCGAACGACTGGAGGAAATGGTGAAGAAACACTTCGAAATAGACGCACTGGGAATAGCGTCCAAGGCTAAGCTGAGCGACGAGGAGCAGCGAGCCATCGACCTCTTTGGCAGAACGGCCAAACGAACGGAAGACGGTCGATTCGAAGTGGGACTTCTGTGGCGCACGAACGGCGTCAAGCTACCTCTTAGCTACAATACTGCGCTAAAGAGGCTCAAGAACTTGGAACACAAGCTCAAGAAGAACCCCATGGACGAGGCGCAGTATCATGGGCAGATGAAGAATCTCATAACCAAGGGATATGCGGAAAAATGCGACGGGACAGAGGCCGGAAGTGACATCACATGGTACCTGCCGCACTTCCCGGTTAAAAACCCAAACAAGCCGGGCAAGTTGCGACTGGTTTTCGACGCAGCAGCGAGAACAAACGGCGTGAGCCTCAACGATCACTTGTTAGAAGGGCCTGACCTTCTGACCTCACTGCCGAAGATATTGTTCCGGTTCAGAGAGGAAGCCGTCGCTGTGAAGGCCGATATAGAGGAGATGTTTCTTCGTGTCAAGGTCAGAAAAGAAGACCAACCGGCCCAGCTGTTCCTGTGGAGAGAAGACGAAGGCGAACCGCCGTCCACATACAAGATGGTGGTAATGATCTTCGGAGCATCGTGTTCACCGTTCCTGGCACACTCAGCCCGGAATCGGAACGCGGAAGAGTTTGCCGAATCGCATCCCGAAGCTCATCGCGCTATCACCGAAGCCCACTACATGGATGACTACGTAGACAGCTATCCAGACCACCAGAAGGCCATGCAGACCGTGGAACAAGTGGACCAAATACATAGGAAAGGTGGCTTCCACTTACGAGGTTGGACGAGCAACGACCGGAGGGTGCTAGAGGGACTGCCTGAAGACCGCCTGGCCGAGGACACTACACAGCGTGTCACCAAAGACGAGCAGAAGACCTTGGGCATGCTATGGGACTCCCGAGGCGACAAACTAAGATTCAACACGTCGCTATCCAGAGTCCATAAGGAGGTTCGCGAGCTACAGCGCGCACCGACAAAGAGAGAGGCCCTCAGCACGGTGATGAGCATCTACGACCCGCTGGGACTGCTGAGCTGCTACACGATCACCGCCAAAGTCATCCTACAAGGCTTGTGGCGTCAGAAGCTGGACTGGGACGAGTCGCTACCCGCTGAGTCACCCCTAGACTTCGCCCGTTGGCTGACCGACATGGAGTACATCAGTCAGCTCGAGCTACCCCGGAGTTACAACGGGGGGAGTCCGACGAGAGGCCGACAGCTGCACGTGTTCTGCGACGCGAGTAAGGACGCATACGCCGCAGCCGTCTATTGGAGATTGGAACAAGAAAATGGGGAAGTACGAGTCGTGTTGGCCGCCGCCAAGGCCAAGGTGGCGCCGCTGAAGGCACAGACAATACCAAGGATGGAGCTATAGGCTGCCCTGGTCGGAGCGAGGCTGGGAAACGCAGTCGCAGCAGAACACAGGTGGAAAACGGACACGGTTTGCTACTGGATCGACGCACAAGTGGTTCTGTGTTGGATACAGAACGGCAGCCGCAAATACACACCGTACGTCGCACATCGGCTAGGGGAGATTGCCGAGCTGACGTCCGTTCACCAGTGGAGATGGCTGAGCACGAAGAGCAACGTCGCCGACTTAGCCACCAGAACGGGCTACGTTCCGAAGAGCGACGAGGACCCTTGGTTCCGGGGGCCGGACTTCCTGCGCAGGCCGATGAACGAGTGGCCCGCGGAGAGTCCCGCTAGAATCGAAAATCAAGAAGAATACGTCGCCTTCCACACCACGGAGGCGAGCGAGCTGAGCTGTCTACCAGATGTGACGCGCTTTTCAAACTACGAGCGCCTCGTAAGATGCACGGCGATGGTCTTGTTGTTCGTCGAGAAGTGCCGAGATCGTCGGGCCCACCTCGACGTACGACACCTGGAGAGGGCCGAGAGGTTGTGGTATCAACAATCACAACGAGACAGCTTCGCACAAGAAATCGAGAAGATGGCAAGTGGCAAGACGGTGCCTAGATGGAGCTCCTTGTACCGGCTCAACCCGGTGTACAAGGACGGGCTGCTCGTACTAGACGGAAGGATCAAAGCGGCGCAGGTGCCGGCCGAAATGAAAAACCCTATCATCCTGGATGGAAGACATCGCTTCACAAGGTTACTGGTGGCAAGGGAGCACGCCAGAGCGGGACACGGGAGCCGCGAGAGGGTCGTGAACGACCTCAGGCAGAAATTCTGGATATTGAAGCTGCGGCCGACGGTGCGTACTATCATGAGCCGATGTGCGTTCTGTCGGCTACGACGGGCACACCCGAGGACCCCGCCAACTGGAGACCTGCCAGCCGAGCGCCTGGGGGCGTTCCAGAGACCATTTTCGTACTGTGGTCTCGACTGTTTCGGCCCGATGACGGTCACCATCGGCCGACGTCACGAGAAGAGGTGGGGAGCTCTCTTCACATGTCTGACGACGCGGGCGGTCCACCTGGAGCTGGTGGCTTCGTTGTCGACGGACTCTGCACTGATGGCAATGAGAAGAATGGCTGCGCGGCGAGGATGGCCGGCAGTCATGTACAGCGACAATGGGACGAATTTTAGAGGCGCGGACGTCGAGCTGCGGCAGGCGTACGCCGAGTGGGCGCCGGCTATGGCTCAGCTGGGCGTCACTCATCGGATGCAGTGGAAGTTTACACCGCCCGGGGCGCCGAGTCAAGGAGGTGCCTGGGAAAGAATGGTGAGGTCGGTGAAAACCGCCCTGCTAGCCACGCTGAACGAGAAGTCGCCCAGGGAAGAGGTACTCCAGACACTGATGGCCGAGGCGGAGTACTCAGTGAACGCTCGACCGCTTGTGCACGTATCGGTGGACCCCAACGACCGAGGCGATTACACCGAATCATTTCCTCCTCGGGTCGTCCACCGGACTGCCGTACGTCGGACCGTGTGTGCCGGCGGACAAAAAAACATGGAGGGTCGCGCAAGCCCTTGCCGACGAGTTCTGGAGGCGCTGGGTGAAGGAATACCTTCCCACGCTCACACCACGCTACGGGGCCCCGCTGAGCAACCGAGTCCGAGTTGTCGTGGTCGACCCGACGCTGCCGCGTAATACGTGGCCGCGGGGGGTCGTGCACCGGGTCTACCCAGGCCAGGACGGACAAGTGCGCTGTGCGGACGTTCGCACGCGCAGTGGCGTGTTCCGGAGGCCAACGTCGAAGCTGGCGGTGCTGGAGGAGGCGCCGCAGTCGCAGTTGCGACCGCTGGCGGAGCAGACGGAGCCGGGAGCGGAGCGGACGACGCCGGGGACGGCGCCGGGCGCGGAACGAGCGTCGGAGCAGCCTACAGCGAGCACGGACAGCTCGCAGTCGCCGGAGCGGCCCGCAGCGAGTCCACACAGCTCGCATTCGCCGGAGCACTCTGCGGCGGGCGCGGACGGCCCGCAGTCGCCGCCGGAGCAGCCTATAGCGAGCTCGAGCAGCTCGCAGTCACCGGAGCAGTCCACGGCGGGATCGGCGAGCCCGCAGTCACCTGAGGAGGCTGCGTAGACCTGGCTACTGCGCCGGGGGGAGGATGTTAAGGACAGCGGCCTCGTAACGAAAAACATGAGTGAATTTTAATGTGAACAATAAACGTGTAATTAAAACGGTACGTAAAACTATAATAGTGAATACTCAGTGACTATATGTATAGATTTATATGGCATCAGTGTGGAAAAATAGTGTTAAAAAAGTGTTTTATCAAGTGCGGGTTATTTTGATTATATATTTTTAACTAAAGCTAATTTTAACGTAGCTTCTTTTGATTTACATAAATAAACGTAGTACATAACGTGTAGTATAGCGCTTAAGGTTATATAATAAATGGTTAAGAAATTATTACGAAAACAGTGGTAAAAATGTACAACATTTCATATAAGTTAAACCTTAAAATGTAAATAACTTTTCTATAGAATAAGATGTTTAGTATATAAGGGTTTATATGTCTGGTTACGATAATAAAGTATTTCACACAACGCGTTTTGCTTCACCTGGCTCATGGAAAATGGGGAAAATTATGGAAAATAGCCGTATAGAGAGGTAAAAATGAAATGGAAGATCGGCCCGAAAGAGGCGTACGGGCGGGGCTCTCTATACGGCATTGCCATGAGCCAGGTAAGCAAATCGAAAAAGTGAAAAAACGTTCTCCTCAAAATAAGTGTTTTATTATCGCCCCGGCTCTGTCCAAATCGGTGTAACCTTGCTATCTTCGAGTCTAATCTGAGCCGGCGGTTGAACCCCTGTGAATTTATACAGTCCTGTACACAAGATGTCCACAAAAACAGTAATATAATGTTAAAAAAATAGTAGGTAATTAAAATAATTAAAAAAGGTAGAATATCATTTATACATTTATAGTACGGGCAAAATATCAGTGTTTGTCATAAAAAAACAATGAAACCGATATCTTGTTTAGTTATTTAATTATACAATCTTAAAGTCATAAGTGCCTTACGTTCCCAAATATAGGGGCATTTACCTTAAGTAGCAACATTATAATTTGAATGTGGGTGATTACTCGCGTAAAGCCATCATCAGTCATCACTCAAGATTTAGGAGAAATAACAATGTTGTCAAAAGTAACACTTTTGCATATCTATTTTGCAGGTGCGTGTGTTCGTTCTGTAATAATTTTCAGCTTTACGCGAAAATAGTAGGTATCATTGAACTATCACAATTACAATAATACATTGTGTCTACTCTCTAAAATGAAGGGGATAATGAAATATGCGACTTGCTAACTAATTAAGTAACTGGGTGACTTTTAGCCTACCATTTTCTCGTCCGTCTGGAGAAGAAAATGGAAGGTTATGTATCAACAATAGCATCTACTTATAAGTACACATAAGTATTTTGAGTCAAAGCTTAAAATATGTGAAAGTTGGAAAATCTTAAAAATAACATGAATTTACACATATAGTGATTTTGGCTTTTTCTGAAGTAACCCAAGCATATCCTACTAAAAAGTAAGATTTTGCACTAAGGTATATCTTGGATCCAAAAGTACTGAACAGAACTCCTGACTCCTTATAGATACATATTTGGGGATTTCGGAGTTGCTTAAAGAACTGCAAGCATAAGCTACTATGTCAATTAAAGTAATCATCATCATCACCACCATCATCACACCATAAATCATGACATAATGATGATACAATAGGTACTTCTCATGATATTATACACCGACACGGTTATATTTGAACATTACTCTGCCGTTTATGGACCGATTTTCAAAATTCTTTTTTGATGTATTGGGTATAATCCGAAATTGGTCTCGTAGTCACCAAAGCGGTGACCTGATGATGGCATCCATGAGGAATCGAGGGAACTCCTCGAAATTTATATGGTTATAATAGGTCTCTACCGTGTCTCTACCTATGAAATTGCCGTTCTGCGGTACTGGCCATTTCAAATCAAAATAATTTTTGTTTGGCTAAGAATTCTAAGTAATTTCAAATTAATTTTTTTTTAAAACAGGAATTCTTTTTACTAAAGTAGTCATTTGTTTATTGATTAGTGTTACATTTCCATCGCATTTCAATCTTTTTCGTCATCATGGATACGTTAAAAATTCGAGTAATTATGGAATATGAGTACCGTCGTGGCAGCAACGCGGCACAAGCGGCACGCAACATCAACGACGTTTACGGAGCTAACACTACAAACCAACGCACCACCTGTTATTGGTTCGCTCGCTTCCGTTCTGGAAATTTCGACCTGAAAAATGAACCTCGCGTTCGTCCGAAGACTTTGGTCGCCAATGACGAATTAAAGGCGATTGTGGAAGCTGATGATACACAATCTACGGCTGAATTAGCAGCAGCTTTCGACGTTAGCGTCAAAACAATATTGGTCCATTTGCGTCAAATTGGCAAGGTAAAAAAGCTTGACAAATAGGTGCCCCACGAACTCAATGATCGCCAGTGCGAAGTACGCGTCGAGACGTGCCTTGCACTGCTCAACAGACACACAAATCAAGGAATTTTGAACCGCATTGTTACCTGCGATGAAAAATGGATTCTGTTTGATAACCGCAAGCGCTCACCAAGTTGGTTGGATAGTGGTTCAGCACCTAAACAATGCCCTAAACGAAAACTTACCCCTAGAAAAGTGATGGTCACTGTTTGGTGGTCTAGAGCCGGTGTGATTGATTCATCACAGCTTCTTACCAAACGAGATGAGCATTACTGCAGATGTGTACTGTGAAGAACTGAACACAATGATGGAGAAGCTGGCACATCTCCAACCAGCATTGGTCAATCGCTCGCCTCCGCTGCTCCTGCACGACAACGCGCGACCTCATACTGCACAGCAGACGGTCTCCAAGTTGCAAGAACTGGGGTTGGAAGCTCTCCGTCATCCACCCTACTCACCAGACCTTGCGCCTACAGACTACTACTTTTTCCAGAATTTGGATAACTTCTTGGCGGGATAAAAAATTCAATACCCGAGAGGCAGTACAAAATGCCTTTGAAGAATTTGTTGCCTCCCGTCCAGCTGATTTCTTTAAGAAGGGCACTAAGAAACTGCCACTGTGTTGGCAAAGATGCATTGATTGCATGGGTGATTACTTCGATTAATACAAATAAAAAATACATGAAACAAATTAGTTTAAATTTTTTCATACAAAACGGCAATTTCATAGGTCTTCAACCTAATATATATAGTGATTTTGACTTTTTCAGAAGTAACCCAAGCATATGCTACCAAAAAGTAAGAATCTGCACCAAGGTATACCCTGGACCCAAAAGCACTGAACCGAACTCCTTGACCCAAAAGCACTGAACGGAATTTTGTTGTTTTGTTCACGTTTGAAAATTTCGACATTGTTTAAAGAACTGCAAGCATCTGCCATTATGTAACTTACAGTAATCATCATCATTATCATATATACAATACCTAATGGAAACTTGGCGCGTATTCAATTATACAATATTCGAATGTTTATTTTAAACGTTATTAAAATGTGTTAATAATAATTTAACAAATATCAGTAAAAAGGGAAAATAAAAATATTTTTAGACGTAGTTTCTAAATAATTCCCCTTTTATATTTGGCTGAAATTTTAACTATTTCTCTACTCAATCATCAAAATTTTGAAGTCCGTACCAGACAACTTGAACATGTTCTATATTTTTAAATAAGGTGGGTGGACCATGGAAGGCCGCTAAAACGCTTTTTATTCGTTTATTTACGATAAATGAAAGAAAACACATATTAAGTAATACTTTGTTTCATTGTGTACCATAAAATATATATTTTTTTAACCCATCTTTAAACACTATTTATTAGACTTAGAGTATTATTAACCTCTGCCAAATGGCTTTGCAAGGAACAGGGCTCCAAACAAGGCCACTATTATAGATCAGTCGTTCAACTTAAAATAGAGTTGCAATAATTAATATATCTACTTTTAATAAAACTGCATAATATGCTCTCTCATTTAAACAAAACGTTAAACGCTTAATATATTTTTATCATGTATAAAAAACTCAACGAATATTACCTGAACACTATACTTTAACTAAGAATATATGAATGGAAATTATTTAAAAATAGTAGTAATGAGTATTATTTTGATATCAAATAACTTGCTAATGCGTTTTATAATGAAATCAATAACTTTTTTTTCCTCAAATGGCTGTACTGAGGGGTCCGTTCTTTGTAAGGCCAAAATTTTCCAAAGCTACCTATAACCTACCCTAAACCTTATAAAACATAGAAATATTAATATAAAACATTTTTAAACTTTAATGATACGCATTTAAAACTAAAAACTAAGTGTTTACATGTTCATGATTTATAGATGTTCCTTGCAAGTCCCTAGCAAGGCCAACAGTCAAATTTTTGATTGGCCTTATAAGGAACTAACGACTTAGCTAAGAACACTAGCAATATCTTAACATTAATCGAGAAAAAATATTACTTTTTTCTTTAGTACCATAAAAATCCTTATATGACAATTCACAGTAAAAAATATGAGAAAGTAATTATTGTATTATAAATATAATAATTATAATATTATAAAAAATATGAAAAAAAGTGTGTGTCAGCTCCGACGCACGACTGGAGTTTACTCTAAAAAGTAAAACACGTCCCTCAGAAGGAACAAAAACTTTAGCGATCGATTTGAGTTCAAAAATTCGGGAGTTTACTCTAAAAAGTAAAACACGTCCCTCAGAAGGAACCAAAACTTTAGCGATCGATTTGAGTTCAAAAATTCGCGCCATGTGACAGGTGCGCAGAATAGGTTGCCCACGAAAACGTAACGAGGTCATTCGTTCAGTAGATTTTACTCCTCATATTTTTTTTATACCGGGGGCCTTATATGAAAATCGATTCTTAAGGAGTAAACTCCAAAAATAAGTTATTTAACTAAAAACTAACGTTTTGTTGTCTGCGCGAATAACAATTGTAACGTCGACGACCGAAGTCTACGTAACGTGGGATCGCACTGCCAAAATAGCAGCGCGAGCGACTTGCCGCCGCGGTTGTGGCCTTGAGTTTGATGGATCTTAGTATGTAATAGATGGAATATTATGTCCTTACGTGTCAATTACTACGACTTTTTAATATTTGGCCTTCAAAGGAGCGTGGCCTTCCATGGTCCAACCTTATTGTTTTATCAGGATGTTGTTCGGGCTGGTACCGACTACAAAATTATGAAGATTGAGTAGAGAAATAGTTAAAATTTCAACTTAATTTAAAAGGGGAATGATTTAGAAAATAAGTTTTATTTCATATTTTTTGTGCATTTTTACTTTGGAAGTCGGTTTTATTTTATGTTTTAAAAGTTTAACATAGTAATTATTAATTACTATGATAAAAACTAAAAAACTTAGGCCTTTTCATCCGTTATTGGATGATTTATACACCTTCACGATTTATGTGCCTGGGACAGTCGGTTTTTAAATGTCGTAGTGTAGTCCAGAGGAATGACTGGTCAATACGTCTGGGGCCAACGCGGATTTCCTCACGATGTTTTCCTTCACCGTAAGAGCGTCCGTATAATGTACTTGATATTGAAAAAGTCTCATTGGTACCCGCCAGAACCGGAATGTATATAAAATGTAATTAATGTATATAAAATGCTTAAAGTGAGTAACGTATTTAATTTGATAAGGATCATAAATTTTAAATCTGTAATATTTTCGAAAATATTCATTTAAATTACATGCTGTAAAGGGACATATTGATCTATTTTAATATAGATCAATATGGCCCTTTAAATGAATATTTTATAATACATTGGGCATTTAAATGCACAATGTATTTATGGTTCTTAATTGGATAAGGATTAATTTGCTGTATTGCTTAAAATAGCTTCGTAAATAAGCCATCATTATTTATTTCTTGTAAAAAGTAAAAGATAAAAAATGGTTATTGTGGGTTATCCCTAAGAGATAGACATATACCATCGCACACTATTTTGTAGATCTATTTCAGGTGTACAATACTGCAGTACATTATTTTGGTCTCTATCTATAAAAAAAAACCGCATCAAAATCCGTTGCGTAGTTTTAAAGATCTAAGCATACATTGAGACAGACAGAAGAAGATACTTTGTTTTATACTATGTAGTGATGCACATATTTAAGACGAATGGTAAAGCAAATGACCTTGCGTGTTTGGACGCGGAGCTAACGCCATCTATTTAAGAATAGTAGTTCAATGTAGCGTGTATTAGGTTGTCAAGCTATTACATCTTTCCGCTAGATGGCGCATTTAGCGATTTATTTCGCAGAGTTGGGCAGAGTAATAATAAACAGAGACTACATTTTTTTTCGAATTGTTTAAATTAAATAAATATACATAGAATACTTTTTTTTTTATTTTATCCCCGTTTAACCCGTATTATATGTATGTCGAATAGGGCTCAAACGATTTTCATGAAATTTGGAGTGGGGGAGGTTTCGGGGGCGATAAATCTTATCTAGCTTGTTTATATTTATACAAAAAGGCAAATAATACAAAACATTGATTTAAAAACAAATACAAACACACACACGACTGAGATTTTTGCGTAAAATGGCCAATTATGGCGTCCTTGATCTCAGAAACAAAGATACATTAACAATTTTTACATATTGAATGGTGCAGAATAGCTTTTGGCCTAGTTCGTAGCGGCCTCACTTTTTGTAAATTTTGCTTAACTTTTTAATTAAACCCAAAATTGCAGAGAAAGATTTTCATAAAATGCGCGAAGGCACTTTTTTGAGCTCCTGGATTGAACTACTGTTCTAAGCAAATGGAATAATAAAATGAGAATGTTATCTCCTATATAGTCGTATAGTTCGTAGCGGCCTTACAATTTTGAAATAACTTTGATTTCATATATAAAAAAAATCATATTATAAGCCAAAAAACCCCGAAAATCGCTTTATGTTAACTGTGAATTAGTCCTATCTACGATAATATTATGAAGCAAAATTTATACTAGAACAATTATTGTTACTTCATGAGGAATAAAGATTTTATAATTTTGAAGCATGAATTAATTAACCTATTTCAATAAAAACGATAAATTCAACTGCAAAATTACTACAAAATGCGAAATGTCGGAAACGCTTCAAATACCTAATCTCGCAGAGTCCAGATTTGTAATAGGGCTCTTAATACACAGCCATGGCCCAGGAATACAGAAAACTTTAAGTTCCTTCGGCGGGATTCGACCCGCGACCCCCGGCTTGAGCACCAACACGCTCAACCACTGAGCCACAGGGGTCGTCTATGTTAGAAACAATGAATTAAAAAGTAAACCAAGAATGCCATAGTACTCTAATTCATGTACCTATCATACCCTATTTTTCTCTAGACCGCATAAAAAGTCACCCATCTGAAGTCTACAGGCTAGTTAATATTTAAACAGTACATCGTATGGATAACAATATGTATGGTCGCCGCCAGCACCAGTATACCACTTTTCGACCTTATCACTTGGCAATTAGGTTCCAAAGTGGTACACCAATCTGTCGGCGACTGTATATACTAATTTGTAACGATGCGATGCAACATAAAGGCGTATGAAATTAAATTTTAATTTTAGATACCTATTAATTTAATTATTTACTTGATTATAAAACTACAATAGTAAAATAAGAATAAATACTCTAGTACTTCCTAAACTCTACTAATAGTAATGGATATCTTTGCAAAGAAGACAATACATTTGAGTGAATATTATATATTATGGAACAAATATATTATTCAACATTCAAATAATGTACAACAATATTAATGATAAATACTAACATTAAATTAGTCTTTATCGTCCACCTTTCCAAATTTAAATATCCTTGCTGTTTTATCATCTGATGCTGTTAATAGGATATTTTCCTTTTCATTGTAAATTAAGTCCAGTATTTCTGACCAGTGTCCTGTTAAGCCAAAACTCTTTTCCCCTGACCTTCCATTGTACACTGTCACGGAACCATTTAGACATCCTGTGACTAGTTGGTCTTTGACCCACAACATTTTGGTGACACCCCCAGTTCTGCCCTCTTCCACTTTAGAACAGTGGTGTCTCAGCATCTGTCTTGAAGTATCCCATATCGAAACAGACCCAGTTAAGGTGGCTAAAAAAATATGTTTTAATGCCACTGGTGAAAATCATCAACTTACATGTATTAATAACATGTCACAAATTAAGGATTTTTACCAGTAACTAAAAAAGTTTGTGAAATTAAAGGAAAATTGCCCAATTACCCAAACACCCACTTAAGGGTTTCTGGGCAATTTTTTAATTCCAATATATGACAAACTTCTTTTTCTGGTGCAAATTATTAATATAATTATCATACCCACCACCAGCCTAATCAGTAAACCTTTAACTTGCCAGTAGAAAATATTAAGAACAACAATTTGTATAATATGCTTACCTAAAGCGAGTAAACCTAATTGTGAGTCGGGACAAAATACAACAGTTTCTAATTCTTTCTCAGCTTCAAACTGTGCAACGATTTTTCCATTTGTAGATGTAGATAGCACAACTATACCTGCAAGAATTTAAATATACTGATTATTATTTTTTATTACTATGTATATTATATTTATGTTAGCCAAAATAATTGTTGGTTAAAACCAATGTAGTGTATTTTATCTTATATATATTTTTCAGTTTCAATGTCTAGCTAAAAGTCGAAAACTGCTGGATCGGTTTGGCTGATTTTGGTCTTTACATGACTGTGGTAGTTCAGGTAAGGTTTAAACCTTGAGAAATATTGGAAAAATTGCAAGGAAAATACCAAAAACTAAATTTTCCCATACTATCTGTTCCTACCTATGAACCTTTTTATGTTTTTTCTGTCAGTAGTGTAAACTAGTTTTTGATTTATTCCAGTTTTAACTAGTTTAACCAACTTCATGTAATATAAACTTAAATTTTACTGTATAGAAGTAATACAACTGGTACATTTGTTTGTTACTTATTTAAGTCAAAAATTTTCAAAATTTGTATTAGATGCAATTACCATCTTCAGAAATAGATGCCATCAAATTGTTATCAGGGTGTGTATCAATTGCAGTAATGCGACTTTGATGAATAGAAGGAGAAATTGTTTGTAGAACAGCATTAGTTCTTATATCCCATACTTTTACTGTGCCATCTTCATAACCAACTACCAATCTTTTGCCATCTATAAATAACTGAAAAAAAAATTGTTGCGTTATTACAAAAAATAATATTCATATAAAATATCCTTGTACTACTGTTTATTTTATTTTAAATACTTTTTATACCTTTCCACATTCAATTGCTACAGTGTGTCCCTGTAGGACTTTTGTCTCCCCTGACGGTATTTTAATTACATAGACATCTCCAGATTTTCCGCCACAAATAAGGACTCTAGCTGCAAAGTGCCAGAGTCCCCAACTAGTTTCATCTGCTTCATATTCAAAGGCTATGGGCCAAGGTCCTTGATGATTTTCTTCCAATTGGCACTTCCATACCTTAATTACACCAGTCATATCAATAGTTGCCAAAAATGCACCATCAAAACTAAAGCCTACAAATATTACAGAATCCTTTTGCTTAGGACAATCCATTACAACCTCGCCATTTTGAACAGACCACACATATGCTTTATCATCTTCACCACCTGACACTGCCAGCTTACCATTAGGATGTAAGTCACAACAAAAGACTGAGCCTGTATGTTTTTCAAATACAAGCAGCGCCTGATCTTCAGGCTTCTCCATTTCAATATCTTCGGCCTCTTGGTCGTCAATTTCCTCCATATCTTCTTCATCAAATTGTATTTCTTCTATTTCGTCAAAATATATTACTCCATCCTCATCTAGCATGGTTCCAATTTCGTCGCCGTATATGGAGGACGGCGGTGTATCTGCTTTTATGTCCTTCATTTTATATCTAAAGTGACTATGTAATAATTTTTACTGAACTGACCGGGGTGGGACACTGCGTGTAAACGTACGTTCCACACCATAGATGATAAGTACTACTACTGTAATAGATATCACACTTCACCATGTTTGACGGTTCAAAAATGAAAGTTTGATGTACCTCCTAGCGCCATCTGATTAAGGTGCAGTTCCACTACATAGCTACATATATATATATATATATATATATATATTCCGCTATTTTTTTGTGTTCCGCTAAATAGCGGAACACAAAAAAAGGTCCATAATTAAAAAAATATGGTTTTATTTTAAAATCTACTTACTATACTTCTTTTGTTATTTAAAGTTTCATTTGTTTTACTTAAAATGAGATCACATCAAAAACAGATTTTGCGAGTAAAGGCTATTTGTGAAAAATTGTACATTTTTGAAAATTAATATTTAAATAACAATTATTTAAATTAGAAAAATAGTGATTTATATCGCGTATTTTCTCTACGTGCTCTTATTAAAGTTTCTACCCGTCTAGGCATACTAAGAATGATGTTATCGATGGTCTCCTGGGATAGTCTCCGCCATTCCTCAACTACGGCGATTCGCAGTTCACCCACGTTGGCAGGAGCTGGAATTCTGGACTTAACTTTTCTTTTCAGCAAGTGCCAAACGTGCTCTATTGGGTTCATATCCGGTGATCTCGCCGGCCACTCCATAACAGTGATATTCATATCATTAAGATAAGCTTGAGTTACCCGAGCGGTATGCGGCTGAGCATTATCCTGCATAAAAACAAAATTATCACCGATATATGGGGCAAACGGTACGACATTTTCTTCTAAAACTTCTCTGATATAGCGGTCTGCAGTCAGACTCCCTCTGTCAATCACTTCCAAGTCTGTGCGAGCTCCCAAACAAATGCCCACCCAAACCATTATTGATCCACCACCGTATGCAACTGTAGTTTCAAAATTTGTCTGAATGTATCGTTCTTCTTTGCGTCTGTATATTCTTTGCCTGCCGTCAATTTGATTTAAGAGAATTCTGCACTCATCACTAAACAATACCTTACTCCATTGGTCCGCGTTCCAAAGTCGATGTTCCTGAGCAAAAGTTAACCTGTTTCTACGATGATTTACCTAGAGTCTTGGAGCCTTGGCGGGCATAAATGAACCCAAACCAGCTTCCTCGAACCTTTTTCGTACCGTACACTCACTTACGGTTACACCCCGCACTGCTTCTAACTCATGTCGGGCTTGGACGGCCGTCAAACGGGGGTTCCTACGTACACGAAGCCGAATGAAACGATCATCCCTACTCGAAGTGCGTCTTTTTCTGCCTTGTTCTGCACTTCTCACATAAGTACCGGTCTCCCTGAACCGTTAGATGCTGCGATGGATCGTTGAAACTGGTCGACGAAGATCTCTGGATATCACTCTGTGTGCTTCGCATTTCAAGTGCCTTGGCAATCTCCGTTGGGGCTAAGTCAGGCATAATTCAGTCCTCAACTCCAAAAAGATACGCCATTAAAAAAAAACTAACAAAAAACAGTATTTCAATGAAATTTTAAATCAAACTCAGAAGGAAGAAATACTCGAAGTTTGCTCCAGGTAAGGTGTATTTGAATAAAATTAAAACAATTGCATAAAATGTGATGTTCAGTTGTTTTCTTAATTTGAAAATATTTATTTTTAAATTAAATGACGTATAAATCAGCCAGCAACCTTATATTATACTGATATCAAAACTACGTCATTGGAAAATATTAATCCCAACTCTTCAGTAATTTTTTTACCGTTGAATAATATTTTATATTTAGGAGTTAATTTTGCCAAGCATTTAGAATCACAAAAAAATAGAATACCTCAGCCAAATATACAAGATGTTTTTAAGCGATGTAAAGAATTTATAAGAACTTTATGCGTGCAACTAAAAGCACGATTGCCAATTGAAGACAATATTTTCCAAATGTTAAGCTTTTTGGATCTTCAAATTGCGAATTCGCAAGTTTGATCAATGTTGCGTCTAAATTTCCAAACATTGTTCGAGAAAATGATGTTCAATTAATTGATAATGAATTTAGGGAACTGAAACTTGAAACCACTGTCGCCGACTTATTGTGCTCTACTGGCAGCTCAAATGCTGTTACCAGTGGTCTCAAACCTACCGATTTTTCGGTATTTCTACCGATATGGGCTCTGTTCTACCGAAATACCAAAATAAACGATTTTTCTACGATTTCACAGTATACATGGAAATTCTCCCGATTTTTCTACCGATTTTACACTTTTAAGTTGGCAACCCTTTTCATTTATGTTTAATGTTACGGGGATGCCCTCAATAGTATGGACCTAGTGCAGAATGTAGTTCATATATTTTGGGGAATACCCTTGACACCCTTGTGTCCTACAATTCGATGTTATAAGGGGCTTCCCGCTCGGGAATTTACCTGTCTAGTATATATAAACAGTAATTCGGTTTTATTTTTTCATTAATTTTCTTAACTTTGAAGAGTGAGTACCTAACCGAAAGAGTCCCTACAAAATCAGATAATTAAGTTAAAATGTCGTCTGACGAGGAGCCAAGCACAAGTGCGAGTGTAAGAAGAAAAAAATATCTACAATATTATAGAAAATAATAGGAAGACGAATTTCCAGGTTGGCTGCAAGATAGTCGTAAATGCGAAAGCTATGCCTATTGTAAGAGTTGTAATAAAGATATCAACATCACATCAGGAAAAGACGCTATAAAGAAACATAGTTCTTCACAAGCACACTCAGTATCATCAAAGAACATAAAATTACAACCGAAGATATCATCATTTACTGTGACCAAAACTGAAAAATCTGATATACTTACTGGTTAAGCAAGGTAATTTTTTTAGTTTATTTATTTTACTATTTACATTGTTATATTATTTTGTTTTCTACTTATCGGTTTATAGAAGCAGTGGATATAATTATAACCTAATCGCTACTAGACATACCTACGTAATTTTAATTCTTTATTTTTAATTTCAGGTGAAATAAGATTAGTCTCGTTTGTTGCTGAACACAATCTACCATTCACTATTATGGAGCACCTACCGCAGTTGATGCAAGCCGTTTGTACTGATTCAAAAATAGCAAAAGAAATAAAATGCTCTTCAACCAAAACTCATGACATAATTGATCATATTATAGGTAAAGAAAGTTTCAATAATTTATGTGAATATCTAGGGCAAACTAAGTTTTCGCTTATTATTGACGAGTTCACTTATCTTAGTACGACCAAACACTTGTGCTTAGTTGTGAGATATGCGAAAATGAATCGTATTAAAGATTGTTTTTTAGCTCTTATTCCATTAGAAGAAGCTAATGCAGCAACCTTATTTGAACACATTGTAATTTTTTTTAGAAGCAATAATATTCCATATAAAGATAATCTAATAGGTTTTGCATCTGACGGAGCAAACGTAATGATGGGACGTAATAATTCTGTTGTAACATTGCTGCAAAATGAAATTCCTAACATTTTTATACTTAAATGCGCCTGCCATTCGTTTCACCTTTGCGCGTCATATGCTTGTACCAAATTGCCACGTTTTATAGAGGATCTTGTAAGAGACATTTACAACTACTTTTCTTCTAGCCCAAAAAGAGTGGCAGAGTTTAAAAACTTTCAAATGTTTTGCGACTTAAAAGTACATAAAATACTTCACCCCTCTCAAACACGCTGGTTATCAGTACATGCAGCAGTGAAGAGAATATTGGAACAACTCTCTGCTCTTAAACTATTTTTTATAGACCAAATATCTAACAATGATCATCTTTTAGCTGCAGAACATATATTACAAAAGCTCCAAGATTAGAGGAATTTTTAGATTTTGTATTACCATTATTTACCGATTTAAATAAAGAAATGCAAGCAGAACACCCGAAAATTCATAATTTATATGAAAAAATAACTGGAACATTAAAAACTATTTTTGATTGTTTTTTAAAAAGAGAATATTTAACTAGCACTCCAATCGAAAATGTTGATTTTAAGAATCCCAGAAATTTTATGAATATTGATGACGTATACTATGGTGCTGCTGCGTCTAATACACTTCTAAGTAGTTCAGTAAAACCTAAACTCAGATCAAGTAAATTTGTTTAAATGCAGATGCCTAGATTTTTATATCGAAGCTTGTAAGCAAATAACCACGCGGTTTCCATTGAAAAATAACCCAATAAAAGGTTTAGACATAATTGATCCAAAAAATGTTAAAATTGGCAAAACTGCTTCGATAGTTCCTGTGAGTAGGCTCTTTCCCAATATTGTTCACAGCAATGATTTCCAGGAAATTGATACAGAGTGGCGCATTTTAAGAAATTGTGAACAAATCAAAACATTTCCTGATGATGTAGAACTATTTTGGGATGAAGTAAGTTTACTAAAGCGTGGCGATGAAACTCAAATGTTTCCATTGTTGTCTGATTTCATCTTTAATATTTTATTACTTCCCCATTCATCCGCTAACGTTGAACGCATATTTTCACATATTAATCTTTTAAAAACAAAGCAGCGAAATAGGCTGTCTACTGAATCAATCACTGGTCTATTACATTCAAAACGACTATTTAATACAGCTAATTGTTACGATTTACGATGACTGCGGCTATGGCCAAAGAATATTGGTATAAAAAATAATTATGAGTGTTACAAATTAGTCTGTAAGTTTTTTTAATAAATAAACGATT
Source organism: Phengaris alcon alcon (assembly GCA_037179445.1). NCBI lineage: Eukaryota > Metazoa > Arthropoda > Insecta > Lepidoptera > Lycaenidae > Phengaris > Phengaris alcon. Next base: position 908,523 of record JAYRCH010000225.1, read on the forward strand.
TTTATTGAATATTGTATTTTTTTTGTCAAATACCGATTTTGGGTACAAATATACCGATTTTAGCTGTCAATTCTACCGATCTCGCTCTATGGCGTTCGAGACCACTGGCTGTAGAAGAGTTCTGGGCTGCAGTCGAAAAGATATGTGACGCCGACAAGAAACCCAAATTTGAAAACTTAAGCAATTTTGCTAAGCAAATGCTTTGCCTTCCTGTATCGAACGCAAAATGTGAACAGATTTTTTAAGCTATTAACTGAATCAAGACCAAAGATCATAACAGATTTTGAAATAAAAATGTACGTGCAATCTTACACGCTAAAGAAGGTATAAATAATGATGGGAATTGTACACGTATAAAACCGGAAGCCTCCATGTTACAAATTATGAAAAATGATAAAAAATTGTATAAAAATTTTAAAAAAGATTATAATGATGAGAATAAATAAAAATTGCTAAATTTTGTAAAAAAAATGTTTTATTTTACATGGTTGATATGTAAAATAAAACAACTTAGAAAATTTTATTTGTAGTAGTAGATTTTAAGTAGAATTTAAAACAGGGTTTGGTAGATTTTGGTGGAATTTACAGATATTTTTGGTAGATCGTGTAATAAAAAAAGTGGTCACACTGGCCGACGCCATATGTTTAAATAAAAAAAAAAATTGGAACTGTAATTATTTTTAATTAAATTTTCACTTATTAAATTACTAATAACTTTTAGAAATACATATCGAGTAAGTCACGAAAGTTTAGGTTTAGTCTTGGCTAAATGATTGGTGACGATCAGACTAACCGGACTAAAAACATAACCTGAGACCTTAAAGATAGCACCAACAAGTAATTGTGATTAACCATGGCAAATTTCCATAAAGGTAAAGTGTTTTGATAATTTTAGGAGGATTATTGGATTCAGTTCTAATTTCCTATCTATTCATTAAATAAAACTTTCATTTTAGCCTTTTTACAAACAACAACTCCATTTCTGATTGCCAGGAGATACCGAGGGAAGATTAACATACAAAAGCCTCGCAAGCCACATTTTGAAAAACAATTATTATTAGATTTATCTAAACCCTTTTTCGGCCCTCCAAGAAATACATTACCTGAAATATCCTTGTGTGAGAAAGGAAAAAAGGAATGGGTTAAATTAGAGATTGACAATCCCTTTGAAAGGATTTTGGCTAGGGAATGCTTAGAGTGGCTTAATACCTCTAAGATGGTTATATTTCTTCATGTAAATTCTATAAGCATGGAAGATCAGACACCAGTGTATGCTGCATTAAAAATGAACAATATGCATTTAAGAACATATGGGAAAAAAATTGTGAAAATGGCAACTACTGGAACTCGCTATGAAGTGATCAATCATCTTTTTACATCACATCAAAATATTATTTTTGGTCAGCCAGAAAATTCAGCCAAAATGTTTAATATACTCAAAAAGGCACCTCAATTGATTGTAATGGGTAGGTATCTATTTTAAATACATAATATTATATTCTTTAGTCAGTACAGTAGAAGAAATTATTTAGTACCTATATTCTAATTCAAGTCGTAAGTTTAGTTTAATTGGCCAGTTACTTCTGTCACCGGCCATTAAATTCTCATGATGAGGGCTATCACAACTCAAAGCAGTAGTTCTACACTGAATTACTAGAGTATTGTATTCTGTTTGTTGCAGGAGGAATAATACAAGACAAATTACTGTCAAAAAATGAGCTAGTCGAGTTTAGCAAATTGCCTAATCTTGAAGTTGCGAGAAGCCAACTTTGTGCAGTGCTGCAAAGTGCTGGATCTAGTATTGTAGGACATCTCAACCAGAGTCAACGGATGCTTGTTGGCAATCTTGAAAAACATGTGGAAATACAACACAGTTCTAAAGTTGACAGTGGTGCTAGCCAAGCAGAGGCAGAAGACAGCTCTGCAAGCTGAAGTAGATGGTTATAGTTTTGCTTATACATAATTACTGATAGTTAGTTTATTATTATACTATATTATTAAAAAAACCAATTTTTTTTTTATGAGCTCAAAAAGCAAGCCAATTAACTTATAATGAATATCAAAACATATACAGGTGTTTTTACATTCAGTGACCAAACTCAGGAGTGAATATACTGTTGAATATAAGCAACTTTTACTATGGGGTCAACTTTCCTACTTGAAAAAAAAATCAGCTGTTTCCTACAAAATGCTATGCTGGAAACCAAGGGTTTCCAGCATAGCACCCCTATCCCCTTTTGTAGGAAACAGCTGTTTGTTTTTTTCAAGTAGGAAAGTTGATCCCATAGTAAAAGTTGCTTATATTCAAGAGTATATTCACTCTTGAAAGTTTGGACATCTGTATATAGCTTCCTAGTCAGAGTTCCTGTACACATACTTAAGAAGTAGAATTATGTACTACTAGTACATGTAGAGCATGTTAATTAATATGTAGAAAATATGACACCCTTCCATTTCCTTGCCCACCATCATCATTATTGTCGACCACTAACAAAGATCCTCACTGCTGGGCTCAAATTTCTCTGTACAATTTAGGTTTTAGCCGTAGCCTGTAGTTAGAAGATTGTTAGTCTTCTTTGATAAGCAGGTTTCTTGCGATACTTAATTACTCCATATGAGAGTTTAGTTTTGTTTTTTCAATAAAAACAAAGTACAGGCTTAACCCTTTTTTGTCAGATATGACAATAACTATGCTCAAGACATTTATACATTTCCTTTCTACAATTATTTTATAATAATATACATATTAGTTGTTTACAAAGTTCATCATGGTCTTGGTAAACTGAAATCAGAGAGTCCAGATTTGTACCTGAGAAAAATTTCTTTATGCTGCTACACGGATAAGAAATTTGATCCCGTGATCAAACGCATCCTCGCCAGTACATTGCGACCTACCTCTAGGCTTGAAGTAAAGAAAACATGTAATTTGTAATGTTTTTATTTAGAACCAATCGTTGGTTAATTTATTTAAATTTAAGAGATCATAACATTGGCATATTCCTAACTACTAAATAAGGATTGAGCAAACGCATTATAAAATTAAACAATACAATACAAAAGTAGGAACTTTCTATCGCTTTAATAAGATTTGAACATGGAAATTGTAAAGTACTTATGCCCGGTTTCCGAGGGTTTTTGTCGGCGCTTTTGATTGGATGAACGCGTTTGCGTTATCCAATCAAAAGCGGGCGTAGGTTGTCAATGTAAAACCAGAGTGGTTATATCTGCTCCATCTCGACTTGGTTTATACAAGGACAGAAACGCGATAAAATAATATTCGCGTATTATTATCTACTTATTTTCTTCAAATAAAAATTGACCTTATGCATTTCAATCTAATCGTTTTAATCGTCTTAACAGAAACTTAAACGTCGCTTAGTTACTTTAATGGCCACAAGTAACTTAATTAAAATTAAACTTAAACTAATAAGCTTGGTTAACTTATGACGCAGTGAGACCATGCGTAGCTGATGCCAGTGCAGTTAACGCCACAGCGGCCTCGACTTCGTCTCTGTCGTGCCATATTGTATTTGCGATAACTCTATGAACTTTCATGTCCTGTTTCTTAGATTTTGCCTCTTCAACCCACCACGAATAATTTTTTTCGCTGGGCTGAAATCGTGCTGCACTCTCTAGCCATTTGCTCAAAAGTATTGGACTGTTTATCGTTTTGGACTCGCAGTTGCCCTTGTCGCATTGCTCTATTTCGTTGTAGTTGTTATTGAAGCTCTGAAACGTTTCGAGCGAGCTGGACGAACCGTCTGTATCGTCGTAAGAGTCTTTCGATGGTTTAAAATTGTCTTCTAATCTGTCGTCTATGTTTGTTGCTTCCTCCTCTTGGTTTTGTGAGAATTCCGGCTCGCTCCAAATGCTGTCGTCCGAGCAGATGCTGAACTGTTCAACATTTCCTTGCGCGCGATCGTTGTAGGTCCGTATGAGATGACCCCAAGTGAGTTGATTGCGATCTGAGTTAGCGTTTTTCAGTTTTCTCCGCCAATTCGCAAACCAGTTGCAAATCTGTAAAAATTTTTGCTCGTTACTAACTTCAAGTGTTACCTATCTACAATATTTTTTTAAGATGGTGAAAATAAACAGCGCTTTCGAGCGCAATACAGAGGTTGTTAGCGCACAAAACAACTGCAGTAGAGCCGGTGACGGTAAACTTATTTTATTTATAGCGCCGAGTAAGATTCGAATCATAAGACAATTGTTAAGTGAAGCAAATTGTGTTTGATGAAACTGAGACGAAAATAGTGCCTATTTATGTACAAATAGCAAGTCCTGGCAATAATCCAATTAGGTTGTTTGTGGACACGGATCATGTTAAAGGAGTATCTTTAAAGATTTGTATAGTAATCAGTAAAAACATACCTGTATATAAGTTAGTCCGGTTTCTATTGATAGTTGTTTTTTTTCATCGCGGTTGGGGTAGGGATTTTCCCGTCGCCGCACGAGCCAATCTTTCAAATATCTTTTTATTTCAGGTGTAAACAACCTTTTCTGTGGCCGCTGACCGGCAATTAAACATCTTCTGCAAAATAATATTTATCGATGACAACCTATATACTTTAATTTTAAATATATTTTTTAGAAGTTATACCTACTTATCTAACAAAAAATAGAGCTTCGAAGTTTTTAAGCTCAATTATATACATATAAATAATACATACATATATGTATATATATAGTAATATAGTTATATATTATTATACATAATAATATATAATACATACGATTGTATGTAGAATGGTATAAAAGTATCTATTTTGTTGTTCTGTTTCGGACATGTTTTAATATACCTTTCTAAACGTAAACCCCTAAAAATCAATTACTGTCTATAAATATGTGTGAAACTTGAAAATAATTATAAAAATTATGTTTTATAGCCCGTTAATATCGGCAAGTGGGGTAGACTTTTTATTTTTAGTTATAAACTTGTGTAGGTTATTGTTTCATCAATCTAACGCACAAAGAAAATTTTGTGCGAAATATGAAAATAGTGAGTCATGTTTGCTTACCTTGTGTGTCGTTTGTTCCTAACGGGTCTCGAAGATTTTCCATTGTCCTCTCTCGGTCCGTCCATCCTTTGAGAATTTCCTTCATGAACCCTTTGGATAAGTGTCATTTGATATTTGTTGCACTTGTATATTCAGGCGGAGGTTAATATACGTCAGTGTTGAGTTGTGTGCACGTGCGCTGGGCGAGGGAGCTTCGACCACGACTCGTGTTTTGTGAGCTCGTAGCGCAGCGGGGGATGCTAGTGATCTATAAAAAAAATAAAGACTTGATGACACAAATAGATTGTCTCACATAATAAGGTGTATGCACCACCGAATCGGTTACTGCAAACAAAACGCATTGCTACTTTCATCTGCGTTGATGTAACTAACATGACGGCCACATTCCAGAGATCTGTTACATGTATTTCACTCTAAATAAAAGTTTAACTGTTCCACTAATTACATTGATACTGTTATGACATTAACGCTAAATCTACTTTCTTTTGACCTCGTCGAAATGTGCTTTTGTACTCAGCAAACGTTGTTAAAAACAAAAAACATGTTAATTATTACGTGTTCGCTCGAGGTCATGCTTTTCTTTAAAAAACAAAATGTGAGCTTGTTTAAGGTATAATTTCTTAAATATAAAATGTGTGCCATGTGACTTAATTAAATATTTATTTTAAATAAAGAAATGTATGAATTTGTAAGTACGAACCTGGTTGCGGAAAAGCTTCGAGACAGTGTGAAAATGGCGCTGGACTTACGGGCGACCGCAGCGCCGCGGCGCGGACGGCGCACGCGCAATTTCATGTTATTTCAGGACGGCCGACGGCTCCCGCGATGTCTTCAAAGTTCAAACAATACCTAGTGGATGCACGATAAAGAAACAAACATTTGTTAGTTAATGAGTTGTTGTTGTTTTCACGGAGGTGTATCTATCCGTTGTTTTCGTAAGTTTTTGGTGTTATTTAAATTTGCACTTAAAAATTAAAAACTTTTTTTGTACATATGCTGTAAACCGCCAACGTAACTTTGTTTTAAATGTAACAAAAAGGTTAAGTAAGCTGTAATTAACATACTTATTACTTACTAGACTAGATATTAGTATAGTTTCTAGTAGTAGAGAGATTTTAATTGGTTTAAAAATTTTAGCTTACGACGTTAGATTTGGCTTGGACCAAATGGCCATAACATAAGCTTAGTGCACAAAAGTTTACGACTACCTACTTAGTCGCGTGTCCTAATAAGAAATAAATATAATATGTCAAAAATGGTCTACCAGTTCCACCACCCATGCATTCACTTTTTGCTAGCTGTGTATTTTGTAGGCTTGACGACACGCGGCGGAATCCTCGGTGTAATTTTTAACTGACGTGTTTACCAGAACTTATTTATATTATTATAATTTCCAGGACTTCCAAAAAACGATACGAACTCTACCTAGAGACCTCTTAATAAATCTAGTAAGTATAAGTGAGGTACACTGTTCAGATCTTATTTAAACTACTTAAACCTAAACAACAATATTCAATTCTATCAAATTTATGTGTCAATGTATTTCTTTACTACACGGTAAATAAGTGACATCTGAAATTGGTAGCATTATAGGCTTCTATTGTTCTCTTTGTTTACTTTTTGATTAAAATAAAGATCTAAACAAAGTATAGCAGGTGATTAATAGTGCTTAATAGTAAAAGATTTTTATTAGAACAAGAATAATAATACTATAGTCAAATTAATGATCAACGTACAAATGAAATCAACGAGAGAATATGTTTGTGCACACATTAGTGGCGGGGACATGTTTTTGTTCCGTTTTCCGACTCTATACCTCAGCTCTACACTATAACTTCTGGGAAGATGATGCAACCGGTAATGAATTTGCATCATAAGTTATTCCGAATTTATGGCTGCAGTTGCGCTATTATTGCATATTATATGAGTTTTTAATTTTTTATCTTTAATTAATTGAGATTATTTCACTATGTGCTAGTGTTCAAATTACCTATGGATTTCAGGCAGACGATAAAAATTGTGCATTAAGATTCAAATCCTAGAGGATAAAAAAATATGATTCAAGGTGAAATAAAGAATATATATAGAGGTGGTGAAATAAAGAATATATATATACTTGTCTCCTTAGAAAATGGTCGAAGCATTTAGTTTTGTGCAAGATTATAACAAGCAAATCGTTTTTTTAGTAATCTTCATAATACCTATATTAATTAAAAAAATTACTAGGTAGAGAATTTTCTGTGAACCAGGACAATAACAGGAAACTTAATGATGTTCTAGTAATATTGGAATTTGGAGTAAGAGTTCCATATTGCAATTGTTTAGTGGTGTGGGCATTTGCCATATACGTAAACCACGAATGTTTGCCACATGTGAATTGTTCTTAAATAAAAATGCCTTGCGGCAATTCATGTTACAAGACCTACATAAATATGCCAGTTGCACATCAAAGTTATTCTGAACGTTTTCGTAGAGTGTAGGCACAATCTACTTGAACATATACATTAGGGTTTTGAAGGGAAGGACCGAATTCGTTGCTATCATTCGCACTATAATCTCGTTTTGTGAGGGGCGCCTGGCGCGGTCCCCTCTATTCACAAATCACAACATTCATAAGTCCTCAGTCCTCACACATGCGCCGAGACGCTCGCTCGGCTTGTACGCGTGGTTTTGACGTCAGTCGGCTCTCGATACTAGTTTGGCCGTAAAAATGGTAACAGAAAGTGAATCAGACGTTTAATATACTCGTCGCGAAATAACGGTTGTTGTAGTGACGGTAAATTGGTCGGTATCGGACCGAGTGTGACTTCTGTACCGGTAATTGTGATTGATTTTGCGGCATGGGTGAAGAAAACCAAGCCGGCGATGGTAAAGTTACGCTCAAACGAAAAATAACACTATTTAACGGTGTCGGCATAATTATCGGCACTATTATTGGGTCCGGAATTTTTGTATCACCGACTGGAGTCTTTTCAAACACACAGTAAGTGAAATAGGTTTGTTATTATTGATTAGGTTAGAAAATAACCTACATGAAATCCAAAACTTTTAAACAATCCATGATAAAAGCAAGGTGGCGTCAATAAATTGCGTCAGACGTTTTTGAAGATTTTTTTTTCTAACAAGCCTGTGAGACGTGTACATTTGGATTTTCTAAACTTGTTAATTTAACCTAATTTTTAATCCCCTATATAGGGGGGGCCTAAATACTTCACGTAATTTATCGACGCCCCCTAAGGAACAAGACGTAGATTTTTAAAAACAAAATCTACTGAGTACTGAATTGCTTGATTGATATTTAAGATACAATTACAATAATTTAAATAATTAAGCAATTTTGGTAATTAAATTTTGGTACTGTCCTAGGATCCTAGGATTAAATATGTATTTGGATTAATGCTCTAAGGTATTTTTTAAGGCTCTAAGGTATATTTACAAGGTAATTAACAACATGTAATGGGCTTCGATCTTTTCACCTATGTCCTAGGCACTTGTAGGCACCAAAAAGTATAAACTATAGATTTTAATTTTATTAATGAGTATATTTTATTTTATTATTGCTTATTGATGAGATATTGTTTAATTTGCTGATCCACTAATAAAACTCGTTTGTGATATGCTTTTAAATAAGCATCTAAAAATAATGGGCCGGGAGACTCTTGTACAACAATCCCCCCTCCCCCGCACGAATAATATGCCGTAAAATGAACCGGAAATACGGAACTCTACGTGCGCGAGTCCTACTCGCACTTGGCCGGTTTCTGTCCTGTGGCATCGTAGCTCCCTAAGGGATGAACCGATTTTGATCTAGTGTTTTTTGTTTCAAAGCAAACATGATCGAGAGTGTTCTTTAATTTATCATCATCAACTCGCTCACTGCTTGACAATTAGGGGGTTACCTGCTTACAATTTTAAAATTTTGATTTTATTAGTACTAAGGAGCGTTTTAAATAAAAACATGGGTAAGTTACTGTTCTATATTTGGTAGTCAAAAGTATGTGTACTTACAACGTAAAGATGTTTTTGAAGCCCTATGGAATTTATTATGGATGTTGATTTTATTGTTATTCCACGTGGTCTACCTACGCGGTTCACCTGGGTGTACCACGGACACAAAAAAGTGCGTGGTTCACCTGGGTGTGCCACGGACCCCCTACGCGTGTGGAAACCCGCGTGACAGGAAAAGGGGTGTCGTACCGGAAAACTGTAAGAGAGGCCTATGATCGTGTCATATTTTATTTAACAGGTAGGTAGTGAACAAAATGAGATAAATATAATTTGTGTGGCTTAATAATTTAATGATGGTGCTAGGTTTCACTAGGTACCAATAATTATAATATGAATATTATTACCTACAGACATGTCACATGACATCTATAGGTATCACATACCTACACGCAATATCTTGCTACTATTACACATTTTATGAATTAATTATAACAATATTAAATTTCATACTTACGTATGAATCTGAAGAGGCTGATATTTCATTACACTTTGGGCGTGTCTTCTAATAAGTGAAAGTGTCGGGTAGCTCATTCGTAAGTTTTGTCACTGCTTACCTACTTGCTTAGGTACTTACTTCATAAATCGTATCGAGCGAGAGAGACAAAACATGCAAATTAGCTACCTAACACTTATCAGTAGATTGAGCAACAGGCCCTAAATATTATGAATTAAAATTCCCCGCCGCGTCTGTCTGCCTGTCTGTAAGTTCGCGATAAACTCAAAAACTGCTGAACGTATTTTCGTGCAGTTTCCATCTATCAACAGAATAGTTCCTTAGGATGGTTTAGGTGTATAATTTGTTAAGGTTTTTTGGAAATTGGTTACTTAAAGTATGATGATAATAATTGTTGAAGGTGTCTAAAAACAACTTATTAGATGATTGTGAAACAGGCCTAATATATCGATAATAAAGAGATACTTATTACAAATGAGAATGTGTGTAAGAATTAGTGGAGGTGTGTGTATTACTCTGAAAAAGCTGTACCTAGGTATCAAATTAAATGAAACTCGTCTAAAAATAGATTCTAGAAATTATTTGCCTCGTTAAATCGACCGAAATCGCCTAATGTGACAAGGCAGATAGTTGATAGATCCTCTTTAATTTGTTATCAAATCCGAATAAGCATGGGACATAATATAATTGCATTAATCCATAGATATTATATACATCATTGATCAAATTGAAATTAAGTCTTGCAAAGCCGATGCGAATAAATCACAGAAGTATATTGTGCAAATTACTAGCGCATTGTAAAGCAGTAGCAGATAAATTATTGTAATTAATCATAGGAGACACGACAGCCTGGGACCTTGGCCCTGTTGTTAACTAGAACGATTTCTGTAACTTTTCAGCCATCAATACCTATCGACCTATCAGTTACTGCCTACGCGACTGGCGCGGGCGTCGCCTGCTTGATCACCGTAGCCCGCTCGCGCTCCTAGCTAGTGTTGCCAGGTGGTGGTAGGACTTGATTTAAATCGGTACAGGAAACAAAGAAATAACTATAATAAATAAAAAACGTCTTGGGTCTATAAGTCGTTACTGCCAACTGCGTTGTGTTTCGCTGCGTCAGTCGTCAAACAAACATATCGCCCTTTAGTATGAAACTAAAGTGAAAATTTGTTTGCTCGTTTCCAGATCTATTCCATAATTAAAACGATTACCCTATCATGGACATCCACAACACCAGAGGAGTTACTAGTGCGTTTCCGATCTTTAATACCTACTTTAGGCCACCGGTATAGGTACCTTACTGACGCAGCGAAACACAACGCAAGTGCTTTTCCCATCGGTTTTCTGTGACGCCATCTTATTTATCCGGTCAAGTTGGCCCATTTGTCCGGAAGCATCTACTCGAACCTAAAATAACCTACCACTTCTCAATTTTTGAGGTTTGTTTTATAAATAAGTATTACAAAGTTAGCAGTGAACCTGTGTTCATATATTTTGTTCCTGTGAATTACTAATATTAAAAATTCTAAGTTTTTTTTTCAGAACTTTTACTTTTTCTATATTTTCCTTTTATATGTAGCTAATCCTGACAGTAAATTTAAAATTTCTAAGTCTGCTAGAAGTATGCTTTTAGTTTTGCTTATCCTCCCTACCTCCCTACTTCCATACCTCTATCTTTCAAAATCGCGTTTTTTGTCGCTTAAATATCTTCTAAACTATGCACTCGGTTTTTATGAAATTCAAAACATTAGCTTGTGCCGATAACGACTTCTACGCGATAAGAATTCAGACCGCTAGCTTTATTACAAACGAAAATATGGGGGCACGAAATGCTTCGAGAAAAGATAGTTAGGGCCGCTTAAAGACTAAGACTTGGCGATAGCGCTGCCGCGCTATGAGATCAAAAGAGCAAAACAGAACATTTTACAGTTACTATACGATATTTTGTTTATTATGATTCATCGGGACTAAATGTCCCGATGAATCATAATAATCGTCCCGATCAGGTGCAAATCGAGACGCGTCCACAAACCCCTTAAAATCGGGACATCCCGCGTAAATCGAGACAACTGCCAAGTCTACTCCTAGCCTTCCACCAAAAAACTGTTTAATATATTCGGGCATCATAGCATTTTATTGTTTAGATATTATGTAAGGTATTTGGAAAGAATATCGTATGACTGAAAAGAAAGTAGAAATATTTTGTGTCACTTGTGAGTTGTGTTATCAGCAGTTTTGTTTAAAAATAAAGCTTTGAGTAGGTTACCTACCAACTTGTAGCTTTCGTTCAACATGGTTCAACTCAAGGCGACGTAATTAGTAGAAATTAAACATAGATACTTAGTAGCTACACTACAAAGATAAAGTTAGAAGCACTAGATAATTAAATCTACGTTAAATCCAATATGACGTATTTTATGAGTTATAGCCCAAGAGCTACTAGGAAATCTACAGTAGGTGCTTGAGGTAAGTTGAAACCTTTGTACCCGAACACGAGACCGCAGGACTGGCTGGGCAGAAGCGGGGCTAAGTCAATATACAAATTTTTGAAAAGTTATATTTTTATCCCAAAAATATGTTTGAGGCAATTTGAAATTTTGATATTGTGTTCGTTCGTTTAAGAAGTTGGGGAAAAATAAAGCCAGACCATTTAGTTGGGGTTTTACCTTAACATTCCAGTGTAAAAGTAAATTGTAAATTTGCTGGCTATCAATTCCTGATTTTCTGTTATCTATCGGTCATTTTATGAACTACGTTCTTCATATTATCAACGTATAGTAGACTCGATAGGACAAAGTTTCAGCTTGCCTCAATCACCTGCTCTAAATTTTCTAGTAACTCTCCATCTATTAGCTGTATTGTCGGATTCAAAAGATTCATATTTTGCAATTATTTTTTTACTCAGAATTCTATCTTATTTATAAAATCCTTCGAAATGGCTCGACCGATTTTTATGAAATTTTGCAGGTGTAATTAGTAGGTATGAGAATAGCAAATTGCAATTAAAATATTACTTTGTTTTTTATTACAATTGTCTATCTTACTCAAATCTCATAATATGAATTTTCTTGTTTTTTTAACCGACTTCCAAAAATAGGAGGCGGTTATACATTCGGCTGTATATATATTTTTTTATGTTCAACGATAATTTTGCCGTGTGTGGACCGATTTACAAAATTATTTTTTTGATGCAAAGGTAAACCAAGGTACAAGAAACACCATCATATTATTATGATGATATAGGTACTCACTACTCATCAGAGTTTAGTGCACCGATATCAATGTCTTTGAAATTTTGCTATGGCTAAAATTGTATTCGTGATCATCATCATCTCTATATTATATTAATTTAATGCTTACCCCTACATTTTTTACGTCCACTATTACAATAGATAGTAATAATTAGTATCTAATTATTATCATCACTATTTATTGTTTAGTAGTCCACAGATCGGTCATGCTTATTTGGGGAAATACCACAGAAAACTGACATAAAATAACGCTTGAGTTTGTTTAGCCGAGAGAGTTCTCACTCTTGCTCAGCGGAGTATTGTTTGTATTTATATCTTTCCTAAAATGTGTTAATAATAATATAACTAAAAAGAGAAAAAATCTTATTTTTAAACAAAAAATGAAAACCGACTTGCAAAGTAAATATGCACAAAAAAGTATGAAATAAAACTTATTTAAATAAATAATTCCCCTTTTAAATTCGGCTAAAATTTTAACTATTTCTCTACTTAATCTTCTGAATTTTGAAGTCGGTACCAGCCCAAACAATATCTTACATTATTAGGGGAATTCAGTTGCAATGCAAGTCGGTTTTCATTTTTTGTTTAAAAATAAGATTTTTTCTCATTTTAGTTATAATACAATAATATTAATATTACACATTTTATTAAGTTAAATAATTAACTTAACCATATTTACCATAGGGTAGGTAGGTAATTTTCAATTACTTAAAAGGACATTACATAGGTACTAATGAGTACGTTTTAAAATCACAGGATGTAAAATAGGTAAACTTTTTCTCGTGTCTCCTCGTGTGCCTCATTGTTATAAACATATTTCATTTTAATAGCCAACAAGGCAACAAGGAACCAACCTTGGATAGAAAACCAAATAGATAGGTTACCGATGTAGGTAATCTAAGTTTGCACTAACTGCCCAAAGGAATACCACGCTAAGTAGTTTATGATGTAAGTAAATTATAATAAGCTCAAGGGGTTGACCAGCTCACACCGAGACGCGACGGACGGTTCGCGGCACTGCATTTGTATGATAGCGATTCAAAATTGAACTTTATTCACTACTCAAGCAGATACACGTTAGGTACATTGTACATAAAGTTCAGTATTAATCGCTATCTTAAAAATGCAACGTGTCGCGTCGCGTCGCATCTCGGTGTGAACTTACCCTAAAGCGCTAAGTGCATGTACGCATAACAGGTTTTAATATAAATACCTTACCTGCAAAATGCGAATAGTACGCGAGTACCGGTTTGAATGGAGTCGGGTGATAATTACTGATATTGCTCTGTAACCTTGTACTGGACCCAAAGTGGACTGAGTATTCTCAAATTCAAAACAGTTAACAACAACAAATAAAGACTTATGAAGCGTCCTCTAATAAAGAGTAAAAAAAAATTAAAGTCGGTCATCAAATTAACCATCTCGAACAGTGGCGTAGCGTGCCTTATGGGAGCCCCGTATAAAAAATTTTTTGGTGGATCAGTATCAAAAAAAAAAACAAAAACTGACTCACGTTCGGGGCTCCTGTAGCCCGGGGGCCCCACGTAATTGATACGGCTGATACAGCGGTAGCTACGTCCCTGATCTCAAACTATGTGCAAGTCTAGTCTGAGAGCGCGGCAGCGCAACGGTCTCGCCAAGTCGTACTTATTTAGCGGCCGTATCTTTTCTCGAAGCATTTTTGATGCTTTTTCGTGCCCTCATGTTTTCGTTTTCGTTTGTAATAAAGCTGGCGGTTTTAATTTTTATCGTCGACGAGTCGTTAGAAACACAAGCTAATATTTTAAATTTCATTAAACGTGTTATAGTTTTAAGTTTAAGAGATATTACATAAGTGATAAAACAACCGAGGTACTCATCGTCAGCATAAATATAAGTCATGTTTCTAGCAAACCTAGAAATTTCAAAGTTTTTTGTAAGGCTAAGTTATAGTACATTATAGCTACATATAGAACATTTTTAAATTCTAGAAAACATTAATAATTCATTTGAAAAAAATGACAATACGAATCACACGAACAAAATTTATGAATATGAGTGCACTGCACTGTTAATTTTGTAATCCTTAATTTATGTAAAAATTTACATGCAATTAAAAGTTGTAAGTTACTTTGGATTAGAGACGATGCTTTGGCATTAACCGGCCGGCTCGACCGGATAAATAGCATTGCCTTGACATAGCACTGGTGTAACTGTCAATCGCCACGTGAGGAAGGTCTGGTACCTGGTCTAGGTTGAGTTGGTGGTTGTAAAGATCGGTGCCGCACTTTTCTCGTTTTGCCATGAGCAGAGGCAAACGATTTATGAATGATCTGAAAACGAGCAAACGGACCGCCTGATGAAATTACTCCCGCAACTTGGCTTTTTTCATTGAATGTTGTATGTGGGGTTATATATTTTCGGGCCATTGTTTATGTCCCACCCCTCATGAACAATCACAAGATTTTGCTCGACCCTTAAAAGAGATTTAAATGCTTGAAGGTTCGCCAAAGTCTTATAAATAAAAATTAATTAATTCGATAATAGATACCTTTCCATTAATAGCGGACTAGTTATAGGTAGCACTAACGTTCAAGTTAAGAAATCAGATGTTGTGTGAATCCCATAATTAGAATTTTTATAGTATGAGACATCCATTAATTAATAGAACATCGCATTTACAACGGGAATTATTTTCAGTTAACCTTGAATTTCTGTCATTATAGGTCACGACTCAAGATACGTTCGAATAAGATATTTAGGTACTTACCTAGGCTACGTATTTTATTTATTTGTTTGGGTCAAATTTAGTAATTGGAATTTTACCCCCTTCCTGACACCAGATTGATCTGATATTTGGTATCCACTCTTAATCTTGATGACAATAGAATAATAAAAAAAAATTATGACTGTGAATCCAAAATGGCCGCCGATACAAAATGGCGGATTACATATTACTTCACAACAACCTCTATATGGGTATCAAATGAAAGGTCTTTATAGGTAGAATAGAGCTCACTATAAAAAAATTAAATTCAAGATGGCCGCCGCCTAAAATGGCGGATTACATATTTTCCACAACTACCTCGGGATTGATTAGTAGAATAGAGCTCATTCTGAAAAAATAAAATCCAAGATGGTCGCCACCACAAAATGGCGGATTATTCACAATCACCTCAATACAGGTGTCTAATGAAAGGGCTTGATTAGTAGAATAGAGCTCATTCTGAAATAAACCATGTAATAGTGACGCATTAAATGAACTCAGTAGAATGAGAAGTATCATCTAGCAACAAAACTAAAAACTTGAAAATAAATTAAATAAAAAAATATTTTTATGTTAAACGGTTTTATTACAATAAAAATAATGTAGGTAATGTACTAAAAGCTAAAAAATCATTCGGTAAGTCCTATAGCTACCAGATCGCACCAATCTTCTCATCAATCTGGGGTATTGATCAGACAAATAATAAAATCGTTGGGCGTTGCGTATCTAGAGTTAATATATGATAGTTTCACGTGCCCAACGATTTTATTATTTCTCTGATCAATACCCCAGATTGATGAGAAAATTGGTGCGATCTGGTAGCTAGGACTTAGCGAATTATTTTTTAGCTTTTAGTACATTACCTACATTATTTTTATTGTAATAAAACCGTTTAACATAAAAATATTTTTTTATTTAATTTATTTTTGTAATGTAGCTAAGGAATCTTTGTTACTAAAATTCCATCGAGTGATATTAATTATGTTTTGTTTCAGATCTGTAGGGGCTTCACTACTGATATGGCTCCTCTGTGGTCTTCTGTCGACGCTGGGCGCGCTGTGCTATGCAGAACTGGGAACATCCATCTCGAGGTCGGGAGGAGACTATGCCTACATCTACACGGCGTTTGGACCCCTGCCGGCTTTCCTGAGGATGTGGATAGCGCTACTCATCATCAGGCCCACAACTCAGGCCATAGTCGCGCTGACCTTCGGCCAGTACGTGGTCAAACCTTTCTTCCCTGACTGTGAACCACCACAGGACGCCGTAAAGCTGTTGGCTGCTATATGCCTATGTGAGTATTGTTTCTTAAGAGTCTGTTCATTACGATTTAATTAAAACATTTGAAGACAATTAACTGAATTATTGCTTTTGAATTATTTATATCCTCGACAATATAACATATTAGTCATCACTGAAATATATGTATGGCAGATTGCTTGTAAATTGTAATTACTTATTAGGTACAAATATGTAAAATGTGATAAAAAGTTAGGGCAACCACAAAAATGTTACGCTCTACAAACAATGCAATCCAGAGTTGATCTGACTGACTCAAAACTGGTGCAAAAGTGTTTATGTTGGTAAAGTGGTTGTTTGTGTTCAATTCTCGTAGTTTGTTTTCGTTACTTTCTCACTATTTAACAAAACCTACGAGGCTACGATACGATAAAGCCACGTAAGAATGTCGAGCACAGATAGTTTACAATAAATCACTAGAAGTAGCAATAATTACATCGATTGTAGGTAATGTAGTCTGCTGTTTTATACGTTTGCGCTATTATCGTCTCAAAACGATCTCATCTATCTTGGCGGCAAACTGTCCTAATTTATTATTTTAAATTATTGATGTAAATATCTATTCACCTTGATCTAAATCTTTATCACGCGACAGTATTAAACGTTTAAAGCTAACTTGCAATAGTTAATACATCTCAAGCATACTGAAGTACGTGTTATAGTACAATGCACATAATAATATATATTTAATAATTTATTTTGACAACATAATATACAGAAATACAAAACAATCTGCACTTAGTGCTGCATATACAATTTATGTTGTACATATTTAACAAATTTGTATGAGTAAAGAAAATCTTCTTCTTTGTGGAATTATATGCAATTGAAGAAGTAAATACATTTTACATATTATTGTGGGTAAAACAGTAAACCACCAAGGAAATACATACCTAGTTTTCTATTTAATTTGATAGTGACTGTATCCAAATTCTCTTCTAGAAACGGGAATGCTATTTGTATAAAGGCAATTTAAATTTCTTTCGTGACATTCTATCGTGTCCAAAGATATAATTGCTAGCATAATTGCTCTTGAACTATATTTAAAAATACAATCGTTTTTGTATTTTTTATTTACACATCTGTCATTTATATCATCTTCTCGTTAAGTTCCAGATTTAAGTTTGAACATTTATGTGGTGACTCATGTGGCGCCAGTCGCTAGACAAAACGTAACAATGATAGTTATTAATGGGCAAAGTCATTAACTCTCATACGTACGCGTACGCAAGAGAGTTAATGATTTTACGTACGCTAAGTCTTGAAAGGAAAAGCGGTCAAGCGCGCGTAGAGCCAAGACTATGTATAAGTTCCGTAGCTGCGTTAAAATTTGTACACGTGAAAAGTTTTAATAGCATATTAGCGAAATTTTAATTAATTTATTTATAAGAGCAAAATTATATGCATTTTGCACTTTCTATGAGTTGCGATTACCTATATTCGAAAAATGTTTCTTCGTATCTATACAACCTTCGTACCTTCGTACAATAAGGTAACATCCGCTATTTAAAAATGTGTTGGTTTGGAGGTATTATTTGTTTAAAATTGTACACTTACCTTAAAATATTAGTATAATATAGATTAATCTTGGAAGGAATTTACAATTTCGAAAAGGTAAAGGCCGATTCTGTCTTGAAGTCTTGTAAACTTATTTACTGCAAACTGCAACTTTCATAATATCATTCATACACTGCACATGCGTTGTGCAGCGCAATGCAACTTGACATTCGAACTTTTGCAACGCTAAAAGTGTATCTTCTTGTGTAATAAATAAAGTTAAATTTTTGATAGCTGTCTTAAACATGTAGCGCCGCGTAGCGTATCGTTTCATTTCAGTGTGAATTGACCCTTAGAAACAAAAATCTGACAATATTAAGAGTGTATTCGGTCCGGTTTTTGCATATCTTTATAGGTATTAGGTACACTATAATTTAACAGGAAACAACAATGTTTATATTATATTTTCCTCTTGATATAATATGAGTGCTGACTGCAGGCCATAATGAAACAGAATTAAAGTCAAACTTGATATTATATACCTTACTTCAAACATAAAAACAAAAGAATACGAAAGTAATGAGTTGGTAACTTGGTAATAACAATCTGCTTGAACAGGTTAAAACCTGTTCAAGGAGATTGTACCAAAATACCCACTCACCTTTAGGACCTTTAGGTGTTTGCACCTTTAGGTGCAGCTATAATGAGTTTACATTAAACTCACACATTTTGTTGATACGTCATACAAAATACAAACATTTAATAAAAATATTTTTTTAACTTTTCTAAAAAAATCATTCTTATTTGTTTTAAATAAAATTGAACAATTCTTTTACTATATAGATTTTTGGTTTAAATACTATTTAGAATTTAGGCCCTATGCTATGCCCTAATGGTAGCAAGCTGGCAATCTAGTAGTATTATTGTAAGGCACGACTAGGGGTTGCAAAATCCGTTTTGTTTTCAAATCTGGATAATTCGGATTTTTTTCGAAGTTTATATAATATTTTAATTTTTTTGCATATTTTATAAAACTTTGATGTTTTTTTTAATTCGATGTTTTAGCAAAACCTACACTCAGTAAAAAAAATCAGTTACTTTTTTAACTTAAATAAATTCTTATTTTAATTTGTATTTAAAATTACAATCTAAATAAATAAAAAAAACAATTTGATTATATCTAATTTATATCATTATATTTATCTTTTCACTTTTAGAAATATTTTGAATTACTTCTTTTATTCCTTCAATGTTCAGTTTTATAGTTAGTACTTTAATTTGGAACAAGGTACACACTCGTATCTATTAAAAATATTAATAGATACGATAGATTACTAAATTTAGTATTTTATTCTCTCTCTAGTAGGATTTTAGTTGTTAGTAGTGGTTTTGTAAAAAATTGCCAGACAGTAACCATAATATACAAAATAGCGTGCTATGTGCTATTAATGACACCGATTTAATTTCTTAAAACTACCGATTTAATTTCTATATGACGTAATATTTCCTCCAATATTTTTTTTATTTTTCGGTAAAATTATCATATTTTCAATATATTAAAACTGAAAATGCAAAGGTTTTTTGTTGTTTTTAGGGATTTCTAAGTTTAGTAGCTTTTTTATAGTTATCGGTACTCTTTTAGTAGTTTTTACTAGAAAACGACGCGAGCTTAGTAGTTTCGCAAAAACAGAGTTGGCAACACTGGAGCGAATCGCTTCAGTCCATCCGGCCGACTGATGCGATCTCGAAATTGCACACAGACGATACGATTTTGCATCCGTTCAGGCCGAACTGAAGGAAAACCAGACCGTGTAAGGGCCCCTTATATTTTATACTTTTTTGTGCATTTTTACTTTGGAAGTCTGTTTTCATTTTTTGTTTATTTAGATTATTCGAGCATTGAAAAGACACGAGACTAGAGTCTAGACAGATTTATTTAAAGAATTTTAATACATTATATAGTATGATTTCCTGCTAGTAACAAATCTAGCGCCTACGCCGTTCTATTTTCATTTCATACTGGAGACATTTTCTAGTAAAAGTTTGATCGTAACTGGAACTACAAGTCTTCAAGGTGATTTTACATAGAATAGCTACTTCGTCTACAGTGTTTATACAGACTGTTTCGCTTCGAGGTAAAGAGCTTTTAACAGTAAGTAGATGATACGTTTAAATTTCTACTTCCACTGCCAGCATTAACTGTTAAAATCTCCTTGCCTTGAAACGAAACCGGAAACATCGTGTTAGTATATGCACCAGGCACCTATATTAAGCAACCTATAATTTCTGCTCATATACTAATCATTGGTCTCGCTGGGCGCTCTACCAGACTGAGCAGACGTGCTTGTCAAATACTGCAATAAATACTCAGCTGAGGTCGGCTCACCCGAGCCAGTCATATTGAAAGCTTTATGACAGGTGTACATCCCGAATATTTTATTTAATTTTAGTTAAAATCGGAAAAATAATGCCAAGTTGGGTAGTAAAACTATGTAAAAATAATTGAAACAGAAATAAGAAGGACACTAGGATCACATATCATCAGTACGTACCTATCGTATAATTTCGAAATTTGAACGTAAAATTACATGAACTCAAAACGCCATTCAGTGTTGCCGCGTATGGAAGAATCAAGTTCCAATATTTTTATGATGTGAATTTATAGTTAAATTACATTATAATAAAATACAATGACAATAAATTATGTCCTATTTCATTTATCTAACTTAGTTATTATGATTCTACCCATGGAACTAAATAACTATTTGCATCCTTGCAAATAGTTATTTAGTTATTTTATAGTTATAGTTATTTTTTTCATATTCTTCGACCTATGCTCCTGCATAGGTCGAAGAATATGAAAAAAATAATAAGAAAACATTACAGTTAAATATATTATCATGTGTAATATTATTACCTTACTAGCTGCCTCGGCACACGCTATTCTGTCTTGACTAATAAAAACTATAAGGGTTGCTTGAGTATTACGGAACCCTAATAAAAATGAGGCCTATTCATTCATATACATACCTAACAATTTTCTGAAAAAGAAGCGCATAAGAATAATATATGTATTGATATGTACATTTGTTTTTAATCCTACTATCCTACAACTATAATTATAAACGTGAAAGTTAAAAGTACAGTGTTCCTGTGAGATACTCTATTTACGCGGACGAAGCCGCAAGCAAATGCTAGTTTATAAGTTTTTTTAGCTACATTTATAACTAATAACTTAAGTAATAGACCACAGCATAAGATATTTTTCCCATTCAATCGGGCAAAAGTTGAGCATCTGGCATCATAGGTTTTCACGCACACTAGAATTTGTCACATGTAAGTCTATTGTCACTTTACACACTACAATAATGAGTTGCCGCATTTACGAAGCTGTTTTTATTATGGAGTGCGTCATCGTCTAGTCGAGCGAGCGAGACCAACCATATATCTTTGTTTCTGCTGTCTGCTGTCATCTATATAATTATTACGTGAAGCGAAAATTTGAAAAAAAAAGTATTGTTTTACGAGAATTGTGCGTATGGATGAGAATGAAATTTGGCACAATTAAAGTTTATGCTGAGGAAGGTGTGCGAAAAGCTTAATTTTTCTAAAGTAATGCTTATAAATACATTAAATTAATAAAAATATCAGCAACATACACTACCATGGACATACCATCACACATACACACACGTATTCATTATTGTCTATGAGTTTTGACGTTCGGTTTCATCGTGAAAAACATGAGTGAAATTTTATTTTCCGTGATTATAATAGACCTGAACTGATATTCTTTTAATTATTAGATTATTCATAGTTTAATATTATGATCGCTACCTCAGATAGCTCACACTACCTACCGTGCATTTGATTTAATTTTATTACAGGTTGACATTTGTTAATTTCTCACAACAATTTTTTTTTTTATATTTAAGAGGCAAAATAATAAATAAGAAGGTATAATATGTTTCAATACAAAAAGTAATATAGCTGTCTCTCACATTATCACGCTCGATAAGCGACATCGTATCGCTTAATGTGAAAACGCTCTAATACGTGAAGTAAGGATCACGTTTTCACGGTTTTATACCTATTTTAAGGGTCACCCAGGACCCATCCTCACGGTCCAGTCTTCAAATCCTGCAGCCTGTCAATAATTTGTTTATATCTTTTCATCAGTTACAAGTTACAACAACAACAGTTGTGGTAGTAGTACAGCAACAATTTACAACTGTAAATAGTAGTAAATATCCAAGCGGATTTACCAGAAGGCTGAGTAGGCTGATGCCTAGAGCGGCAAATCTTAGGGGGCGGTAAATGTGGCCTAAACATTTTTTTGTCTTACAGAAATATAAAACACATTATTATTTGTATACTAAATTTAACAATAAATTAATATTTTAGTAGTGTAAAGTATAGTATACCTACTTTACACTCTAACGACTGAAGCCAAAAAATTACTAAACGCTCTGTAAATTATACTTTTGCGGTAATATATGTTGCAAAATATTGTAAAAATGTTTTAATACATAATATAAAATACAATTTAAATTCAATATTTTTTGATGAGAGCGGCGGGCGGCAGCTGATTATTTTGGTATTAAGAAGATATGCGACTCTGCAGATTTTGACAGTGTGTTACTGTGTATCATTTGTTTTTGCCCATAGGGATTTATCCATTAGAAACCTTTAAAATTAGAGACATTTTTGCTCGCTCGCTTTCAACGTACAGAACATGATAATGTTATTTCTAATACTTAGTAGTCAATGGTATATTTTGATCTGTTGATTATTCTAAAGATAAACCCTGTCAGAAAGGTATTTGTTACAAATTAAACCAGTACTGTGAATTTACAGCAATTTTTGCTCGCTCGCTCCATTCGCTCGCTTTCATCGCAACCTACAAAACATAATAAGTATTATCGTTAGAATATATTTTGCGCTCTTATTTTTATTTAAGAGGCATTATAAAATATAAAATGGCCAATTATTGCGTTTTTGATTTCAGAAACAAATATACATTAACAATTTTGACATATTGAATAGTGCAGAATAGCTATTGGCCTAGTTCGTAGCGGCCTCGCTTCTTGTAAATTTTGCTTAACTTTTTAATTAAACCCAAAATTGCAGAGAAAGATTTTCATAAAATGCGCGAAGGCACTTTTTTTAGCTCCTGGATTGAACTACAGTTCTTAGGAAATGAAATAATAAAATGAGAATGTTATCTCCTATATAGTCGTATAGTTCGTAGCGGGCTTAGAATTTTGAAATATATTTGATTTAATATAGAAAAAAATATTATTCTAAGCCAAAAAAAACTTCGAAAATAGCTTTTAGGTGACTGTGAATTACTCCTATCTACAATAATATTACTACGCAAAATTTATACCAGAACAATTGTTACTTCATGAGGAATATGATTTTATAATTTTAAACATGCATGAACCACATGTATTTATTAACTTATTTCAATAAAAACGATAAATACAACTGCAAAAATACTACAAAATGCGAAATGTCGGGAACGCTTCAAACACCTAATCTCGCAGAGTGCAGATTTTGAATAAGGCTCTTAAAGAATACACACTCTCAAATAGCTACCTATTTGGTAAAAATTTCAACCAGGACAATTGTAAAGAAACTACAATTGGGAAGGAAGTTTGAGGTGGGGGAGGGGCAAAAACTGATTAGCCTATGCGGTAAATGTGTTAAGCACCTTACTCACTATCCAGCCTGCAAATCTAACACCGGTACCGGTGACCATCAATAGTGTCAATAATTTATAATTTTTGCCTACAAGTCCGCGGCCTTGGATTTGCAGGTTGAACCGTGAGTATGGCGCTTAAATCCGACATTTTAAATATAATAGACAAAATTTATAAATTTTTGTTGCGTATCTAAGAGGCAAAAGAACCCTAAAACCTGAAACTAAAAAATTTAATATGAATTATGATTGAATTTCGGCCACAGGGCGATCTCTAGTAATTAGTTAATCTATAACTTTTATGAGGTAGTTATCACCGTTATCAAGTAAGTTCATAAAACGCGTAAGCCGCTGTATGTGGAGCATATCTAGTTTATTCACACATATATAAATATTTCTCAATAATTCAATAAAACTATAATTTCAAGATTTTGTAAAATCACATATTTTCACGTGATCTGTTGAATTCGATTTTTCATGTCACGTATGCTTTGATTTTATAAATGGTAGTTTAACACCTCACAGCTCAGCATAAAATAATTTCATAACATATCACATTTTCCTAGGATTTGACAATATATTATGCCTTATTACTTAGTAGTCAACATAGGAGTACCAACTACCAACAAAATACCAATTTGAGTTGTGACAATGTAAAAATTCGGATGAAAGCAGAAGGTTACGGACATGTTACGGACAAATGTAAAAAAATCATCTTTGAATTACTTAGTTCGTAACACTTTTTCGACTTAGTTAATACAAAATTCCTTTTTCTTCTTACTTAGATAAGGATATCGTAGGTACGTATTAGGTCCTTATAATGTATGAAATTGGCGTTTTGTCGTTCTGGCCGCTTTGACCTCAAAAATATCTTCTTTGGTTAGGAATTCCAATTTCAAATTTATACCGCTATTTACTCCTGCATTTGTGTTTCGAAAACCGTAATTTTTTTGTTTTTTTCTCCTTGGGTTTTTTCATTCCGTCAGTCTGTTTACAAAATGGAAAACTTGAAATATCGTATTATTTTCGAGTACGAGTTCCACCGTGGCACCAGTGCTGCAGAAACGGCTCGAAGGATTAATGATGTGTATGGTGGCGGTGTCGCAAAAGAAAACACAGTGCGTTTTTGTTTCGAACGTTTTCGTTCTGGAAATTTCGACCTGCAGAACAAGCCCCGTGGATGACCGTAGACCAAAGTTGATAATAAAGAATTTTTTCTTAAAAAAGAAAAAAATTAAGGCTATTGTGGAAGCGGATCCATCGCAAACCACGTCCGAGTTAGCTGCAGGCTGCGGTGTTAGTGATTAAACTGTTTTAATCCACTTGAAGCAAATTGGGAAGGTGAAAAAGCTGGGAAGGTTTTTCACCTTCTCGGGAACCTCATGAATTGAATGCAGCAAACCGACAAACGCGCGTCGACTGCTGCGTTACATTACTCAACCGGCACAATAATGAAGATATTTTAAATCAAATCATTACCTGTGATGAAAAGTGGATCTTGTACGATCATCGGAAACGCTCATCACAATGGCTGAACCCTGGCGAACCTGCCAAAGCCTGCCCCAAGCGAAAATTTACCAAAAAATGTTACTTGTGAGCGTTAAAAAAAGTTACTACAGCTTTCTTAAATCTGGCTAGACGATTACGGCAGATGTCTATTGCCAGCAACTGCAAATCATGATGGAAAAGCTAGCTGCTAAACAACCGATTCGCTCTAGGCCACTGCTGCTTCAGGACAACGCTAGACCACACACTGCACAACAGACGGCTGCCAAATTAGAGGAGCTTCAATTGGAATATCTAAGACATCCACCGTACTCCCCGGACTTCTCTCCAACAGATTACCATTTTTTTTAAATTTGGATAACTTCCTGCAAGGGAATAAAATCAACTCCGATGGGGCAGTCCAAAGCGCCTTCAAAGATTTTATTGATTCCTGTCAGAATGGTTTTTTAGTAAAGGAATCAATGAACTACCTTTGAGATGGCAAAAGTGCATAGATAGCAATGGTATATACTTTGATTAAATAAATATACTATGTTTAAAAAATATCGACTTTATGTTCCTCCTTTACAAAACGCCAATTTCATATTATGTAATGACCTAATATATTGGCAGATGATCGATGCCCTATTAGCAATTTGTCCATTGCGAGCCGATACCGGAAGGTTTGATTGGGGGTAATTGCTGGGCTGAGTGGTCCCTAACAACTACACAAATTAACTCTAATGTACTTGCAGTGTATATTGATAATAAAGTTTATTTTGTAGTAAGAATAAGGGTACCTATAATGGTTCCTTTTCTGATGAAGTTCTATTCTTCCGTGAAGGTTATTGTTAGGTAAAATATATGCTAGAGCGCCACGGCTTAAGTTTGTTATTTCAGTAGTTTTGAGCGCGTGTTATAATGGCTTCACAGTGTTTTTGTTTATTTTATTTTATTTTATGGGGATTTATAAGATAGCGTTACTTTTGAAACATCAGCTTACAAGTTGGTTGTTAAGTCACATTATTTGTTGATGTTATAACCTGTTGTGTTGCAACTTGTAAGGTCCTAATTTAGTGTTTTGCTGTTACAGGAATCTTCATATTTTTTATAACCTGATTTTGTTGCAAGATCCCTAATAGTGGGTATATTTTATTGCAGGTATTCTGACGGCGATCAACTGCATCAGCGTGAGATGGACGATGCGCATCCAGGACGTGTTCACGTCGGCCAAGCTGCTGGCCCTCGTCATCATCATTATATCCGGCATTTGTTACATTATCATGGGTAAGTATCAATCGTCCTATTGGAAGCTGGAAATGAGTGGAATCTGAACATTCTCTTAAACGAGCAGCTGTCAAGTACAGGCTCTTTTGTCTCTTGATACCGCAATTTCTGTGTCTTCGGGCATTGAGTATTAATTATTATTTCTTTAACATTTGATAAAACGATTCTCCCGTTTAATGTCTTGTCCTTTGCAATAAAAGAGCTTAGTTATTTTTTACAATGATTTCAAAACTATGGATGGGCTATGACGTACATATTATTTTGACAAAACAAATCTTCATACAAGAAAAAGTTACGCCATCTCGATTTTACCATACCTTAAATGTCAAAATGGCCCCAAACAACTCCAAAAGTGGGGCCGTTTAAGCGGGGACAGTTTTTGCCTCGACATGCCTCGTCTATAATATATACGTCTATGGTTGTTTACATTTCGTCTAGACTCTAGGAAGTTATATTAATAGCTCAATTAAAATAACTGGCGATAAAATTGTAAAGTTCGTGGGTTATCACACAGTAAGACAGTGATGTCTTCTCTCAACTCTTGATACGAGAGCTACTAACAAAATTAGAGCAGGTATTTGAGGCCACCTAGCAACTTGTCATATACGGTTTACCCCTCCTATTATTATATACTCCAACACGGAACCGCAACCTGGCTGTACCTTAAAAAATATTATAAATATTTTTTTACCAAAAAATATTGTTTGAGGCAGATTGAAATTTTATATGTTGTAGATTAATGTTTGAAGAGTTGGAAGTGGTTGGGTTATAATAGAAGAGGTATAGGGCAACTTACCAGGAGGCAGGAGGCCTCAAGTACCTGAATCCCAATTCTCGTAATTACTTACACTTTAATTTTACTTTTATTACATTGTAAATTAATCGTTTTAGTATTATAAACTTTTGGAGCTTAGACCGATCAAAACGGGTTTTACATTGGTTTGACGTTAATGACAGTACCGTTTTGCAGTTTTAACATATAGAGACTGGATCGTAACTGTACTATATTGCAGAATTTAAATAGCAGAATCGACCTTCTGCTCTAAAATTAGTTGTAGGTAGCTCTCGGACTATCTGGTCAGTGAGTGGGACGTAGGTACTAGCTTGTCACTAAGGAGATCGTAGCGGAAGATACGAACCCGTTTTTTTTTATCTCGCAGAGGAAAGGCTTTATGGTATTATCTCCCGGGTATTTTTTTTAATACATAGGTACATACCATCTAAATTCTAAACTGGGAATTTGACAAAATGTCAAAATTAAGTTATTTTTAAATAAATTAAAAAATAATGAGGTATTATAACTTGATAGAAGGAAAACTAAACCGACTTCCAAAGTAAACATGCACAAAAAAGTATGAACTAAAGCTATCTTCTAAATAATTCCCTTTTTAAATTTCGTTGAAATTATAACTATTTCTCTACTCAATCTTCATAATTTTGAAGTCGGTACCTAGGATAAATCTTAAATCTTATTTTTTGGTAGCATAAGCTTGTGTTACTTCAGAAAAAGTCAAAATCACCATGTGTCCAAATAAATTTCGAGGATTTCCCTCGATTCCTCATGGATCTCATCATTTTTGTGCATTTTTACTTTGGAAGTTTTTAGGAAGGTTTTAATTTTTTGTGTAAAAATAAGAATTTTTCCCTTTCTTATTTATTATTATTAACACGTTTCAAAAAAGTTTTTAATACAAAAAAGCCTCCGGTATTCTACTCTCTCGGAAAAACAAACTTCTTCAAGTTTCCTGAGAGGCCGTGGTATTTCCCCAAATAAGCATTACCGATCTGTGGACCAAATAAATAATCACCAGTGGTGATAATGATTAGACACTATATTATTACATATAGTATCTAATCATTATCATCACTTATTATCTATTGTAGTAGTCGGCCGAAAAAATGTAGCAGTCAGCATTAAATATAATTAAAGACATAATATAATATAATTTTGGCTATAGCAAAATTTCAAATACATTGATATCGGTGTACTAAACTATGAGGAGTACCTATGTCACCATAATAATATGTTGGTGTATCGTAAGAAGATGGTGGTGATGATGATGATAATGATTACTGTGAGTTGCATATGCTTGCAGTTACTTAAACAATGCCGAAATATCTAAACGTGTATCTGTGCTTTTGGAGATAGGGTACACCTTGGCACAAAATTACTATAAATGTCCTTATAATTTTGTGGAGTTACCTCGATTTCTCATGGATGCCATCATCAGGCCTCCACTTTAGTGACTAAGGGACCAATTTCGAATTATATACTTTACATTTTACAACAACAAAAGATTTTTGAAAATATTTCGACAAACTGCAGACGTTCAAAAGATATACGTGTCGGTGTTAAAGACTAGGAGAAGTACATATTCTCATCATAATGTCATAGTGTATGGTGTGACGAAGGCGGTGATGATGATGATTACATTGATTAACATAGTGGCATATGCTTTCAGTTCTTTATACAACACCGATATCCCCAAACGTATATCTATAACGACTCGGGAGTTCTGTTAAGTACTTTTGGATCCAGGTCTACCTTGGTGCAAAATATTTATTTCTGGTAGCATATGCCTGGACCACTTCAGAAAAAGTCAAAATCACTATATGTGTCCATATAAATTTAGAGGAGTTCCTTCGATTCCTCATGGATCCAATCATCAGGTGTGGTCAACCACACCTGATGATTGGGTTATGTATTTATATATGGTATATATATATGGCATTTTTGAAATAAAATCATATCATGTAGCCATCTTGATGCCCTATTGTGAATTGTGAAAGTGTTACTAGTAACAATAAATTTATTTTTCTATCTATCTATTATATATATATATATATATATATCTATTTATATGGTTATCTAATAGTTGCAACTTTTTTAATATTTTATGATTTTTTTAACTATTAATTTAAATTATTGCCAGTATTAAGATAATCCTTAATATATTCCTTAATACCAGTTTAATATAAATAATGTTCACAAATCGTGTTTTTAATTTTATTTATTGGTTTAAATTGGAATATAAGTTATATTTTTACATCTCACGATATTAAGAAAAGTAAATACAATAATTCCAATTTTAAGAGCAACAATTGTCCCTTAAAACTGTACACACTCCACAACTTTAAAGTTTTGTTTGTGTGCGTGTCGGTATGTAATGCTTACGCCTACAACTATATGTTGCTTGATTCACTTTGTACGATGCGTTTGTTTGTAGACTATCTAGGCGTTATTAATCTAAGGATCGAACTGACGTCAGTTCGGTCGGATGCGATTTTTTCCGTGTATGTGCTCGAATCCGTTCAGACCGAACAGACGTCAGTTCTAACTGAAACGATCGGCCTCTGTGGGAGCCTTTACTCACTTTATACACATATATACACATTATAGTAGCCCTATACACACATTATAGTAGTTAGAACTTGCTGAAGAAGTTTTTTCTCCAAGAAGGCGAAGGCGCGGGCAAAAACTAGTTTCTTTAAATAAATCAGTGTATTAAATTGATGTCAGTTGAAGATAAAAAAGAGGAGTATTGTAGGTACCTAATATATATTAATAGATAGTTGTTTCTTCTGTAAGGCCACACTGAGAATCTGCAGCGGCCGTTTGAAGGACAATACAGCGCCGGGACCGTAGCGCTGGCCTTCTACAACGGCCTCTTCGCGTTCGGCGGCTGGAACTATCTCAACTTCGTCACTGAAGAGCTGCAAGATCCCTACAAGTAGGAATTTAGTACACTCAGTTCCTTTCCAATATAATCTAAATGCAAACAAAAAAAAAATAAATTCAGCCAAATTAATGTATCATTGTATTTCATGCGCGATGAATAAGTGACGTATTAAATTGGAAGCATTATCAATACTCATATTTATACTTTGTGTATATGTATATATACAACTACAAAGTGCTAATATAAAATCACGAAAAAAATTATTTGGGTACACGTAAAGTGGGTATGATTTTTTTCTCGCATGTAGTCCATAGTGTGGGGTATCATGAGATAGGTCTTTTAAAAAGATTGTTAGGTTGCAAAGAAGGTTTTTTGATTTAGGTATCCGTTTGAGAGATAATTAACTTTAAAGCCAAATTTTGTTTAAATAATGTTTACGGTTATAAGGTAAAAGACTTTCTCGAAAAATCTAAAAAAAAATCATAATAGTAGGTAGTCCATGTGATGAACTTTAAACGAAAACTGTAACGGCTTAGATAACTTTGTTAGTTCAGGAGTTATAGATGCCTAACTTGTAAAATAAAATAATGTAATAAGTTGACTACGGAACCCTATTTATGTGTGCCTGACGCGCACTTGGGCGTTTTTTTATTCAAACCGTTACATAGTAAAAAAAAGTTTTTTCATGTCTCTTTTCTTGCACTGCACCCGTGTAACAATGACCTCGATGGAAAATATGATTACCTACATATCTCGGTTACTAAGTGTCTGCCGTGTGCCGAAGATAATGTGACCTAATACATAAGACCCATTCACCCATACGTTCAATTGAATTCAAGCACCATGCTGAAGTTCTTTAAACAACGCCGAAAGTATGAAATCTGCCGCGCTATCAGATTTCATACTCTTTTGTTTTATTCTCTACTATAATATATATACATACTCTACTACTATATACATTGTATAGTGTAGAGTATATATATTGTATATATATATATATACAATATATATACTCTCTTTTATGTTATTCCTAGTTCCGACTGGAATAAGTAGGAAGTGGTCACATTTGACATTTCTCAAATTAATATTTTCCAGTAAATTTAATCTTAATCATTATTGATACATAACTTTAACTAAATACTAAATAGTAACCCTACTAAACGAGAATGAGCGTGAAAATCTACTGAAAATTGATTTCGTTACGGCAGAATCACGTCGCGTCGTATCATTGAAGTTGGTAATATTGTTCGTGCTTGAATTCAATTGAACTTATTGTAGGGTCTTATGTATTAGGTCAAGTCTTTATTTAACTGAGACACTTAAAAATCGAGATAAGTAGGTAACCATAGTTTCCATCGGGGTCATTGTTACACGGGTGCAGTGCAAGAAAAGGGACATAAAAAACTTTTTTTACTATGTAACGGTTTGAATAAAAAAACGCCCAAGTGCGTGTCCGGCACACATAAAATAGGGTTGCGTAGTCAACTTAATACATTATTTTATTTTACAAGTTAGGCCTCTATAACTCCTGAACTAACAAAGTTATCTTATAGTTTTCGTTTAAAGTTCATCACATGGACTAACCTAATATTATGTTTTTTTTTAGATTTTTCGAGAAAGTCTTTTACCTTATAACCATAAACATTATTTAAACAAAATTGGACTTTAAAGTTAATTATCTCTCAAACGGACTATTATGATTTTTTTTAGATTTTTCGAGAAAGTCTTTTAGCTTTTAGAGGGAAAATATTATATTTAGACCATAAACATTATTGAAACAAAAAATTTAAAGTTAATTGTCTCGCAAACGGATACCTAAATCAAAAAATCTTCTTTGCAACCTCACAATGTTTTAAAAGACCTATCTTATGATATCAGATTTTTGGAAACTTGCAACAGTAACAAACTAGAACCAGCAAATTACAGTTCTATAAGCTTGACCAGTGTTGTATGCAAGGTTATGGAGAAAACAATAGTAAGGCACATCCGACATTTCTTTAGTAAATACAAAATCATTCCGGAGCTTTTGCCCCCACCGCTCCACAATATCAAACTTGTTGTCTTGTCTCGCTGTATGGACAGATCACTTTAATAAAATAGAACCTATCGACGTTATATACCTGGATTACGAAAAAGCCTTTGATAAGGTACCTACAAGAAGACTCTTGCAAAAACTGAAATTCCTAGGAACACGTGGGAAACTACTTGTTACTAACTAACTAGCGTGGATTGAGGCATTTTTGCGACAAAGAACTATGCAAGTGCGAGTGGGCGAGGCAAAGTCAGATCAGGTAGAAATAACCAGTGGTGTGCCCCAAGGTTCAGTACCAGTGCTTTACATCATATACACTTTTGGTCTTCCTCGCTGTCTCCATTGTAATGTAAGCATCTTCGCCGATGACACTAAAATATTTGCAAACCCACTGACTGACTTCGACCGCCTCCAAGATGACCTTAACAAAATAGCTAACTGGTCCAAGCAATGGCTCATAAATCTAAATTCTTCAAAATGCGCAGTATTGCACATTGGTAAATGCAATCCACACATGAGGTGTAAGTTAAATGACACTCAACTATTGGAAGTTAATTTTTCTATATCGAAATAATCGAATAAAAATTCAAATTAAAGTTGAAGTATAAGGAAGTCAATGTGCAATCTGACTTAGATGTGAAGATTACAAGTGATCTAAAGTGGGAAGAACAAATTACATACATAACTAAGAAAGCTAGAAGCCTGATATACTTGGTGAGAAAAGCGTTACCAGCTGACACCAGAAGTGATGTTCCAAATTCACAAAACTTTTATATGGCCAATATTAGAATATGCATTTCATATCTGGAACCCCTACTTTGTCAAGGTCATTCGTCGTTGATATGACATGCCATATCTTTTTCTTAATCTTAACAGTTAATAAATTACCCAATATACAAATAACCGGGCTGGACAGTTGCCGAATGCCGGTGCCGGGCCAGTTTCGGGCCGGTACCCGTTGCTGGTAAATGGAAAGACAGTCATTAGGCTGGGCATATATTATTATGATCCGGAATCCGGTAGTCCGGCGAAAATTCAGCACATTGAAAATAGAACTCTATGCTAATACAATAGAGATGAAAATCGAACACATGAGTGTCGAGTCAAATATCAATTTCATATAATATGACAGCTCGACACTCGACAGTTCGATTTTCAAATCTATTGTATTAGTCCAGAGTTCTAATTTTACTGCGCTGAATTTTCACCGTTGCGTCGTTCCGGATTCCGGAGCATATAGTCCCAGCCTTAGATAAATGATGAAAGCTCTGTAATCGTTTGGAACAAGGTCCCTCGAGAGTTCTCCAAACAGACTCACACTCGATAGAAAATGGGTTTGTCTTTGAGATAAAAGCGAAATCAATATTCTTTTAGAAAAAGAATAAAGTCCTAGAATTTTTATTGTTCTTGTTTGTTGCTTATAAATACAATCAAGTATTACTTGTATCATACCTTCTTAAAGTGGTTGCCTCATTTTTTTTGAACGAAGTTCCTTATTGCGCGTTGCGAAAGGGGGCTAGACGGAAAAAATTAAGACTAAAAGTTGTAACGACACTTTTTGCTATAGTTGTAAGCAGTGCGGCGTGCGCGTGTTTCTCTGTCTGTCTCTCTCTCTCTTTCTCAATTATTACTAAAATTGAGCCTACTGATTAAGTTTATAAATATTACGTTATATTTGTTAATAATAAAAAAAATACTATTATAACTTAAAAAAAAAAATAATACAATTCCTTCACTAATTAATCGAAAATAACTTAGTTCCATCCGGGTGTCCCTTGACACCTCTCAAGTTTTTTTTTCTCAGAATAGGGGAAGAATATTCAACAGCTAGTCGTAATAGAATTGTGAGTAAAACAAAACATAAGAGAGCGTTTCGTTTCATACTTACTCCATTCATTGCATCCATTATTCATGAAATCCTTATCAATTCCCGTATAGTGGTTCTGTACCTAGTGTATCCACCAACTAAATCCTTGATAAGTTAGTCCGAACTCTACAATTTCTGTATGACTTTGTCTATTCTCCGTTTATATTGTCTCTTTGTTTGTAAGACTAGTTAGTGTGGACGAAAGGAACTTAATTCGACTTACTAGTATGTCTACTTAAATACTTAGATTCAGATTTTTGTAACAAGTCTTTGTTACTAAATAATATAACTATATATCCCTTCTTGCTTGGCGCTTCGTCATAACTTATAAACAAAAGACACTCGGCTATTTTTACGATAATTCAATATAAGCGAAGCGTGGAATTTAATAAAGAAATGGCATGTTGGAATGTTCCAGGAATTTGCCCCGGGCGATTTGGATCGCTATGCCGATGGTTACGACTACCTACGTGATGGCGAACTTGGCCTACTTCGCCGTCATCACCAGAGTCGAAATGAACAACACGGCCATCGCCGCGGTGAGTTAACTTTCATGCCGCCTAGCACACGCTAGGCAAGCAGGTTGCAATTAAAGTGAATTCTTTTGTTCTCCGGTGCTTGCCAAGCCGCTTGCCAGCATTGCAAGCGTGTATCAGACACCTAAAGATTATTATATTCGACCTATATGCAAGCTACTTGCATACTGCATAGGTAGGTACCTATTGGAATCGTGCATAAGTATTACCCACATTTAATGAAAAGTAAGTTAATTCTTTTAAGTCGTCAATTTCATGTCTAATAATTTTGAAATGTAACAATGCGTGTATGACAAAATTGTTCTAAATATCTGTAATAATATTACCTACTGATACAATATTTCACTTATGGCCGCTGATATGTGGGCTTTATTATTTATAACATAAATGCAACAAGGTCAAGACAGCAAAAAGTTACACTTATTACTGACCTTATATCATATCTTACTAGATAGATCAAGGTACTTTGATTCGCACAATGAAGAATGTTCACTATTTTTTTTAGTTGTCAAACTCGGCGTTGCTTAACATGAGTTAGCGCTACGATCATAATAGATTTTCTCAATTATTTCTCCTGATATACATCATTGATTAGGTAATACCTACGTAAAGTTTCAGCCAATTCAACTGATCAGTTATTCTATAACATTTTATATTATTAGCAAAAAGTATGAAAATTTATTAAAAAAATTAATAAGAATCACGCAAATCGTGATAACAATTTTATTAAACTCGAATCTATATGTAATATGGCTAAAAGGTATGAAATTAGAAATTTTACAGTTTATAACATTATAAATGCTATTGCACTAATTTATCATTTTACATAACACTTCACAATGAGGATCAGTTATTTTTTTTGTGGGGTATGCAGACTTATGGCGACAAAAAAACAGTAAATAGGTACTGTAAAGAAATTATTTAAATCGGACCAAAAATGAAGACACAGCAATATTAGTGCATTTGTTCCAATAAATTATAGTTTAAAAAAACTAAAAAAACACGCTTTTATAGAAAATCTAACTAAAAAATAAAAAATAAAATTTAATAAATTTGGATTAAGAATAGTGTAAATTAAAAATAAATGTTTATTATTGTAAAAAAGCGTGAAGTGCAGTGCAGTGTCTTCACCTGTACGTTTGTTTGTATGTAACCGACTCCAGTGGATTTGATTTTGATCCACTTCAAACGGTCAGATTTCGTTTAAAGTGATTTTTAAGATATTATCAAAGTGAAGATCCTTCTCATATATCTGCCAATAAAATGTTTATAACTATTGACACTATGCACTCCACGCTTTTTTACAATAATAAACATTTATTTTTCATTTACACTATTCTTAATCCAAATTTATTAAATTTTATTTTTTATTTTTTAGATAGATTTTCTATAAAAGCGTGTTTTTTTAGTTTTTTTACACTATAATTTATTTTTTGCTTTTTAGTACGATTTGCCAAAGAGTAAGCCTGGAACTGCACGCATGATTATTTATTATAATAATTTATAATTTTAATTTTTAAAATTATTATTTTTTTAATTATTAAAATTAAATTAAATCGAATTATTGCATTGTCATCGGTCTTTGACAGATGTGCAAAGTTTGAATTAAATCTAATCGTTCAAAGTAGGACAAAATCGAGCCCAAAGGAGTCGGTTACAAACAAGCATGCAAGCAAGCAAAAATATTAAAAATACAGGTGAAACTAATAAAAGCGTTATAAAAACGCGCCCGAGAATGAAGCTAGTCGCCGTGACGTCAGCTGTCGTCGTCAACTCCCCTCTAAACACGGGTATCGGTCAAGAATCTGAGAACGAATACTTATTCAATACCTATGAAGTATGAGTACAATAAAGCCGTTGTCGCACGGATCCCGACAGATCACATCATCGTAACCAATTCAGCGGATGCGCGCGTTTCAAACTAGCCGTTCAGAAAAACTTTTATAAATCCATTTCTTGACGGATTTTAATAATTTAAAAAATAAAATGCTCAGTAAGTTAATACACATACTATGTACTTAGTAAAAATCAGATTTGCTACTAAGTGATTGATCCTCATTAAAAAAAAATTAGGCCTTTTCATCCGCTATTGGATGATTTGTACAGTATTCTCCGAGCGACTCTTGAAATACTGTAGTGACTGGGACGGTTGGTCTTTAAATGACGTACGGTTGCCAAAGCACATACGGCATTCTTACAACATAGTCAGTTGTGCGTCAATACGTCTGGGGCCAAGCATGTCCGGGTAGGAAACCCGGATGTTGACGATGTTTTCCTTCACCGTTAGAGCGTCCGTATAATCTATTTGAGATCTAAAAAAGTCTCATTGGTACATGCTACAACCTGGGAATCGAACCTGCACTCTCTCGAGTGCGAATCAAACGGTCTACCCACTAGGCCACGGAACTCTTTGATGTTCATTATCACATTAAAAATGTATACAGTTCACTGTTTAGGTCCTCTCACTTAGACCGTTCGAGATCGACGAGACCCCCTCCTGTATGAGTTGGGAGTGTGTTGCCAACTTTGGAAGTTCTCCCAACTTTAGACGTTTTAGACGACACCATAAAACATACGCTTTCTTCCATTTTTATATAAATTTTGCCTACCGCTCATGGACTCAAGCAACGCTTCCGGTAAGGTTCGGTGGCCTGGGCAGTCGACAAACGTCAGACGTAGTCTTACCGGCGTTCTTGTCCTCAGTCCACGCAAACCACGCAGTGATTTTGAAAATATTAGAGCGGTCATCCTGCCCCTTAATTTTCCTTTTCTGGACGAGGCCAAGGACGCCTGGGACATTACTAGTGCCGGCAGCAATGTGCCCAAGAACACATCTTCCCAAAGCCTTTGGGACGAGCCCATCTGCAGACTGGTACGGAATAGACTTTTAATACGTCTTCCAGTTCTGCAGAGCGGGCTCGTCTTTTGGCTGTGGAGAGGTGGGAGTCGGGCGTTTGGCTGCAAGAACTACCATCAGCCAATACATTGCTGGGCCGCAATACATTTCGGCTAGCTACTGCCCTGCGTCTTGGTGCCCCCCATGTGGTCCCTCATCAGTGTGTTTGCGGCGCGTACGTAGACAGCCACAGTCACCACGGACCTGATGGAATGATCCGGGTTCCTTGGAGTGTGGGACGCCACTTGTGTCGACATTCTTGCTCCGTCCCATGTCCAAGGCACCTCGAACTGTGCGGGCGCGGCTGCCAACCAATCCAACCTGAGAACCTCAAACGGCGCAAGTATAGGAACCTTAGCGGAGGCCTCATATTTGAACCGTTTGGGGTGGAATCGCTAGGCGCATGTGGTCCGGGCGCACATAAGCTTTTTAAAGTTTGCTAGGTACTCTGCCAGATGTGGACGACTTGGGGAAGTTTTTCTATTTATTGTTATTTTCAGAGATAGTCATATTTGTAGATAAGTCTTCTTTTTTTTAGTATAAATTTTTAGTTTATTGTGTGGCTCTATATTGTATTTTAATAATTGAAATAAATAAAAGAATTGGACATCAAAAATAAGTCCAATCTGCATAGTCAAAAAGTGGATATAATTAATCTTAAATATTGAGGTCAATTTTAAATAAAATTTAATAATATACCTATTATATTCTTGAGACTGACATAACTTTTATATCTATGAACCGATTGAAATGAAACAAACACTAAATTTAAAGTGGAGCAAACTAAGACACACTAGTGAAAAAGGCATTCAAATCGGTTAAGCCGAAGACTTCGTACACGCAAAAACGAATATCGCGGGAACCGTATGCTATGTATGAACCGTGGCATATGTGTTAAATGTTAATCCAGAGTCTAAACTACTACTATACTAAATTTCATCAAAATCCGTTCAGTAGATTCTGAGATTATCGCGTACAAACGTAGGTACAGACAAACAGACAAAAAGTAAAAAAAATATTTTTTTGGGTTCCATACCGTTCATAAATGTAATAGTTTTTCTTATTTATCTTCCATGTACATCCAGCGACCAGTTACCAATTTATTATATGTATAGATATCTATACATAGATATAGATATTAGTAAGGATGCACTTTTCAGTTCTAGAATCTAGTGTTTCGATGACTGTCGATGACGGACAAACGGACGGCTTAGGTTTGTTCTATCGTAGATCTTTTTTGACGCTGGGCGACTCTCAATGTAAAACGTCAATTTTCTAGATATTTGGCGACCGCCTCTTCGGGACTTGGAGCTGGGTGATCCCTGTCTTCGTGGCACTGTCGACGTTCGGCGGCGTCAACGGCGTGCTGTTCACGTCAGCGCGATTGTTCGCAACGGGCGCGCAGGAGGGCCACATGCCTGCCTTCTTCACGCTGTTCCACGTCACCAAGCAGACGCCGATACCCTCACTTATATTCACGGTAAGTAGATAACGGTGTGCAGTTTACGTCGGCGCGGCTGTCCGCGGTCGCTGTGTCGCGCACAGGAGGGCCACATACCCGCCTTGCTTTTATTTTAAAAGACCTATTCAACGAACGGTACCGACTTCAAAATTATGAAGATTGAGTAGAGAAATAGTTAAAATTTCAGCCAAATTTAAATGGGGGACGATTTAGAGAATAAGTTTAATTTCATACTATTTTGTGCATTTTTACTTTGGAAATCGGTTAAATTTCTTATTAAAAATAATAATATTTTTCGTCTAGGATGAATTTTATGCGCCCAAAGAGATTGAATCTATATAAATTCTATTCTACTTTAAATCAATGCTCAATTTTATCCTCAATTTTCAGTGCTTCTTCTCCCTACTGATGTGTACAACGAGCAACGTGTTCGATCTCATCAACTACTTCTCGCAAATCCTGTGGCTGTCAGTGGGGGCTTCTGTAGTTGGCATGCTGTGGCTTCGGCGGACCAAGCCGAACATGCCTCGGCCGATCAAGGTTAACATCGTCATTCCCTATGTGTTCCTCATCGCTATCGGCTGTTTAGTCGTCATACCGGCTATCACCAAACCCATGGACACGGCTATCGGCCTGGCCATACTTCTGTCCGGCATTCCTGTGTACTACGTCTGCGTGAAGTGGAAATGCAAACCGGAGTGTTACAACGCTCTCTCAGGCTGTATATTGAGGTTCTTTCAGAAGTTGTGCTCATGTGATTATATTGAATCGTCAGAAAAAATGTCAGGGTAATCTGTGTCTAAGATATATAATCTATATAATATATTGACGCTTTGATATAATTATTAAGTTGACTGTTTATTGTACTATTTGTTTGATAGAATAAGTGACTGTTATTTATTATATCTACGTATTGAATAATCTCATACTTATTTAATGGACCAATGAAGTGGAAATTTTAAATTATATTTATTGAATGTGTCAGATAACTACTATTTACTCACGATCAATGATTT
Organism: Phengaris alcon alcon; assembly: GCA_037179445.1. Classification (NCBI taxonomy): domain Eukaryota; kingdom Metazoa; phylum Arthropoda; class Insecta; order Lepidoptera; family Lycaenidae; genus Phengaris; species Phengaris alcon. The sequence goes on from JAYRCH010000225.1 coordinate 948,761, forward strand.
TAGCGAGGGCGAATCTTCATAGTATTTCATTTACAGTCTGACGCGTAGAAAGAAGAAATCCGAAAAAACGATTGAACTATGATGTATTCAATCGAACTAAACGTCGTACGCGTACTTTCGTAGGCTTCGTATGTCTTCAAACAGGCTTTAATTTTAAAATGCCTTAAATATGTAATTTAATTACAACAAATAATACTGTGCTCCTTTTACCTATCATAGGTAAAGTAGTATCGTTTTACCTATCATTATATTATATTCTCGTACATCTTTTACTAGTTTGTCGTAATTTAGATTTTTGCAGCCTTATACGGCGCAATACTGACTGACTCTATATTGTCAAATGTAAAACTCGAGTGCCCCAATGGGACACTCAAATTTAGGACGATTTTGGCCTCGAAATGCCCTGTCCCAAGTACCTATATACCGTATATATAGGTACTAGTACTATGTAGCGTCTTATCCGTAAGTATGAAATACTTTAGTTCCTAATAACTGACAAAGTTTACACCCGCATTAATAGATCCAATGCGATCTAAATTGTAGCCATAAGTATACATGTGAAAGAAATATATAAGTGTTCTCAAGGAGCTTTTCAATATTTATACGATACATTTTGTATAATTTATTAAATTGATGAATATTTATCAAATATAACATTAGGAATAAGTTTTATTATCTAGCAAAATTATTTAAAAATTCAAATTGGATAATCATTTATCAAGATGCATTATATTATTATCATTGTATACTTAAATACATCAGTATTTTATATTTAAATAGCTTATCTTAATCAAGCTTTTATTCTATATCTTGATACAAGTGTTTATGTACATATATTGTATATTCCTGCCTCAAATACACCGTATAAAAAACGGCAATTTTAAAGATTGAACTTGAATGTGCTAACAATTGGTAAACTGTCCAATGACCAGAATATTATTATTATTTTTATTCGGTTATTCGTGTCTAGGTTTAATACATTGCTTAATACAAACACTGCCTTATGTTTCGATTTTGTTATTTAGGCAATATTTAGGTTTTTATAGCTTATGGGTCTTAAATTGTCTTAAGGCACCTACAGAACTACATGATATTTTTAACTGTTATATAAAATTAATATTATTTTTATAATAGGCAAGTTAACAGTTAAGACTCATAACTTATGAGTTACTAAGTACTGTGTAGCAAAATGAAGCACCTCCTTTTCGCTCTCTCTATAATATTATGAAACATTTTTACACAGTAAACTGTTATCAGATAAGACGCCACTTTTGGAACTTTACTTCTGTAGTACAGAGTACTGATGTCAAAAAGTGTCAACCTGTTGCATGATGTGCTACGATGTAACGGGACAGTTGATTATCGCTTATCTAAGTTATTAGATAAAGACTAAGCGTCATTTTTAAGGTAGCGATTCAAAATTTTGTTCACTACACAATGCGCTTCGCAGCCCGGTGTAGCTCGAAATTCGAACACTTGCAATGAACGTGTATCTGATTGTGTAAAGAATAAAGTTAAATTTTTAATCAATATATTAAAAATGCAGCGCCGCGTCGCGTTTCGTTTCAGTATGATCTAACCCTTATGGCTGAATTTTCAAACGCTACTTAATGTAAGAGGCTCCCAAATCGCAGACTGTCACTGCACTGCTCCAGCTTGGCAGAATGACAATGACAGCACTTGTCTTGAGTGCGTCTTGATTTAACTAGCGGTTGGGTATTCGAACGTTAAGGGATCTTTGTGTTGTAGGGTTCCGTACCCAAAGGGTTAAAACCGACCAAGTAGGAGTCGAATTCGCGTACGTAGGGCTCCGTACCAATATTTTACATGTTTATTTATATTACTTCGTTATTTTTGTACGAAGTTTTCCGAGTAGGCTCATTTTGCAATTGAAGCCTCTATATCGCCTGAACTAACAAAGTTATATAAGCTGTTAACAGTTTTCCGTCAAAGTTCATCATAATATGAACTGCCATAATGATTTCTTTTTCAGATTTTTGGAGCCAACCGTTTAGCTTTTAGAGGGGGGGGGGATGCGCTTTAAGTTGAATACCTATATCGCAAATGGATACCTTAATCAAAAAATCGTCTTAGCAACTTTCAAATGTTTTTAAAATACCAATTTTTTTATACCCCACATTATATCCCTATTTTACGTGTAGGGGAGGTAGCCCAAAAAAATATTTTTTGTGATTTTATTTGCGCCCTTTATAAACTTAAGAATATACATATCCATCGATCGTCATCATCGTATAGGTAAATACGCATATGCATGCAAGTTTCATTTTTCTAGCACTAACCGTTTGGAAGGTAAGCCGAAGACGGACGGACGGACGGACGGACGGACGGATATGACGAAACTACAAGGGTTCCGAGGCGTGAACTATGATACCCTAAATACGGGACCCTATTGCTAAAACTCCACTGTCCGTCACGAGGCTGTATTTTGTGAACCTTGATAGCTAGACAGTTGAAATTTTCACAGATGCAATTCTGTTGCCACTATAACAATAAATACTATAAAAACAATAAAATAAATATATAAGTGGGGAGCCCCCATACAATAAACGCGGTATTTTTTGCCGTTTTATACGGAAAATTTGTGTGCGAGCTCGTCTCGCACTTGGCCGATTTTTGTTTAATACTTTTGTATCTGAATTATGAGCTTATGTACCAAGTTAATATATTTTAAACTTCGACTAGATGCAGATCTTTAGTTAGGTACTTACTACTTATTACAAAAATAATGAGTTATTTAGCAATAATGTTTTGTTAAAATAATATAATACACTTATTTTTTTATTTATTTTTTAATGACTAAAGGCAGCTGTACACCGGTAAAGCAAACAGTAGAGTCAACTATTTCACTAATATCGTTATTCTACTAGTCTTACTAAAGTAACTATTTACTTACACGCAAATTTTCATATTGCTAGCAGCGTATGTAGTGTTCTCTAGAACTTCACCGAGTACCTAATGACAAGAAAATGCGTGGTAGAGTGCCAGCGGTTCTATTATAGTGTGTTCAGTAATTTTAAATCGGGGATATGGGAGTGACCCTTATATCGTTAGCATAAAGGTCCTGTCAGAAGTAAAATTACTCTGAACAGACTGTGGTAACATTTCTAAATACTAAATTGGTATGTAGGTAGTAGGTACTTAGATTGTTTGTGATATTGTGTGAGTCCTATACCATTTGCCTACTCTACCTGCGTACAGCAGCCTTAATTATGGCTATATTAGCTTGCTAGATCTGAAACATTCCTTAATATTATAATAAGAATAATGTGACTCGAATGCGACAGCTACTAAGCCTTTGCATACATAATAATATTGTAAAAATTAGATAAGCCTTAACATGGGCTGCACTATCAAAAGGACATAGGGCATTTTTACTTTGGAAAAAATTGCCACGACGACCAAAGATAAAATTAGGTTAGATGTAAGCGTCACTACACCTGAATTACAACGGCATAGGTAAGCATTTCTGCATGAGGTACTGTGATATTTTAACTCACTGCAACGAATATTCTGCATATAAAATATGATTAACAGTTTATTAATTATATTCACATCTCTATGGATCTGAATTTAAAAAAATATGGGAAAATATACTAAATGTTAATGAAGATTGTACAATCTAATCGTATTTTGGTTTGTGGTCGCCATTTTTCTAAACAGAGCATCAAAAACGCCCAATGTCTTACTGATTTCAATCATTTGGTTTCAAATTTCGGTTGTTTATATAGTTTTTAATTAATAATAAATAATGACAATAAATTAAAATTTAAATCGGCTGAGTATCTATTATATCTTTGGGAGAGCCACGCTTCGGCATAAATGGGCCGGAAACACAGAGGAGTTACAAGTGTCTGGTGTTGCGAGTGTCCGTGGGCGGCGGTAATCGCTTACCATGAGGCGATCCGTTTCCTGATTTATTTCATTTAAAAAAATATATATGGTAGAATACACGTTGAATTTTGTTGTCTTTTTTGGCTCACTGGAAACGGGTTACGGATACCATAGCCGCTGGCCGGTGGCCAGATTTTTATACCTAGCTACATTTTATATAAGGTTGTAAATAATCAATTAACTACGGATATTTTGAACATATGATCTACTGTTTATTTAAAGACGTTTAGGTAGAAAAATAATTAAATATGTCAGAAAAAATATGGGTACTAAATAAAATTACAGTACGCTCTTTACGGCGCTATTAAGGTCATTGACCTTACACATCTGATTGGCGTTATTTAGGCAAAGTCTTTGTTTATGTGAAGTTAATGTCCTCAATGCCCGAGAGAGTTTTGTACAGTATTAAATATATATATTTTTTTTTAAAATGCTGCCTAAAGGTCTTTACTTAAACAGTAGATCATAATATTATGCCCAAAATCTGTAATTGATTTTTAATAACTTTATATAGAAGCGGCTTACACTGAAGAATCACCTTACACCTAATATAGCAATAATTATAACTAATAATAAGTTAATTTAATTTTGATACTACATACTTATTTTACTAAATATATAAGTTACTTAAGTAATAAGTTAGATATAGGTATATTATTTAGTAACGTATTTTATGATAACGATAACGAATCACAGATTTGTTAAAGAGGCTGTCGTGCCGCCGCGCTGTTATCTGCAGATGGGTTGCTGGGAACTGGCAAATAACAGAAATTGCTGGAAGGAAATGAGCTTTGTAACATGTTTACATACCTAATTGTTATCTATTCCTTTACTTCTAAAGATAATTGTTAGAAACACTGACTAACATGCCACAACTAAATGAATTAAAAGTGAGGACTTTTTTTTTTCTTTATTATGTGAAAAATACAAAATGACTGTTTTTGTTAGTGATGTGTATGCTTAATATGATTAGACATTATATTAAAAATCGAATATTATTAGATATTTACTAGATATCTATTGTATACTCAGCTTGTGAATTTTAGCTAATAATATAGGTACATTACATGGAACATCAAACATAATGTAGTTTACTTTTATTCTCCTTGTCCCTTATTACCCCATGGTGCCTCCGCCACCAGGAGCAGATTGTCTCTCTATAGTTGGCCTGTGGTCGTGAGGGCAGAAATCTCGTTTCTAACTCTTCATGTCAATGTTCGCAACATTAGAATCCGAAGTCTTAAGTACCTACGCCTTTACCTAAAAATAAGTAGTAAGTATTTACCTAAGTCTAGGTAAATTTAGTTTAGTTGGCACGTCTACGCATAGATAGTTACGTTCGTGCGTATCACACATACACTTTGTCACACTCGCTCGCGTATAAGCTTTTGAGTATGAAGGAGACACATTTTTTTTTGCTCAGCTTAGAGTTCTGTTTACAAATACAGTGTGATAAATATTTTTTTAAATTTGTAAGTTAATGACGATCACTTGTCAAATCGATACTTTTATGTGAAGGTTTGCATATAAAAAGTCATCTGAAAAACTGGTTCCGGCAAAATTTTAACAGGACAAAACATTTATCATATTGTATAGTGAAATTGCATGACAGTACGTTCCTACTAGCGGTTTTTAGTGGTCGCGACAGAAAAAATTGCACTGTAAATAGAATTCTGCGTTAATGCAATATACATGAAAATCGTATAGAGTTGTCAAATCTTGTGGGTGCTAGGGCGAACATGCCGATTTATTCAAATTTACCTATATATATTTTCGCCGCATCCATCTTCCGTGTGAAGACGTGTGGCCTGCTTTTAAAAATAATTTTAAAACCTTTTTGTCCGAAATGTCAATCATATCGACTGTCAGGAGATTTCTCGCTATTCAGCTTTATTTTATCATAAAAATAATATCTGATTGTGAGATCGATATAAAATTAAGATGTTACTCAAGAAAATTCAGTCATTATATTGTAAATATCCTGTGTACCGCAGCTTTCGTACCAGCGCACCACTGCGCATGGCGCGCAGGTGGTATCCAGATAAAGAATTTATAAGTGAGTACGCCGGAGTCGCTTACCAAACTTCTGAAGAAATAGAAAAATATTTCAAAGCAATATATTCTGGGAGAGTCAGGCCGGTGGAAAGGACGGTAAAAAATATGATCATTAATTTTGGCCCTCAACACCCTGCCGCTCACGGTGTACTTCGGCTCATATTAGAGCTAGATGGAGAAACAGTCGTTCGAGCAGATCCGCACATCGGCTTCTTGCACAGGGCAACTGAAAAACTCATGGAGAACAAACATTACGTACAGAGCCTGCCATTTATGGACCGTCTTGATTACGTGTCTCCTCTTGCGAATGAACAAGCATTCGTGATTGCAGTAGAGCGATTACTGAATATACAAGTTCCCCCGAGAGCTCAAGCCATACGCGTCCTGTGTGCCGAGCTCTGCCGGATAGCAAATCACCTTTTAAACATTTCTGGAACTATTCTTGATGCGGGGGGTATCACGCCGTTTTTTTGGATGTGCGAGGAACGTGAAAAAATCTATGAACTGTGCGAAAGACTGAGCGGTGCTAGGATACATAGTGCGTACTTAAGACCAGGCGGTGTTTCACAGGATTTACCTATAGGTTTCCTACATGACCTGCACGAGTTCTGTTCGAAACTAGCCGAACGATGCGACGAAACGGAGGATTTAGTAACTGGAAATAGATTGTATTATCAGAGAACAGCCGGCATCGGTGCTGTGACTGCACATGAAGCAATAAATAGAGGGTTCTCCGGGCCGATGCTCCGGTGCACGGGTGTCAAATGGGATTTACGTATCGCTCACCCGTACGATGGCTACGATATGTACGATTTTGATGTACCGGTAGGCACTTTTGGAGACAGCTACGATCGTCACCTTCTCCGACTGATGGAATTACGGCAGTCGCTAAGAATTATAAACCAAGTAATAGAAACGATCCCGGAAGGCGACATAAGGGTTGACGATGCGAAAATATCAATGCCTCCGAGGTGCGAAATGAAGACTTCCATGGAAGCGTTGATTCATCATTTTAAATTATGTACAGAAGGGTTTGTGGTGCCGCCTGGAGCGACGTACACAGCTGTAGAGTGCCCTAAAGGTGAACTCGGTATTTACATGGTGTCTGATGGTACATCCAAACCCTATCGCGTCCACCTGCGACCCTGCTCCTACAATCACTTACAAGGGTTGGCATTTATGGGGCCACAACTAATGCTTGCTGATATATCAATACTTATTGCCACAATAGATGTGGTGTTTGGTGATGTTGACCGTTGAATAAAGATAAATTAAAAAATTATGTATTTTTAAGATTTATTTTTATAATCTGCCTCCATGAAAAAAAAGTTTTGTTAAAAAAAAACATTATTTTAATTGTTATTTTAATAATATTACTACTATCTGTGTATTAATAAATAATTTATGGTATCATTTGAGTAGTAAATGAATTTGAGATTGCAGTATGCATATTTGGTGATGACTGATGATGTATATTTCGGTGCTGATCGAGGTACCTACCAAAAACCTATACGTAAACGTAACGGTAACGAATGAAAATTGTATGAAAATCTATCCAAATCAGGACAGCGCCCATATAAATTTCCGTTACGTTTACCCCGCTGTCAAATGTTCTTGCTAGGCCCCTAGTAATGCGTCTACCACTTTACTCAATCGAATGACTGCACTGACGATTTAACACCTTCATTGCGTCAGCTTTTTTCGTTAACTTTCAGGTGGACCTGTATTTAGGCATCCTGGACCTTTTTGTAAACTAGTCCATGCGTCGTCATAGCGTCGAATTGATCTGTTCGACATGCATAATATGCAATTTACTTGTTGGAGGTAATAATTTCAGTTTATTTTAATGTACTGATATATATTTTCAATGAACTTGTCAACATACATCTTGGGCCGTTTGCAAATCATGTTATAATAAAAAATAACAGATCTCTTTGACCTTATGTCCGCACAGAAAGAATGAATTATCGATATCGAATTTTAGTGATGTGCTGATAAATAAAATTATGATAAAATATAACATATTTCTGTCAAAATTAATTGTGTCTACATATTTTACTTTATCTATTTAAATAATTTATAAATAAAAACAATATTATTATAGTAATAAAAATTATAACTTAAACATTGTTATTTATTAATAAGAAAATATAAATTATAATTGATGTTTAATTATTCACTGCAAATTTTTAGTCACTGTAATGTTACAGTAAAATGTTCAATTATTATTCATAAAATGGCATTGGTAGTCGTATCTATCGTGTTACAACTGCACTTGAGCTCTGCACTAGACAAACTCTCCTTAAATCTAGTGCGGGTTACAGGTCATCGAGTATTAGGTCGAAAGGACTAGATGAAAAAATCTTCCCTGTTGGTATCAGAAACCAATCGACCTAATACGTTTTTATTGTAGATAAGTACCTTTTTAAATTATGTAACGAGGCAATTATTACAAAACAGAAACTGTCTGTTTTCTACTCCCAAGCATAACGAAGATATTGGTCCCGCACCAGCGTTAGGAACAGTATTTTCTATGCCGCTCCGGCGGCAAGTTCACTATCGGTTCTATTAGACAGCGCAATGAACGGGTCAAGGATAATTAACTAGAACTTTGGACTTGACAATGTTAAAAACGGTGTTGTAAGCTGCAACGAAAATTCGGAAATAAATTTTCCTTTAAACGTACACTGCCAATGGTTTTATTTGGGTGTTATGCTGTAGTACCTTAATGGCCGGTTTCAATAACCTATCTAAGAATAACTAATTGTAAAAACGACATCATTCAATTATTTGCCGGTTTTTTGCGATACAAATTTGACAGAGAATAGAACCTATACTAACCTATAGAATACCTATACTCTCTCTACGTAGATAGGTTATTGAAACAGGCCGTAAAAGTGCCGTCTTATTAGTACCTAATTAAAAAAAGTGATAATGATCAAACTGTTGTCAATGTCACACTTGAAAGTAATTTTTTTTTATTTATATATGGCATCGGCTTATAACCATTTGCCAGTGTCTAAAGTTAAAATTGGCGGCAATAATTGGTAGAATATTAACCATTAAATATTCGTTAACGTGCACTAGTGTGGGCAAGTGGTACAATTTCTAAAAACGTGCTATTTTGAGTTTCCCTCCAAAACTCCCTAGAAACTTTTAGTAAAGCTTCTACCACTTTTTTGAATCGACTGTCATTACTCATGGACTGCACTGACTATATATTTGAACTTTGACTAGACTTTAGACTTAACGATTTAGGAATACGGTGTTGAAAATTGAAACGAAAGTTCTATTTTCCGCCTTTTTAACTTGACACTGGCAAATGGTTATAAGCCGATGCCATATATAAATAAAAAAGTAAAAAAAAACTGTCAAGTGTCAAGTCAAGCCGCAATCAAGCGTGTCAAAACAAATAATTTTCAATTTTCTTTGTTTTGTAATTTGTTCCTTGTAAAACCTGTTTTCTTTACAATACTGTTGTTTGTCTTTTAGAAAACAAACGAAATTAGTGCGCTCTCGAAAATGTTAAAATTTGAAATTGTATCGTCGCGAACAGTGAATGGCGTCGACAACGAAAAAAAATACGTAGCTTACATGCTACAAGTGAGACAAGATTCTACGGGATCGAGTCTTTTTGACCCTGACCCTGCAAATGTAGAAAGGAGATACACTCATTTTTTAGAATTATATAACGGGCTTAAGAAAGAATGTCCCTCTTTGATTAACAGTGTTTCGTTTCCACGTAAGGTATGACGCGTACTTCAAATAATCTTTGTCTGTAGTTCTAATATTATGCTAAATATACGCAGTTTCTAGCATGTTAACGTTTTCATTGTTGGCTAACCATAGATTTATGCAATGATTTACAGATCATGGTCGGGAACTTCGAACCAAACTTGATATCTACCAGGGGAGCTGCTTTCCAGTCATTGTTAGATCTGATAGCTTCTGAGTCACGCTTACGAGATACGTCAGCAGCAATAACCTTTTTCCAAGATATTGAACTGAAAGAGGCAAGAAAGTTAATTGACGAAGGGAAATTTGATCAAGCTTTGTCTATTTTAGAAACAAGCTTTAAGTTACTCAATAAGGTTTGTGTCCATACTATATTATTGTAGAAAGAAATTTCAAATGTTCTTACTTTTATGTTAGTTTTACGACTTCTCAAAAGATATTAATAGGATTTCTTCACACAATTTGCCAATTATCTTGTCAATAATTCCAGGTATACACAGACAGGTCAAGAGTAGTTCTGTGTGCTCTGTGTCGGATTGTAGCTTGTGCGGGATCTAGTGGTGGAGCATTAGCAGGCCCTGTTGAGAAATGGGCGCAACTTGCTCTCAGACGCTACCAGGCCGTTAGCGATTCTGATTTGTTACTCATATATGTGCCACTATTACATACTTGTATATCTATTTGGTAAGTTTCAGTTCACCTTCATTTTGAAAAATTTACTGTCACTGAGTAGTGAGAGTAAGTTTTACAAAATGTAAGTTTTACCAAAGAATACTTTGTAAAGCACAATAGCAACTGAAATTAATGTGATATGTTTATTATCACTTGATAATATTATTTATTATAATTATAACAACATTTATCTTTTTTTTCATATTATCTAGTGATGAAATTCCACCACAGTTAAAAATTCCACTTTTTATTATTACTCAAATGTGTCCCATTCCGTTTTCAGGGAAACACTTGGAAGAAATAAATCTGAACTAGTACAAGAACTTAACGGTTTGCGAAAGAAAGGTATGAAAGTGGACTCAGTGCCAAGTCTTATGGATGCAGTAGACGATTTGATTATGACGTTTTAACATAAAAGCTTTAAATACTACCACAACAGACACCATGAACTGTATTGAACCATTAAGGGATAGGCAGATAGCTTGTAAGTTATGTTGCTTTATTATCCAGTTATAGCAATTTATCTCATTGAAATACAATATAAAGTGCTTGCCCATTCTTGGCACTACTTGGGTAGGACAGAGGACACACAGGAATAAGCAGATTTGCTGATAATTTACTATTGAATAGGCAGGCACACATATTGACAAATTCTCATAAACCTCAATCTCATTAAAATATATTGAAGGCTATAATTAAGGGATACTACGCTTATCTACTTTCAAAATTAAATTACATTTCTTAACAAAAAAAAAGCTAAGTATTGAATAGTATATACTTTTTTATTATGTATTTAACAAACATAAAAAAAATCATGTTCCACTTTATAATTTTTAAGGAAATCACTACTACTGTTTGATATTAATTATAAATTTTTATTTACAAATTTTTTTATTAAAAAAAATTTACAAATTTATTTATTTTACATATTTTTTGTACATTAGTTGGGTATTCTAATTTTTTCTGTTAGAATATTGTGTGCATGCTGCTAACACATTACATTTCATTAATTATTTATTTTTTCACAATATTGCTTTTACTTTTATTAAATATTAATCTCAATATTATATTATAATGCCCTTTTTAAACATAATAATATATTATAATTTATAGGAGCAAAGTTTTAATATTTGCGGAACGGTCCCTCGAGAGTAAAAATGAATAAATATATCCCTTGCAGTATATTTGTCTAGAAAAGTGAAAGCATTTTAAGATTAAAAAAAAATTACTATTATAGTCTTATGAAAAATGTGTTGTAAAACTCTTGAAAAAACATACGAAATTTGCAGACAACCCTTTTTATCGGTAGGTTTTTTTACTATGCTCTTTTTTTTCGGCTATAATATTATAATATATAGCGATAAGACCTAGACTATGCGAAAATTTTCCGGTTTTAAAAACACCTTTGTCTTTGTAATCCATTTGATTTGAGACTCAAAAAAAAACCGTCAACATGAACTGCCTTTTTCGCTTTAAACATTTGGGTGGCGCTGAGCACTTTTTATGCCACTGAATTGAATGTTGTTTTGACTCAAGTTTATAATGGTTAACCCAAGTATCGCTTCCAGTCACAACCCAACTCAAAACGCTACCCTTATTGTTACCACAGAAGTTCAAAGCCGAACACCCTTGAGCGCTGTTTTTTGCTCTGTGGAAAATCGCCAATCCCGTTTATGTTGTTTCATCAACTTTAACTTAGAAGCTAGTAGCCCCATAACAATGAAACCCGGAATTCATCCTAATTATGAATCAGAGAATACGTTAAAGTCCTAATAAGCTACTAATTACTCCCCTTCAAAGGGTCTAGGTAATTTCATCTAAAAATTATTTAAAAGGTCATAGATTATGAAGACATTGTTCACATAAAAGTTAATTCATAAAATTCAATTTCGAAATTGCAGACTTGTCCTAATCATTTACTCCTGTAAATGATTGGACTACATATTTAAAATGGTTGAGTGTAAAGTAAAGGCAATAAAAAGTGGTTTAGTATGGCTAAAATTATAGCCCTTACTCTATGTAATGTGTATTATATTTAAGTATTTAAGTACTGCATTGTAAGAAGTTCATCTAGGCTTCCACCAGTTAATTCTAAGTAAATGTCAATATAAATAAATAAGAAAGAGGAAGTAAACTGTTGTAAGTCACTCTCTCAATCACACATTATGATGATATTAGTAAACAAAGTGTTCACAATCAACTATGTGTGTAAAATGTATTTAATGTATGAACAATGTCTAGTAGTAGAGATAAAAATTATTACTTTGTTAGGAATCTTTCGAATGGTTCTATAACCACCCCAGCACCATATTAATTTATTGCCTTTCAGAGATAATGCTTTATATGTACAGACAGCTTTATTCTGTCTCTGCTTTAGTTTGGTTTAGGTTTATTTATGGAGCTGTAAAACAATGAGTTTAGCCAAATCAACAAAACTTTATTTATGATAATTATGTCAATAATTGCTTATGTATATAGCAGGAAATATGTATTAAAATAGAAAACAATCTCACAAAATCACGGTAAACATTAATAGAAAGGAACCATAGCAATAATAATTAATTATTAAGTATGGCTTTACATTTTACTCTGAATGAAAAGGGAGATATTATAATATTCATATTACACATACAAGCGTAAAATTGTGCCTAAAATGTAGATTAGAGCCAAAATAATTGTGATATGCAGCTTGTATGCAGCTTATATTTAACTGAATATTTTTTAACTTAAGATCTCAAGTTTGTGATTAAATTGATCCTTTTTTATGTATAATAAATGCAGTATTTCATAAAATTAACATAATATAAATAGATCTACATAGATCCAGAAGCAAAGTCGTAAAATCTTGTTAAAATTCAAGACAGCTGTAGTATAAATAATGAACTAGCAGCTAGTTTCTTTTGTTGTTAGCTAGTTGCTATAGTCTATTTGCGGTAAGTTCATCTTCAGTGAACCATGCGTACATATCTGAAAATGGCTTCCTTTAATTAGATAATGTGAACTCGGCTTATGAGTCATTGGTTAATTTTGACTTTTGTACGCATGAATACACTACAAACATAACGCGAATAGCTATAGCAAACAACATAAGAAACTAAACATAGTTTATAGACTACATAATATCAGATAACGTTATATATTATCATTAAACCTGTATAGTTATATCATAGGTAAGCTGTTATTTCAATTATAATTAATAGCCCTAAATCAGTTCTTGCTATCTGATAATAATAGTTGAACTAAATTAATCGAAATACTCTTTAGAACGAAATTAGTCAATTAAATCTTTAAAACATGTACTCATGAATTGGCATGGATATGAAAAAACATTCAATAGATTATCAAAAATCTAATTTATGTACTATATAAAGTAAACAAGTATGTAACACAATACCATTTTCATTAAAAAATATTTCCAAAGAGCTTAAGCTCACAAATATTTACAATAATTATAAACAACGTCTATAATAGCTAATCCTTTATTTATAGGTAAGTCCTTTATATATAGAGACCACAGATATTATAACTTACACGTTACTTACTTGAAATATTTTTATTTGATGTTGTATATTATGTTACGTTGATTCATAATATTATAATTATTGTGTTGAATCAGTGTTCGAAAGCTTATTTAAATGTGACAACTATTTTAACCAAGGAAGGTTTTATAAAAATTCTTATCATTTGTGATAAAGTAGATAATAAATTATAAAGGTCATATGAACATACGCACTATCGAACAAGTTGCCGCTCGACCAGGCTTAAGACGAAAATCGGTTAACAGTTCCGTTGAATCGTGCGCACGCGCATATACTCACGTGTAAATACATAGTTCAGCCACATCTGCAATCGTTGCGGTCACTTCCTTTGTGTTTCAATATTTTGAGGCGTCCTAGTGTAAATGAAAACTATTAGAAACTGGTCGCGCACGAACTTTGTCGATATTGTACCTACTAAATTAATACAAAATAGTTTTTTCAGTTATATTTTCTTTTCAGTTATATTTTTATTTTAGGCGAAATAGTTACGTATTTATTTTAATAGTTTTTATTTACTCAAAGTAACCAAAACAGACGACCAAAAACGCGTCTTTTTGTGTTATGTCAGATACGTTATTGTACGTAGGTAGGTACATATTTTTTATTCAAATGGTTAAACTGCATACACATTAAAAAACTAGGTTTTCTAGTCATTGTATGTTTTTTTATTATTTCGATTATTATACCAACCAATTTTATTGTAATTATTACACTAAAGCCAGGAGGAGTTACACATTTTACATAGGTGAATTAATAAATTTTCATATTATATTTTACGGCTTGAAACACTGAAAAGTATTATATTACCTACCCCTGTATTATTTCTGTACAAGCATGTTAATTTATATAATAGGTGTTAATTGTATATTAAGATTATAATTTTTATGATAAAGTAGCATAAGCGAAAAACAAAGCTTTGCAATTTGAAAAACTATTGTTACTGAAATAAGTAGTTCGTTATTTTTAAAAATTGCTTTAGAAATAAAACAGGCAGTCAATTAAGATAGCTATAAAAATTTTTGCATGAAATTTCAATATTATTCATATTTTGCTGAATTATGGATATTTTTCTTATTACCTTTTTGTATTAATATACTGCCCTAATTAAGTAATGATATTATGAATAATGAATATACTTTGAAAATATTGGTTTTTGATAAAAATTAGACACTCTTTATCTACCCAATGTGCAATTAGTTTAAAGTTATAAGATGACTGATATTTTATATATTTGTAGTCGCATGTAATAAAGGTATTAATCAATATCTGCTATTTAATTTATTTTATCAAACCTAGGTGCAACCACAGATTAAAGAAAGAGGAAAAGATAAACAACTACATAGTTAGCTTTCGATTTGATTGCACTACTACAAGCATGCGGTGTGTCCACGATTGTGTGGAAAAATTGTGGGCTGTTGAAGAGGACTTTAAATTTTCAAATCTGGCCCGATTTGGATCGTTCTATGAATGCTGTTTTTCTGTTCGTAAGTATATATATTTTCTACTCTGTGGTGCGACTGCTAGAGCCAAGCTCGATACGAACTGCGAATAGCTCAGCCTTAATACAATAGCCAACGCTTGTTTTTCAACGCGCTGTGTTTTACCGAGTGTGAGGTTACCAAAGGCTCAGCCACAGAACACTAAGCTTCGATTTCACCAAACTCCTTTAAACGCGCTTAACGCTAAACTCGGATTCTATATCTTATATCTGAGTGAAAGATTCAATGTTAGAACGAGACAGATCTTAAACCGAAGCTCCGCACTTACTGATAGGGTTACCAGGGGTTGAAATCGAAAAGCCGGTTGCAAGTGTTAAAAAATCCTGGTTTCTGTCAAAAAGTCCGTTTTTTGGTCGTAAATAAAAACTCCTTAGATTATAACTATGTTTTATATAGTTTATTACAATATTATTTGTACATAGTAGTCACACAATATAATTTCAAACATCTGACTTGTACCTACTGATATTTTTGTCCACTAGCAACTGCAGCTTTCAAAACATCTTTTTTTTGTAGAAAATTCACTATTGACTATTGACATGATTAAAAATCTGGTCTCAAATGATATCCGGGCGGAGTCCGGTTTATATCCTTAAAATCCGGTCTAGACCGGATTTATCCGGTCAGACGGTAACCATACTCACGGAGGGCTCAGCGGAGAGGAGGAAAGGAGTCTTTTGGGTCACCTAAGGCGTTTGTGTCCATGGGCGGCGGTTATCGCTTACCATCAGGTAATCGGCTCGTTGGTTCTCGTTAGGCGTCAGACCTCACAAGTTTCAAACAAACTTTTTTTAAAGTGAATGGTTTAATCTATTTTTTTATTATTTTACAACTACATACCTCCGTTTCAGCCTGGTAACGGCCACTGCAGGGCACGGACCTCCCCCATAGACCGCGGTCGCCTGCCGCCTGTATCCACCGACTCCCTGCGACAACTACATGTCTAGTACATACTTATTATACCTACATACTACACAATAATATTTGGGTATAACGATATCTACCTATTTACACGCTTCATTCTACCATCGAGATCGAGATAAGTATTTTCAAATATTATGAATCCACTACGTAATAGGTCACATAATGATGAGCCATAACAATATTATGAAACGTGTCGTAAATCGACGTATTAACTAAATTGATAAGGGGTTGTCTGTTGGTGGATAATTTACCCTTCGTAAAATTAATAACTACGTTGCATTGGAAGGGAAGTTTTCGTGTTATTAGGTGCCTGCCTTCTACGCACTCCTCGAATATTTTGTAATTTGTCTATTATTTTATTCTACTTAATTAAACTACAATTATGAAAAAAAGTATGTAGATTAAAGAAACATGATTGATCGATACAGAAAGAACCGAAGTATTGGGATGTGTAACTAAGCCTTAAAATGAATTTAAAGTGCGCCGAGCGTAAGCGACGACCTACCAGCTTAGGTTACTTTACAGTCTGTAGTCTATAGGATAGCACTACCCGCAAAAACTAGTGGGCCAGGATCCATTACATCTTAGGATTACATAGCAAGCTGTATTGAGAGATAATATTAATAATATTATTTTAGCCTACCGAACTATTTAAGTTAAAATATATCGTAGGTAATTGGGCCTCTGCCTTTGACTCTCTTTTAACTGGACTCAACAAAAACTCACTTGATATTTGTTCTGTATCAATGCTTACTTATTTGAATGTAAATTCTAACATCTACCTAAGTAAGTGCAATGTTTTCATAGCCCAAGACACCATGAAACACCTACCTATTGAACTCATCATCTCAGTGATCTCTTTGACCTACTTACGTGCTAGTTTTATTTTATAGCTACCGATAATTTTTATCAGGAAATTATATGATTAATTAATAAGATTAGGCACCTAGATTTTATTTAATGAAATATCAAATATGTCGTGCAAGTAAGTAAGCTATCAAAATTGAGTTTATAGCACGGCTGGTAACAGCTATAAATCGGCGATCAAGATTTACGAGGGACCTCCGCAAATCGGTTTATATTTTCGATAAATAAAATTGGCGCAGGTTTTGCGAGGTAAGCAGAGGCCGTTAGAGCGCGGCACAGGCCGTCACCCGTCAGCTGCTTCACATAAACCGGGCTACCCTCGTGTTTTCTTGCTGACAATTTTTTCCTGGCTCGGTCATTACGCAGCTGGGTCCGAGACAAAACGGCGAATCGCTTAAGCCCTCGGAGACCGTCCAATTTTATTGTCTCTGAACCCACTACAAATTGATATTCCGCCCGGGTCTTGCATCATATGTCAAGAAATCTTGCAAAGCTTTCAGCTTTCAGTGAAGGGCTTAGCGCTTAAAGTTTCTTTTAGTTAAGTATTTGTAAATTATTTGTGCTGCTTAAATACAATTCATACATAATATAATATTTATACCTAGCCTTGCCATAAATACTAAAGCAAAGAAAGAAAAAATTCTATTGCAAATAACATTTATTACTTATACAGTGTGTTAGTTTAATACATAAATATAAAACAATTTAAAATATAAAAAGCTTAATCGAAGTGGTCTCCATTGGCTGCAATACAGTCCTTTAAACGTTGAGGCCAGTTATCAATAGAAGCACGCACTCTTTCCATCGGAAAATTCTTCACTGTCAATCGTACGGATTGTTTTAGGGACTCCAAATTATCATGGACCTTAGAGCAAGCCCAACTCTCTTAAACTGACCATAAATTATAATCCAGCGGATTAAGATCTCAATCGAAGAGAAGATTAAGCCCTGATGAAGTACGAAACGTTCGTTTCCAACTAAGACTACGTAGCTTTATGACCCGGCGCAGAGTCTTGCTGGAAGGACCATTCTTGGTTATTGAACATGGTGTTGTTAAGGGGCTTCACTACCTTCTCAAGACTGGTATCGTGATACACTTGTACCGATGTTTTGATACCTTTTACACAAAAGTATGGCTCAGTCACTGCTCAATACCTCACCAAACCATCACTGAAGTCGGATAGTGTCCACGTTGCACTCTGTCGACTAAATGGGAAGCTTCCTTAGAGCTTTGAGCATAAATACGGTCATTTTGTTTGTTAAAATGTCGCTCAATTGTAAAAAAATTCTCATCCGTAAGCAAAATTTTTCTGTGACCTCCCTTGGCGTACCGCTTTAGTAGTTGTTTCGATTTTACCACCCTATTCTTTTTTAAATTATTAGTTAAGAAATCACCAGTACGTCTCTTATAGGCTGCAAGTCCTAAGTCATCTTTTAAAATACGCGACATGGTTCTAGGTGCTATCTTCTTCTCCCGAGATAAAATCTTTTGCTTTCGGACTGGATTTCTTCAAATTCTTTCCCTTACTGCTTTGACCACCTTTTTCGTACGAATACTACGTGGACGGCCAGACGGCCAGGCTCAATGAACAATCATATAAAAATGACAGATTCCAAATTCAAATGTAATATTTTGTTTATTTTTAATTGTAACAGTATTTATGGCCAGGATAAGTACAGTAGGTACCTTACATATAGGTATCAAAGTGTATGTACACTTACACTTAGGTACCATGGAGACCTAAGTGTACATTACGAAGTGTATGGCCCTCGCTCATTAGGACACTAGAGGTGACTCCAGCTATGCCACTAGTTATAATATTTATTCAATCATGTGGAGGTTCGGACGCCTGGTGGCACAACCTCAGATTAAGCCTCTGTATATAGCCAGTGAACTTGAGCGTCAAGTCTCATACCAATTTTGTAGGCGACACGGGGGTATCGTGCCTACCGCAGAGTATTGAAATCGGATAAAAAATCGCAATAAATATTTGAGACAAAATTTGCAAAAACTAAAACCGGATACTTACTTAAAATACTGAAATAATTTTCACACTCGTGTGACTTATAGAAGAACAGAAAAAAGGTTTTAACTTTTAAAAAAAGGGTGGACTTAGCTTATTTATTTTTAAATCAATATTAAAATAAAAAATTCAATTTATAAAAACGACAGTCCTCGGCTAAATAGAATACAGATTAACATATATTGGAACGAAGTTCCTTATCACGCGTTGCGAAAGAGGGCTAGACGGAAAAAATTAAGACTAAAAGTTGTAACGACACTTTTTGCTATAGTTGTAAGCCGTGCGGCGTGCGCGTGTTTCTATGTCTGTCTCTGTCTCTCTCTCTTAATTATTACTAAAATTGTGCCTACTGATTAAGTTTATATTACATTATATTTTTTAATAATAAAAAAAATTTTATTATAACTTAAAAAAAATAAATTTTTATTATAAATCCTTCACTAATTAATCGCAAGGAACTTCGTCCCATCCGGGTGTCCCTTGACACCTCTCAAGTTTTTTTTTTTGGGATTTTTCAATACGACCATGACTGAGGAAAAAGGTTTCAATGAACTCCAAATTTCAGTTCTATCGAGCGCACGCCGCACATCCCCTTAATATCCTTCTTCCGTGGGCGCAACCGTGTTGTCCTAGTGGGCAGGGTCCTAAAGAGTGGACTTTATGGACAGAGTTATTATCTATATCTTAAGTCATATTTGGCAACTGCTATTTTCAAAAATATCCCTAAAATGCGATAGACGAATTATGCCTCAACCAATTGATAAATATGATCTACCAACAGCGTTTCTGGCTCTTCTTGTGTTCTGTTTACCACTGACGGTACTGATTCCAAATTTTTCTATTTCGGAGATCCGACCCAAATTCCAAGTGACTAGGTATTTTCTGTTCCGCCAAGACGTGAGCTGGTCGCAGCTAAATGCTGTAACTTTAGCTGTGCTACTGATATTATTCTGTCTTTACTTGGAAATCAAGAAACGCAAGTAAGAAATATCTACTATTTTAAATATTTTTGCTATAGGTACCTACCTACCTACCTAGAACTTTGAAAATTATTTCCAAAGAACTCACCTAAAACAATATTAAACCAATAGTCTTTGTATCTTTAAAATAAAAGTAAAAGCACTTTTATTTATTAGCGCATCGCTTATGGTTGTAATTAGGTGTGTAGATTTATAATAATATAACCTAACCTACCCGTATATTTGAAGTGAACGGGTTATGTACCAAGTAATCCACCTGGAATTACCACATGGACTGCTTGGTACCTACATAGTAAACCTAATAGAAGGATTGAGTAAATTTTCACAGTTATAATACACAGAACTTCTTGCACTGTTTTCACTATAATAGGTATTTTACATTAATTTTTATATATTACACGACCGGTTTCGACAGTCATCATTAGGTGAGTAAATTTTAATACGCCTGAATAATTTTTTTTTTTTATATTCCAGATTGGATGAAATGGCAGAAGATATTTTAAGAGTGAGTGAAGAAACGGACGCTGTGATGGGGGTAGAGAAGGAGAGGCAGCTAGCGGCTATAAAGGACTGCGTGAACTTGCTAGACGTGTCCAGTGCCCACTACGAACACCTCATGCTGCTGAAAGACGATCTCCGTCGAAGGACGGATCTTCAACGACCACCCACAATAGAGCCCAGCACATCTTTGTTGTGATTATATTTTAACGAAACAATGCCTGAACTGCAAGATGAATAATTTTTTTTAAAAGTACTTACTGGCCTTTTTAGGGCTCCGTAGAGTACTAAAAAGTAGTAACAAAGAATCCTTATAGTTTCGCAGTGTCCGTCCATCTGTCCGTCTCTCTGTCCCCCCTGCTAACTTCTGAAGTTATGAATAAAAATTGATGGAGTTATGAACAATTATAAATTGCGCAGTATAATTTATTTTTGGCAGCATAAAAAATTTAGTATATAAAGAAGCGGCTTAAATTATTTTCTCATTTTACGCCATTATGTGGGGTATCTTCAACCTATTCTTTTGAAAACAAAGGTGGGTTTTTATACCCACACGACTTTTTTTATAAAGTGAACCATTTTCGAGTAATTGGCATTTTTGGCATTGGCATGGAAAATTGTAACTTTCCATGCAGATAGATCATTCTAAATACTCTTAATGAATACCTAATATATATGAAAGAAATAAGACAATATAACTTTTGAATTAATAAAAAAAAAATTGTGCGGCGATAGTTACGGAACCCTCCAAAGACATGTCCCTATTCCTGATATGCTCTTGGTTAAGTTTTTTGAAATTATTCTTACAAATTGAATTGCGATAAAATACTTGGTATGCAATTTCAATACCTATCTTTTATTTTTGAAAATTTGGTTCAAGAGCTTGATCATTGATGGTTACCTACACAGTAATACCGAGTAATACTCCTACGAACTGTCGATGTATCAATATACAATAAATAAGAAGTTACACTAGCTTTTTACTGGGAAATTGAAAGTGAAGTTTTCACTTTCAGAAGGAAAAACTCGTGATACTGCAAGTCGCTAGTGCGCTCCAGTCCTTAATCTTCAGACAGTCGTTACAGTTAACGTCTTTACTTCTCCTGGGACTCTGTTGACACGAAAAAAACAATTCCCACTAACAATTACTGCAAATGGCCTCATTGAAACGGTTATTTGGCGCACGAAAATATCTATTTCATGATAATTCTCTTTCTTGAGATTCAAAATAAAGCCAGTGGTATCTTAAACGTTCCTACTTTAAACTTAAACTATGGTTATTCTAATGAATATCCTTTAACTTATTCAGTTACATTATATATGCCGCAATTTGATCTCAGTTCCAAAGGAATTTCGGTAACTCACACAAAAATGTGTACATAATGAAAACAGTAGGTAACTGATAACTAAAGTTGAGGAGTTTCGTGTACAAACACGTTATTGCCCTACGTCTTGAACTAAAACTTAAAACTACATGGCAAAACGCTTATGAGTAGTATCCATTGGCATCCTTTCAAAATGATAAAATATCATATAATTTCTTACGTAGGTATTGTTCGTCGCAAAAGATAAACGTTTGATAAATTCCTATGTAACATACCACATATTGTGCGGTACGCCCCTCTATTTTCATTTAGACAAGATCCACCGGGAGCGGATCAAGCGCTCGCAAAAATAAATAAAACTGTTATTGAGATAAGCATCTGCGGCGCGGCTTTCGCTAAGTCCCGCTGTGTCGCGCTGAGCAATGTACTGAGATATGTCCGGATTACGCCGCTCGCGGCTCCCGCTCAATTCCGCTTGCCAAGTTTCACAGCTGAAACCGCTTAACATGAGCAGCTTGACAATCTTTAAATATTTGCAATTATGCTCATTTGTTTCAGACTCCGCTGTTTCAAATGAAATCTTAAGCCCACAGTTTGTAGTGTCTGGGTATTTACTTGAGAAATGTAATCGTGATCGCACTACGTGCTTATCTGTATCTAAGAGCTTACGGGCATTTTAATGTTTCGTAATAAGAATAGCACTAATAAAGTTTTATTCATAAGCTAATTGAAAATTCCTAGTTTTACCCGCGGACCGCATTACCACAAACATGATTTATTTTATTCTATTGTATGTTGCTAAACAACATTATTTTCTACATGCATTTAAAAATTCATGATAAGACAAAATAAACGCATGGGTAATGCTGAGTAAGAGTACCTGCTGCACATCTTACTCAGCATTACCCATGCGTTTATTTACAGTGTACTGCAGTGGAGCCGGCGAGGCGTCGGCGGCCGGCGCCCGGCACCTGCGGCCTCCGGATTATTTTCTCATCACCGACTCGTCCCGAAATAATGAGCCTCGAGAAAAATGCCACTAAGCCTACAAAATGTCTCTTTCCTTGATTAATAAACTTGTATACATTTTTGAGACCGCTCGCTGTACGTTTTGTTTTCATAATATTTATAACGTTAACTTGAACGTTATAAATATTTTTTTCGTTTTTGTTTGTTTTTTATTTATTTTGTTATTAATCTAAAACGGTAATTTATACAACTGTCTGCGATTTTACTGAATTGAGGTGACCTAAAATTTACTATACAAATGATAGGTAGAGGAAACTGGGGACACTTGATTTCCCCTTTTATTTTTTAGCCCTTTTTTCTGGAGGTAACCTATATAGAATTTATCTGGATACAAGAATCTGCGACAACCAACAGAATATCAGTGACCAAAATACTAATAATTTACCTATTAGAACTAAAGATAGGAAATTGTACTAAGTGTCCCCATAAATTACTTTTATTGTATTCGATTGCAGTGTTTCAGCATTAATTTTACCATAATATTTATCAGCGCCATTTTTATGGTTTGGTTTTTCTTGTGTACTTTTTCTTGTTTTCTATGTCTTAGGAATATGGAAATATTCAATCAATCATTAAAAATATTACAAGGAGCACTTGATCCAGGGGGTATCTAGTTTCCCCAAATGAAGTGTACCAAGTTTTATGCTATAAACAAATAATCATAAGTCGATTAAGATTAACACTTTTATTTAATAAAAACGAAAGACACATAGATAAGGATTAAGGATTCATTTTATATTCACTCACATAATAAATAGTTTCTAAATAACTGTCAGAATAAAATCTTACAACACAAAAGTAGATTGCAAATAGCAATCATTATTCGTCCACCATTTAAATTAATTACTATAATTTTTATAAACACTATAACCCAACTATGTAAATTGTATAGCCTACGTACGGTACCCGGACTATTATTATGAATATAATAGATCAGTTGCTTAGGGTCTACGGTGGAACAAACATACATACATAGTACACACATACACCTCCAAAATCATTACCCCTTCCTTTTACCCGACTACAGCGAAGCCATGGCTGTAGTCGGGTAAAAAGTGCCATATCTGACGATTCTACTCATTTGGAAAAAAATGCTGATATCGATATACCCGACACAGCAACTGTAAAACTAGGTGTGTGTCCCTCTCCTCCCGTACATAAACCTAATTTAATTTAAATTATTTCGTTCAGTGGTCCGCGTTCATAATTTGGCCGCAAAGCCCACCGAAATATTAAAATACATTAAATAATAATGTAATCTTCTGAAAATGGAGTATAAACGGTGACATTGCGACCACAATGTCACGAAGGCGACATGCGATACTTTCGCGACCGCAAAATGGCCGCGAGCATCTGTCGTCTTCGCGCTCTTTCCGCCTTCAGTAACTGTACACAACACACAAGTCGATGACTGTTGTTAGTATAGATATGCTTAAAATATAATGAATAGGTACCATAATACACGCCTAAATATGTAGTGTTGCAATACAACCACCAGAGCAATACATTTTGTTCATTAGCATTAAGCAGACAACGGCTTCATTGTGTGCTTGAGAAAAATGAATGTTGGCAAAAGCAGATTGACAAGCGTCTGAAATTAGTCATGTAACTGTTTCCCTATGGTAAAGCTCTTGTGTCCTAGGATAGCGTTGCCGTAATATTGCAGCCGTAATACAACGAAGCGAAGGTAGCGACTGATGACGGTACCATGTCATAATAATTTGATTGGGGCTGGTTGTACGATACCGCCTATTCACCATGGGGGTAGGCCTTGTCCAGGCTATGCCATAGGGAAATCTATTATATTCATAAAAACTGTAACAATAAATATTCGCGTATCGTATCTACTCATTTTTATCATCGCAACATCGGTACAATGATAATAATTGTTCGGTGTCATTACTGTTGTGGTTTAGCTTCTTTCACGCGAACACTTTCGCTGCCGAGTTCGCTCCAGGATATGTAAAGTGGATAAGCGGCCTAGTATTGCTCGAATATTTTACGTTATCTCGAATTTTAACATATGCTTAATTGAACTTGTCTCGGTGGGCATAGGTACATAGGAACTTACTGAGAAGATTAATGGCCTGTTTAACAATCTACAGACAATTAATTTTAGATAGCTTACTTGTATGTTTTGTTTGTGTCGCTCAATATAAAGTAAGTAGTAACAAAACTTCCGAATAAGCTATCTGACATTTATTAA
Organism: Phengaris alcon alcon; assembly: GCA_037179445.1. Classification (NCBI taxonomy): domain Eukaryota; kingdom Metazoa; phylum Arthropoda; class Insecta; order Lepidoptera; family Lycaenidae; genus Phengaris; species Phengaris alcon. Next base: position 974,026 of record JAYRCH010000225.1, read on the forward strand.
AAGATTGTGGAATCGGCCCTAACTGATGTAATTATTAGGTGTACGTACTTAATACTTTAAAGCATTTAATATTTGCTCAGACTAAGACCTACTTAGGCTGTTCTTGTCTTACTAGTTTTAACATCAACAAATCTAGTACCTAATAGGTACGGTTCCACGGGTGTCCCTTATGCCAGAACTTCAGGGGGTAATCGACGATCTTATCAAACAACTAAGTAACCGCTTATCTTCATAAATTCTGTTTCGGGCCTTCACTCAGAATTATTTATTACTATTTATTGTATTAACATAAATTGGGCATGAGTTATTTTATCGTTCCGAATGCGCTGAGAATGCGCTGGACAAAGGTTATGATTGTAATTTGGATTTGTCATAGATCGTAAAAGTGACGTTTGTTTATTATACTATACAAATTACGATTTACAGTATACAGTAGAGTATAAATTAGTGTATCAAAATTTGTTGAAAAATTTTGAGTGTAACCTTTTATAATGATTTATAAAGAAGGATGTGGTGTTTAGTGAAGCCGTAAAGCACATAATTAATGTAAAGGTAGATTTAATACAAGTTATATTGATTATTGGCAATAGCACATTTTATTTCCGTAATACATAATATTATATATCATTGGAATTATGAAGCATATACGAATTTTCGTAATATGTAATGGAGTTGAAATTTTTTCATGGAAAATTTTCTGAAGTTTCTCGAATTTTCGCTGATGTTTCAGTGCACTCCTTTAGAGATTATTGTTAGACAGAAGATCTGTATCTTGTACTATAGATTTAAATCTATATCAATTGTAGTTCATAAAAGCAGTTCTGTAACGGCCATAAATTAATCGTGCGCGTCAGGAGCGGTCTGTCCCGCATGCTGTCCACGTTGTGACGTCACGACTGTGTACGATGTCCAGTAGGTCACAGATACTGGTTGATCTGGGACCACATTATTTAAACCTTAGTTTAAACATTAGTTTCGTTTTATATTGGACTAGTGCTGTATACCACGATAACAAACATTAATGCTTGTATTTAAAGTAAAGGATTAAAAGCTTCTCAATGCGCGTTGATGTCTCCAATAAGCGTCATACGTCCTGTTTATAACTTATTTTTTTTTAATTTTACACTATTATTATAATCTATACTAATGTTATACAGAGGAAAGATTTGTTTGTTTGTTTGTTTATTTGCATCGAATAGGCCCGAAACTACTAGACTTATTTTTATGAAATTTGGCACAGATAAAGAGTTGACCACAAGGAAGGACATATGCTACTTTTTATCGCTGCCAAAACGCTCGGTTTCAGCGGGATTTCCATTTGCGCGGCCGTGGCATCATCTAGTTTTTATATTTTTAACCAAAAACATGGGTGTTATGAGTATGGCGTGCCTGTTTAAAAACGTATAGACAGATTTTGATGCTGTTTTTTATAAGTGTCTAAAACTGACAGTTAATAATCTCAGTAAAGTATCAAAACTATTCGTGTCAAACACTCAATGAATGTTGTACAAATATTGAAGCTGTGGGCGCAGCTCGCGGCGGCAGGGGGCCGGACTCAGCGCCTTGTGATTTAATTTAATAATCACATTTAACACACAAAAGATCAACCGGAGCTCCCTAAGCAAACGAATTTATTATAAATAACAATACTTTAAACTTAATAGCTTTGTTTAAGGTTATTTATGTAGGTCATTGGGAGGTATAAATTTTGCATAATATTTATTTCAAAGGTGTTGTATGTAGGATACTTTTTATCATATTTTACAAGTGATACTACGATTTTCTTACATACGTAAATGAAAATCGAAGCGTATTTTAAATATATACCGATTTATATATTTATATATATATATAAGTTATAATAGGTCTTTACCTATGAAATTGCCGTTCTGCAGTACTGGCCATTTCAAATCAAATTAATTTTTGTTTGGCTAAGAATTCTAATTTAAAATTAATTTTATTTTAAAAACATGGAATTCTTTTTCCAAAAGTAGTCATTTGTTTATTGATTAGTGTTACATTTTCATCGCATTTCAATCTTTTTCTTTGGATACGTTAAAAATTCGAGTAATTATGGAATATGAGTACCGTCGTGGCAGCAACGCGGCACAAGCGGCACGCAACATCAACGACGTTTACGGAGCTAACACTACAAACCAACGCACCACCTGTTATTGGTTTGCTCGCTTCCGTTCTGGAAATTTCGACCTGAAAAATGAACCTCGCGGTCGTCCGAAGACTTTGGTCAACAATGACGAATTAAAGGCGATTGTGGAAGCTGATGATACACAATCTACGGCTGAATTAGCAGCAGCTTTCGACGTTAGCGTCAAAACAATATTGGTCCATTTGCGTCAAATAGGCTAGGTAAAAAAGCTTGACAAATGGGTGCCCCACGAACTCAATGATCGCCAGCGCGAAGTACGCGTCGAGACGTGCCTTGCACTGCTCAACAGACACACAAATGAAGGAATTTTGAACCGCATTGTTACTTGCGATGAAAAATGGATTCTGTTTGATAACCGCAAGCGCTCAGCAAGTTGGTTGGATCCTGGTTCAGCACCTAAACAATGCCCTAAACGAAAACTTACCCCTAGAAAAGTGATGGTCACTGTTTGGTGGTCTAGCGCCGGTGTGATTCATCACAGCTTCATACCAAACGGGGTGAGCATTACTGCAGATGTGTACGGTGAAGAACTGAACACAATGATGGAGAAGCTGGCACATCTCCAACCAGCATTGGTCAATCGCTCGTCTCCGCTGCTCCTGCACGACAACGCGCGACCTCATACTGTACAGCAGACGGTCTCCAAGTTGCAAGAACTGGGGATGGAAGCTCTCCGTCATCCGCCCTACTCACCAGACCTTGCGCCTACAGACTACTACTTTTTCCAGAATTTAGATAACTTCTTGGCGGGAAAAAAATTCAATACCCGAGAGGCAGTACCAAATTGCCTGATTTCTTTAAGAAGGGCATTAATAAACTGCCACTGCGTTGGCAAAGATGCATTGATTGCATGGGTGATTACTTCGATTAATACAAAGAAAAAATACATGGAAAAAATTCGTTTAAATTTTTTCATACAAAACGGCAATTTCATAGGTAAATACCTAATATATAAGGTGGTTTATTCAATCGTCAAATAACTTTTTTCTGTCGAATAAATATGTTACTTTGACATTTTTTCTTACAAAATCTGTCAAAATTACATATTGTTACTCAGGAAAAAGTTATCTGACGATTGAAAAATCAGCCCACAAAGTAAACAAAAAAATCTTTACAAAATGTTAAGGCTGCCATAAAATAAGCGACATTTACATTTTATTATTATACATTTGTTATTAAAACAATAATCGTGACCGTGGTAGGGAATAAAATTTTGTAAATCGTATTTATTTTAAGAGTCCAAGCATCTGACGTAATAAATAACTTGAAGAGCCCCCATTTCGTTTGAAATGTTAATGACGACGTCGATACTTGGTCAGTAAAAGCCTTTTCATCTGTCAACTTTAACGGTTTTGGAATTGGGCTATAATTTATGATTTTATCTCGCATAGGGGCTGCGGTGAACTGGGCACAATGCTGGTCAGTATGCCCGCCCATTTATGTCGCCAAAATACACGAACGAGGGATGAAGCCATAATTCGTTATTTTTCAAGTTAACTATAATTTCGGCCATGTTTGACCGGTCAGCCCATAAGGGCATTCACAAACTTTTGTTGCTCTATAACCGCTTAATTGTAGCTGTCCTTTGTGAGTATTTAATAATGTTATGAGATGTACAGTACGATAGAGAAACGAAGATGGCCGAGGGCCATTACCAAAATGGTTTTACTGTACGTTATTGATGCTGGAAATTTTAAAAGTGGGAAAATAAAAGTAATTTTGGATAGTTCAAATCTCTTCCTCCCTCCAAAATATTGGTGTAGATGCTGAACTGGAGAAATATTAAGTGTCAAGATCAATCAGGAGTATTTTATTTCCTCCTACAAATTTTAAATAGGTATCTAATGCTACTGTTTGTGCTAGAACTTCCCAGTAATTTCATTACAATAAACACATTAGTGGCCGTATTTTGCATAGCTTATGGGTGTGGTGAGTCAATATGCTGAGCTAACTCCAGATTGATACAGTCTCAAGCCGCAGCGCCTGACAAATGGTTAGTCCACAGGCGTCGCCCGGCGTCTTACCATAAATAAGGATTAGACTCCTGACCACGCAGTCTTGCGCTGGACGTGGGACAGCTCCCGTGATGTCACAGGCTCTTAAGCACTTTGCTTTACAATCATGATGATAAAGCTCAGAACGCTACACACAAGATAAGTTTAATGACTGTTTATCGTTGTGTTAAATCGTCTTTGGGCTCAGTATTGTAACTTTACGGACGCACATTGTAGTGTGTCAATGCAAGGCTAAAGCAGGATGGAATTTCTAGTGCTCCTCTGACAAATACATGTTTGTGTCCATTTATTGTGTTCAAGAATTATTCGCAAACATTAGCCAAAATATGAGTAAGAATTTTAGGAATTCTTCATTCATAATCAAATCAAATTAAAAGGCATATGTTACCCAGGCTATCATGACAAATCGATTGACATCTTATTCATGAAAATCGAAAAAGCACTTTAGGCGCTACGGTGGAACAAACATATATACATAGACAGCCAAAATCATCAACTTTCCTTTTGGCTTCGCCGTAGCCGGGTAAAAATACAGTAACATCTCAATTTGTTTCTTATCGAGCAGAAAGCAGAGTGTCGTGAATTTGCGTTATTTCAGCGCCTAAATCTCGAATTACAAGTTAGAAAATGGATATCAAGTTTGAATCGTGGCAAGCTCTCGCGCTAAGCCACGGCTGTTTTAGGCTCAATGGCAGTTCCAATTGCGAACGCCGGATTACCGGATCACGGCGGGCGACGCGACGAAACTCGCATTAGATCCCTTTTCACTTATCTTCATATAATTACACAGTACCGGCTACGCACGGTATCCAGTAGTTTGATCTAATTTTAACAATTTGATGCAAGAGAGACTATGTTACATCAATCACTATGCTTATCCGTTGGACGAAACGGTTTAAGACATCCATTTTTATCAAATTACACAACCGTAATATTTAAATGAAAAGAAGTAACTTGGGAACTAATTATGCACTGATCACACATAATATAGCCTGAGCACATTTTAATCTTACAATAATACAGTTTCGATGCAGTCTCGATAGTATGTTAAAACAGCAAAACGGTATTCTCATAAACGTTAAAACTAGTTTTGATTGGTCCAAACTCCAAAAACAGTATATGATATCAAGACGATTCATTTAAAATTAATTGAAAATAAATTTAAATCCTACGTTAAATACTCGAATTTGGGGTTCTAGTGAGTAAAATTCTGAAGGAAATGACATTGTTTGTCTAAAGGATATTTGTTAGTAAAGACACACTAAGCTTGTCTAACACATCACAAGTTCCCAACAAGTCACGTTGGATTTAACTTGGGAGATACCTCGGATAACTGTTGCCGTCATTGTAAAGGAGGCTGTAAATTCACGCGCCCTCTGATCTCTATGGCCTGAGTTTGGATTGAGTTTTTGTTAATCCCAAGTAATATTGACGGTATAATTTGTTTATACAGAGTCTTGTGAGACTAATTAAACACTGATGGCTTATTTGTTTTCATTAGGTAATAGGCAAGCTAATTGCCGAGACAAGATCAGCGAGCTAAGTGAATTACAAAAGTCTAGACGAAAAACATGTAGAGCTTTCTTTAACTTTGGCGATTACTTACAGCAAAAAATTATAGCATAGTGATGACGCAGTCATTCTAATAAATTCTCATTAGACTAGGATCTAGGTAGCTAACTACCTATATTATTATTATTATTATTATTAGGACTACTAATACAAAGTAAGCAGGTCTCCTAAGTATCTATGTGACCGTTACAAACAGACTAAACACACATACGTAGTAGTGAAACGGAACGCGTTTCTCTAAGTAAATAGTTCATGACATTTTTTAAAGTTATTTATGTCAAAACGTCAAACGGAACGTCACACCGCCATTTTGTCTGAGCGGACTTTAGTATAGATTACAAATGGTATTAATATGACGTCACAGCACAAATAATCTATCAACCAACATGCCGAATCGCGTTTTCGGCGGTTTTTAAAAGTATATTTTTAAATATATTTTTTTGTAGGCTTTTAGGTTTCATAATAATGTTATATTTTTTTGTGTAATGAAACAATTAAGAAGCGTTTAGGACATAAATAAAAACAAGGTCAAGTAGCCTATTCACATAATGTAAATGCCGCATTCCGCAATATGGGGTTTATGCTTATGACTTTACGTTTTGTCGCCGTCTTAAGCGTCCGAGGGTAGTTTAATGAGAGGTCGTGGTGTTATCTCGCGAAATCTCCAATTATAGAGGGTCGCCGAGGTCCAAGGATTAGACTATGGTTAGTCTTCTCACGTCGTGGCGGCGGATTCAATTACACAACACCCGACCCGCCCGGACCTGCTCCGACCCGACGTGTTATTGGTTTATCGCCGGACAGTACATAATTGCTTTTATATTAAATGCCGCAGAGATTACTCTATTTCTTTTATACATAGTTTCGGAGAACAGCAGAATAATACATTAACGGCTTCCAATATTCCTTACAAGATGTTATGAATTCTAAATCGAAGTGATACGCTTTATGAGACGAATAACAAAATATTTTTATTTAAACACGATTATTGCACATTGTAGTTACTAACTACATTATTCAATAAATTTAACATAAAAAATTACACAAAATTATTCGTATTACGGCGTAGGGACTTCACTACATCGAGCTACGGCCCTCTACGTTTGTCTACGCCGCCTGCTACGACAAAGAAAACAATCATAGTTTTAATGAAAATTTGATATTTTTTTCAATTCGTACCCACCAATGTACTTACTGGCTTAAAATTGCGAACTTAAAAAAATAAACGATTCATGCATAGAAATTACAGAAAATAACACCTAGAATCACAAATGTCATATAGTAATTTATATTCTCATGGAAGAAAAATGTTATACTTAAAGCGTCAGTTAAAAACAATGAACTCATTTATAAACGCATGCATCAGAAATATCAAAAGGATTATTAATACGTCCAAATGTAGTGAATACGTTATTTTTTTAAACGTTTTAATCGCAGATCTACATAATAATGTAAAGCGGGACTCGGCGGCCGACAACTTGATTGATGTACCTAGATTTATACACCAGAAAAGTAACACGACACACGTCCGCGAAACCTCCTAACCCTCGCATTTTTATTTTCAAACGTACGCTCGTAATTAGCGTAATAAATTATAAAATGATAATTCTGGTGGGATCTTGTGGAGCGCTTAATACCGGGGAGCCCGACCCGCGGCAACCGTGTGTCAATCACGATGTAGAACAATTCTTATTTTGAAAAAGTGTAAAAAAAATTAGTATCACTTTTATTTTCTGTCCTGTTCCGCACTTATCGCGCGATCAGTCGAGCGAACGAGAAAAAACATGCGATCGGTCTTCTGGCAACATCTGTGCTTCATAATAGACGCTTACGTAGGCTTCTTTTCGGGGATCGAGCCCGGTGGGATCGCTTTAACATGATTGATCTGTTTATTTTACATTTTAAAGGAACATTTTTACGGTTGCTTGTCAACTTAATAACGGAGTGTTTTATTTCGGAACACGTTAAATTCAGTTTTATTGATAGGTTCTTTTAACTTATACATTCTTGAGATGGGTCGAGATGGGATAAAATAAAAATGAATCAGTAATGACTTATGCGAGAATGATTGGCATTTTGATGTGTGGCTTGCAGCGATGTTTATTGTACGAGAGTATTAACGTGCAACGTGTTACATGGTTATCATCGACGAAACAGTTTGAAGGGGCGATTGAATCCAAGTATTATTAATTTTATGCTAAATGAGGTTTCCTTTTAAAAAAAAAATCTTGGTAAAAATATTAGGCATGTTTCATGAAATGAAAAATATAGCTCTACTGTGTGATAATACATCATGTGTTATCAATTTGAATACTTTACAACTTCACTGATTTGAAAATAAATATCTACCTAAATAAAATAAATAAATAATAATACTTTACATCTTCACTCTTTCGTATTTTTTATGAATAGTTCTTCTTTATTCTATATTACATACAAAGATTATTCTTTGCAACATCGTATGAATGAATGAAAACTGTAAAGTGAAAAAACTCCACTGAGCTAAAAGAGCGATATTATTTTTCGGCTCTAGTGTTGTGGTCTATGAGCGGTGGTATGAAGCTTAGCTTCAGGCGACTCGTCTGCTCATTTGCCGGTCTGCCATAAAGAAGACTTGATAAAGCTAATTGCAGCTAAACCCACAAGTGGCCCTTTAATAGGTGTTCGACGGCGCCCAAAAAATGTATGAACATCTACAAAGCCGCCGTGTTTTTATCGCTACAGTAAGTCAGGAGTACCTGTTAACTCTCGCTACTAATGCTGTATCTGGCATGTGCCGTCGAGAGCTCTTCACTGCTGGCGCCACCGTGAACCATCTCGAAAGAATTATTTTTAGACACTTCATAAACACACGTTTAATGACTGCTGTATACGGTTGAATGCCTTTACGTATTGTGTTGCTGACTGGCAAATTTATAGAAAGTACAGTAGGTTTTATAGCACGCTGGCTATAGTACCTATTACATAAATTTTGCCCACATAAAGTTATTTTATTTAAAAGTATGTATTTAAAAATTGTGTGTGTCGAACTACGTTTAAACGTTCTTCTTCTTACTACGAGTATGATATTTTGACTTTATTTAAATTTTTACAAAAAAAATCCAATTAAACTTTCAGAACGTTTTTTTTAAATAAAGTAGCAAATCGGGTTACACTTTATAAATTATTATCAAAATGATGTAGGATGTACGGCGTTAGTGTAATCGTTAAAGATCAGGCCAAAAAAATGGAACCGCTCCCGCACAGTATCTTATCGGAAGCAATTACACGTTACTTTATTAATTTACATAACTACCCGTAGACTTCAAAGCGAACCGTCTGGAGCGATGACTGCACGTGCGGTGCAAGGGAAAAGGTTCCGCATTTACAGGCGCCATCCGTATCCATCGATAGAACTACGATCTATCGATGGAAACGTACCGTTCGAATGTCTGCTGCACTGCACAGCGCATGTGCAGTGCATGACTGATGTCATATAAAACGTGTATCTTTTGTGTAGTGAATTAAGTTAAAATTTGAATAGCTTAATATCTAAATTTAGGACTGCTTTAAAGCGCTACGTTTTAAACGTAATAAAACTTGGGAGTATTTCTATTTTTAAAGGGAAAAGGCGTCAGGTTTCGAGGAGTCCATGAAGTACAAGAAACTGACTAATGCCCAGCGCTCTGGTCTGAACCAAATTCCGAATCGTCGTTTCACACTCTGGTGGTCGCCGACCATCAACCATGCCGACGTTTACGTCGGCTTCCAGGTACTTCATCGAATTTCAAACGTTGTATTTGAGAAATAAGCTCATTTCAGACTGCGCTATGCTATTGTGCTATATAGTATAGCAAAGAATAATGCTATCTCGTCCGTCCGTCCATGAAGCGTCCATATAGCATGGCGTTCACATTACGCGATATTATCGCAAGCATTTGTAGTATATAGCAAGCTCAGTATCCATATCCATCCATCCATCCCATTTCCCAAATCAGTCTATTTTTGCTAGCTGTATTGTATTTGAATTAAAACTTTCTGATTAAAAATTCTTTCTGCGCTTTGAAGACATACGTGTAAATAATTATTATGTCCGATATCGGATATCGTATCCGTAAAATGGGAAAACTGTCTTAATTTCATTATGACATTACATAATTTTCGATTCGAGAGTTACAATCTTATTCGCTTGAGTTTACAACTTGAGGCACCATCTCTGCTACTGTTTACTGTTCAGGTCCTTGAATACATTTTAACAACACTCCTGCTCCGGGTACTTCGGTCGCTCTGCTTTGATCTTTGACGACACTTTAAAATTCTATCTCTTAGCCGCCTCTGTAGTGCATTTACTTTCAATAACAACTGCATACGCGTAATAGATTAGCGCAAAATAAGTCTTATTACCTACTTTAGAAATTACATCTACTCTTGCTTATCTTCAAGAAATGCGTTGTGTTTTAATCTTATAATAGAGTTTAGAGGTGCATAAATAATATACAGTGTAACAAAGAAGTAAATTCAACACAATAAATATTACGAAGGAAAATAACCCCACATTTACATGCATCACAAGATTCGAACACTGGAACCCAAGACATATCTCGCCAAAACGATTCCCACATAAATAAAGCTCATCGGAAATGAAACTGTATTTACATAAGAAATATATAAAGAGGCCCAAACGATAGGTCTGCGAGGGTATCGACTGAGCCCACACTTGAGACGCGGGGCACGTCTGCGGGGAGACTCTAATAACAATACGAAATATCAGTTCGTTCCTCCGATCGCAAATCTACGTCAATAACATATTCAATAGTAGCGCTCAATTCATTTCGACATAATCTAATATGGCGGGGCACGTTTCCCGCCTAAATCTCCCGCCACATGTCGCCAAGATGGCCGTTCGACCGAAACGCGAAACTAAAGAAAAAGAAGATCACGAATCGGTAATATCTTTCGAGTCCATAAACTTAAATGTTTATTTGCAGTGATATTTTGTCCTTTTGCGGATATTGTTTTATTAAGCCCGTCCTGCTTTTGTTTATCTGTATACAGAATAAACTTTATTTTGTTCTCCGAAATTGTTATTGCAAATCCAAAGGCGGGGGAACAATGGTTAAAGGTCTAAAAGAAAGTTGAAGTTGACACAACCTTAACCAAAATATAGTTAGTATACCTACTGAGACTACTCTAACTCTACTAACTCTTGCGTTTAATTTTGGTGAGGTTGAAGGAGTAAGTACCTATGATAAAAATGCTTGTTCTACATAATATAATTTTTAAGGTCATTTTATGAAATTATGCCACCCAGACATATTCTATTTAAAATAAAATTGTACATATTTTTCCGAGTGTTACAATTTTTTATTTTTTGGTTTGTATAAGTTTTTGTAAAAGTACAAGAAACTTGTCCGTTTTCACAACTTAAATTACAAAGAAGTTGGAAAACGAAATAATTTATATATTTTTTTCTGCTTTCACAACTATGTATTTAATTTCAATATGTCATAAAAACTGAAAGTGAAAGACTTCTTCATTTGGTAACTAGTAACGAAAAACTGTTGGTCTCTCCATAGTTCCATACTTCTTTAATAAAATTGTCGTTATAGTGTTTTCATGATAGGATTATAATTTAGGTAGTATGGTAGAATAGATCAAAAGTTTCTATGCTAGTTACGAAAGTGTGAAAAGGTCCTCCACTTTCGTAAGTAAGGAACACATTGTTGTGAAAGCGGTAAAAATATATAAATTAATTCCGTTTTCACAACTTCCTAGGAAACTAGGTTGTGAAAACGGAACAAGGGAAAGAATGAACATATTGCGTACATTATGATGATATTTTTCAATCCCAAATGTGTCATAATTACAACGTACCAGTGCTTTGCGTCATGGAATGAATCAATAAAAAGACATTGCCGGGGGCGTAGTTCAGGGGTCATCAGCGGAACCAATTAGTGCAATTACCCCCAGTACCGCTGAATTGCCGCAATTAAGTTCGCCTTTCTAATACATTGATCATCGGACAGGAGTGCTGCTTGGTCTGCACGCGTTATCCGCGGACGTGTGCACTCTACATTATGAATTGTACAAAGACTACGTTGTATACAGAGAGGATATTTTGCAAACGTCGTGCTTCATCTGTTTCGCATTAAAAGTAATTACACCTGGTATAGGTGAATAAGTAGTACATTATAGAAATTAAATTTTCAAGTTTTTTATAATACTTTATGGTATCTTCACAATTTGAAACATCTACTTCGTAGACGAAGCGGACATGTCACTTTATTATTTTACAATATACTTGATTAAAAACTGTTTATTTCATTACTCTGCTCTGCGCATACCCATTAAAACATTTTTTTTATTTATATATATATATTTGTTGTATTTTCAACGATAACTCCGCCGTATGTTGGCCGATTTTCAAAATTCTTTTTTGATGTTAAGGGTATCTGAAGTTGGTTCCATTTTCACCAAAGTGGTGACCTGATGATGGAATCCATGAGAAATCGAGAAAAGGATTTATAAAATCCTTTTCTCGAATTTATAGGACTCATATAGTAATTTTGAATTTTTCTGAAGTAACCCAATCATATGCTACCAAAAAGTAAGATTTTGCACCAAGGTATACCCTGGATCCAAAAGTACTGAACAGAATCCTGACTGCTTACATGTTTGGGGATTTCGGAGTTGTTTAAAGAACTGCAAGCATAAGCCACTATGTCAATTAAAGTAATTATTATCATCACCACCATCATCACACCATATAACATCACATTATTATGATAAGTAATATAATAGGTATTTCTCATAGTACTTTACACCGACACGGATATCTTTGAACATTACTCTGCCGTTTATGGACCGATTTTCAAAATTCTTTTTTTGATGTAAATATATAAACCGAAGTTGGTCTCGTTGTCACCAAAGAGGTGACCTAATGATAACATCCATGAGGAATCGAGGGAACTCCTCGAAATTTCGAAACCAGCCAACTTAAACGTGAGCTCTATAAAATAATGATTTATCAGGATATCGTTGGGGCTGGTACCGACGTCAAAATTATAAAGATGGTGTAGAGAAATAGTTAAAATTTTAGCCGCATTTAAAAGGGAAATTACTCAAAATAAATAAGATTTATTTCATACTTTTTTGTGTGTATTTTTACTTTGGAAGTCGGTTTAATTTTTATTTAAAAATAATATTCTATAGGAATGGACTAATAAGATGATCTATAATCAATACCTATCTACTCTATGAATATAATCGCAGGCTTTCGATTGATACCGTCATTGTGTTGGAGCGTGGTGATTGCACAGGAATTCGTCGGACTCCCGTGGAAAGATTCGCTTAATGCGGACTTACTGGCAATTTCAACTGCACGTTGATACTTGGAATTTATTATGAAACGGATAGATACAATACTCGTAATATATATTATATTTAGAGCTCATATTATACATTTTTCTCAATATTATAGAATAGGAATGTTTTGTTATAAGATTTTTGTCATATGAACTAATGAGTCGAATACTTTTTTAATTGTTAGTAGGAAAGATATTATTTTTTGAAAACAGAAATTGATAAATTTTAATAAACTAGAAAGTTTTGTAAAAATATTGTGTCTGCCCTATATTCGCGGTGGCGTGAGATCGTCTTGAACCCCTCGAGTGACGGTGATAGTGACGGTGATAGTGACGGTGATAGTGACGGTGATAGTGACGGTGATAATGATGGTGATAGCGACGGTGATAGTGATGGTGATAGTGAGGGTGAATATAGTGACGGTGATAGTGATGGTGGCGATGAGCGGTGGAGGTCACGTGCGGCGATCGCTATTGATTTCCATTTAATTCGGCGCGTGCTCCGCCCAGCGCCTACCGAAGTACCGAAGCTCGGAGTGCCGACAAAGTGCCCACCGCCTTCATTACAACTGATTGAAGGTTGCACGGACCGCGGACCTGACCAGTGACCATTCCATTTGATTGTTTGATTTTTAAGGTGCAACGTACACTTTGGTAGTAATCTAATTTTTGGCGGTTTGTGGGTTGTTTTTTCTTTTACGCAGGATAATTTTTTTATTTGTTGTCCTTGTGTTTCGGCACTAAAATAATACTTATTGTAAACGTTGAAGTCTTTTACATTATTAAATCTCTTTTAATTATAATCACCAACGATCAACATAGCTTTTTAATGCAAGTTATTTGTAAAAATTGAGTGTCAATTAAGCTGCGATATTTTTTAAGGAAAATTGGTTCGTTGTAATCGGTAAATTTAGAGATAGCTTACGCCGCGCCGTCCAAAAATTAATTGATCGAATCTCGTTTCCGAGAGGAAACAGCGCGGAAGAGTTTTAATTAGCGAGAAAAAAAGGCACCACAAAACTTTCGACGTAAAAAAGCGGGAGACAAGGGTGGGCGTAGCCAAGAATAAAAATCTCCCGCTCGTAATGCGGGCAACATTTGTGTTAGGAAACTCTCGGTAATGGAAGACAAATTTCAATATAATTTGCAATACATAAGCGTGTTACTTTAATAGCCCAGAACCACCCTTCAAATTAAACGGGGCTTAAGTTTTATTTTATTTTTTCCTCCTCGGCTCGGGCGGCTGCGGGTGTCTGGGGCGCGGCGCTCGGGGATAGCGCGACGCTCGCAGGCGTCTGGAAAAATATAATCCGACCAAATTAATTGCCCCACTCTCAATAGTAGCGCGGCCGCGATCTCGCCAAATCAAATTAAGGACTCGCTATAAAAACCAAATTAGTACTCGCTTTAACCGTGAGGGGGTATTTAGTTACAAGACGTTAGTTCAAATCCCGCCATTTTCATTAACAATAAATATCCCCTCGCAGCCGCACGGAATCCTTATTGTTTTACTTTTTACACCCTTGTGTCTCGGGAGGGGTATCGCGGACGGCGGCGTCTTGTCCGGACTCCGAAAATTTTTACTCGTTTTGTTTATTTATCGGACGTAGGTAATAAAAATTGTGTTGCGCGAATTGTAGACTCAAAATTTTATTGTACCCCCCCCGGTACTCTGAATAAGTTTTGCATTTAATTGGAAAAAAAATTAAGATTTCGCGAAGCGCTTCTGTTCGACTTCCTAAATTAATTGGACGGCCGTAACAAACTTTTTATTTTATTTTGATTGTTCGCCTAATCGAATTGAAGGAGATGTGTCTATAGCTTTGAGGTCCTTAATTTTTATGTCACTTTAAATATGTTTCTTTTATGCGGCAGGAAATTATAATATTACAGAAGAAGTCTTCTGGCATATTAATTGTTTTTACAGTTGTTTCAATTATTTTTTAAAATAAGCACCTGAGGTAAAATACAATGTAGGGTAACGGTACCATGAAAAATAAAAATATATAATCTTTTTTTTATTAGTAAAAAACGTCTTCCAAAAATTTTAATGGGCTGTATGAAGGATTTTTGTGTCTACCTACGCAGAGGGGCTTATAACTGTTATTTTAAATCTCATATATCATATACAGATGTGAAGGGGTGAGTTCGTGTTTTTTCCGTTGGGCCATAATGGCGGTCGATGCAGCAAATTAAAGGGCGGACGATTTAAAACAATAAGCTGACGCTGTCATTAGCAGACCGGTCCATATTACAGACCTCGTCGCACTAATGTGACAATATTATATTATGATTATTTTAATATTTATTATTTTTGATAAATTATCAAGATACCTGTCTATTATGTAGAAATGTATGTTTATAATATAAGTATAGGTTGTAAAGAATGGCAAAAAACGCGTCGACTATTTCATAGTTCGGGGCGAATTTACTTACTTTTGGATGTAGGCGTAGCTATGCTACGTTACCAGCGTACCTACGAAGAAAACGCTTTTTATACGAGTTTTAAATAAATTATAAGACATCGACAAGGAGAGTTTTTAGATCCCCAAATTAATAGTAATTTACTCTATACCCTAGACCTAAGCATGAATGTTTTTGTCATTTACTATTTTTGTGTTTGTCATTTACTATTTTTCACTTTTCAAGCGTAAAGAGCAAACCATATGCTGTCTTCTGGCAACAAAGTTCATAATGGCTGTAATAAATTAACATTTCTAAGCAGAATCCCGACCGTATCTGATAAATGTGTGATAAATATGAATGGGAAGATCTCTTAATTAATGGGAACCCTAAATTGATATGGGGAATGAGTTTTTAAGATTGCCATGCGCATTTCAAACCGTGAGTTAGTAATATAGCACGGAATAAAATTAAACGCCGCTAGGTTTCATGATAATATTCATACGTAGGTTTATGTGATTTTGTTCTTCATCGCTTGTCACAAATTAACAATATTTTTACCTACCTATAGCTGCTGAAAAATATCAATATACCTATATCCTATTTAAGTCGACATAGGTGTTTTGTAAGCTATCATTATGACAATGTCGCCGCAAAATGTCAATTATATTATTAAAATAACAACATTGATTACAGGAAACATGTAATTTGGTGGCGATACGATCTTATCGCAGCGATTCTAATTCCCGATGTGTGGATATTATCGTACCTGCCGAAATCCAACGGATATGTTTCAGATATCCCTCGTATGTCCGATATTGTCATATACAGTACGATGTTTGTTGTGACTGCAATCTAATGAACGCGCGTAGGGTGAAAGGTGCGCTGAAATTTAGAAAACTCTACATATCATCTAGTGGAAATAAATTAAGATCAGCTAGTGTAAGCGTTATTAGTAAATAATTTAATTAAATCCTAAAATTTTCTAATTTTGATTCAATTTCGCAAACTTTGCATGATAGAGATTTTAAAACATAACATCAGTATTTACATTCGTACGGCATATTGCGATATGCTAAAATTTTTGTTTTGGGTCTTGAAACCTGGTGGTGGTTTATAAACAAACAAGGCCACCGCCGCGGCTGGGGCATAACAATTTGTCATCATGACGGCGCTCGACACTCGCGAAAGGAACATCCACTATAAGGCATTATTATCGAGACAAAGCACTCTGTTTGTCTATCACGATAATCTGTGGACTGTTCCAATTCCATGTTGTGTAAACGCCCTAATGGACGCCGGTAATGTGACACGCTTGACGATTTTACTCACAAATTGTTGTACGAAACTCTATTACGATCTAATGACAGCTACCGTCTAATTGCGAGGTTATTACGTTTTGTTGTGCACGCCGCCTAATGGTGGAGTAATTACTGGCAATTGGTGAAACCCCGAAGATGTCCCGACTCCCGACTGAGTCGTTGGCAGATGAAGCATCTCGCCGGATGCAAAGTGCTATTAAATATACTCCCAACCGATATAATTTGCTTCACTTATATATACCGACATTGTACAATAATATACAATGTTGAAATTAAACCAGCCAAGTGCGAGTCGGACTCACGTACACAGGTTTCCGTACCATTATACCAATATTTTAAACTAACTGTTGCCCGCGGCTACGCCCGCGTATATATACTATCGGCTATTGCGCTGGAATAGTATACTTTTCCGGGATAAAAATTAGCCTATGTTTTAATCCAGAGCCTATACTACTACCATACCAAATTTCATCAAAATCCGTTCAGTAGTTTTAGCGTGAAAGAGTAACAATCATCCATCCATCCTTATAAATTTTCACATTAATAATATTAGTAGGATGTTGACTTATTATTTAGTTATGTTTGTAGGAGCTTTTCCTAGTGAGCGCATTTTACAAGTAAAGCCTCTATAACTTCTGAACTAACAAAGTTATAATAAGCCCTTCCTTTAAAGTTGGATGGACATGGACTCCCATCATGAATATTTTCAAATTTTTCGAGCCAGACGTTTAGCTTTTAAAGGGTTGGGGCGACTATTTTAACAAAAAAAAGGGGTTTGGAATTGAGTTTCTCACAAACGAATACCTAAATCAAAAACTCGTCTTAGAAAGCTCTCAATGTTATTAAAAGACTATCAATCGTACTATGGGGTAGACGTGAGAAAAAGTCACCCCCACTTTACTCTACCTGTATCTACCCTAAAATAATATTTCTCGTGATTTTATTTTACTTTGTCGTCCTAGTAAACACACATATCTATGAAAGTTTCATCTTTATAGCACTAACCGTTTGGACGGTAGGCCGAAGTCGGACGGACGGGCGTACGAACATACATGACGAAACAATAAGGGTTCCGAGACGTGAACTACGTAAACCCTTAAAAATGGTGTATGAATATATTAATATATATCATTAATATATATGAATATATATCATTACTTGAGTTTAATTTATTTGATTCTTCTGACGTCCATACCCAAAAGAAAGTTGAGATGAAAGTTACACAGCTGCAGAAGCACTTCACTAAATTGGAGTAGCAAAAGCTTCGACCATAATCATGTACGCAAATAATACGATCGTGATACAAGTGAAAAGCCGGTATTTTCCAGATAATTATCAGTGCCTCCCAACAATACACAAAAGACAATGTGGTAGTTTTGTGGGTGGCATCATTACGGTGTAATACCGTCACGACTGTCATCAGGTTTCAACACGAAATATGGAATCGCGTGTAATTCCCCATATCGCATGATCTCCACGAAGATCTGGAGCGCCGAATCCATTTTGTGAATAATTTAACAGACAATGGGCTGATAACTACTTTCTTTTTCCATTAACATGTTATTTGTCCGTGACGATTTAACATAAAACATAATAATCATAATCATTTTTGAAATAATATTATAATATTGTATTCGGATATATGTAGTACTAATTAATTACTTATTTTACGTTAGTAATTTTGAAAGTTAAAATGACTCTGTTCATGATCTTACAGTTACCTTTATAAATAGGTACATATAAAATTATGTTTAAGTAAATTAAACATTGTAATTTATAAATTTTTAAAGATTTCCCGAAATTTCTAGAATATTTGTGTTTTGTACGCTTTCGCTGTAAATCTGGGCGGGCGGGTGAAGCGGGTATTGTTAGGGCGTATATTGTGTAAGCGGATTTTCGGGGCGAGCTGAGGCGAAGTATTTTTGCCGCGTCGTCTCAGCCGGACCCGGATTGATTTACGGACGAAGTGCGATACTGAGCCGACCCTCGGCTTAAGCCTAACTAGAGCTTATCCCGGAATTACGCAAAACACGCCGACCTCCGTGACGTTTGCTGGAGGAGGATCCACAAAATACCGAGACTATTTTAAGAATATTTTATTTTGAATTCAGGGATTTTCAGGACATTTTAGGTAGTCGGCGATTTATTTCGAGTTAAAGTAATAGTAATTTGAAGATTTTGTACACTGTTCGAAAGCAACCTTTGGTGATATTCCACCTTCCCCTTTTGTTTTTAGACTGGCAAAACGGAATATTAATTTAGAGTTTCAACTTTTTATAACTTATTACACCTATTAACCGCGAGTGGGAAGACACGTTCAGCCATTAAACCGATCTCGGCAAGAGAGGCTGAAGGATATTATCGCGCCGCTTGTTGCC
Organism: Phengaris alcon alcon; assembly: GCA_037179445.1. NCBI lineage: Eukaryota > Metazoa > Arthropoda > Insecta > Lepidoptera > Lycaenidae > Phengaris > Phengaris alcon. Next base: position 993,226 of record JAYRCH010000225.1, read on the forward strand.
CGCGTAAAATAATAATGGCAGAACTTCCGGCCGGCAGCGCGGGAAACTGGCAAAAAACCGGGAAACGCCCCCGGTAACCGCTTAACTTTGTTAACTGCTTAAAAGTGACGTCACTTAATTTATTAACACGTTCCTACCTCGAGTAAGCTGCAATTTTGAGGTGAGTTACTCGGACCGTTTAGGCTAATCGTCGATTAGTGTTTTGTTACAGTCTGACTTAATGATTTTGATTATAGCCCGATAGAGCTGTTCCTAATTGGACATTTCATTACGAACTTTATAAGTATGTTAAGTTATAAGTATAATAGTCTATAATAATATTATATGTTCGATATACAGAATGAGTTTCTCAAGTGGGCACGGTAGAAGAAATCTGAAACTATACGGAATAGCGAAAAGTGCTGAAAGGAGTTGCGAGCCCGATTTTGATAAAAACCAAAACTGCATCGATCTACATGCACACTGCATAATTAACTAACTAATGATTTTTGATAAACCAATTGCACTAGCGAGGAAGCAAACCGACTGATTTTGGTAAAAATACACACCCTGTCAACTGTTTTTATCAAAATCAGCATTTTTAGCTATTCTTTATAGTTTCGGATTTCACCTACCATGCCCACTTGAAAAATTCATTCTATATATCGAACATATAATATTATAGACTTATTATATTCAGCATAGGGCAGATAAAGATTAAAAACATAAAAAATGTATTAAAATTTTAAACCTATTCGAATTTTTATTTGCCGTCATAAAATATAGAGGCCAATATTAATAATTCAGTCCTTAATTTCCACATAGGCGAAGTGAGTGGGAAATGTTAGTCCACTTTAACTTTGCTTTGTTACATTTTCTCGATAAGAGTACAAGAGTACATAAAACTTGTAAGTATTAAATATTTTTTAAAAGTGCTTTTTCGTATTTCTACCAACACATAGAAAACATGTTTTAAAAACCGTATCTAATTATATGAATTTTATATCCCTAAAAATATTTTCATGTAAAATTGTGCTAAGACTTGGCTTTACATGAGATCTGATAACTTTTTGACAGTGCTAGTCCGTGGTCTCGTTTTCTCGTGGTCTCGTTGGTCTCGTGGTCAGGGGTTTTTAGATAGGTATCAAAAATCTAAAGTCTAAAAGCTATGCTATCAAAACTTTATTTAACTGTTTGTTTTTATTACTTATATTATTATTTAAGTTATTGTATATGTATTATTGTGTATGTATGTATTTATTTATTTTATTTTATGTTTATAGTATCAAGATAAATACTTTTAGCGCAATACTGAGGAGTATTGCATATACAGCAATTTGTTCCTTTCTTTCAAAGGTTGTCTGGAAGAAATTGTTATTTAGTAATAAGGCCGCCTTTGTGTACTATCGTAGTGTTTTTAGTATTTTCTATATTTGCGTGTATGTGTAACTACTGATTGTGCACAATAAAGTATATTTTCATTCCATTTTCATTTCATTTCATTAACTTTAATAAGTCTGCTACTGGTAACATATCCCGAACATTTCGTTTATCTGGTATAATCCAAACTTAAGTTATGAGGGTTCAAAAAGTCGTCGAAGCATTTCTAGAAAAGGTAGGTAGTTAGGTAATGACATTGCGCTTCGTTTGGCTCGTCTTGGCGGGAGGCACTGTCGTGCCCCCAGCCAAACGTTTCTTGATGCTTCATTTTATTTATTCAACTGTAACATAACACATAGAATATTATTTATTACAATAATAATCGATCAATAAATAAACAAAACATGCTAAACTATTTTTCATTTGGTGCCCACGAATATTAGCGGCAGGCGGCGACGGAGTGGAAGCTGCGATAGATCATGTCACGCTGCATGCGTGTCCACTCCGACACCGACAGGTAAAACTTAATACTGCGACACAGGGGAAAATCAATAAGCGACCGCATCGACTGGGCCAAATAAATACGGACCAACTATCCCATAAAACAACCGAACGGTTTACAATTAAAGCTTTAAATCTGCGATAGGTGTTGGTATAAATCGGCGAGGAAACAATCAGCGGCAGCTATTAGCGCGGTGCGGCTCGATAAATTTGCATTAATGCCCTCGAAAAATCCGATCGGCCATAATTTTCACGTGCCCAGCGTTATATAGTGCATGTGTACTCTCTCGCCTATATTTAGCGCCATTAGACGGATGATCGTTTAGGGGCACTTACGTTTTGGTGATTGATTGTATTAAGCCCTGAAAATATGGGCTTGGCATATTTATAAATTTATATTCATGCAGATACCTAGGTAGCAGATACCAGATGATTTATGCAAGAAGCTGATTAATACCAAGAAAGCAAGCACTAGGACCTAGTGACTGGGTTACCTATATGCCGGTCTCACATTTTATGATTTTAGTACCTATATTATTATCTTTATTAGAACCAAATAACTTATCTATTATTGTGTGATTCTAGCTGTCTATTGCGCATCTCTACGATTTTAATAGCCAGTATTGTATTATAGAACCCTCATAACCAGCTTATAATTTGATACCTTTATTGGCCTTATATTTGTTACTATTTAGACGTAGTGGTCTATATTTCAGCGCTGCCGATTTACGGGCCGGTCGAAGCCGGATGAGGCCGGTTGAAGCCGGGTGAGTTACGTAACGCCCCCCGCCTGACTGCACTTTACACTTTTACAGTTCCGCGCGTACCAACGCCTATTAATTGATATTTGCTGCGACATCAACGCATTTTACGCCTCTGAATTTTTATAAGCTCTATCCAGGAAATATTTATAGGTGTATTTTATTTGATTCATTCTTCGCTTAATTTAAATAAGAGTATTTAACATTGTTTAAGTTACATCTATCACTGTTCCTTTAGGTTCTTCACTCAATGGTGTGTGTGTCTTCATTCAATGGTGTGATGGCAGCTTAGACTGCCAACTCCTGCCTTTAAGTATATGCATATACTTAATAAGCAATAGAATACACAATGCGCATACTGTCGAATTAATGACCTCCACCTGAAATCTAATTTTTGACAAGACTACTTCGAATGAAAAAATCATGTTGGGAATTGTTACAGGGCTATAAATAACATGAATAGGGCTGAAAGTGCTCGATTAATGTAACGGTGATGTTTAGAGCAAACAGACTAGCTACTGAAAATAATAAGTCCTGGGCCTAGGCAAAGTGCATTAAATAAAATTATAATCAAGCTTTGTAATTATTAAAATGATACTAAAAGTAACGATCTATTTTTACGATATAATAACAACGTTGAGTTAAAAACTAAATAGCTTTTAGCTTAATACAAAAAAGTAGATAAAGAAGCTTTCGTTGGTATCTAAGAAGAAAGATTATGTAGTAAGTATGAAGGGGTAATGAGTTTTAAGTTTTACATCATAAATGAATACAATGTTCTTAGAAAATTTTAAGATTTAGGGACATCGGAAACAAATTATAATATTCAACTTTTGGCCCATGGTTGTCCATAGTGTCCTTACACATATTCGAGTAAAAAATTGCTTTGTGTCACATATTTCTTTGACGCCATTTGATTTTATTATAAGGCCAACTACAGTGACGACCAAAAAAGCGTCATTCAAAAATCATGGGGACGTAAACATCGGTATTAAATAACATCTCTATTCACATAAAATGCAACATTAAATGTTAGGCGAAGTCCAGAGCGGACATCGAACGTCGAGCGCGACGGAAGACGCCGCGGGGACACCCCGTAGGTGCCTAATATATGAAAATATTCAATTTTATAACATTTCAGATAACATCGGTGCTTGTCGATTTATACTTTCGGCGGTAAGGTAATCTTATACGTCGTCGTGAATGGAGGCTGCGCCCGCTGCGCGCAATACGACACCTGTAAGTTAGCACTTAATCATTTTCCCGGACACTTTATATGCGCCTACGAGCCATCGCATTACACATCGGATGTAACATCGTGTCACTGTTGTAGTTACATTTGTGCATTTAAATATTAGTGGAAGGTGTACAGACTGGTTTAAAGAATTACAAAAATTCCAAGAAAGTATAATATTATGAATGAAAACCTGTTGTTCTACCAACTATTTTATTTATTCTATGGCTATTTTATTCTATTCTAATATCTAATATAGTCAGCATGGACAACTAAAAACTGTAGTTTCTGAAACAGCCCTAAGAAGTTATGGTTAGAATGCGGCACTGATTAAAACATTTAGTTATGACGATCTTAAATATCCTTATGCTACTTTTAGACAAACGCAAATAACTAAAATAAATAAATATTAAACTTGCAAAAATCAAAATGTACGAAGTCCTTCTAACCCTAAAGATCCTATAGTAAAAACTGAATATCTAAAAAGCGCACAACCGCATTTTTTCCAGACAAGTTCAAAGTGCTATTTACTAAACAAACTTAAACAAAGTAACACTTAGTGTAAATAAGCAAGTATTGAGATAAGAATAAAAGGACAAGAACACGATTGTCATAAGTCAGCAAGGTGTCCGTTTGGGATAATAAATTAGCCGTTGTTTTGCCACCGTGTAGCCGCTAGCTGTCGCGGCGGACTGCGTGGGCCGCGCCTCGCCTCAGGTAGAGTTTCAATTGTCTAACACATGTAGTTGGCATGCTGTAGGGTATGTACATGGTTTACTGGTTTTGTTAATAAAATTATGTGCATTTTTATGAACTTGTGGATATCGACTTTAATTTATCCAAATTTTTTAACTGGATCTAATAAAGTTTAACTCTTGTAAGATAGACAGTTTTCTTAATGAGATATGTTACAGGCGACATAATAATATTCTGATGTTACTTGGTTATGAATAATTAAGTAAATACATTCATATGTACTTTATAATAGATACTATGTAAGTTAGGTGTATATGTAAGTATGGTATCTACTCTAATATTGGTACTCTAGTAGAGCGGGTGGGCTATAAGCATCGGTCAGGTATATGTAAACTAAACCAAAGATCGTGATTTTATTTCTCTTCGAGAGCGCAGAAATGACGTAGAGCTATAAACAAAAGTGTTTGATACTTTCAATAACTCACTGTTATTAAGTGGCAATGTTTCTGCGACTGTGGGCTGAACCTCACATTTTATAGCGCGGACCAAATTATTACTTTCGTAACAAAAGGCTTATTAGTCAACGATCGACCTACCAAGGTGGGCTATAACGCAGTTCATTATTTATATTAACAGTTTAGCAGTCAGTGGCCAGCGCTGTGATCCGGACTTATGGCTGCGTGAATGTGCGTGGGTATTATACGTATCCTTGTTAAGCGCTGAGGATATTATAAAAATGATTCCTTTATCCGAGCTGTGACACTCGCTGGAAATTGGTCGGTTAATTTATGGATATCATAAAAGAGGATTCGAACGCGTGCAGGTTGGAATTTCATTCATAAGAAAGCAGAGGCGTGTGGCTCTTTATGGGCGAATGTTTTTATTAATTTTGACTCGCTTTGGGAGATGTGAGGTGTCGGGTGTTCCGGGACAGTAGCCGGCTCCAGATATTGTGTCGTGAATCGTGACTCGTGTGTCGAATAACAGATGCCGAGGGACTACCGTGCTGTACGGTGTTCACACTCACACATGTATTTCATTTTACCAATATTTGGAACTTAGATAATTCCAAATTTCTGAACACCTTAAAGCAGATTAGGTGCATGTTGTACGAGTAGTACAGATTAACACAAGCTAACAAAAAGCTTAAAAGTCAACAAAATAAATAATTTATTACGATGATTATTATTCTCCAAATTACTAACAAGTAGGGGTTTCGGGACAGTGCAATAAATAAATTGCAGACGATTAATTAATTAGTTATGGTATTTACGTATTCAATCAAATGTCATTCTTTCGAAGTCGATGCTTGACTTAAGTTATTACCATAATAAGTAAAAATATCTCAGAGACTTTTAAGAACGGCCATTACTCATTGGGTTAGTGGTGCCGATGGAGAGGTCACGGCGGGAGTCCGCCAGCTTGTCCACCGACTCGGGCGCATCATCAGATAAGCGACAATAAGTCGATATGCGCCCCAAATAAGCTTTGAAGCGCATTAGTCACCGAGCGACCGAGTGCCGGCGCACCGTAAAGACGATTCGCCTAATCCACTCAAACATACTGAGACATTTGTCGGCCCGTCGGGGATCGGGTGATCGATAGCGCGACTCGCTACAAAACGATAGATAAAAGCTGATAAGTCACAAGAAATATGACGCGAACAAAATCGGGAGATATTCGTAATAAGATAAAAGTCAAACAATGATTCGACCGCGGATTCGCCGCGGCATAATTTATGTGACAACGCGTGATGGACGAGCGGCGACTTTCGGTAAACTATTTACATACGGCGGCCGCCACGCCGGCGGATTGGGTTCGCCGTGACGGAGGGTGGGGTTTAGTACCGAAAACAAATGTCACTGTTATTTATTGGGTCACATTTCTATTGGGGCCTAAGACAGAAACGGTAGCCGGAGCGTGCAGGTATGAAACAAAAAAGGCCGTATTAATGTGGGTGGCGGGGATTCTAATTCGGATGTGACTCGTGAGAGATCGCAATCTAAGAGTATAGTAAAATCGAGTGACAGGCGTCAGATAGCGGCGCGCGGCGGGTCCCGCAGAGATCGCTCTAATTGAATCAGGAGAAGCGGTCCCCACTCCCGGCTCTCGGTTGGCGCTGGGCAATTCCCTTCGCACGTCGACTTAGATTGCTTCCTACAACTTCCTGATGTCTCTTCCAAATACTACAGACTACTTCACTTTCGACTCACTTTTAGTTCTGATCATATTTTTAATAAGTAACTTAATTTGACTGGTTTGGGTTATAAATAAAAACAGTTTTGATACCTTACTAAAGTTTGTAAATATGGATGACGTGTGGATGTTTGTTACTCTTCCACGCAATAACTAAGTACTGAACGGATTTTGACGAAACTTGATATGGTAGTGGTTTAGATTCCGGATTAAAACATAATATATGCTACTTTTTACACATCAAAATGTACGGTTCTCGGATTCTATGTTTGGCGTACGTAAATATAATGTAAACAATCTATTGCTACAGGTAGAGTACTGGAAGACGTAACCCCATAGGGGTTAAAGCAATATTAAAAAAAAAAAGTATTTAAGAGATTTGTCAACATTTAATCAATGTAAAAATACTTTACAAACAAATGTTGCAAATGTAAGACATCAGCTAAAAACCCAAGTCTTTGTTTCGAATATATTTAAACAAATGCTGGGGTAATGTACAAATAATGCACACGGAGGTCGGTAGGTGAAAACGTTAGGAGAGCGACAATCCCGGCGGAGACAGCAGCAGCCAACTTTGCTTTTTATCCTCCGCCGCGCGCGCTCGACCGTGTAATTGGATGAGAATGACGATCCCAATAGCGCGCCCTTATCTGTTCGCGGCGAATCTATATACCCCCGCCCCCGCCTTAGCCGTCCGCCACCCCCGCGTATCTCGGCAATAAGTTTTTAGTGAGTAATTCAAGATAACCCCTTGATGTTGTTCATTTTCACACTTCCTTTCCCGAGAACAGATCTTTATTGCGTAATATGTAACTGTCTCATCGCCGACGCGGGTCCCCGGGGCGCGTAGACAAACTTCGCCCCTTTTATGATGTTAATGCGATCGCCCTACACCCTAACCCGGATAATGATAATTGCTTTTTCGGAAATGATTATTTGATGTTGTCGTTTAATGCTGCCCCGGATGAACTTTCCAATTTGGAACATTAACAGATGTCTTGTGAGTGTCAGATGTAAAACTGTTTTATGACGATATTATAATAATTACTATATTATTAATCAGGATACTCTTTCGTAGACTTTTGTTTTTTGAATTGTTATGTTGTAAAGGTGACAGTTATTAAATTTTTTAATACAGTTGGTTTTTTGTTTTAGCAAGGTGCGAGGTTCAAATAAATTACGTGAAACACACTCAGCAGACAGCTTATAACCCATATTTAAATATTCATATACGAGTAACAAAACGGAGAAGAGTGCAAAATGCATTCTTTATTCGGGCAGTGCCGCGGGACTCGGGAGGTTGCGAATTGTCGTCGTATTAGTTGTTATCTGATGGGCACCGGGTACCCGAGTGCTATCTACCCCCTCCTCCCCTTGCTTAAGTCCATCTGTTCCTGTCCCGTTGTATTTGCATTTGAATTTCTACTAAACAGTCACATGTTAGATTTCAGTATAGAGCTTAGTATTCAGAATGTTAAATCTTGGATGCACTCTACTTTCGACCACTGCAGTAATTCTGTGCTGTATTGTGAAAATGTGGTATGTCCAAGAAGAAACAGTACTGAGTATGGTTTTTGAAATGGCATTAACTCACGGAATCCATAATGGGAGAACCCTCTTGATAAATGTTTATGATATCAATTTCTATAGTATAGCCATAGTTCATACCATAGAAATTGATCTCATAAAAGTTTATAATACAACATAGTTGCCTTAGGATTTTTTATTACCAAGTGCTGATTTTAGCGTCACTAAAAGTTACTTTAAAGTTTAGCGCTACGCAAAATTATGGGCGTTAGCCATTATTGATTTACATGGCCAGTTAAATATTCCATACACTTAAGTCGAAACTTCTTAGACGACAGTATTCTTTAATATTTTGGGAATTGATTTAGCTGTATGCAGTATGAAATCTACGTTAAAATGGGGGTGCAAAAGCTGCCCCACAATCAGGCAGACTTTTGCACAAACTTTGGCATATTTAACATTCATAAGGATATCGATCGAAGGCCACCTTTTAAAATGCGTCGAAAAAAAGTGATTTTTGTTGTCCATTACGTGAAATTGCGAGAGCATTAGCGTGAGTATAGGGTCGGGCGCCGCGGCCTGTAATCAGCCGCGCCGATACGCGGCCGCGCCCGCTCCCGCTCCGCAGTCCGCGAGATACTCGATAGGTATTTTAAGCGAATTAATTTGTTAGCAATACTTTTTAACAAATTGACCATTTATTAAATTTTTAGACATTTCTTTAAATTCCTCGTGTTACTGAGCTTCGCTACGTTGAAATTTCACCCATTTCGGATTGACTAATTGTGTTGTGAAAATCGTTAATTCGAAAATTCAAGGTATATAAGCAGTAAACCGGTAAACTACAGTAAATAGTTGGTACCTTATGTATAAGGTACAGGTAATTGGGTTTAATGCTTCATGATTTTCATAATAAAGTGATTAGGTAGTTTACGTAGTTACGGCTACGAGTGCCTTGCAAAGTGCATCACGTTCTACTTCAATTGGAATTAATACTGCATACTCAAACTAGTCGGTTTGTAACAAGTAACAACAAATATAAGAAAATGACCATTAAAAATATTGTTTCTATTTCATAGGAACTACAAAATGTCACATACGCACTTACTGAAAATCCATAAAAACGCACCGCAGTGAATATGTAACCATGTTACGTGTTAACAAGCGTTTTGCGGAATATGCAAAATCTCCATGGATATAGCAGTCGTAGAACTAATCAATATAATCAACTCTACAGATGTTCTATATATAGATCGGAATCCGAGGAAGATTGAATCAATTACGAATGTTGTCAGGTAGACGAAAGGATTATGGGTTCCGTGTCTCGTCCATAGTTTTACTTGGGTGGCAATAATTGCCACGCTAGCACTTTATTATGGTCTAAATAATGAGTATAAGTGGGTGAGAGTGGTGGTGGCGTGTCTCTGCTCTGTAATCTCGCGCCGGCCCCCAATCACGCAGTTCTCACCCGGCCGCGTTGAAAAAATAATACCGTCGAGATTCGTCTATAATTTGCTTCGCCGCCGCCGACGATGAACCTTCACAATCGTCGAATAACTGTTCTCTGTTTAGACAGTAGCTATCCGTTGAGATGTAATTTTGGTAATGTGATACACAAATTATTGAAACTATTGTTTTATTGATAGTGTTTTGTTATACTCAGTTATTAGAGTAACAACTCACTTGCTTTTAATGTTGAGAGTAACGTACTAACAGTACTTTATGAATGTGCTGTTTTAGAGTTCCGTCATACTCAAGGAACCCTTATAGTTTCGCTCTGTCTGTCTGTCTGTCTGTCCGCTCTTCTAGCTTCTGTAATTATGTCTGTCCGCTCTTCTAGCTTCTGAATTAATGAAATTTGATACAGTTATGTACTGTGTATAGATCTCGGTTTCGGCATCATAAAATAAAAATAATTTTATATTTTAGGCGTAGCTTCGTACTTGTGAAGTGGGGATGAAAAGTATTTTTTCATTTAACCCCATCGTGTAGAGTATCGTTGAATAGGTTTTGTAAAATAAAGGCATGGTTTATATGACATTTTTACAAAGTCAACCATTTTCGAGTAATCAGCCTCCAAAGTTATTTGTACGTTGGTGCCTGGCATTTCTAAATTATGAGACTTAGAAACTTGCAATTTTCCATGCTGATAGAATATGCTAAATATTCTTTAGGTAAAGTATTCTAAACGAAATAGGACAGTAACTTTTGAATTAATTAGACATATCCTGACATGGTGTTGGTTAGGTTATTTCTATAACGGCTTAATTTTTCTGGAAGTTATTTATAATAATAAGTAGTTCTTGAACGAACATTTCACAAAATATTCGTCCATTATATTTTTTTTATATTAGGCGTTATATTTTTTTTATATAAAATGGCGTTTTGTCGTGCTGGCCACATTGATCTCAAATATATCTTCTTTGGTTAGGAATTCCAATTTCATATTTATTCCTCTATTTACTCATGCATTTGTACTTCGAAAACAGTAATTCATTTATTTTATTCCTCTTTCGGTTTTTTCTTCGCGTCACTCTGTTTACGAAATGGAAAACTTGAAATATCGTATTATTTTCGAGTACGAGTTCCACCGTGGCACCAGTGCTGCAGAAACGGCTCGAAGGATTAACGATGTGTATGACAGCGGCGTCGCAAAAGCAAACACAGTACGTTTTTGGTTCCAACGTTTTCGTTCTGGAAATTTCGACCTGCAGAACAAGCCCCGTGGACGGCCGGGGACCAAAGTTGATAATGAGGAATTGAAGGCTATTGTGGAGGCGGATTAATCGCAAACCACGTCCAAGCTAGCTGCAGGCTGCGGTGTTAGTGATAAAACTGTTTTAATCCACTTGAAGCAAATTGGGAAGGTGTAAAAGCTTGAACGGTGGGCGCCTCATGAATTGAGTGTAGCAAACCGACAAACGCGCGTCGACTGCTGCGTTACATTACTCAACCGGCACAATAATGAAGAAATTTTAAATCAAATCATTACCTGTGATGAAAATTGGATCCTCTACGATAATCGGAAATGCTCATCGCAAAGGCTGAACCCTGGTGAACCAGCCAATGCCTGCCCCAAGCGAAAATTGACTCAAAAAAAGTTACTTGTGAGCGTTTGGTGGACTAGTGTCGGTGTTGTTCACTACAGCTTTCTTAAATCTGGCCAGACGATTACGGCTGATGTCTATTGCCAGCAACTGTAAATCATGATGGAAAAGGTAGCTGCTAAACAACCGAGGTCGATCATTCGCTATAGGCCACTGCTGCTTCGCACACGACACGACAACGCTAGACCACACACTGCACAACAGACGGCTACCAAATTAGAGGAGCTTCAATTGGAATGTCTAAGACATCCACCGTACTCCCCGGACCTTGCTCCAACAGATTACTAATTTTTCGAAATTTGGATAACTTCTTGCATGGGAAAAAATTCAACTCCGATGGGGCAGTCCAAAGCTCCTTCAAAGATTTTATTGATTCCTGTCCGGTTTTTTTTTAGTAAAGGAATCAATGAACTACCTATGAGATGGCAAAAGTACATAGATAGCAATGGTATATACATTGATTAAATAAATATTTTATGTTTAAAAAAATCGACTTTATGTTCCTCCTTTACAAAACGCCAATTTCATATGTAAGGACCTAATAATATTTAACCACAAAATAAAGTTACAAAATATAAAATTTTCCGTTAACTTTTTTATATTGACCTAAACATAAAAGCTACGCAAAATGTTTGTAAAAAGTCGGTTTTGTGGAATCTGTGTTCTATTGTGTACATGTCCTGTATTTTGACGACACGAATAAGCTACGGCAAATTATGCGCAAAATTGGTGAATGTTGTTTTGACGTTGACTGACATTAACTTTCTATAGGAAATTGTTCGACAATGAATTGCGATACGCATATTTTGACACGTCCATTGTTGTGCGAAAGCTAAAAGCACAATAGTTTTTTGTGCGGGATATAATCTCTGCATTTAGGAACCGTAATCCCTACTTTTTGGGCTGTTTTATTTGATGTTAGTACTGTTACTTGTTATTTACAAAATATTTGCTTTTACATTAATACTTACTCCTTAATTAAATAATAATCGTATTATTCTACTATGTATTAATATTTTAAAGAGGAAAGGTTTTATAATTGGAGATTTAATGGTTTGTTTTCATTGAAGGCTCGTAAACTATTGCACCGATTTTGTTGAAATTTAGCAAACATATAGAGTGGACTACGGAAAAGACCCTTTGCGTGCACAAAGTACAATACAATAATAATAATTTTAATTTTTAATTTAACTTTAATTTATAGGGACCTTTGGCAATTTTTCTATATTAATTATGTATTTCCTTTCTATTGAGCTACACGCCTGTACACTATCTTAAGATCTGTAATACCAGTTATTGGCCATTGTTAATTGCTTAGTGTTAATTTTTGTTATGTATAATATGTTAAGTATCCGAAGAACTTGTGTTACAGGTACCAGAAAACGGGAAGTATATTTAATACTTTAATAGTATAATATAATAAAAATCTTAAATATGTATATATTTAAGATTTTTATAATATTATACGCATATTTAATACACATCCATGATCCAGGAATAGGTACAGAAAAACTATTTCGTTCCTTCGGCGGTTTCGAACCCGCGACCCCCGGCTTGGGCACCAACACGCTGAACCACTGAGCCACAGAGGTCGTCAAAGTCGCGGGCAACATCTAGCTACCTACTGATCTACATATGTAACTAAAAACAGATATTAAATTTTGTGCACTACATTTATCATTGAAAGAATCAACGTCGTGAAAATGCATTTCCCCGATAATCAATATGGGTGCCACGGTTGTTATTTACTTATACACGTTCCTACTGGCGTGTATTCTGACCTAAATAATCACGTTCGTTCTCGAATATTCGTTCGTGAATACATAGTAGTATTTATATAGAGGTGGTCTGGAACAATCCCTTTGTAAGTTTGTCAAGCGGCCGCACAACCCGTGCCGTGTCGCTCGGTGACGGATTACTGTTGCTGTGTACACTAGACAGTAGACATGTCTTTGTGCCTCACTCTTTTACAAGCCGACTATAGGGATACAGTGTTATATAATCAATGTTATCATTTCGATACCTTCTACGTAAGTTGTTGTAATCCACAAAAATGTAATTTTTCATTTTGACTATAACACAGCTTAAAAATTAGTAACACATACATTAGAAGTGCAAAACAACGAAAAGACAATTTTTTCGAGTTCAGTATTATATTTTAATCGTTGTATTTTTTTATTTATTGTATTGATTACTTAAAAAAGTATACGTTGTTATGTGTGTGTTAAAAATGTTGTATGTAAAACATATTACACTTTACGTTGACATTAAAATAAAACTATATGTTGTATGTAGTAAATTCAACGATTTACTTCGGAGTTTGATATTCAAATCACTATTTTATATTTTAAAGAGAATTTGAAATACTATGGCCTGATTGATTGACTAAGTGTTCGCTACAATACCTAATTCATATAATACGTATTAAATAAAGGCACTATTATTTGATATAATAATAATAATGTGGGATATGATTCTGACCCACACTCTTGGTTATTGAATGTTCTAAAAATATATAAAATACATCCAAAAATTATAGACTTGTTAAAACCCACTATGACATTATTAAAAACTAAACTTAAACTCAAAACTTCCACTAACCTGATAGAGACCCAACCAATACAAATACAGAGAGCGATCTTCCAAGGCGACTATCCAGTCTGATTCTGCTTACCGTTAAATCCACTTTCCAACATCTTAAACTCTTCAGCGGCAGAATATCGCCTACATATTAACGAAATATACAGACAGCAGACTGAGACTATATACCATTTAGTTTATATGGATGACATAAAACTCTGTGCTGACAATGTGTTGTATAAAATATAAATTGTTCCGTCAGTTCAGAAAGTTGGTACTCCAACTGACTGAACTGACGGAACAATTTACAAGAGATATTAAAATGAACTTTGGGGTGAACAAAACTAAAATAAATTATATAAAAGCAGGCCGTACATTTCAACATAGCTACACACTACACCCGGTGAGCGCATAGAGCCTCTTGATGAGGGAGAATCATATAAATAACTAGGTTATAATCAATCACATCAATTAAAGTACAAGGGCACAAAATACAAATTAAGACAAATATTCCAACACCGGGTCAATGCAATTATGAAATCAAAATTATACGCCCGAAACTCTATAAAAGCAATAAATACCTTCGCAATCCCAATACTGGATTATTCTACACTCAAAGACTGACATTACCAAGGAGGTGGAAGAGGTTTTATCGACGTAACTAATTTACATAACAGAAAGGTTAAATTTAATCCACAAAGTTATAGTCAAAATGACATTAAATTCACAACCCTCAATATACAAGCTTCTCAAAACAACCAACGTAAAGTAACATATGACAAAACCAAACTGTCCCAATGGGCTAAAAAGGTTGTTCATGGAAGACATCTGCATGACTTATACCAGACAAATGTCGACAAAGAAGCAACAAACGCATGGCTGAGTCGTGGAGATCTCTTCCCGAAGACTGAAGGGTTCATGATTGCTATACAGGATCAAACAATAGAGACAAGAAACTACCAGTGATATATCACTAAACCCTTACCACTGATAGCTGCAGAAAATGCCATAGTTGCCCGGAAACCATACAACATATTACAGGAGCGTGTAAAATAATTGTACAGATCAACTTTAAACATAGACATGACCAAGTTGCTTGTATAATTCATCAGAGACTTTCCGAACAACGACACTTTATTACTGATATAGAACCATAATATTACAAAACCAAACCTCTAAGTGTCCTGGAAAACACCTCTACCAAACTCTGCTATACTAATTTTGATCGAAACATTTTGACTAACAGACCTGATATAACACTATTAGAATATAAAATTAATAAAAGTGCATACCCAATTGATAAAGCCGTCCCTAACACTCACAATTTACGAAGGAAAATAGCAGAGAAACTTACCAAATATATCGAACTTAAAGACTAAAGAACCCACATCTGGTATCTACAAACGGTAACCATAGGACCAATAGTCTTATCAACTACAGGTGTCATTCTGTAACGATTACATAAATCTCTAAATACCCTCCAGCTACCCCCAAATTTAATGCAAACGGCAGTAATTCTCAATACCTGCCGAATAATAAGAAAGTTTTTACAAACAGAAGAGGTAGATCCTACTCTGCATACACCACAAACAGAATTAAACTAACACAATCCTACAAGTTGAGCACACAATACATTACCCTTTTCCTGACAGATCTCCCATAATACATAATAACAGATTAAACACAAAGTACTTACCTGTGTGCACTTGGCTTTGGATCTTACATATCAGTTTGCCGGTGAAAACCGAGAACAATAAAATAAATACATAATAATAATGTTTTATTTTTAAACTAATAGCTTATTCATAATTATACAAACTTATATTTACAATATTTTAATCACGTATAATGCACATATAATGCACGTATAATACAGACTTATATTTTCCAGTTTACATTGTGGTGTATAACATATACAACAATTAATGTTATCGAAACTTCGCAGTAAAATGTTTTAAGTATAAGATACAACCGCTACCACAGTCTGTATTTCCCAGTAAAGTGTTGTAAGAACCATATCTCAGGAAATACTTTATTTTTTTTTTAATTATCTTTCAATATATTCAATAATACTATAAGTTTAATTTATGTACCAAATTTCACAAATATACAACGGTTCTCATGCCATTTTGAAACTTCAAAACGCTCTCCTGTAAAATTGCTATTTTGAAGATGCAACAACTTACGTAGGTAGGTCGATTCTGCTAATTAAATCTAACATCAATACAGTTTTAATTCAGTCTCGATATGTTAAAACAGCAAAATGGTATTTTCATAAACGTCAAACCAACTTTTAACGCGTTTTTATTGGTGCAAACTACAAAAAGCAGTAGTAGTCATATGATAACAAGACAATTCATTTATAATTCATGGAAAGTCTAAAAATAAATATAACAGTATTGGAATTCAGATTAATGTATTAATTGCTTGCTCTTAAAAACAACTCCCAAGTAGTCGCTCAACAGCCTTCGATATTTATATTAATATACTTTGAACGCAAGAAATTGGTACTAATACGCATGTCCGTGACCGGTGTTTAAAGCGCTAAATAGATATATAGAAAGATCCGCAATTTTACCAAACTTTGCCTAACCAAGCCTTCTATAAAAATGTTTATTTATCCAGTATCAAATATTATTATCGCAGCGTCGTCTCGACAGTCGGCCGCAAGCCGCCAGTAATTGCATCTGCAGTGTCGTCTTCATTCATAAACTTAAGGTAGGATTTGCTTTGAAATAATTATGATATCGTATAAATTATTATTTTTGTCACTCTTCCACTGACTATGATTCGTCATGGATGTGAATCGAAAAGTTTTACCAGTGACTACATTTTTTAATAAAACGTTTTCAAATCCATTAATGTTTTTATTATACATGTCATATTTTCATGTAGGTACAGTAAAGCAGTAATGTATAATGCACCAAGTTTTATGATTGTAAATATTTGTTATGTGATTAGGTCACTACCGTGCGATGCCAGTCATCTAAGCTCGGCGGCATCACAAATTACGAACAAAAAGCTAGGTGCGTTGTAATCTGACAACGGATCACGTTCGACCTCTGATCATGATTTACGAATGCTTTGGTGATAGGTGACCTCGTCTCACTATTTTGATCGTGAATGTTCTAAATTTTTGAACCCACTTCAAAAACTAGGAACATCTTGCGAAAAAAGTGTCTGAACATTTCACAAAGATGGCTTTAACCTAATTCGGTTTTATAATACAGCCTGTATTGCATATTATTAACTTCAATGGAAATAATACTTCTTTTTTTTCGGATTTTGTGCAACAAAAATAACGAGTTGCATTTCTATTTTATAACAGAGTACCTGAGAGACGGAGCTTTGATCGGAGTTCTAGTACCAAGTAGGCGAAAAAATTACACATGGCGATACTAGATTATTAAAAAAAATTAGTCACCTAAATATCAGTCTGACCGGGACTTGAACCCAAGACACCAATTTGCGAACAACGCAGAAGCGCTTTGACAATTAAAGAGCAAAATTATTCATATTATTACGCAACGAAAGAAAAAATATGTAAAAACTCAAAATTTCACTGGGACCAGACACCTAGCTAGATCGATTTTTCACCTCTGAAACCCCGACCATACGGCATACCTATTTAATTTCATGAAAATTGTTGAAGCCGTTTTCGCGAGTCTGACATATACCTATATATAAAAACAAGAATTGCCCGTTTTAAGTATAAGATTCAAATGTTGCGGTTTAATACCATTACACAGTGAGTACGGTACAACAATTTTCTATTCTATCCGGTCTCCGAGACGAAGGGCCCACGTCAGCTCGTCTGTCCGATTAGCATCACCCACTTTTACGGGTCACGGGTGTTCTTACCGCACAACAAATTGAAATCCGTTTCGTTATGCCGCGTCAGGGCTAGGATGTTACGTACTCGGTGAATCATCCGTAACGAGCGACGGATAGGGACCTCGCGTGTTTTGGGAATCAATCAGCTTGATAGTCTGCACTCAACGATATCAAATCCCCATTATCGTTCAATATAAATAGACAAACAGTTTAATTGGTGAGGCGAGGGCGGGCGGCCGGCACCTAGAGCGAACGGGAGCGTGCTTTCTGAATATGTTAATCTAAATTAAAAGCCGAGCTACCGAACTTTGAGCATTAAGTGCGGCCCTAGAGACTCCATTACCGGCAATAAAATGCCTATTATTATCGAGGGCCGAAAAGTCAATGCACGCGATGCAATTACTTGATTGGCGGTGTTCTGGCGAGCTGTGATTGATGTAGAACATAATTAGAAAACACTTCAGCGTGTGTCTTCATCGGCGCAATCTTAATTGTGGGTAGCACTTACCCCGTGATTCAAACGCACGTGCCCGCGAACGCCGCGAACACAGCGCGTACGCTTCTGACTCGTACAATACGACCACTGAAATGATCTCCTTCATTATCTTTTGACGCGTGCAATTATTTATATTTCATAGGGAATCAATAAATTGCACTGCGGTTGCTGGAGCTATTTCTTATTTTGCAAATTGCTGAAATCAAATCAAATTAATACAAAGAACATCACGTCTTGATGGCCCGCAAATATGTAATTTTGGAATAGTCTTAAAATTCGGTCATAATATATATTTTTCAACTCATATTATGTGCGCCATTTAGGACTTTCTATTGAAAACTTTCAAAATTGATGTTTTCTAATATGATGAAATCAGATGAATCATGTAGCTATTTTACAATTTCACGATTTTTTAATGGAAAAAGATGTATGAAACATAATATGAAACACCGAAAGTGGCCTTTTAGATCCTTTTAGCTTCTGTTCAGTACTTTAATACTTGTTGTGTTGCTTTGCAAATGATTCAGAACATCGAGGAGCGATAACAGCCGACACCTCGCAGATTTATGTGCAGCAGATACGGCTATTTCGGACATTGATATCCCGACTTCAATGCACCTATCAACTTCCAATGTTAAAGTACTCCGCGTGTGCAATAAACGAAATGGATAGCCATCAATCTTTTCAATGGGATGCATTTAATATTTTTATTTTGGTAATGAATGTTACAGTCATATCTGTGTAAGATATATCAATATACGAATATTTTAGTGTCTGTACGATGCAACAGATTTTGAATTTTTTATTAAGCAAGTTATATAAGAGACAAGCGGGCATGCCCTTAAATCATGAATCGACACGAGGAACAAATCACGAAGAACAAACAAAAGTATATAATCTCCACAAACGAGGCAACTGAATCGAACAAACAAAGCTTAGTGTTTTTAATTCTTAAAGATTTGAATCGAGGCATAATATTTGTAGGAGGGTCGTGACACTTTAGTCCGTCTTGCCACCCCCGGGCCGCGAGCACCCGCAAGTAATCAACCTATTAATAAGGGGATCTAGTGTAATGCGACCAATTAAACGGCGACTCTCATCTTAAGACGCCCGCAGTTTTTGGGATCGTTCCAGGATTAGGATTACTCTGGCGACACTATTGCATTAAGTGAAATCTGAAAGCAATTTTAAATTCTCTTAAAGTCTTAATTGGTAATTTCATTGCTAAGAAAATGAATCTTAATTATTTCAGGTTTTAATTTATTTTTTAATGTATAAAAAATGAAAAACAAAAAAACATCAATTGCTCATCCATCCATTGCTCAACAATAACCAAAAATATTTTGCAAAAGAGCTGGTTCAATACGTATGTTTCCTTACTTATTGAAACAGCTTTATTTTCCTATATAACAGTGTGAACATATTGAATGCATCTATTGCATTTTAAGAAGTTTTTAAATAAAACTAATCATTGTTTACTTCTATTCAAACTTGTATCTGGTGCAGCAGACGGCGACCGCGTTGACAGCGCGGCGCGTTTGTCGGCGTCTTTGAAGGCGGCGCCGGCACTCGAGTAGCAGTTTACGAGCTCCGTTGTTTTACGGCAGGCCTGCCAACTTCAGTAATGGCCACCGGCCAATAGCTGACATCAACGGCATATCGCATCTCTTTGATTTCTACATACATTACGACGATCATAATTTAATGTAATTGCCTCTTTAGATGTGCCACGAAAACTGCATGATTTATTTTGTTTTGTATGCTAATTGTAATATTGGCTCTATGAATTATTCTAGTGCAACTACCAAACGTGACGTGACATAGCAAGGTCTAAACTCTAAACTTTAAAATATACCATAAAGAAAAAAACGCACAACTTATTCCTATCTTTAAAAGTTACAAACAGCTATTAAAGCTCGCGGGTGCACTTCGTTTTGTATGAGCTTATCTCTTTAATATAACATTAAAGAAAAATTGCCAACATGAAAGTTGATTGCAGGCCCATGTTCAATATGGTGCGCGCAATATATTTAACGTCATTAGGGAGATGTTTCGAATATGCGATGATAGACCGAGAGCTGGCTGCAAAAAAGCTCTTATACGCTATTTTATGGTAATAAATAGCTTGAGAGTAACCGTGTAACGTGAAGGAATCTTAAAGTGGTGATAGAAAAAAATGTATTATCCTACTTATTTTAATATTTTACTTATCTATTAAAAGATATTTTTGATTGGTTAGTGTTTGTATATTATTTTTATGTATTGTATTGTTTAAAATGTGAGATAGGATATAAATCAGTACCTTTTGCTTACTATTAGGAGTAGCCAAGGAACGTTGGAGTAAAAAATGTTATTTCATCAATTTCACAAACAGCAAACTGCAGCTCCGAGTGATACCTAGTACCTACGACGCAGTAATTACTTTCGATTGCATAACAGGATGGCGTTATGCATCACATACAAAACTCGAAAAATGTATATTGTATTTTGAAGGTCACAATATATTGTTATTAAAGTAGAAGAATTATTGCTTAATATTCAACTAAGTTTCCAACTATCTGATTGTTACAGAGGTTATGACGTAACATTTTTTGACGTGATAACGTCTTATAATTCGATGAAGCCGGCTGCACGCACGAAAAAACATGTCTCATGCGGCGTTACCTCGCTCTGAGGCGTTCCATTTAAGGCTTGAAGTGCAAGCGAGAGCGCGGAATCTGTCTCTCTCCTACTTGAGTGAGCGATCCGATCTTATGACCTTGTCACGTTCAACTGTCGTCAGTAAACCGACTTTATTTTAATTAAAACGTAAACAACGGCAAGCATGAATATGTTATGTACGTTTCCACAAAAATGAAATAAACAGATAACACTTTAATTATTTATAATTTATAATAATGTAATCGCTATTAACTTCATTTGTTTATTTGAAAAGTGGCTTGAAGCACCCGTGTACTGATTTTCAAGATCCAGGTGCCTAGATCTAGCATACAAATACTCGACGACCTCTGTGGCTCAGTGGTTGAGCGTGTTGGTGTCAAACCGGGGGTCGCGGGTTCGAATCCCGCCGAAGGGACAAAAAGTTTTTCCGTGTTCCTGAGTCATGGATGTGTATTAAGTTTGTGTATAATATAAAAGTATTAAATATATTTCCGTTTTCTGGTACCCGTAACAGAAGTTCTTCGAGAACTTACCACGGAATCAGATTGATGTGGTGTTAAGCGTCCTTATATTTACTATTATTATATCTATATTTATATATCATATAAATTACTTTGAGCATTCCAACAAGAAGATTTTTTCTTCTTGGTTCCCTCTGGAATACTGGTAGTCATAAAATAATATCGTTATGGCTTAAGGTTCACGGTTATTGCGAGACCGATCGAACCAAATTTGCAAAAAACTTCGTTTAAGCCTACATTAGTGTAGGGTCAGAAGCAACGTTTTTAAAAAAGCATGAAAATAATGTTTTTAATTATTTTTTGTTATAAAAGTGAGTTTTACTAGTAAAATAGTATTGTCTTAATACTTTTGAGTTTCGTGCGTCTTTTATTTGTGTAAACATAATATTATTGTGAAAAAAAGTAATTTAATATTTAAAGTGTGCATCATTATAAAAATTTGAAACAATAATATTAGGTATTTTAATGCAGAAAATTAAGTATTTTTAGTGTATATCGTTGTTTCGTCAAAAATATTTAGTAATTAGTAGTAGGTTAGGAAATAGAAAAAAAAAGTTTTCGTCAGTTTATGTTATACTTTATCTGTGTACGTTTATAATAATATTACGAAATTGACCATGGTTTAAGTAGTAACTATTAATTGATCTGTGCCATGGAGGCGTGGTTTGACCGCCATTTCTCTCAGTATTTACCTACCTACCTACGTACCTAGAGGTAAAGACAAGATAGGTTATAGGAAAACCAATTTGGAAATTTTATCATTTTTGTATTTCCAATTTGTATTGTTTGATTGGAAATAAAATACTTAAAAACCTACAACAATTATATAGTTCAGTGAGCGTTATAAAAATAATTGATAGTTCTATGGACTGCCGATAAAAGTAAAAAAAAAATTAAATTATAAAAGAAAAATAAATAAAAAGAATGAAAATATTTTGTCAGACCGAGATTCGAACCGAGACCAATTGGTCAATAACGCAAAATCCAAGCGCTTACGTAACTGCACTACGCGTATCTGACATTACTTCTTGAATTTACTCATATCTTATTTGTATTACACGACGAAAGAAAAAACATGACAAACTAAGATCCTTATGTCGTCGGCATAAAGATCAAGTCGAAGGTAAAATAATTTTAACGACTTTCAACAAACCAGTCATGAGCATGCCGGTGACGTGAATCCATAAGTTTTTCCCCTACCAAAAAGTGCCCAACGCGGCTATAGAAGATTTCACCACAAAAATTGAAGATAAGTGCATTAATTGCGACGATCATCGAATACATAAGTGTTAAATATATGATTATATCGTCACTTACGTGATTTGGATTTGTATGTGAAATCTTTATAATGATTGTAATTTACAGCATATTCTATGAATTCTATACAAAGTAGAAATATACGAATATTATTACTCACTTACAGCAATCTTAAGGACTGTAAAAGTAAGTAGTTTTGAAGTAATAAATTTTTCTACCGACTTCCATAAAAGGAGGCCGGTTATTTATTTTTTAAAAACAGTTCTTTGGCTCTGGTGAAAAGTTTTATTTTTGTGGGTTACAGCAATCATAGGGGAAACTGGCGAAAAGTTTTGGCACTGGAATACTTGGAATTTATATTGATACAAGAATATGTGTTAATCAACAGAATATCAGTATAAAATATTAATTTACAAACTAAAACTAGAGACAGATAATTGTACCAAGTGAGTGAACATATAAGGGACAATTGATCCTCTGATACACAATTTCATGCAACATAAAAAAGTTTCAAAAACGTTGATATAGATAATACAACAATGAACCCTTATAGTTTCGTTCTGTCCATTCGTATATCTATCTGTTCGCCCTTATAACTTCTGTTATTATGAATATAAGAATTGAAGATACAATTCGGCACAGTTTTTACAACAAAAATCATTCATCGTCCATCATTTAAAAAGTTCCTGATCTGACGGTTCCACTAACTTGGAAAAGTTTGTTGGTATCATATACTACCGACATAGCCAATGTAGATATAGCCCATACAGACTCTGTAAATCGAGTGTACCTAGTCTTCCATAAGGATCAAGTGTCCCTCACCTCCCGTACCTCAAATAATATTAGGTGTAAGCATACTACTTGCAGTAAGTACAATAGATATATTGTATCATCAGCTGTACAAGCATAATTTGGAACGTAACAGGGAATTAGATTTATCCAGAACAATGTTTTACTAATGCTGACGGTACCGTGTGTGATGGTATACAAAGAAGCAGGTTAACAGCCACAGATGCTTAAGTCGGGATCCAACAGAGTTTAGACACTACACCGTCCACGGCCAATCGTTTTGTAAACTTTTATTTTTTACCACAATTACCATTTACGAAGCTCTTAATTTTTTCTGTTAAGTAGATAGGCATACAGTGGAGTCACTAAATGCATATGAAAGTTTAAACGGTACTTAAAATAATATACCTACCATACAATAAAAAATCAAATTTGAAAATTATTGTCCGTCTATCTGTCTGTCGGTCTGTCTGTTTGTTCCGGATTATCTCTGAAACGGATGTACCAATTTTCACGTTACTTTCATTGGCAGATAGCTGATGTTATAAGGAGTAACTTAGGCTACTTTTTTCTTAGGGTTCCGTAAAAAAATAGCGTTCCGTTGGCGTTAGTTCTACGCAAACTAAGTTGCGGGCACCAACTAGTTATTAATAAAAGTGAACTATTATAATAAGTACCTGGGTAACCGAGCTTTGCTCGGAGCTCTAGTAGATTAAAAAAATCACAAAAATATTTTACCGGGGTTCGAACCCACCACTGTCCTATTTTCCGAACAACGCAAAAATTCACCAAACTGCCAATCGGACTGTCATTATATAGTTGAAATTATTGATATATTGTTGCACGACGAAAGAAAAAACATATTTTATAATTATTATATAAATAATTTATAAATATATTTATGATAAGTATATATTTTTACTCTGTGCTATTACTATATTGCAGTAGGTATTGCACGCGGGCGAAGCTGCGGGCAAAAGCTATTATGTATATATGCCTATATACAGCCGAACGTATAACCGTCTTGAATTTTTAAAGTCGGTTAAAATGCGCAGGGATAAAAACTAGCTAGACCGATTTTTCTCCCCCAAAACACCCAGCATACTAAATTTCATATAAATACTTGCAGCCGTTGCCGAGATTACGAACATATATTATATACAAGATTGTCTCGTTTAAAGTATAAGATAATCATAGTTTTAATATTCACAAATATGCAATGATTAGGAATACAAATGGGATGCTTTGATACAATGATTCATATTCATACACTCAACAATTAATATAAGGTTTATTGGTTACTTAGGGTATTGTAGGCGCCAAGACATTAATACACAAAACTCATTCATAAAGCTAAGATGTGTCAATTTTGTAAACATTTCACTTCTCACTAGAAACATTATAAATCAAGTCGCAACAGACACATGCTACGGAAACATCTCTCTCCAGCCAAACGGCTGATGATCGCTATTGTCACCAATTAAGTTGGGGTGCAAAAAATGGGCCACTAGTTCGAAAAAAATTGGACCACCGGTATGAAAAAATGGACCACCAGTACGAACACCTTGGCTAATGTGCGAGCTGACACAGGCTGGGTAAAAACTCACCGCAGGGTGCAGGCCGTTAATGGTGGGTGACATGTCCAAACAGACCTACAGCATCACGCCACGTGGCAAACCCACTACATATGCACGACAAATAAATAGAACTTAGCGTCTAAAGACTTCTTAGACTTTGTTGAGTGATGCGAGTGAAATGGCAAGAAAGCCGAAGCACTAATGGAGACGAAATAGTAATCGATATGTGTTATAGTATGGTTTGAAATACAAGGACAACAAATAAACCCGGTACTTTTATATTAATACTGTTGCCCGAAGATTTGTCGATTTAGCCGATTAGCTTTTATAGAGGCCTTATTTTAACAAAAAAATGCGCTTTAAAGTTGAATATCTTGCATACGGATACCTTAATCAAGAAAATTAAAACATGGGGTAGGCGCGAGAATAAAATCATCCCCATGTAGGGAAACCAAAAAAAAAATTACATGATTTTATTTTAGCACTTTGTCGATGTGGTAATTACACATATCCATGCAAAGTTTCATCTTTCTAGCACTAACCGTTTGGACGGTAAGACGAAGATGGACGGACGGATATGACGAAACCATAAGGGTTCTATAAAATCTAGGCTTTTCTATCTTATATAATGCATCTAAGTATGGGTTGGTCTATTATTCATCCGATGAATTCACAGTTCACATGTTAGAATTAAAGTTGAAATATTTTTAGATAGTCCAAATATGAACCCCACGGGCCACGGCTTATAATTTCGCTTCTGGGGACGAACGGTAATATTCACTTAAGTTTAATGTAACTGTAGTCTCATGGCACGGTAGGAAGTCGAGGCGATTTATTGGAATATAATGGCACTCGTGACTCAATCACAAGTGCGGTCAATGGCTATTGTGCAGTGAAATATTGTAGGCGTATTCTAGTGTACAAACTTACCATCAAATAATAAATTGACTTTGAAACGGCAGCTGGGTAATGATTGTATTAGAGTTAGAGATAATGATTTCAAAACTGAGGATGCGCATGTGATATGACATACATTTGACAGAACAAATCTTCATGCAAGAAAAAGTTGCGCCATCTTGATTTCACCATACCTCTAATGTCAAAGTGGCCCCAAACAACCCCAAGAGTGAGGCCATTTGAGTGGGGACAGTAAGTATTAGGGACAGTAGGTATTAGGAAGTTAATGGAACAATTTTATAAATACCGATATGTATCTAGATTGTTGACAGTCTTTATTGTAGTGTAACGTGTAGTGTAACTGGAAGACGAAGTTTTATCTGTAGATTGAAGTATCTACAAATGAAACTTCATCTTCCAGTACAATACTTACTTTATTCAAATTTCAAACCATTCTTAACATATAATAAATTCAAGCTCTACTATAATTATTAACTTTGCGGAAAACCATAGCATACAATTTAATTAATATTATATCTAGCAATATCCCACAAAAAAATACCCACAACCTGCAAGCAAATGTGTGAGTGCATGCATAAGCATGCGTAAAGCACCTCCATCCTCACATATTGCTTATGAAACAAGATATAAGATATATACATTTAGAAACAAGATCGTGCAAACGTCACCACCACACAAGCAACAACGTCAACAAGATCGTGCAAGGCCCCACACCACCATTCAGGTTGCAAAACTCGACGCGCTTTTCTCCCCGAACCCGGAGCATCCTCAGAGAGTGCGAACAAAGTTCGTTAAGTTTTACTAACAAACTTTGAACCATGGTGGTGTGGGGCTTTGCACGATCTTGTGACATTGTTGCTTATGCGTGTACTCACACATTTGCTTGCAGGTTGTAGGTATTTTTTCGCGGGATATTGCTAGATATAATTATAATTAAATTATCTACTATAATTAATAATCCATAATTAGCATAATTATTAAATAATTTCAACTATAATATAACGACGTAAGATAAATTGAATATTTTTATATCGTGTCAGTGACCAGTGTTTCTCCATTTTTTCCGAATTCTTAAGTTTTAAAAACCTGTCAGTACTATGTGGAAATGAAGGGGTTTACATATAAATTGTGTGATTATATCTTTAAGATCCGAGACCGACAACGAAAAGCCTAATAATATTTAACTTGTTTTTAAAAACAATACTGTAAAGTATTGTAGTTCAATATACTGAGCTACAATTTTTAAATGTTATGTAACTTTTACTTTACCAATTATTACATATGTACTTAGTAGAAAAAGAATAGACGAAAGAGTCAGTTTCAGTTCACACCGAAACAGCACGAACCGCGTCGCGGCGCTTCATTTTTAAGATAGTGATTAAAATTGAACTCTAAGTTTTACACAAGAAGTTACACGTTTATTTGCAAGAGTTCGAATATCAAACCGTACCGCTCTACATAGCGCTGTGCCGTTCTTGCCATGAAACGTGTTTCTTCTTGTGTACTGATAGATTTTACTGAATAAAGTTTAATTTTGAATCACTATTTCAAAAATGAAGTGCCGCGTCGCGTACCTCTCGTTTTGCTGTTAGCGGACCCTAACCAATTGTGCACTACTACCAATTATTATCTGCGTCAGTAAAATTCATATTTAATAGTTAATACCTCCCTAATAGTTTGGAAGTCTTTTCTTAGCCATGAACAATATTGTTACATACGCATATTTCACTATGATTGATTTTTAACTTCGAGTTTGCACTAAATACAATCCAAGGACCTCCATCGAACAAAGGATGAACGATAACCCATAAACAGTTTCAAATATCTTTATACCAAAACACAAATCAATCTTGTTTAGATTGAGCCACCAAATATGTCACAACACCAACAACAAAAGCACAACAAACACCTATTGTATGTTTGGCAATTCATTTTTTGCACATAACCACTTTAACAGAGAATAATCTGTATTAAATAGTCATTGAGCTCGAGTACGAGTATTCCAGGTGTTTTCTGCAAAGGGAACTCTGATCTTATGTGAGTTTGCTGGCTTTTAGGATTCTATAGTAATTACAAGGAATACATATAGTTTCGTTCTGTACGTCTGTCTGTTCTCTTCATAACTTCGGTAATTAAGAATATAAATAGTATAATAATATTAATATAAGAGTATAATTTTGTATAGTTATGGATTGCAATTAGATTTTAACTTTAGCATCATAAAATCATTATAATTATTAGTTAAGGGAAAGTTTACCGTACATGTGAAGTAGGGATATTTTTTTATTCTACAACATCGTTGAAAAGGTCTTTTTAAATAAAAGTGAGTTTTCAGTTTTCACACATAACTTTTTTGAAATTATCCTTTTTCGAGTAATCGACCTCCAAAGTGCCTTACACCTACAAGTTGGCCTCGCATTTCTAAACTATAAAAGGTAAAAACTTGTAACTTTTCATGCTGATAGGCCATGCTAAATATGTAGTTGTAAGAAAAAATAATTTAAGGGAAATCGGACAATATTTTTTGTAGTAAGTTTCGAAATAATTTTAAAAAAACCTATTACGCGTTGATAGTTACGGAACCCTCCTTAGACATGTCCTGACATACTCTTGGGTAAGTTATTATGTTTGTACCTTTGGCTTTCCAATATTAGAAACGACTATTTCTAATAATCAAATTTGAACTTGAACAATGTTTTTCTACTTTTTTTTAATTCGCTACCTTTATTCATACTTTAAAATAGAGTAAGGAAATATTATACTTCGTGCTTACAAAATCTTGGTTCTAATTTTGTCAAATACTAATAAAAAAAGTATATTTTTCTATTGACTTTCATATGTGACATAAAGATATGATGAAAAGGGCAAAACAAGAGTTTTTGTATACTTTTCCTAAAAGACACTGAAGAATTCTGCCCGATTTACAATCAAGAGCGGCCAAGTTTTGAACATATGTGGTTATATAGTAGGTACATAAAAGTTATGATATAAAAAAATATTATATTTTTAGGACTTGGAAATAAAAAATTATGAATCTCCGAATATCAGAGAATTCATGTGCAAAATACGTACTTTATCTGTGGTAATCGTTGTCATCATTATGTATAGTCTATGGTTATCATGCTGTAAATTGTCAATTTGTGGCGTAAAAGCTCCATCTAGTGGCCCATTAGATAGATTTATTTTTATTGGAGTATGAAGTGATCTGTATGAGTGAATAGAGTATTAGTATCTTTTTCTATAGTACAACAGTTTAGTACTAGTTTTATGAAAAATAAAGTTACTTGGGGTGTGAAATAGATCCCTCTATACTATTTATATTTATACAAAGAAAAAGGATTATTATGTTTTTGGTTTTCGTAACATAAACCATCTATCAATATTATCTGTTAGCTTATTGCGTTTCCAAACAAACTAGTTATTAATTTCATTACGTAATTGACTAATAGCTTTTCCGCAAACCGCCAGTAAAGCAATTCATTGAACAATAGGTTAGCCGTTAAGTTATATTTAATCAATTATCTTTTATCCCCCGAGTTTGTATTATTGCTTTTTTTGTTCCTATGTTCATGAAGTACAACTTACTATAAATATTTTTTGTGTCCTCGTATTTTAATTACCAGGCAGTAAATGTATGGCGACTTTTAGAATATTAAAATTGCATGTATATCTCTGGCATGCAGTTCTAGGCACTGATTATTTGTGGTTAGCGCGAGGAATGCGAGTCGTGTGTAGCGGGCAGCGCTCGGGCAGCGCTCGGGCCGGCTAGATATGTCTTCGTCACAATTTACATAAATGATATATTCGAACCGCCTAATGCTGTACACTAGTCATTTATTACGAGCAGTTGCGCATGCGCATAGTGCGCGTGCCGGACAGGCGCCGACAGCGCCGGCGACGCAAGACCACACCGCTCCAACCATCGTCGTACCCGGCCCGTGAGAACGTCTACGGTCTAAACCGATGACGTATTGTAGATTGTTATCAATAAATATTTGTGTATGTCGTATATACGAAAGCAACAAAGTGTCGTAAGATAAACTAAGTGTTTTTCCCACTAGGTCCTACCAAAAGAAACGATGGGATTGATGTGCTATGTTTAATTAAAATTTCTATACTGCTATAATCACTGCTAATATCTAAAGTATTAGAATCCTTATCACTGATCCAACCTAAAGTATTAGACCAATATCTAAAGTATTCGAAGGTATTTCGAATATTACACAAGCTCGATTATTTGTAAAGTCCCCACGACCAAAATAAATCTTGATAGGGACTTTAATGATAGTATCTATTCAGTAACAATATTGTTCTGCAAAAAGTTGTAGTGTCCATCTGTAGCGCACGCCTCGGCCGCGCGCCGGGCGGCCAGCGCGGGTGGTCCGCGCCTCCGTTGTAGGCGGAGGCTTCACACCTTTATAAGCACCATTTCACAAAAAATAAGCCGAACTCATACATAGTAACTCGGTTTAAAGAACAAAAATATAACGCAATTCATCAAGCGCGTTGATTCACAATCCGTCAGCTCATGACCGCTAGGAGCATGTGGGTGCTAACTGTTAATTACTCACTATCTTTGGTTTTGTATTTTTTGTGTGTAATGTCGATTAAAGTTCCGGGTTTTTGTTGGATAATAATCGACCTGTAATGACCGGTTCGGTGGCCGTGTGAGGTGCTTCAATGGAAGTAAATTATTATGTTTAGTCCGTTGCCGGTAGTTTTCGTGATTGTGAGAGTCAAATGGAGACATTAGGTGGATCTCTATGAGTCATTGCGTGATTTGCCGTTCGTAATTTGGGATGCAATTAAAAATCTCACGACATTGCAATTTATGAGTAACTATAGTTTTTAAACGCTGTAAAATGTTCACAACACCGGGAGTAATTAGGTTTAAACGTAGCCTTACATGACTCACTGTTTCAAGTGATCACGACATGGTGACTATTGTGTGAAGCCTAAGGTTGTTACTGACGATTTAAAATCTTAATGGAAACCTTATATAAATATATAAAAACAATCAAGATAAGCATAGAATTCGCTAATGTATATTGCCTTCCACAAATAATTGTGTTTTATATTGTAAAACGTTTTAAATAATAATAAATTACAACCGTGTCTTCCGGGTACAAAAAGTAAATTAACGATTCCTCACGTTTTTTTCAAAACAATTTGTAGTGGTTTATGACGTGTATAAATCACAGAGGTCCTCGTCTCGGCCCACGTCACCCAAATATTTTAAATAATATCTGTCAGGCGCCGTTTTTTGCCCTCCTAGTTTCGGCATCAGCTAATAACGGTGACACTAATTGTAACACGTTAGACACTTGTACCAGGACGCCAAATTAACCTTTCATCCACATTCGTAACTGAAGTTTTGATCCACATTCGTAACTGAAGTTTTGTAACTAGCTATGAACAAGGAATTTTCTTATCGTTTGATAACCAGCTACGAAAACAGAATTAAATTTCTGTTTTTGTAACTGGTTTTCATAACCAGCTACCAAAAAAGGATTATTTTTCTCCGTTCATAACTAGTTACCAAAACAGAATTGCATTCATTTTTCGTAATTTAGAAATTTAAAAAAAATACAAGCAAAAATACAAGCAATATAATCATATTTATATCAATGAAGTGTAGCATTATCGTCGAACTGGCCGATATAAATAATGTGTCATTATTTGTTATTGAAATATCATTTATGTCTTTGAAATGTCCGTGATTCGAATAATGTTTTAATGCTAAGAGAAAAATATTAATCTCCTTCAGTTACGAATGTGAATTAAATGGGTTAAAGGGCAGTAGACAGTGATCATGGAAGCAATTGAACAAAAATCTATAGAATTTGTACCAACTAAACGAGGGGGTATGAAACTGCTCTATGATCGTCGGCAATACCATTTAAGAAAAAAATACACCAATGCAAGTAAATTTTATCAATGTTACAACTTAAGAGGCTGTGGTGGTAATGTAACACTTGACAATGAAAATAAGATTATAAAAGAAAATCCCCATGACATTAATAAGTGCCTACCTAATTATATGAACAATTTAGTTATAAAAAAAGTCCAAAATTTAAAAACCAATGTTAGTAATAATTTAGAACCTATACAGAAACAATATGAGGAAATGATCTCAGAGCTCCTGGATGTTGGTGCGGATTTAGTATGTACGCTACCAGAATTCAATAGTGTAAAAACTGGTCTGTACAATTCAAGAAATAAACGTTTAGGTGTGTCAAAATTACATTATAAGTCTCATAAAGAGGTAATAATACCAAAAAAGTTTGTCAATTTTCTACTGGCTGACTATCAAGATACAGATGCATACTCGTATAAAGACAGATGGTGGTCACACACTGGTGTTTTGCTGTCCTGATATTACAAAAATTCTTATTAATTTTGAACACTTTTTATGGATGGTACTTTTAAATCGTGTCCAGCACCGTTTCAGCAAATATATTCTATTCACGGATACAACAAACTTAAAAAAACGTTGTTCCTTTGATCTTTGCATTCCTTCCGAATAAAACAGAAAAAACATACGAGACATTATTTGAAATGATTAAAAGACGTTTACCTACATGGAACCCCAAAAAAATTACGCTTGACTTCGAAAAAGCAGCCATGAAGGCAATTAAGAAAGTTCTTCCAAAATCGACTATAAAAGGTTGTTTTTATTATTATTGTAACAGTCTCTTTAAGAAGGCAAAATATAGAATTTTTAACATATACTTTAATAAGTTTTGGTTAAGTGATGTTAGTTTTATTAAGAAATGGTGCTGCTATAAAGAAGATATCAGAACTACCAACCATCTTGAAGGATGGCACTCTAGGCTTAATAAGTATATAGGGCGTAAAAATCCTTCTCTGGCTCATGTTCTGGAAATTATTTCTCCATATAAGATTTAGTACTCGTATGTATAGGTTTAGTTAGTTACTTTTATTAGTTTTCCTCTAAACATAAGTAACAAATATAATAATTAATTTTGTAATAATTAGATTTATTTGCGTTTAATCATAAAAATATATACGTATTGCAAATTACGAAAAAAATATAAAAATCTTTCGTCATTGTGTGTTTTTAAGTTCTATGAGTTACGAAAACTAAATGAAATTCTGTTTTGGTAACTAGTTATGAACAGAGAAAAATAATCCTTTTTTGGTAGCTGGTTATGAAAACCAGTTACAAAAACAGAAATTTAATTCTGTTTTCGTAGCTGGTTATCAAACGATAAGAAAATTCCTTGTTCATAGCTGGTTACAAAACTTCAGTTACGAATGTGGATGTAAGGCAAATTAAGAACTTTATATAAGAGCTTACATAGCACATATACATACATATATGTATAACACATAACGTGTTGTATCATAAACTTCTGACACTTATTTATAAGGGTCAGCCGACATTGAGACGCGACGCGGCGCGCACTTTTTAAGATAGCAGTTAAAAATAGTACTTTATTTCCTACACAAAAAGACAAACGTTTCTATGCAAGAGCGGCGCGGCGCTTCGCAGCACAATTCGTGTATTCGTGTAAACTGCAATGAAACGTGTGTCTTTTTGTGTAGTAAATAAAGTTCAATTTGAAAAGTATTATATTGTTTCTGAGATATTATTTAAAAAAACGTTTTCGATCCTCAATACTTAGCTAAATAAAATGCGTCGTGCTTATCTAGAATAATAGTATTTACTACTTTATAATCAATAATTTAAAATAATTAGACATCTATATAACGCCGAAGACACAAAAACTCTCATTAAGACAAGCTTTCAATCATATTTATGAGAAAAACATAAACAATGTTGTATAAAACAAAAACTCTTGCGTAATAACCGTGTCTGAAACCTAATAAGTTAACATACTCGTAGGTCCCAACCTCGCTGTCCGCCCACGCTCAAAATGTCGTAACAGTGACAATATGAATGAGAAAACTCCATAACGTATCTCCGTTTTTTTCACAAACGCCAACTATGGCTTGGAATATAAAAATTAGATCCAAACAAAAAACAAGAGAATCATCTTGTAAATAAATTTCGATACGGCCACCGGATCCGACAGATGCTATCGCAAAACCCACTATTTCCATACGGATCGGCCATATTTTTGTCAATTTTTCGTCTGACATATCCCATTTCCCGTTCCGAAAAACACGGAGTAGACACGAAGTTGGAAAACAAGGGAAGGGAAAAAAGGACGTCCAAGTGAACCGGCGGGTAATCGTGTTACCGAAGCCGAATAACGGATGCCGCTGCACCGGCTTCGGGTTCAATGAGATTGCGGTATTTTTCTACGGCGCCTCCGTGGAGACAAACAAGGGATGCAAATTCGTGTTGACATCGCGATCCATCTTGTTCGCCTCTCCGGAGACCGCTGCTGAACAAATAGAGCCGTGATTGGATTTCTCCGACCTTTATTTGTTGTTTATCTACCTACGATAACAGTGTTTACGGGGTTTAGTTTCCACCTTTTTGTGATCGGTTACAATGTTTTTTCAGTAAATATTTCATTAGCTAGCCTGTGTTTAGGGAATTGCTAGGGCTTACTACATCCACCCACCCACTGCGATCTTATATACTTTTACGAAGTCACAAATGTTTAAAAATATTTATTCTAGGTCAATCAACAATTTTTCTAACACCAAGATGTATTTAAAAGCTGACGTTAATTAAATGTAGTCTATGCATATTGAATAACTTGCGTTCGGAAAAGCAATAAAAATATCGAATATGTAAATGATTATAATAAAAAGTTTGAGTCATTCTTGGCACGTATGTCGTAAAATAAGACACAACAGCGGGGATAGAGTGCAGCCGAGTACATTTAGCCTCAGATGAAATTTACCCGAGTGCATTTGGCCCCGAGTCTTGTTGGACTCGGGCGCACGACCCCTCGATGACCCCTCGTATGACACCTCCGATCACGCTCTAGCACACATTACAAAGGATTTTTTTTGACTTGAAAATAAGGGAAATTATAATATTACATTTTATTTAAAAAATAGAACATAATAGAAAAAAAATACCTAATTTTATGTTTTGTGAAGATTGACTTACCTAGCAGTTTAACTGGAGTTTATTACATTTATTAGAAATTTAATGAAAAATAATTCCTGGTTAGTAATTCAATTTCCTATACTATAAATTCAACAAAAAAATAAACGCATAAAAATTGGGTATAGTGCGTAGCAGTGCTACGAATTGCATCTCTACAACGCGTAGCTCCTTTACAATATCGAAGTTAACTTTAATGTTAACTCAAACTCCTAAATAAAGGTTCTAAAACAAGAAGCGCACAAATCATGGGGCGTCTAGATACGGGGCAGTTTTCTGTGCGGCACGTAAGTGCAGCGAATAGATCATGTGGCAGATCGCGCCTCTGTCCAATAAATATATTGTTTCGCGCAGAGCCAGCGCAGATAAAGCAAGCTCGCGCCTCGCTCTGCCCCGGTGCCTCCGGAGTGGTACATCATACGGCGGAAAATGGCAAAGCACGAAAACGAAATTAAATTTCAGGCAACTAGAAGTTCACGCCGCAACGATACGCGACGTTACACGGCGCTGCATTTTTAAGATTGCTATTAAAAATTGAACTTTATTCACTACACATAAAAGATACACGTTTCATACACTACACATACGCTGTGCATCGCGGTGCAACCTGTCATTTCAACTCTTACAGTAAAACGTGTGTAATGGATAAAGTTCCATTTTAAATAGCTATCTCGAGTATCGTTTCGTTTCGGTGTGAATTGACCCTAATCACAGACCAGCCAGCATGTCCAGCGCCGCGGCCTTGTATCCGAGTAATAAATTTAAAATGATTGAAACTTTAGACACTATTAACGGTCAATTAAACACTTTTGACTTGCGGGCTGGACCGTGAGTATGGCGCTTAGAAATACAAGTAGAAAATTGTACTGTTACTGTAAGAACTTATTTTGTCGTGATTTTGATAGATATACATCTAATGAAATACGAATGCTGTATTATGAAAGAAAGTTTTAATCTAATAATTAAAAAATCAACATGGATTTTTATACTTTCACATGTACCTATTCTAAAGTATAAAGAAACCAGCGTGAACAGTTTTAATTTTTGTTTTTATAATTATTTATTTTATATTTTTCTTGGTATTCCGCTGCTAGTAGGGCGCTACCCCGTTGTGAGAGAGGCACAGTGTCAGCCAAACGCAGAGAGCCCGACGTTTGCACATTATGTCCGTGGCCAGTTGTGGACATTTCGCTATTAGATCTTTTCATATTTTGTTTATTATACATTATATATTTCAGCATTAAGTGGTTATTTTAATTTTTAGGGTTCTGTATTACTACTTATAATATC
Source organism: Phengaris alcon alcon (assembly GCA_037179445.1). NCBI lineage: Eukaryota > Metazoa > Arthropoda > Insecta > Lepidoptera > Lycaenidae > Phengaris > Phengaris alcon. Next base: position 1,029,582 of record JAYRCH010000225.1, read on the forward strand.
TCTCTGTCCGTTCGTCTGTCTGCCCTGGTATTTATTATTATAAATTGATGAAAGTACACATATTATATAGATTTATCATTTTTTTATGCCATAAGAATATGCCATAATATATATAATTAATATATATAAAAAAGCGGCCAAGTGCTAGTCGGACTCGTGCAATAAGGATTCCATACAAAAGGGCAATCTCACACATTGGTTGTATGCGAGCCCCAATTAACAATTTATTATTCTGTATTAGTATTTGTTGTTATACTTGGCGGTAACAAAAATACATTATCTGTGAAAATTTCAACTGTCTAGACATTACGGTTCATGAGATTCAGCCTGGCAACACACAGACACAGACGGACAGCGGAGTCTTTTTAAATTGGGGTTCCGTTTTTACCCTTTGGTAACGGCAGCACCCTAGACAGTTGAAAATTTCACAGATGATGTATTTCTGTTGCCGATATAACTAAAAAATAGAAAAACAGAACAAAAAAAATAATTAAGTGGGGTCTCCCATACGACAAACGTGTTTTTTTTGCCGTTTTGTACGGAATCCGCCACGCACATGGCCGGTTTTTATATTGTTTGTAGTATTTTTTTGAATATGTGTTTATATTTATTTCATGTAAGCAGAGTAAATAAAACTTCTTCTGACGTATGCAAATTAAACAAATATAATGGAACACATTATTTTGGGACTTGGGACTAACGGGTTTTTTTCAACTTAAATAGACTTTTCACCTCAGGAGAGATGTATTCGTTGTCGGAGAGAAAAAGCCACACAAAAAGATGGAGATATACGTTCGCAAAGTCCCAGGAGAGAGCTTCGTCTGTCTAGCGCGAGCGTGAACCGCATTGTCACCCTACACGGCATTTTCCTAAAAACCCGATGTATGCCCCTAAACATGTTTAAATTGAAGAATACGATTTGGTTTATTTTGACTTAGATCCATGGTGCGTTACTATTTAAAAATTCTTTTTTACATTGTTTAGACAAAATTTTGTTTACATTGCATAATATAGACTTTATTTTTGGAATATATTTTTGTATTTTGTAATAATTATAATTTTGTATTTATAATTTTTTTTTCATTCCATCCCATTATTGTGGGGTATCGAATAGGACTTTTCAATGAAGGTAAGGTTTCATACACGACTTTTTATGATGTAAGCTATTTTCGAGTAATCGACCTCCAAAATGGTTTACAAGTGGGCATATCTAAAATATGATATTTAGAAACTTGCAATTTATTAAAATTATTTTAAATGAAGTCGGACAGTAGCTTTAGAAGTAATTTGAAAAAAATAACCGTACGCGTTGATACTTACGGAACGCTCCTTAACCATGTCCTGGCATACTCTAGATAAGGTTATTTTTAAATCGCTCTGAAATGTTATAATTAGATAATACTATGCGTGAAAACTTTTGGATAAATATATTTTTTAACTGGATTTTTTTTTCAATTCGAAACAAATCGAACTTCGAAAGACTTACATGTATATTACTATAGGCTTAATTTTTAACGAATTAATTAATCTATGGATAATTCCTCTAATTTGGATTATTCCAACTGTGGCACAAGAGGTACGATATCGAAGTCACGTCCTGCGCGTTTGCTACCAACTGTAAGATAATTAACGGTCAACCAAAACTTCCGCCATAACTTTACTTTATGGATATAGTTGTCTGAAGACTTCATTTGGAATATTAAATCTTTTATCACGAGTACTTATCAACAACATTTTTCCAACAGCAGGGGTTTTATTATTTTAATAATAATATCTGTGGACGCTTCACACCACGTCCTAAGTATCCTAAGAACTTGTGTTACAGATACCAGACAACGGGAAGTATATTTAATACTTTTATACTACACACATATTTAAGATTTTTAATAAATTATACACATATTTAATACACATCCATGACCCAGGAACACAGAAAAACTATTTCGTTCCTTCGGCGGGATTCGAAGCCCGCGACCCCCGGCTTGAGCACCAACGCGCTGAACCACTGAGCCACAGAGGTCGTCGCACGCGTTATTTAAAAAAATTGTAAATATTAAAGGTGGGTAGGAGAGATTTTTCTGTTTAAAAAATTTTTCCTAGTTTAATTTACTTTAGTTACGTCATGGATATATATAAATCTTTACTTCACAAAAAATATAATTTGCTCTCCGTTGGTTTAGCATTACGAACATAACCAAGTGGTCCATATTAGGAACCTCAACCGTTTTTCTTATGTAGTTCAACAGCGTCTAGTTGATATATACGATCTAATATCGGATATTATAAGTAAATACAGCCTGCATTATTCTGCCCGGGTACAGTGCACGTGCGTAGATAGTTAATATCGAACACAATATTGGATGGCTTAGATGGAAGGACGTAGAGCTGCTGGAACCGATTTGCTCGTTCAATATAACATACTAAAAGTTCACTGCCGTTTTGATTCAATTCTTTTGTTTCGGTAAGATATGAAAAAATGCATACAGGAGGGACTTGGGTACCTATTTAAATGTAGACCTTACTGAAGTTGTAGTTATATTTGATGTTTATTTGTTTATCTGATACATATAATATAATTCTAAGTTACCACATTGAGGTTATGTAAAAGAAACCTGCACTTTTTTTGTACGGAAAGCTCAGTTGCAATGATTTATTCGGAACAACAAGTGTATAAGACACCTCAATCTGCATTATGAGAACCCCCATTTCCTCGGGGAATCATAATCAAAGTGAATGTTTGTAAGGAAAAACCTTAAATACTTATCAACTTGAATCCTTATTACACTACTTATCGGGGGCCCTCACTCAAGTTGCATTCATTGCACTGGGTCTCTACTTGGTGTTCTAGACTCTATACTGTTAAGCTTAGAGTTCGTTTTGAGCCAGCAGACCCTGACCCGCCTCTAAGGGGCGTCTCCCCTCTACGACAGCGTCACATGGAGTCGCTTCACTTGGTTCCTTTAAATTTTTTATCATATCGCCCGTTGATTTGTACTAAAAGTGAATTGGACGCGGCCGGTAACAAGTATCGTGTGATATCAGTCCATGTCCGTTGAAACAAAACACTGCTTTCGTGCGCCGTGTCGCCATGTCAAACCTGTCACTCTTTAAAGACTTGTATTCTACTGTACCTTTTAAGCTATTATACTTCATAGTCGTTGATACGAAACTAATATTCTTTCGAACGAAACGTATATTAACCTAGAAATAAAGCTACGAATTTGCATTATAAAGGATACCTTTATAATGCAAATTCGTAGCTTTATTTTAATTAAAATTCAAGTTCCTGATAATTATCTACTTTTACGTAATAAAAGAGAATTCATGAGTTGTATTTCTAACAATAAATTAATAAGCAACCATAAAATACACAGAAAAGGGCCAGTAATGTAAATATAACAACTTATTTTATTTGTCGTTGCAATTAAAATAAAATAACAAATGTTAATTTATTTTATAGCTCATAATTAGAGTGTAATTAAATTTACTATACAGATTCCTATGTCTAAATAAATTAATAACCGAAAATAATAGCCCACCTTATTGATACATAAATTAATTATTTATACTATTCAATGTCATTTCCATTCCTATTACGTGTTTTTATACCATTAATAACGAATTACGTATGTAATAAGTATTTTGTAAAATTATAGGTAGATAGTTTTAAACATTATATGTGCCTATCTATTACTTACCTACTTCATTAATTTAAATACCTTATTAAAACAATTTAACTTAACCAAAAGCATGTCATTACATGTCTAAGGAGGGTTCCGTAACTATAAACGCGTAATAGGTTTTTTTTCAAATTACTTCATAATAATAATTTGGGAAAAATAATTTTCCCAAATAGTATTTAGCATGATCATCAGCATGCAAAATTGCAAGTTTCTAAGTATCATAGTTTAGAGATGCCAGGGGGGGCGGGGGGCAACTTATTTATCTCTTTGAAGGCAGATTACTCGAAAATGGTTGACTTTGTAAAAAATGTATGTACAAAAACTTGCTATTTTTTTAAAAGACCTATTTAACGATACCCCTATACGATGGGATAGAATGAAATAGAACGAAAAAATGTATGTTCACATGTATGTGGCTCTCTATAGAGCCACCCTTAAAATATAAAATTTCTATTATTTTGTGGGAGTGAAATTCCATGATCCATTCTGCACCTCCTCGAGTGCAAGCTAGGACACGTATGCTCTACCAGTACGTTATACTTCTACGGAATACTGCATGAGGGTCTACTGGACTTCTTAGAAGAGCACTGAGTCTGTAGTAGCTTCGGACTCTATCTGTAAATTGTAACATATTTTCTAGTCAATCGCCAGCCGCAAATATCGTTATGACTTCACAAACAGACGCAAAGAACATGGGCTAATCACAACTTTTACGGCAAATCAAATTTCCGTAAAATTGAACTTATTATTGCTGTTCTGTTTGTTTATTAAGTGTGGGGCTGAAACTAACCATGTCGTGTCGCAGTAAACCTGTTATCGGAAAACTTATTGACGGTAACTATGTAGCATGTACAAACTATTAAGCAAATGCTAGCGCTAACATTTCCGTGTTATAATCAGCAAAATTAGATGTTTGAAAAATCGATACAAAGTCCTCTTTCTAAATAGTCTTTGGATAAGATCTAAGATAAAATTAACCTAAAATCTTTTATTTATTATCCTATTTTTATTTTATTTTATTAGGTTTGTCAACAATTGACACGTAATACATTAAAAAATACAATTAAAATCGCAATGAAACGTAAATTAAAATACATTAAAAGAATGAACATTTAAATGAACAAAATCCTATTAATAATATTATCCAAGTAACTATGGGTATCAACGCTTACTGTATTTTATTGTTTTGATTTTCTAAGAACTGAGAAAGTGTTCCTGCTTTGTCAAAAAAACTTTTACAAAGTGATTATAATATATGAAGTAGGTTTTATTTTTGCACTAGGCACCTAATTAAAAAATGATTTTAATATTTAATAAACAATTTTTTGAAAATCATTTACGCAACAAAAATGAAAACGTGTTTTTACTGTTAACTGTAATTTTTTAGGAATAAAATAATCAAAAGCTGCTGTAATTATAAACTGTAGGTATTTAGTTTGTTAAATATTGAGAAAGTCTAAAACACAACTTTTTTGGATAATTTCTAGCCCTACTTCCTAAGTTCCTAGTTATTTATTTTGTTATCTATAATAATAATAAGTGCTCTATGAGGGTCTTTAAGTTCGTGATATCTGACAGCTTATTGACACGATAAGGACCGTCGGACTACCAAGCGCCGCCTGGTGACAGAAAAAGAATCGAAAATTCTTATTGACCGTTTCTTATCAACACTTACGCCACGATGATAACGATGACGCTTCGTGTGCGTTGGGTCTTTCCCCTAGCGGCAGAAAAAATATCAAACACCTTCATTGTATCAACATAAATAACCAAACTCTACTTAGATAAATCATAAAATCTCTACAGATAACGAAATACGTTAAGTACAACTAAATAAGATTTAAAGGCCACAATCAGAGGTAAAACATTAATCTAGATCATAATAAGTATAAACGTTTAAATTATTTATTAAAGCTAATAAATGTAAGTACACCACTTACATCGGGCCGCGAACACATTTAATTTACTAATAGTGATGCGAAACAAGTTACGCAAATAAATACTTCGATAGAATCGGCTTACCATTTAACAAGAGCCTTTTCAGTGCCGCGGTGAACAATTTAGCGAATTTCAATAGTTATCGCACGGAGAAAAACTCGGCGGGCAAGAGGGACGTAGAGCGAACGCGGAGACGAGTGCGAGCGGGACGGGTGTCATAAGAAAGAAGTAATAAAAAAGCGGTTGTGTGCGTGGTCGGAGTGTGGTGGCGTAGGGCGGTGCAGGCCCCTCCCTGTGGCTCGTCGCCGCCTCGCCGCCGCCTCAGTCGACTCTACATCGCGTCAACTCGCACCGGTCCGCTCTTTCGGTTTCCTTTCCGCGCGTAAAAAGTTTATCCACTATTCATAAACTTTCGAACGCGGTGACAACACACCTGATTTATTTTTCCAAATAATTTGAGCGTTTTTGAAATATCAACACTAACTTCTTTTGGCGTCTAGTGTATTGAACAGTGACTTGATAACTTTTAAACGCTAGTAGTCTCAATCGAGTGAGCAAGAATATTTTTCACCTGCCGCTGAAAAGACTATGTTCAGTCCCACCGATGGGATGTACAGTCGGTGACGTGTGGGGCCGCGGTCGGTTCGGGGACTCGATGCTGCTGCAGGGCGAGGGCCGAGAGCGGCCGGTCATGGAGGAGGAGTGCTCGGCGCGGCCCTGCGCCACGGATTTCTCCATCGCCGCCATCATGGCCAGGGACAGGCAGGAGCGCCGGGAGCGCAGAAGGCACAGGGACCCGAGAGAGGACACGCTCACACCGCTAGGTTAGTTGTCAAACTCTACCGTAGAGTCTTTAGTCTCCACACTATATTTGAGAAAAATAGTTTCACTCATTCATTTTTCTAGTGCTAGATAGATAGGTAGGTACTGTCTGTCATACTTGTCATGTCACATGTCAAAAATAGTTTTGACGGCCTTTGACCACCCCTGCTCTATATTAAGTTGAAAATATACCTAAATTACAACAAGTCAATTTGATTATTAAAAATTAATTGTTATATGATTGTATGCTTCATTTTACTAATAAACGCATTACGGTACACTCGAATGATACAGCATAAATTGCTCCTAACTATTTTTGGTACAAAGCCTAATATTTCAAAAAACATAATATTGATATTTCAAATGCAGATATATTTAGCATAATATTATTATAGTTTGTATAATGCAGATACTTAAAATATCTTAAAACTTTTTATGTACATTGCATAACTAGCTCTACCAGTACCTAGGTTACTAGGAGGTACATAGAAGGTATTCAATGAAATTCCTGTAAAATATCTGAACTAGCCTAAGCTTTCATAAAATGCAAAATTCAATAATACTAAAACACTTCGTAGAAAATAGTTATTAAAGGCAAGTAGGGGAGAAACTGGGAAGACTTGATTGCAAATTTTTTCCAAATTTATTATGTGTTGGAAAACATGATTTAGAATAATTTTCTTGACCGAGAAGAATAAATTGCGTATAAATTTCTAGTAATTGATAAAAAATACTAATAATAAATAACTTTATGTATTTGTATAGGATTTGTATGTATCTATTTTTAACGCTTTACGAAAACAGAGAAAAGAGAAAAGGGGAAAGAGAGGGTATTAGTTTGATGTGTCTGACTATCTCTGTATGTGTGTGTGTGTGTATGTCAGTGGCATTGTAGCTCCCAAAAGGTTGAATGGTTTTGATCTAGTTTTTTTGTTTGAAGTCTGACATGATCAAGAGTGTTCTTATCTATAATTCATCATCATCAGCTCGCTCACTGCTTGACTTGATTCGGGGTTACATTTTTTTACTATTTTGTTTATCTGATATCTAACAATTTTAAAATGTTTTTACTGACATGGATAGTAAGAGTTATTTTGCTATGTATTTACATACATAATATTATTAGTGAAATAGAATATGGATAAGCCATATTCTATTAGACATTGTTATGCTCTCAGTAAAACCAGTGTTATGCTGCTAACGTATTTCTTTAGGTAGGTATTGTATCTGCTAAAAATAACAATGAAAAACTTATTTAAGTATATCTCAATTTTTATGATCGTTTTGAATAATGAAAATTTATGTTTAATTTGAGCGTGGGAGGACTAAGCTTTCACGAGTACAGGACACATTTATAAATCAATTGCCCTTTTATACACTTAGCAATGTAATCTTGTTCACATGAGTAATAAACAAAATTCTTTTACAGACCCAAAATCAGAATTTATTAAGTCGTTATAATATTTTTAATGTTTTTATACCTGATATATACTGAACTGTATACCTGCATACTGAACGATACCACCTCACTTTGCCAGGAGGATGCTTTAATAACAAATGCCAAATCATCCAACTTACTTTATCATAATTAAATAGGTCTAGCCGCTATATTATATTTATCTTTAAAAAGTCACATAGTCACAAAAACAGAATGTAATATGAATGATTTTTGTAGCATAATATCTTGTTATTTACTTCAGAACAAGTTGTCCTGTGCTTACCAATACTGCTTTTCCAAGCTTTTTGTTTTAAACGAAGATGTAAAAGATATATACTTATAAGCATAATAATATTATGCAGATGTCGTATTAATTCAAAAATACGCATAAAATTATTGTAAAAAATTCTCGTTCAAACACTTTAGATGACGTTTATGATGGTAGCCTGTTTCAGATTTATATCGCGCTGCGCTAGACCGACTCTACTAAATTAATTTTATGAATATTACTACTAAAATTAATAGCTTATAATATCATCAATGAATAGACGATGAAAATATATATAGTTATAATGCAATCATACAATTTCTATTAATTATTAATTAGATGAACACGTGTCACCAGCAGGTTCACTAATGTTCACCGAATTTCATAATGCTATGCCGTGTCTATGATGTGAAGATTGTCATAAATTGATTGATTTTACTACTTCTCAACTCTCATAAAATAGCCATTTAATTATTTAAGACTATAAGCGAAACATTTTTATAACAGAGTATAGGAATAAAACTAATGAAATTATATCCATTGAATAAAAATGCAGTATAACATTGCTGAATATTGGAAAAACCGTTTCCGATTCCTCTTTGAGATCTAACTGTTTCAAATATATTTTTTTATTTACTTCACTCCTTTTTTAAACTTAATACCTACTTTAGAAGCTTTATGAATTCCACACAAAAATATGGCTTTTAATTCTATAAAAAACTACTATTTCACGGATTTAAGCGTCTTAGGGGTATTTCATTGGGCATATACTAATCCCACTTCTCAAAGACATATTCTATTTTTTTAACAGAAAAGTTTGTCGACGCGTCCGCATCAGGGTCACCTTCTCCCCCGCTGGCTGAGTTCGAGCGGGACTCCCCCGTCGATGTCTCGTCGACGTCCGAAGCGGGATCCGCTGGGCTCCCCAGTGGCTCCCGGGCCTTGTCTCCCCCACCGAGAAACCCCCAACTCACCGAGCGCTGGTCCAGCGAGGAGATGAGGCATATCCAGTGTCACCTCGAAACTAAGGAGCTCTGGGACAAATTTAACGAATTGGGCACGGAGATGATCATCACTAAAACCGGAAGGTAATGTGATAATTTTAATTACTTTATTAGTGTAGCTACCTGGGGGTCTAAGAAGGCCACTTTAGGTGTTTCGCATTATGTTTCATACATTTTTTTCCATACAAAATTTGTGAAATGGTATAATGGCTACATTATTCATCTGATTTCATCATATTAGAAAACATAAATTTTGATGTTTTCTAATATGATACCCGAGTCGGACTCGCACTTAGCCATTTTATTTAGCCAGCTTATTTAAGCGTTACCTTAAGGATCTTATCGCTAATCATCGCTATTCTAAAATCTGAATATGCAATATTTTAAGTATACTAAAAAAATTGCTAAGAAGGTACTTAAAAATATACATATATGTAGCCGAACATACCTTAATACATATCCGCCTCGTTTTTTGTCGTCTTGTAAAGTCGGTTAAAAATACTTGATGAATTTGAAGCCAACATATATTTTATAAGTATTTTGTCGGTTTCTCTTGGTAGGAAAGCTCAAAATTCGAACTAAAGACATACATTCAATATCAAAAAGATATCAAATAGAAATTATTTTCCGCAATAAAATATAGTGTTAACATTTCGTAAGTAATAAAAAAATATACAATTTTAATTTTTTGCGAAAATTAATAAATTACTACTTAAGTCACAAATAATTTAATTAATGCTTTATTTTTTTATTATAAATCAGTGTTACATTGAAAATATTCTTAATTAGTCTTGAAATAAAAATAAAAAAAAAATAATATTTTATGTAAAGTTACTATGTTAATTTTATGTAACCGAACTTTGCTCGGAGTTCTAGTAGTTTTCGAAAAATAAAAAGAATGACCAAAACATTTATTTAACCGGAATTTGAACTCACCACATTCGGAATATGATTCGAAATGAATTTCCGAACACCGAAAAAATGATACATATATGGCATACGCATACAAAACTGCCCATCGGACTGACATACTAGAGTCGAAATTATTGATAATTTATACCTATTATTGCACGACGAAAGTAAAATATATATATATATATATATATATATATATATATAATAAAAATACACATACATAAAATGCGCAGTTTCCTATGGATCTCCCCCAAAACTCGCTGTGTAATAAATTTCTCGGTAATACTTGCAGCTGTTTCCGAGATTCCGATTATATATATATATTTATTCCGATTATGTACAAACCTGCTTAATTTTACGCATAATTCTTCGTTATATTATAAAGTAACGAACTGAAACTCGTCAAATCGTAAACGGAACGCAACTCCCATGACTTAATAATATTAATAAATGTGAAAGTTTGTGAGGATGGATGGATCGATGGATTGATACCGTGGGATACTGTATTTACTTCATAAAACCTGACAATGGCTGATATTCATCGCCAACTTTGCTAATATTCGTCACCAGACAGCCGTAAAAGAGTTCACGGTGGTACGGGGAGCAGCTGTTAAGCGATACCGGCATTGTTAGTGGTTGTCGATAAGCAGTCGCGGTGCGCCGTGCGAGGCGTGTCGGTCGCGCCTGCGGAACAATGGGTAATCGCGCCAACCACCCACAGCACCAATTCAAACAATACTTCACACTGATTGGATACATTGGGTACATTTCAGGACCTCAATAAAACTTACACTTGTAGGGCTCTATGATTTTACAATTGCCATGCCAGTAGTATGTAGTGAACTAAAGGCTTAGTTGTCCTCGTGTGATTAAGATTTACGCGGTACTCTTAGGGTAAATTCACACCGAAACATTTGGAATCTAAAACAAAAAACAATCGAATATCAAGTTGCACCGCACTGCACAGCACATGACGTGCGGTGTTATGACTGATGTCGTATGAAATGCAACGCCGCGTAGCGTCGTGTATTGTCGCGGTGTGAACTGATCCTTACGCAAAAAAAATAAAATAAATTCTGAGTTCGAAAATAAAAATTGTTATTTACAATAATATAATATTGATATAGGTACCTACCTGGATAACTAGGCTAAGGTTATTGCTGATAAGAAAAAATATAATAAAAGACTCCAAGGCTAGTAAGTAAGAAAAACCTTTTTACCTTTGTCCTTTGCGAATAGTGACATTCCATAGATCTTGAAAGTCTCACTTATCGTATGTTCGACTTGGTCTAAAGCCTGGGACTATATGCTCCGAAATCCGGAACGCCGGTGAAAATTCAGAGCACTGAAAATAGAACTCTGCGCTAATACGAGTACAATAGAGTTGAAAATGGAAGTTTCGAGTGTCGAACTATCATATATGACATTGACATTTGACTCGACACGCATTTTTTTTTTAATTTATATATGGCATCGGCTTGTAACCATTTGCCAGTGTTAAGTTAAAAAGGCGGGAAATAGAACTTTCGTTTCAATTTTCCACACCATATTCCTAAATCATCAAGTCTAAAGTCTAGTCAAAGTCCAAATAAATATTCAGTGCAGTCCATGAGTCATGTCAGTCGATTCAGTAAACTTTACTGAAAGTTCCTAGGGAGTTTTGGAGGGAAACACAAAATAGAACGTTTTTAGAAGTTATACCACTTGCCCACACTTGTGCACGTTAACGAATATTTAATGGTTAATATTCTACCAATACTACAAATTAAGAGCCGAAATAACACAAATTTATGAAAGAAATGCAAAATCCACGTCACCCATTGAATTCCCCGGCAAAACTCCCGGCTCGACACTAATGTGTTCGATTTTCAACTCTATTGTATTACCAAATAGTTCTTTCAATAGTTCGTTCAATGCTCTGAATCCGGAATTCCGGTGTTCCGGATTCCGGAGCTTATAGTCCTAGCCTAACCTCCAGATGGGCTGATCAATCGGTCACTAGTCACGGAGTACATAGTACATAGCACTCATAGCCTGACTGACACATAGATGTGATGTTCAACGCTCAGAGAAGACTTACTTCTACATGCTTACATACTGTTCGTAACTGTAGATAGTATTAGGTATTTTCTATACTTAGTCAGCTAATGCAATTTACAGCTATGCAGAGTGAATTTTTCAAGTAGGTATTAGTAGACGCTCACTGAAAATATCTAAATATTATAATATGGAGTAGCGAAAAATGCTGATATTAAAAGTTATTGTGGCTTGACATGCAAATTTTCATATTTACCTATTCATTCATCATTAAAATAAAGTTTTAAAAGATTATGCATATCATGTTTCAAAATACAACGTTTTCCTTTTGTTTGTCATATATTATTACTTTTCAGAATTTGTTCCTTATTTCCAACACCACCAAATGGTGGTGTGTGATTTTTTTTTCAAAATTAGTCGAATCCATTTCTGGCTCAGAATATTGATTTAGTAAAAATCTCATAATGCAGTTTTTATAAAAATCGGGCACGCAACTTCTTTCAGCATTTTCCGCTACTCCTTATAATATGTAGTTTCGGATTGTGCCAACTATATCCACATGAAAAATTACATTAGGTGAATACTTACACATATATAGAAAATACCTATTGCTATATATATCTATATAGTTTCGGATTTCGCCTACCACTTGAAAAATAATTCTGTAGAATATTGTAATAATAAAACATTTATTCAACGCTCACATTACACTTAAACACATTACATACAATAAAACAAAGTACCAACTACCAACAAAACAGGATAAGACAATATAACAAGGTACGTATTTACACAGACGAAAAAACAGAATTAAAAAAATAAAATAAAACGAATATTTACCTAACCAAACAAAAAAAATGGCAACAAATAAGAAATCAGGTAGGTTCTTAGATGGGCAAAAAAGTGCAATGCAAACAATTGAACTAGGTCTCCACTTAGGTACACGATCGCGACATAATTAATACCGCGATCCCTGGTATTCTGTGGATCCTCATGAGTAGTGTACTTGTAGGTACAAGCCACAGTGGCTACACTCGAGCCTATATTATTATATCTACAGATCGTTTCACTCGATGTCCTCGTACGTTGTCTAGCCAATAACGGCTAATAATTAGCGGTTAGCCATTTATGTCATTAGGATTGACTGCGCTCACATGTTTATGGAAAGCTATTACACTCGCTGTAAATTACTAACGCCTTCATATACCGACTTAATGTGATTTTCGCACATTATGGTAACTGTCTTGTATCTTTTGAATGATAGCTACCTAGCGTAAATATCAAGTTTTATGGTGAATTACTAGAACTTTTTCTAAATTCTATTACATGAAATACAACATCGAGTCGTTGAAAAACTATTGTTATGCAAAAAGCGTAAGTGGCAACATCAGCAAAAGTCACACAAGCGCTCTTATCGGCGTGACTATAAATCAAGGTGACAGCCAGCCAACGGAACAAATTCACCATCGTGATAAAGCCTTGTTTACTTCATTAGAAAAGTAGCGAACGCCGCTATATTTGTGGCCTTTGTTTCATTAGCACTCAGAAGAGGAAAAGATAATCATATTCAAGTCTATGGAAACCGATTTTCCTAATATTTATGATACGAGGAGCAGCTCAATAATACCAACAAACTCGTGAAGTTAATAATTTAAGAATTACCGCGCCCTTCTTGAGTGCGCTAAAGAAAAAAAGGCCTAATTAAAGGTTTTTAATATAAAGCCAAGTGAACCGGTAACGATGTAGTAAAATTTTTTAGGGGTCTCGAACAATGCGTAGTTTCATAAGTTTTGAGCCGAGTGGACCAAACAATGTGAGCTCTTTCACGGGCTATAAAATCATATTAATACCGTATTTATTCCTTATAATGTTCTCGAGTTAACGACGGTGGAGCATTCAGTTTTTCTGGTGTGCGCCATAAAACACGATATTCGGAGTACACCGGCTATATTTATTCCGAAACTTAGCAGCGCAGAACAGTCTCAACGCCTGTTTTATATTGTGTTTATTTCAAATAACACGTTTCAATAACACGAGTTATTGAAACGTGTTTCGATTCTCTAAGCCTAATTGTTGTCAGCTCGGAAGAAGAACTATTTATAGTTACTAATCTGACAAGTTAGTCGTGACATTTGAGTGATCTCTGGTGTAGGTCGGTTTTCAACAGACGCAAGATTGTCAAAAGTTGCAAACATTATAACATTAACAATAATTAAATTCAGTCGTTACAAATTATCCTAAATTTTATTTTACAAATTCCACTCTAAATATACTCTTGTTATTAAAAAATCAATCAGCTTTAGTTTAAAAAGAGCTCAAAAGATTAAACGCATAAAGGGCTCTATAAAACGCCATTGAGAGACAATTTGCCACACGCCGTCACGGACTTAGCCGAATCGGCCTCAACGATTAGCATAAATCTTGCCAACTAGCCGTCGCGAATGAGACCGGGGTGTCGGGTAGTGTGTCGCTGAACAAACACGAGCCGACGCGCGACGCGATAGCGACACGTCGCGTTGCGTCGGAGACGGAGCGCGACGAATCGCGACCGTCGCTCGGACAAATAAATCAGCATTATCTCGCGAGATAGCCGGTGGACCCACCCCGCCGTATCACGCGGAACCCGTGTCGTTTGAAAAAATTAATGACTCGGAAAAACGATTCGCTTATGAGGGATCTTTCAATGTAATTGAATTGCTCTGCGGATCTACGGAATCGCGAATGCCAAATCAGGTGCATGTGGCGAAGTTGTGCGATGATAAAGTATTTACCAACTTGCTAAATCCGAACAAAAATACCTATTTAATGATTGAATTAAATGTTCAACCCGTGAATATTTGAATATATATAATAATTTTGAATATTTGCAACAGTAATATTTCAAAAACGCGAAATACTTTTTCTATTTTTACTATTATTCCTGCATATTAATGCAAATTATGAAATAAAAGTGGTGTATTAAAATAATATTTTACCTATTTAGCAAAAAATCAAGGTAGAATTTAGACTTTCAGAAATAAAATACTTCTAACGTTATATAAAAAATATAAAGAAACAATTTATTGAAAATTTAAATTAAGGCCAATAACTTAAAGTATGACTTTAATATTTTGATACAAAAAGATGTTGCATTTTACCCCTACGATAACAATCTGTATCTCGGTTGACTCAAAGCTCATTATACACGGAGCTTTTAGTAAGCCGTTTAAAAGCCTGCCCTATTCGACCATTGTTTGGGCGGCGGACTATCCGTCATAACCGATCCCCTTCTGCAAATATTTTGATACAACTGTGTCACAGTTGTAGAATAAATTAAAAAATACGTCGATTAATTATGCCAGTAAAATTTTATTTGTCTTGACTCTTACACGTTAAACTTTAGGCATTAACAATAAAATATACTTAGTTATTCGTTTTGTGGTTCACCTAGTGCTCGAAATTCGACCATAATTAATTTAATTTTTAACTTTGGCGTGTCCGACTAGCTCTTTTCCGGTTTTTAGAGTTCCGTATCACTCAGGAATCCTTATAGTTTCGCTTTGTTCATACATGTTTTTTTTTTTTTAATTTTAAATGAGATATAAACTTGTAATTTTCCATGCTGATAGGCGATCATGCTCTTCAGAAAAAATATTTTGAGCGAAATTGGACAATAACTTTGAAGCAATTTAAAGAAAACCTATTGCGCGTTGATAGACACGAAACCCTCCTTAGACATGACACGCTCTTGAATAGGTTTATTTCCTATTCTCAAGCAATGGTCGTTACATCGCACTACAAATCTGTGACGCTCAGTTGAGACGTTCTGTACGACGTGACGTTTGAATGTTGGCAACACGTTATAATCTGAAAGTTGGCACACTGCATCCGTCTTTGATTTACTTCTCACCAGTCCTTTCATCTAAATTACAGCTTCGCCGAAGTGTGTCATAATTTTTATTTGATTGTGAACATTTATCATTTTTACGTATTTTTTTGGATTCAATAATTTATCTATTCACCGGATCCAACGTATTATTTTTCTGATGACTGCATCATTGACTAAAGTAAAGTGTACCTCAAGACAGAAATCAGAATGTACCAAAAAACCCTGTGAAAATGTATCTTAGCAATCACAATTATAAAAGTCTGTAGTAGTCTATATATAGATATATAAATATATTATATTATAACTTTTTTGTAACTTATGCGGGATTAACACTGCTTACAAAAACCTCACGGCGAAAATCGACCGTCTAAACTCTAAATGGCTACCGACCTTGCCGAATTACCATTTAGACCAGTAGTTCCCAGACTCTTTTGTTTCATAGATCACTTTCAAAATTTTGCTGGATCCGGTGGACCCCCTGCATCCACATTCTACATTATTACCAATTTCTAAATCTCGAAAAAAAAGTGAATTAGATCTATCTATCTATGGAAACTAGCGTTGTGGCTGAGTTTCAACGACGAATTAACAGTTTTCGAAAAAAAAGGTTAGAATTGATTGCTTGATAGGGTTAATTATTTGATAATAAAGAAGGTAGACTAAACAAATTTTCAATTAAATTTTAATTCATTGTGTTGTGAGTGGATGTCAAAAAAGCAAAGTTGGCGAATCGAAAAAGTGACTCCATCCAACTTTACTTTTTTGAAATCTACAGTGACTCAGCACAAGGACCGATCAATTCTCACAAATTTTATTTAGAAAACGTCCCATTCGGAGTGGTAAAAAGAAATATAGTATATTTCCTATATATGTTTTTCCTGTATATTACAAATAGGCAGGTAGGTACTTACTTTCCCAACACTGATAATCACAATCGATTCACTTTTCTTTATGAAATTTCGGAAACAAATGAGTAACGTTTATCCTTGACATTCGTATTTATATTGGTGAAGAATTAAACACGTTCATACAAGATTGCAAGTACATACACCACAAGTCGTATTAATTTGCATGTTTGAACACGCATTGCGGACGGGACGGCGGCGGCCGGCGCGGCAACAAGTCTCGACGCGTTGTACTGAATATGGAATATGCAAGTTTTCTTAAAATATTATCTGCCTATATTGATAGGAGATAATTGTCTTATTGAAAAGGTTTAATTTAGGTATCATATTGTTTGTGTTGTTGTATTACCGTATGATGGACGGTGTGGCTCAATAAGTTATAAATGAAATTGAAAAAGGAAAGAGGCATAGGGCCGGATAGCTGAACTGAGAAGAGCACTCGGCGCGATACCGACATGGTTCGACTTCCAGTTCGGAACTATCCATTTTTTTCTCGATTTATTTATAAATTGTCTTATTGAGAAGGTTTAATTTAGGTATCATATTATTTAAAATAACAAGCCAACATTTTAGTTCTTCACTATCGAAACCAAATTAATTTTCATGCACCCCTGCTTACGATTTTAGACCCCCATTTTTTGTTACGTCCAGCGTAGACCCCCGTCGAGTCTCCCGTGGAACCCTGGGGGTCCACCTGGACCACTTTGGGAATTACCGATTTAGACGGTCGTTTTTCACCGTGCGGCGAAGCTTTAGAGTAAGCTCATATCGAAAGGAAATATACGCGACGTGGCGCTTTATTTTTTAAAATAGTGATTCAAAATTGAACTTTATTCAGTACACAAGAAGATACACGTTTCATTATAAGAGCAGCGTCGGGCTAAGCAGAGCGGTGCAGTTTGACATTCGAACTCTTGCAACCCGACAGGTTGTACCGCGATGCACCACGCATGTAGTGTATGACTGATATCATATGAAACGTTTGTCTTCTCGTGCAGTGAATAAAGTTCAATTTGAATCTCTATATTAAAAATACAGCACAGCGTCACGTATCTTCTCTTTCCGGTGTGAACTGTACCTAAATCCCGCATTAGGTACTAGAAAACTGTGACGTATCACATTGTTATGATACTGATTTAAAAAGAAATTCGAAAAATTATTGTATCATCTTGACGGTGATAGTAAACTATTACTTGTACCTAATTATAATCATTTTATAAAAGTTTTATGTTGATCACAGGAAAACAATAGAAGTTTGACTGTTCTTTGATCTACAAGATATTTCGGCGACATCGCGGAAATAAATTGAGATGTCATCGTAAAATGTTAGATAAAACGACTAAAGAACTTTCAAGACAATACAGTCATTATAAAACAACCACGCTATTTTCGAAACCCGTAAACTATTTCACAGGAAAAATATTTGATCTGAAAAAATGTAATGTACGACCGGTTCGAATATTATTTCTATTTTTCGAGGGCTATTAGCAACATGGTTTTATACTGTACTAGTATATTATAACTAGATGAAGCCCGCGACTGCTCCTCCGGTCCTCCGACCGCTCCCGCGGGAGTCGTACATTTTTAGGCGATAAAGAGTAGCTTTTGTGTCCAGAGTCTATGAACTACTATCATACCAAATTTTATCAAAATCCATCCGGTAGTTATTGCATGTTATAGTAATAATCATCCATACATCCTTATGTACAATCTTTCGCGTTTATCTTATGCTTTAAACGAGACAATCTTGTTTAAATATAATCAGAATTTCGAAAACGGCTGTAAATATTACCATAAAATTTAGTTTGCAGGGAGTTTTGGAGGGAGAAAAATCGATCTATCTAGGTCTTATTACTGGGAAACTGCGCATTTTTAAATTATATATTATGTCATTTCTTTCGTCGTGCAACAATAGGTCAATAATTTCGATTTCACAAATGACAGTCCGAGTGGCAGAACGGCATGCTTATGTTCAATTTTTGCGTTGTTCGAAAATTGGGAATGTGGTGCGATCGAATCCCGGTCAGGCAAATATTTTTGTATTTTTTTTAATTATTTTAAATCTACTAGATCTCCGAGCAAGGTTTACCCAGGTACTAATTATTATATTAGTAAGTTCTAAGGATAAATTAATAAATACATAATACTTAGTTAAACTTACACTAAGTACCTAATTGTTTTGTTATGCGATCACGCTGCCGACACTCATTTGAATACTAACAGTTTACATTAGTAATATATAATATGTTCTTTGCCTATATTACAAATAAACAATTATGGACGTTCTACGTAACAGGAAATAACCTAACCGAGAGCATGTCAGGACATTTCTTAGGAGGTAATCTAGTGTTAACGGGCAATAGGTTCTTTATTCAAATGACATTAAAGTTAATGTCCGATTTCACTCTAAATAATTTTCCTACAGAGTAGCAGGAGCCATCCAGCTTTCAAGTTACAAGTTTGTATCTCTTAGGCCCACTAGCTCAGATCTGGGTTAAAGGTAACCCTGGGTCAAATATGATATTATCTCTCTCGTTCTTCGTATTTATGAAAAACAAGCCCATTGTAACCCAGGGTTAACTTTAACCCAGATCTGTGCAAATGGGCCTTATAGTTTAGGTAGAAATGCTAACTTGTGAACCACTTTAGAGGCCTTTTATTACTCGAAAGTGGTTCACTTTATAAAAAAGTGTGTCAAATCTCACCCTCATTTTAAAATACCTATTCAACGATACCCGATGGGGTGCAATGAGAAAAAAAAATCATCCCCACTTCACATGTTTACCCCGGAGTCCGGACCTCCTATATTATAATATGGAATTATTATAATTTTGTAACGAGCAAAGCAAAGTCTTTATGCAATCTTTAATAACGGTACCAAATTTCATCTAATTATATTCATAATTAGGTACAGAAGTTAGTAAGAAGGGCGGACAGACAGACAAATGGATGGACTGAGCGAACCTATAAGGTTTCAGTGTAGGTAGTTACTACGGACTCTATAAACGATACAAAAAAGTAATTTTTATGACTGAATAATATGAGAAATTTATAATTGTTTTTTTTTTCTTTACAATTCATAATAATAATTGTGATTTAGTTATCACATCATGTCATGATCGTGATTTACAAACAGCTATAAGTATTATTTATAAACAGAATAATAATATTTTATTAAATTTTATAATTGATAATAAAAAGTAATAAAATATGAAATCTTGTATTTCGTTAATTCTGTGCAAAATATCATATAACATAAAAATAAATTACGACATTGTGTATTAAAATGTGTACGTATGTTAGTGGCACCCCGCGCGGGTGCATTGGGCATGCTTGTGCCGGTGCGTGCTGGGCCCAAACGGTGCCCCGGTGCTGTGCCCTGGCGCGGCCCCGCGCTTACACGTCCGCTCGGCGCCATTTGTCGCGCTCGCACGATAATTGTTGATATACGATCGCGATACAGTACAGTAATTGTCAACGCTTAATCTTCTAATTGGCTCGCATTTGCCAATGCCAGTTGTTCCATCTATTCGCGCTAGTTAAAAAAATAGTTTACTATTCGATGGAATCGTTGATAATATTACATACCTATGTATAAGCCCGTACTAGCGCTCGATAAACTAAAAGCAGAGCTTATACATCGTGTTGGTGAAAGTGCATCATTGTTCTAATTCCTATTATGCTGCTCTTACGCTGTGAGTGTAAACTTATTAAAATAAATAAATATGTACTATGATAAAAATGTTTAAAATAAGTAAACCTGCTACAGCGTTTACAATATTATCTAATATCTATTACCTCCAGGCATTACTTAACAAAAGCGTAATCACATTAATATTGCTTTTGATAACTGTAATTATAAGTGGTTCATGAACTTCCGTAAGATGGATTGCGTTTTAAAAATTGATTTAAGATAATTAGACGCAAAATTTGAAAAAAATAAAAAGTCAGATTCACAAGTACTAGTTGAAACGGCGTTTAAGAGCGAAGGCAGGGCGGCGCCCACCGGCGCGGCGCGGCGGCGGGAGTGAGAAACAATTTGGTGTTTTATCGCGCTGAGGTGGTGTTGGTGGTGGTGACCGCGTTACAGCTGATTTATGGCCGCATTAACCGAGCCAGGCAAACGTGCAAAATGCATACGCGACCCGCGAACCCCTATGTACTAATCTGCTATACATAAACCCCGGTTATTTTTTATGCTCTATAGCGGTAATGTTCTAATAATACTGAAAGCTATAAATCTCTTATACTTACTCTTTAGCACCCGTATTTAAAAATATAGTTCAATAAATTTATAGTAGAAATCCACAAAGCTTCAAAATAATAGATTTAAAAGTAATAGGCTCGACTTCGACGCGAAATATCTTTGCGGGGTTTGAATGTCGAATTTGGGAGTAATTTCACTAAAACCTTAAATGAATCGAGCGGGTCGAGGATCGCACGTTATTTAACTAAGCCCAAGTTTAAATTGAAAACGGTCCTGAACTCTTTACGGAGTCCGTGGCAAATTTTGAACTTTGCTACATTGGAAATGTCTATATAAATATATTATAAAGCTTAAATTCAGTTGGTGTCACGCTGCTGACACTAATTTTATTCGTGAGAGATGGCGGCGGGTGGGGAGGTAGGGGGCGACCGCGTCGGTGTAAATATATGCAAACGGGAAACGCGATATTTGACAGAGCTGAAAACGACAAAAGAATTAAGGATCCCCGCTACCATGGCGCAACCACAGATAACAGAATGGATAATAATGAATAGTATCACAACTTTGTAACTTTTTAGCTTTTTACCTATTTGAATTGAACTCACTACAATTTCTTGTCTTTAAATACTTTAAATTTTCTAGATAATATAAGCATATTTTGGGCAATAGCACATACTAAATTCCGAATCATTCAAGTTGTGATCTTGCTTACTGTTTTAGTACTCTGTGTCTGAAATTCCCTTCTCATTGTCTTAAATTAAGAGATTAGCTGTCACTCCGGCTGTGTTTACTCTGATGCTCTTTTATTTAAATTTAGCGTTACCATTTTCCTTGTCTTTAATTTTGCTGTTGACAATTTTAATAGTATAAAATATATTTAATATATTTTTTTCCATTAGCTTGGAGCTAATGTTTTCAAAAAAGTCCGCGTAGCAACCTTTCATTATTTATTAAGACCGATAAACTATTTAATTACACAATAATTTATGAAAGTTTTAAAATCACCAACAAAAAATATTAAATTGTTTTAATAAGGTTAGTAAGTAATAACAGTGTGCGCCTAACCATAGGTTAATGTGTCTATTAAAATTGAATAAAGCGATAAAAGCGCTCAACCCTATCTGTTGTTTTAGGCTACGTGAAGAGAGCACATGCCGCGTATTGTAGCGCAGCGTGTAATAGATGCGTGATTCATGTAAATGTACCCTTAGCGAGTGTATCGCAGGCATCTCACCCCCAAACCTCGCGCCGCGGCCGCCGCGGGGCAGGGTGGCGTACGGAGAAAACGTGTAAACTAATTATGTACATTTTCGTAGCTACTTATTTACATAACCACTGCCTGAACCCCGCTTTCACCGTGAATATTCTATTCGTAATCTATATTTGGAGGGTTTAATATGACAGCTGTTGGTTTGTTTGGTGGAAACTTTTAATTTTCGTGGTCGTGTCGGGACACCGCCCTTTGTGCGTCGGCGGACGCCTCGCCGGTAATAACACGTGATTGTCACCCGAGCCTCCTTAACTCACAGACATCTGGGTAAATTTCTTGTGGTTTAATTTAAAAATTTCGTAGCATATTGTCGGCTGCCGGCGAAAGTGCTTATTATTTTAACAATTGTTGTGTCTAATAAATGACACCTTTTACCCCGGTTTTTATGTAACCTGGTGTTACGAAATTGTTTTGTTTAGTAAATTGTACGTTATTCGGATCTACTGTTGTGGAAGAGATTTTTCAAGTTAGATTCTCGCAACTATAAACAATTTCTCGCAGTAACGTGAGTCTCCGTGCGTTTCTTCTATTTAAACCGCGACTTAAGTAGAACTAATTTATGGAAGTAAGTACGCGGAAAATGTTTATGTACGCTGCCGGTCCCTCCTACGTTGACATCCGGTGGCCGGTGCCCGATGCCCATGTGCCCGCATTATGTACCGCAACGTAAATGTTACGTCCATTATTGTCCATCAATTTAATAGAGGACACGCAAATGGCAGAACGAGGAATTTTTTATGCACCAGCGGATTGGCATGATTCAAGATTTAATTCCCTCGAAAGCAGGAATATTTAATGATACCTAGTTTAATATGTGTAGTGTATGTGCATTTCACCTACTTACGAATGTTATGTACCTACAAGTTACAACTACATATTCGTAAGTCAATAAAATGTGAGAACTAACCTACTGATATTTATTGAATTCAATTAATATTTGTTTCAAAATCGCAATAATCAAGTACATATATATCCATGTTGCAATACAACTTATTACAATTTGTTAACACTTTCCCCAGTACGATATTTACTCGTTCTGCGAAAAATGTGTTGTCTCACAAGGACCGCCATATGCGGTACTGACTGAAGTCCCTTTGATCTCTCACTTCGAAGAAAGATTTGACGATTGACGCTCCTGTTGTTACTTTATTAGTCGTTAGCAAATTTAGATCCTAACGAGCGTGGAAATTACCCTGGTCACCAGACCACCATGACATAATTATGTAACTACCTACGTTATAAAATAATATAAATTAACAACTTTTTTGATAGGCATCTTATATCATATCTATCATATATGTCAATCTTGAATTTTCTCGTTTGAGCTAAAGAGTTTAATTTGTGAAGGTTTAAATTATATTTTATGTGCATTAGGTTAACTTCCCAATCCCCGTATGAATTACGGAGGTCATGACACTATCAACATAGCTCGTCGGCTGAGACGCTCCACCCCCGTTGACATGTCGCGTTTTAACAGTTTGTACGTGCCCCCCCAGCCCACGGTAGGGAGGTCCCCACTCTCCCCCTAGCTGACGACATTAGCAGCCGCAGACATAGGACACGTAGACACCAGACGCTCGCGAATCAAACCGCCTTAGTATCTTAGTCCTCATATTAAATTTATACTAATTGAAATAATAAAGGTTAAGAACGTGTACTAATAATTATTATTAATTACTAGAGGTCACCCTGTGGTCAAAATTCACCTATAATAAATAATTATATAATAAAATTATTTTTTTCCTTATAATATTCAAACTTAAAAAAGCATTATTATATTCAAACTTGAAACCCTTATATAATAATATTCAAACTTAAAAGGTTTGAATATTATAAGGGTTTTTTTGCCTTTTAGACAAACTAAAAAAAATTAAATGTTGTGATAGACTGACAAACGTCGACGTATAACAAAATTGTATATATTAAATGCCGTGTATTATAGTGTATGCAAAATGTAATGTAAAAATCTGAGGTAGTGTTTTTCTAAGCATTGAGAGCAGAAGAAAATATTATAAGCTTCCTCCACATACACTTTAATTTACCGGCCAAATTTCATTACCCTACGATCGAACAATTCTCGTATAACTGTTTTTACGTTTTAATATGATAATTATATATAGATTAAAGAATAAAGTAAATGTAAAGCAATATAAAGACTGTTTAAAAATTTCGTAAATCCTCGGTAAGTTGCGGATTTTTTATACCTTTGTTTCAACACATTGGGTTTTTGTTGATGTATTTTGCCATTTATACTCATATTATCTATATTATTAGGAATATAAAAAGTTAACTTAGTAGTTAGAGTAAGTAGTAAGTGTAAGCTCGCTTTTCAAACGCGATGTGTTTGTTAATACTTCTTCTATTGGATGAACTTGTTCGATAGTCGTTACACGACTCAATCTAGCCGAGCTCACGGTGGGTGATGAAATGCTAAACTTAGCCCGCAGAAATTTACAAACACTGCAGCGTGAATGCGTATTCCATAGACCACTACACATTACCTTTAGTACTATTGAAATCACAGCCATAGCTTTTCTGGAAAGTTCCGCATTGATTTATACTAGTGAACAAATTAAAATTAGATTAGGTACGGTACGTAGGTTTTAACTACGAAACTCACTTTAAAATAACACTATTTATATGTTATGTTTTATATTGTGCATTAGTTTTCAGCTTGCATTAGATATATTAAAAAAGTACAGTTCAACTTAGTTTACGTAGTGTATCATAATAGGTTACCTTTGACTCCGAATACATTAGGGCTCATAAAGATGATATAGCATTTTTATGTTCGTTTTAATGATCCTATAAAGTACACGCAAAGATATATAAACAGGCTGAAAAATATACGCATACTATGTGATACAATGGAATATGAAAGTATTATGATAAGTTACCCCAGCTGTATAAAAGTTTATGAACCTTCGCATCACACACCGTTTGCTATGAGGAGCAGGCATTAGCGCCCATAAAATACTCAGTTTTCACGAAACCGGGGAGCCGGCTCTACATTTTATCTCCGTGTCTTTACGATTACAATTATTTAGTTCAAACATAGACATGCGTATTAGGGACGAGGCGTGTCGAGTCTAAAAGTGTTCGCACTTCGAGTGCCCCATTGGAGCACTCGGGTATCACATTTGGCAACATGGATCTCAGTGTTGCACTGTAAAAGGCTACATAATTATGACAAACGAGAAAAAAAGATAAACGAGGTATAATATTATAGGATAGTGATAATTTTATATCACAATGTTTACTGGTGTAATAAGGTATTTCATAATAATTTTAAGATTAATGCTTGCCATTTCAGGCCTATTACAACGCGTAGTTCGATCGTCTACGTCGTAGTTTACGCAGTAGATTTATATCCGTTGAACATCTGTTTATTACCCACATTTTTTTAAACTCTTCTCAACTCCTAAATGCATGACAAACATAGTGTTTGAGGTCCTGTGGCTCAGTGGCTAGGGCGTTGGTGCTCAAGCCGGAGGTCGCGGGTTGGAATCCCACCGAGAGAATAAAAAAAGTTTTTAATGTTCCTGGGTCAGGGATGTGTTATTTGTATAAAATAATAAAAATCTTACGTATTATGTTTATAGTATAAAAGTATTATTATATAATATACTTCCCGACTCCCGTTGTCTGGTCCTCGTAACACAAGTTTTTTAGTAACTTACTGTGAAGCATATATAGATATTGTTATTATTATAGTGTTAGAATTTTCTACAGTGTAAAACTAATATAGTAACATATTGTAACAGCTTTCATAAAGCTAGCGCAGTGTGTCATTACACCGAATCGCAATTAAAATTGTACGCTTAAGTAATATTTGTTTAAAATCGCTTATTATGCGGCCAGTAATAATACTTACACGCAACATCTGCTACAGTGTTGGTGCATTGTGGAAACGTTCGTGCCCTTCGTACCTTGTAATTTTCTGTTCGTGTGAACACAGCCTTTTCATGAGCGAAACGATTATATTGACTTTTCTATCCATCGATATTTCGTATTACTTTGATGTATTCAAAATGTTTATGGTTAATGGATATTGTTTTGTTCTATTTTTTTTAACTAACTAAAGTTAACAGAGACTCTACATTTGTTTTATTTTTATTTTTCGCGTTATTTCCATCACATCTTTATGGGTATAATCCAATTTTATTTCTGTGCACTGGAATTGCAAAATGAAATAACAAAAATATGTCAGAACCTTATATATATATAAACTTAGCAGCTATGAAAAACTATCATCTACTATCCCCCTTACTAATAAAAATATTTAGACAACGGATAACTTAAGCAACGTTGCTATCTTTGTCTGTCAAATGAATATTCAAACGCATCACACAAAGACAGCAACGTTGTTCAAGTTAAAGTCTAAATCTTTTTATTAGTAAGGGGGTATATATTTAATACCCACATATGACAGCGGAACTCCAAAAACAGAACCGTGGTAGTACAGTAAATGTAGATTCAGGCGAGCAACCTTGCGTCACCTTCTGTAATTTTATTACTTTTTATCTAAATAATTACGACATTAATACGCAAATTAGGAAAATTAATTATTATAATAACTAATTCGTTCGCCAATGTAAAAGTTATTTGTAGTTTATTTTAGTTAGGTTGGGAATGAAGGTTTTTCATTTCTCATTCACAAACATATATGAGGTACCTGGTACATACTAAATAGATTATAGATATTAGAAATATAGATCGTTGGCTTTAGATGTTGTATGTAGGAAATACTCATACTATGAAATAAAAAACACACATCTATCCCCCATTGCTACCGAGAAATGCAAACCATTGATCTGTCCCAAAGTTTAAATGTCCATGACTGGAATATTCGCGAGTAATGGTCCTTGTTGATTTTGTGACATATATGAATTAATGGTACGACCAAAGTGTGGGATTGTTGCTCTATCGACTCTACACGGACCTCCCAAGTGGAGCAATATTTCACTGGATGCGCCATCCGCCCTACCACGCCCAGCCACCTCATTAACTCACTAATACACATTCATCTTCACACATTCCGCCACAAAAACACTGCATGAGAAATTTTGGAATGAGAAAAACTTGGAAAAAAAAAGTTATAAAGTCACTTTTCCAAACTACTGTGAAATAAGATTATTGACTTAGGTGGGTTTTTAATTAAGCTCCAATATCTTGGAGTTTCTAATATCCTTTATCAAAATAAATTAAAACAAATATTATTGCTATATGGTTTTAGTAATTTTGCATAGAATTATAACATTATATAATTGTATGCTTTCTGAATAAATAAATAAAATAAAATAATTATCATGTGTATTTATAATTGAAATGTAAGAAAATATGTTAATAGTGCAACACTAGTCTACAATGTGGACTGTGTGTGTACTGTTATCTAAATCCAACGTAATCTCGGTATGTAGACTCTTGGTATGTGGACTCTACATACCAAGATTACGTTAGATTTAGATAACGGTACAATTTTTCGCAAAAAAAAGCTGTTGAAAAATGAGTTCATGTAGTTTAGTAAGTCTATTAATTCGGTATACAATGTACAGGGGAGAAATGACTCGCGGTCATTTGTCATCGCGTCAGTCATGTCAACGCCTTCGCCCCGCCCACTCCCGTAATTACATTCTCAAAACTAAAATAATGCGTCATTTCAATGTCATTATTATTGTCATAAACAGGCACCAAAAGTTAAAACTATCTATGACTAAAGTGGATAATCTATAATAACTTATATGAAATATATTGCCATTATATACGCTTGCCATAACAGAATTTAAAGTTTGGAACTATAGTCAATCTCACAGAGATTCAAACGCATTGGTCATATAATTAATTATAGTAGATAACTAAGTCACATTTTAATTTTATAATAATAATAATTAACTAGCCAAAACAATCCGTGTACAAAGGGCTCGGAAGTGGGCTTTGTATTTCAAAGCTCTGATGAAGGCGTCAAGTCGTGAGTGTGTCACCCGTCGCTACTCGTTTGTGTCACGGCGTCACGGCGTCACGGCGTCACGGTGCGGCGGCACCGTGTCAGCTCCGTGACCGACAAGGATGACACAGAAATATGACTAATTAAATGATACCTCTTATCCGGTAGCAGAAATTCTGCCACACGTTTTGTTGTTGCTAGTCTATGTTCTAGCTATGTTCTAAGCTTGTAATTTAATCAATGTAAAAGTCCAGGAACTGTTTGTGACTGTTTATGTCACATAATTGTAGATTCAAAAGAGGCAGCTTATAATTCGTCAAATACGGGAATTATTTCACAAAAACTTACTTGAACTAACACAGTTGCAGTCTGTTGTGAGTTATAGCTGTAAGAAAAGTCCAGTTTATTCTAAGAACATATTTATCACTTTTTCCAAAAATATATTTATGTACTTATCTGTACTAGTGAATCCATGAATACCTATATATGTACCTATTGCCTATGCCCGTAATACACGCGTAATGACGGCTGTGGAGCCGCAGTGGCCGTAAAATAAGCTGTAAGTGGAACCATTAGTGGGAATGAAATATTCATCGGCCACCAGATCGAATTGTTGTCACTTAAATTATGCGACAGAAATCACGCCACCATTACCGCTTATTCCAGGTAACGGATAATTGAAGTTTTATTGTAAATCCACAGCTTGTTAGTTCAGTTTTGTCGATAGAGCGAAATAAAGTACTACCATTACATCATTCATTAGTATAGAATGTTTGTAGCTATGTTTTATATAGTATCAATATCTACACTGGTAAAACACTATGTTAGCATTGTGGTTAAATCACTACTCTACATTTTTTTCTGATCGCGTGATGTTTTCATAATGTAGAGCAGACATTAAATACAATGTAAAGTTAGCATTACAAGACATTTTTATTAATGGGTACGTCATTAATTACGAAGCGTTTACCTCAGGAGCGTTAATAAGCAGCGTGGATCTGCAATTTCGCGCCATCTGTCCCTATTCGAGTAAATTAAATCGCGGCAACATGGCGGCGGGTTATTGCTAATAATAACTGCTATTCCGAGTAATGAGACGCGCTGATTGGCCCTCCCGACCCTAATCACGACCTGATAAGTGATAACATTCGACTAATAGTGTTCCACTATTTCGTATATAATGATAGAACCTTTTATATGGTAGAGTTGCGATTTGCGACTTCTTATATAAATGTTAATTATTTTATCGTTAGATTTTCAGATAGTTACTGAAAATGGTGAGTAGAAGACATTAAACAATTATGAATTCAAAGGATAAAATTAGAGAGAGATGACCAGTTTTCTCGGTTTTATAGCACATGAAAGATGACAAGGATTCATGGTCGAAGTGCGAGCAACAGTGCGTCGTGCTGGACGTCAAGCGCGGGGAACAATGATTAACGAGTTTACACCTCGCCGTCCCTCTAATTAAAACGATATGCGCCCGCGCATCGCTGCAACTCTACGCCAGCGAAATATCTCCTACTCTATTTTGAACAACTTTCATGTTTCCCATACTCGCAAATATTATTTTGGTAAAACTGTAAATTATAAAATAAAAATTGCTTATAAATGATACATTTGATATATATATATATATATAGGTATATATATAGGTATATATATATAAGATAAATTGCTTTATTACAATTTTATGAAGTCATTTTATGACTTCTCCAGATCTAAATATGCGTGTTTCCTTATTTTCAAACTCTATCATATAGATTATAGATGATCCGGGGCGATGCAATGGCTATCTTACCACTTACTGGCGGCCCGGCTGGTGGGATTCATCGCCGGGCCGTTACCGGACATATAATATACTAGCTTTTGTCCACGGCTTCGCCCGCGTGGAATAGTGTGAAAAAGTCTTCTTCAGCAAATAACTCTACTACAGCAATATACTGTATACAATACAATATTGAAAATATTTTTTAGGGTTTCGAACCCAATGGGTAAAAACCATACCACCTAGACGCGACATGCGAGACCGCTTGATATAATATATTTTTTGCGATTAAAAATAAATTTTACAATGTCTTCTAAATATATGATATTAATTTAAACTGTACTGGTTTATAAGGCTACTTAAATGTGTATAAAATTCTTTAAGTGTATAACGTATTTAATTCGATATGGATTATACTGTGTACGATCCACCGGCCTTCCGGCTGCCCGGTCGAACCGCTATGTCCCTGCCTTTTAAATCTGTAATATCTTTGAAAATATTCATTTATTACATGCTGTAATTTAAAGGGCCATAATGATCTATATTATTGGTCTTTGATCTGAGATGAATATATTATTGATCTATATTCTTGGATTATATCTATATCACAATGTACTTAAGGTACTTAATTGGATAAGGATTATTGCTGTATTGCATAAAATCGTCCTCGTAAATAAGCCATTATTACTCGTAATAAGTAAAGGATAAAAATGGTTACTGTGCGGACTTTTTTGTAGACCTTTTTAAGGTGTACTATTACTGTAGTACATTATTTTGATATATCTCGTAGGGTTCTGCCAGCATTTGCAATTTAAGCACAAAAATGTGTTTATTTACGACATTAGAAACCTCTAAATGATCAGTGTTTCTCTATTATATTATGCATGTTTTATTCATATAAACATTCCTCTTGAATCATTCTATGATAAAAAAAAACAGCATCAAAATCCGTTGCGTAGTTTTAAAGATCTAAGCATACATAGGGACAGACAGAAAAAGCTACTTTGTTTAATACTATGTAGTGATTCATACATTTTTGCTCCGCCTGCAGCTGGGCGGTTGCCGGTGCCGGAGCCGGGCCGGTGACGGGCCATAAGTGGAAAAGCAGACAT
Organism: Phengaris alcon alcon; assembly: GCA_037179445.1. NCBI lineage: Eukaryota > Metazoa > Arthropoda > Insecta > Lepidoptera > Lycaenidae > Phengaris > Phengaris alcon. Next base: position 1,060,761 of record JAYRCH010000225.1, read on the forward strand.
TAATTTATGATATGTCTCGATTTTAAGCTTGGAATCTACTTTAACAATGTCATAACAATAACGAGGTGCCGTAAAACGGTCGCCCTTATTTCTGTCTTCGGTGTCTGCTCATTAAAACTGGTGTACGTCCGACTCCTTTTGCTCGTGCGGTATTCCGTTAACTTTTGGGTGGTAGAATGATGGACGACGTCGGTGGCCATATATCATTGAGGCAATATATATCAGTGCGCCGAGTGTCGCCATTAACGCATGCATGCGATCGACCCTACCCGAGCTGTCCGCTATAAGGAGCGTTCGCAAATCGACGCGCGATCGTGGCTAAACGCGCATAAATCTTATTAATGGTACTCTTATTTTCGCTCCACCCGATCTAGTAAAATCTCCGACGCGCACGCTAATGACGACCGCCTTTGTTGCTCGTGTACCCACCGAACGCGGGCCGGGACATAAATTTCTAATAGAAATCGTATCTAATCATAATCATACTGTACAATAACGATCTCGGCTGTCACAGGCCTCGTCACGGATACGTTTCGTTTTATTCGTATCGTAAACTACGCGTCGGCCGCTGTAAAACACGATCGAAAGACAAATTTTGTAACAAAAACTTCGCGGTGGCACGGTGTCGGGTAACGAACACTGAGTTCGGCCGCTGTTCTAATCGTCACAATGACTACCACTTTATACCGATTTAAAGATAGCGTTGCACGCCCGCTACCGACGTCGACTTTTTGTGTCACATTTATCTAACAACGGGTTTATTATCTTCGATTGCTCGATACTTCTATTTCGGAGTTCTGTTTCTCGTTAGTAACCTAAACTCCCCTAGTCGGGTGAGTAAAATCATTACGATCCCTTTAAAAAATGACGGCAGGAAACCGCAGCGGGGAAGAACGCAATAAGAGCGATTGTCCCGACCAACCGCAATCGCTTCCAGTAGTACAAACACACACCTCCAAACGAGGGCCCATCCGTCTTTGTGCAGCGAGAGACATTAAAGACTGCCTCAGCGAAGGGGAAAGGAGTGGCGGCGTATAAAAAAGACAAATGAAAGTATTTGTGTCCCCTCTTATGTTATAGGTACATTTTGTATGCAAACGCATATAAATATTTTTAGTTACACAACCTTCCTTTTGCTTTTATTATAAGGAGCCATTTTGGAATATTAAAGCTGTTTCAATCCCCATCATACCCTCAATGGTAAAACTCCAGGATCCAAATGGTATCTATCCATGTTCCTTTTTTAACCATAAAGTCTGGATAACCTTGGTATTCATAACTACACGTTGGCTACAGCTACGATGCTAGTGTTTTGTTTACAATGTTTATACTTACCAAGAATAATTAATTTTTATTGCGCTATATAGGAGCATGTGCTTTGCAATTTTCTAGAATTATTCGGTCCTTAATGAGCGCGATTGGATTTGTCACAGCGAATGGAGACCATTTTGTCGGAGGCGAGTAATTATCGAATAATTGCGTTAATGTGAAAATTTACGCTTTAACACAACAATACAATAAGAAAGAGGGCATAAAAATACTTTAGAAATAAAATTGTCGCATATTCACAGACGCAAATCATTCCGGTGTTAAATTCTCGCAGAATATTTTATGTAGGTGCATAAATATGCAAAATTGTGACGCAATTTTGGTTGGTTTTGATTTTAATTCATTAAGGTTGATTCAAATATGCAGAATAGGTAGTATCGTTTTAAAATAGCTCTCTGAAACTATTTATTTTGTTACTAAATTTAAGTTTTTTTAGCTATATTTATCAAATGTTTTAGTTTTCTGAGTTACTTTATAATTCAGATTCCTAGAATCATAGTGATAAATTGAAGTTTGTTGTGCAGACGCATGTTCCCGACGGTGCGCGTGTCGTTCTCGGGCTGCCGCGCGGAGGCGCGCTACGGCGTGCTGCTGGACGTAGTGCCGGTGGACGCCAAGCGCTACCGCTACGCCTACCACCGCTCGTCGTGGCTCGTGGCCGGCAAGGCGGACCCGCCCGCCCCCGCGCGCCTCTACCCCCACCCCGACTCACCCTTCTCCGGCGACCAGCTACGCAAGCAGGTCGTCTCCTTCGAGAAGGTCAAGCTCACGAACAACGAGATGGACAAAAATGGACAGGTATACAAAATTCTCTATCATCACTTCTATATCCACTCTGTCGTCATCCCCGATCATTTGTTTGGTTGTTTCTTTTTCACGTAAAAACTACGTAACTGATCATCATTAAATTTGGCACAGATATCATAAAGTAGACGATGGAGAAGGACATATACTACTTTATGGTGGCAAAATGTACGGTTCCACGGGATCTCATTCTGTGCGACGAAGTCGCGGGCATCATTTAGTACTAGAATAGAGGTGAAGTCTTTTTTTACTAATACATAATAATCATCAATAATCTTTTGCTATTTTTGTAGTTGGTGTTGAATTCGATGCACAAGTATCAGCCACGTATCCACCTGGTGCTACGACGGGAGGGTGCGATCAACGCGCCCATCACAGACCTCGAGCAGGAGGAGTTTAAGACGTTTATATTCCCCGAGTGCGTCTTCACGGCGGTCACGGCTTATCAGAACCAACTTGTAAGTATCACTTCTTACTTAAGTCTCACTTCCACGTCAAGATCATGGTGACAATAGCTTTATTTATAGTAGTTATATATGACTGAAATGTTACGCTTACGTAACATTTCAGTTACCTCAATGCAATTAACAGCTCGAAATCACACCTATATATGGACGACATAAATAATTAGATCTTTTATTTGGCTCTACAATCATTCGATATCCGAAATAGATCTGAGGACGAAACGTTTGAAATCGCGGCGCGTTGTCGACTATCGCTGCTATTTATACCACGTTAATTGCATCTCGCTGAAAGGTATGTCCAGTCGAACAAAGGGAGATTTTTGTGCAGCTATCGGCCACACGCGGACGCGCTGATGACTGACGCGTGACGCAGTGACGACTAAAGTTTTCAGCTAAGCTAAATATACTTTTGCACTGTTTAATGACATTAAAATTCTGAGCAATTAGAGATTCACATTGTGATTAACTGGCTAAGTCAGTTGTAGTAAAGCTTGGCTATTATAGTAAATCTTCAATTCACAGCTTCGAAAGCAAACCCTGAATATATCCGCAATCTCTAGCATTCTACTGCAGTAGCCATTTAACTCCGTATTCTATCCTAAAAAATCAATTACAAACAAATTATGAATGCGATACCAGCTGTTCCAATACTAGCTTCGCTCCCGCCCGCTCACCGCACATGTCGCCACGAGCAATTAATTCCCTGTCACAAGAGCGTTTGGGCGTCTCACAGCGCGTCGTTTTGTTCCGCGCGCGGTAATTAGGACGTTTTGAGGTTCATAAAGGAAACGTTACTTTATATCGACAACGCGCCACATAAATCTTCATTCGTACGTTAATTAGTTACATTTCGTGTGTTTAAAAATTTCTATTGTTTGTTTGTGATTCTTTGATTTGACTAATATTAATTTACAAGAATCTTGACGTGATCTTTTACAATTTTAGTAAATTTTCGACAAATAATCATAATCCAAAATGCATGCTAAGCCTAATTAGAAGTAAAAGAACAATGGAGCAGCTATAAACGTACTTACAGCAAACCAATTAGGTATTACGCACCAATAATTGGAATAAAAAAAAAACTCTATAAATCAGTTCTAAACTAATTTCATATTGACTGTACCTGCACGGCGATAAAGCTCCCTACGAAATGGCTCCCTGGAGTCATATTATTGATATCGATTGATTCTAACGCACTTCTAAATTTATGGGTGATGCCTAACTATTTGCAGAACTAGATAAATCTTATGACTAGTTTATTAAATTATTTCAATATCTTGCATGATTTACTCAGATAATGTTTGACTCTACAATTCTACAAGTTGCAGCGTTAAAGAACGTAAAAGAAACAATATAATTATACTATATGTAAAACTAGATTACATAAATTAATATCAATATTGTAGAAATACTAACCACAGGTTCAGGTTAAAAAAAAGACTTAAAATATTTCTTACATACATTTACTTAATTCCAAAAACGTCGGAGTCAAACGATTTGTAAACGTTATCACTTATCAGGACGTGCTCACAAAGGTGTTACGTTTAATCCCAACACCCACGACCGATCGGACCTCGATCGAAATCAAGAATCGGCTGACGTCACACTTCTGACAAGTGAAACATTTGTCGAACGGAGATAGTGTCACTGATAACCCTGGCTCTTAACAATAGGAACACACTTAGCGTATTTGCACCTGCGTTGGGCAATATGTCTTGTCCGTACGATTTTGTGGTCGATGGCATTCCAACATTCCGTTAGGATTTTAGTCTGGTATAGCTGGTAATAGTCATTAAAGTAAAGTAAAATTAGCAGATCAAATACTTTACCATATAATCTCAGCAGACATCTTCTTCTTATAAGTATATAAAATTAATTGTAGTTCCAATGTTTCGCTAAAACTCAAGAATGTCTGGACCGATTTAATTAAATTAGACCCCAGTAGGTTGTAGGTGTAGGTTGAATGTGTAGGTTGTAGGTGTAGATTGCAGGTGTAGGTTATAGTTGTAGGTTGCAGGTGTAGCTTGTAGGTGTAGATTGTAGGTGTAGGCAGTATCTGGTGTTGAAATTGTAGGTGTATGTGGGTAGGTTAGGTTTCTCAGCAGACATCTTCTTCTTATAAGTATATAAAATTAATTGTACTCGTAGTTCCAATGTTTCGCTAAAACTCAAGAATATCTGGACCGATTTAATTAAATTAGACCCCAGTAGGTTGTAGGTGTAGGTTGAATGTGTAGGTTGTAGGTGTAGATTGCAGGTGTAGGTTATAGGTGTAGGTTGTAGGTGTAGATTGTAGGTGTAGGCAGTTTCTGGTTGAAATTGTAGGTATATGTGGGTAGGTTAGGTTTGGTTAAGTTAGTGTAGATGTAGGTGTAGATTTTAGTGTAGGTGTAAGCGTAGGTGTAGATGTAGTTGTAGGTTTTAGTTGTGGATGTAGGTTGTAGTTGTGGTTTAAGCAATTCTGAGATTTAAGCAAGTAGGTATACTGAAATCATGGAATTAATTTAAACTAAAAATAATAACGTCTGCGGAGATGGTAGTCAGCGGATAATTAAACCTATGTGAGTGCGTAGGTTTGACTTTAATATGTAATTACATTTGATAATTTCCTCTGTTAAGTTAATAATGGATTTTTAGATTATAAATAAAGTGAGGGATCAATAATTTTCTTAACATAGTGTAAAATGAAGTCGCTTCCTTTCCTGTTCGCTTAGATATTTGAAACTACTCAACGGATTTTAATGCAGTTTTCATTAATAGATAGAGTGATTTAAGAGAATGGTTTATATGTATACTTAATAGATATATATTATTAATATTGCACCCGTGCATAGCCGGGGCGTGTCGCTAGTTTAGATTATAAATAAAATGAGAGATCAATAAGATTTTACGTTTAATTTGCCGTACCATCCACCGAATGCGCTTAAAAATGAAGGTGTTATTGGAATTGTAAAAAAACATGTCACCACATTAATACTCGATGTATCCTAAATTGATTTGAAATGGAACATCATTATTGGTGCTTTATCAAACTGCTACGAGTCGCGATAGGATCTGGAACAAAAAATAAAGTTGGTTTTTTGTGGATCGCCGTGTGAGACTCGACGTCGCCGTCCGCGCCGCGGGGCGGTTTCCCTGAAACCCACCGACCGGTATCAATATTAACATTTACACCCACCTCTTGTTACTTCGATCTTTTGTCCGGAATTTACATTGAGGCGACAATGTTTATAAAGTTTACGCGTACACAATGTGTTTTTTAATAGCCGATGACTTGTGAATTTGTTTTGATCGATCGCTCTTTTGAGAATCGAAAGGATGTGGACAACCTGCTATGATGGATAGAATTTTTAGAATCTCAGTACTGGATCTATCATTCAAACGATAATCCTGATAGCTGAGATTTTTAAACTTGACAAAATGTGTCATGCTTGTCATTATGCATTTAACCTTTGTAAGTAACCTTAATTGTAAGTTAAGTGACTAGGTATAGTTACTTAACTTACATCTGACAGCGCGGCAGCGCTATCGCCAAGTATTATGCGGCCGTAACTATCTTTTCTCGAAGCATTTCGCGGTTTTTTCGAGCCCCCATATTTTCGTTTGTAACAAAACTAGCGGTCTAAATTTTTGTCGCAGAGAAGTCGTTATGCTTTAAATTTCATTAAAATCGAGTGCATAAACTGTGCAGGATATATTAAGCTGCAAAAAGCGCGATTTTGAAAGATATGGATAGATGAGAGAGGTATGGAGGTAGGGAGAATAAGCATAATTCAAAGCATACTTCTTCATAAGCATTTTGAACATAGCTATTGCGTATTTTATATTGTTTTGGGTACAAATTTTAATGTTAACATTTAGTTACATATTATCATACTTTGCTAGGTCCATGTAAATCAAAGTTATTTGGTAACAATCAGGACTAGTACCAATTCTTCGTTTTTTTTTTCAAAATTATGCACGAGAAAGTAAAGTAGGTAAATATTATGATAATACATCCGTAAATTCAGATTCAAATCCTTAAACTATGCTTAAGTTATGTAGAGCCTTCAAATAAAATACAATTGCCTCATTGTAGTCACCGGCCTCTAGAAAAAGAGATACAATATAGCGATTAGAGGTATCACGTCAGTTAGTTAGTGACACCTTCACTATGCGACTTGAGGAGATAATCACGAAAGTAACTGCGCACGTCGCGCGCGTGCGCGTAAATGCTCAATAGCTACTTAATTGAAATTTATTTCTCAGTATCAACAATTAATATTCTAATTCCAATCCGAAGCTATTCTTACATTGAGCATCCACAACGAGCCCGGCTCCAACATAATCGAACAATAAAAGAGTAAAAGCAAACACGATTTCAATAACAAAAGGCAGCCACGACAAATAAACATATTTCACGGGCCAAAATGGCTGGGTCAGGTGTCAGTTGTCCCTCCCGTCCCTCCCTGCGCATCTTACTTTTTATTTCCGATAACCGATTCACTCTAGCTGATAGACTCCATTTAGTTTTATTGTTGGTATTATAATTTAACATTTATGAGTCAATCACTGTTCCTCGACTTTTTATCTCATTATGTAAGTATTTGTAAAAGTGTTATTTTTTCAAATTCATGCTTGTGGCTGCGTCTCATCGTTTTATACTAGGAATGAAATAGGTATTTCTATATTTGTATTATTGGGTTAATAAGTTGTTGTTGATAAGTTTATTGTGAATTTTTTATTTTGGGTTAAGTATCATATTTACATTATTCGTATTTTTAATAATATGACGTCACAGTAAATTATTACAGACAAGTCTAGATTTTAACTTTTATTTACATTTTAATGTTCTTATAATGATACCTTTTTTAAATTCCTCCTAACACGTTAAAAATACCAGCAGTCTCTTATAATATGCATTTCGGGCAAAATTTTAAGAATTCTTTTTCGAATATGAGGTAAAAATATTTTCAAGCCAACGTCAGCAGACTCGCTTAATTACTCATTCTATGAATTTCATACAAATACTGAGCGAATTTACGAAATTTAGCAAAGTCAACATTAAAATATCTTAATTATTAACCTTGAAAATGTTTATACACACGGGAACATACTTGCCTTCCTAAATATTAGTAACTATTAGTCTAATGTAACTTTCTATTTGATAGTGGTCGCATCTTGTACGGCTCTTAGTATTTTATCAAGGAAAAACGGCGTTGAAGGCGTTGCCTTAATACAGATCAAAACTACAAAAGTCCACGTGTAAAGGAAAATTAAAAATATAGCATTTATGAGCTCATCTTGTTCCTTTTGGCACGGGGTGGTAGAACCGGGATCGGGTCTCTTGGCCATCGATCAGGAGAGTTGTGACGTCACAGGCGACGTGTGAGGCCGCCGGGATTTATTGCGCCTGCGCAGCCACCTCAGAATCGCGTTTACTGCATAATACAACTACGAGTCGAATTAAATAATCCTCGCTGAGATAAATTTTATACAAACGAGGTATTTTTTTAGCTTTCGTTCGTCGCGAACCTTCTGCAAATTAATCTCTTTTTGCCTGGATGCTACTGCAGGTATTTAGTTACTTACTTACTTATAAAGTTTTAACTTTTATTAGAGTCGGTATTGTAAATAATAGGTACAAAAATAATTTCTATAACCTGCAGGTGATGTAGCGTATTAAAATACTTCAGCCGATTGAAATAACGTTTAATATCTTAGCATTTTATAATTTAAATGAATTTTTACGTTGCGTGTTACCAAAACTACCACCCAATATGGCAAAACAACTTTTGGACTTATCTGTAGTGGCTAATCTACAACCTGACAACGTTACTTAAATTTGACGCCCAAATTGACACGCGTCAAAACAATTCCAAGACGTTCATGAAATGAACACAATAAACGAAATATTGGTCAGAAATGTGGCAGATCGCTTACTCTATAATACTGAGTATATTCAACCGAAATGCTGGCCACGAATTTAAGTTCGACTTCATCGTATCAATTGGCCCTCTGAAGGAACTGTTCGCTGCTCTCAATGAGCAAGCTCGAAATGCAACATAAGAAAACAAATTAGTAGGTATCAATAGACTTGCACAATTAACGCAGAAAATTTGCCATCATCGTGTAACATAATAAAAATATATCTAAAATGTGGATAGCGCGGCTCCTGATTAAATTTATCGTAAAAATTGCAGACGACATTTTTAACCTACACTTTGTTTCATTGATTTTGTCTATTGGATCTGTTCGCGATAATTTACAACTTTTGGAAGTTTTAGACGATGAAGAGGGATTTATATAAATTTCGTGTATATTCTTAAATGTTAATAAAATATAAATTTCTTATTTATTGTATTATGCTTGTAACCTCAATTGTAATTTGTAAGTTGTAACAGTGTTGTGTTATAATTACATTTTATACTTTGCTTCTAAAAGAATTTTAATATTTGACTAATTTCATAGATATCCATCTGCTAGAAATATAAACCAGACTAGAAATATCTACTTAAGGTTTTAAAGTGTAAAATGATTCATTTGTATGTGTTTCTTCCTTTTTCAGTGGGTATAATGTGCTTAAAACAAGGCCACTATGCTAGCTAGCTTGAAGTACAAAAAGTTATTAACATAACATAAAATCAGTGCATTCCCCGAACATGTTATATTGGTGTTTAACTGGTTTCGAATACTCATCAGCGTCGCCCATAATTTCGGTACACTTGCGAAATAATATAGCACCGGCATTCTGGAAAGCTCGTTTACGGCCGCGGCAGCTGTTGGTCGTAATAGATTTATTGTCTTTGCCGCGAACTCCACCATCAACAGTTATGAGTACGATTTTTTATCTAATAACTTTATATAGAACTTAGCATAACTCTTTAGAAATCAATTACGTTTCTTTTGCTATTGGTTTACTTTCGGTTCGTAATTTTTCTGAAGTAAAATCAAATATTGTATATAAGGCTGTCCTGTCCTTAAAAGCAAAAAACAAATTTGTGAAATAATTTCAATACCCACAAAATTTACTCTCGAATTTTTTTTGTGTCATTGTCTATTTCGTTCTACGGATGTCGACCAACTGCTGATTAATTGATGCTATTTTTATAATAACCGATTAAGGATATCACAAAATATATAAACTTCTGTAAAGCTGATACCTTAATTACACATAATTTATAAGTGGAGCTCATAATTCTGATCCGTGGCCATTCATCTATCGGTGCTCCGGCAACGTGCACCCGCGTTAACGTGACATTTATTTATTCTTTGGAATGTTCCTGTCATGTTCCTTTCTTTGCCTCAACATGTATACATGTTATTTTTTATTTTGGTGCACTTCGAGTCACTCTTTATTTATGCCTCTAATAACGATTTAAAATTCTATTATGGATACTTTGCTTTAAAATATTGAATATTGTGAGACAAAGTGTGGGTTCTTCGTGTGTGTTTTGCATTTTCATATTCTGTCCTTCTTATTTTTATACCTCCCTCAAATTTACTAGTTATACGTTATCGATAATATTCTTTCACATCCTATTACCTTCTTCATCTTATTGAAATGTAAATAGTTTTGTGTTCAAAAGTTGTTACTTTTAACTTTTCGTTTCCAGTCTCCATATTCTTCTCTTACAAACTTTTTATAAAAATATAAAATTCTCTCATAAATCTAGTGTTAAAATACATGCGTTCTCGACTTCTTCTGTTTGACGGTTTTTTGTGGGACGTTTTTTCCCGCCAGGGAATAATGTCATTAAGGTGCCTTTAATGTTGTAGTGAGCGGGAGTGCCGCCGCCCAAGGCGAACGTTTGTTGATACTTAAATTAGATTGTTTTGACACGCCTCGTCCTTATGTTTGTACTAAATCTAATAAATGTCTGTTAAATGAAAGCGATACGTTCATTAAAAATATCTTACTCCTTTTATTGCGCCTTATACATATTTACTGATTAATTTGTAATGGGAAATTCGATTTAATAATTGAAACATCTATGGAACTTGAATATACAATTTTAAAAGATTTACGCATTGTATTTAACAGAAATACTTGTTGAGCTGTTTATGACTTGCGAAATAATATCTAAATAAATTATTAGTTGTTCTAACAGCAACAGTTTTAAATCTATCTATCCTAAACTAAACACATAATAACATTAACAATAAAACGAGCGAACGTTACAGGAGTCGCATATAATGTGTATGTAACGCATATGTAACATTTAATGAAAATATATAAAAAAAAAACATAATGCTTAGTACGGTTTCCTAATATTATGATAAAAAAAATATACGGAAATTTTTCCATTAAGCAGTAACAGAAATCAACGTCAAAATTTAAAAAAGCTAAATACTGAAATATTTTATTCGAATCTGACGGTCAACTCTAGCACCGCGCGCTCATTCGTCAATTCAAATAGCGTGCGCTTCCGCGACTTCCTGTTACACACATCCGTCCCATTTCACGAAATCACTCCCACAAATTGCAAGAAAGCGAGAGGAAATAAAAAAAAAATATCACACATCAAAAATATTATTGCATTTAATATTTCAGAATGAATATCGACAAAAGGTGGACACTTCGTAAAAGATTTGTAGATACTTGCATAGTACAATAATGTGCCACAACTAAACTAAATGTACCATTAGACGTAATGGACAGTAGACAATTAGTAATCATAACAGGCACATAAATTATGCATACGTCAATACACCAGCTACTATTCGCTGGCAAGCAAACTCATTATGTCAAGTGAATAGGACAGGGGAGCCATTGTAGTCAATCGCTTGCCAGGTGGGTGTGCAAGTCGGAGTAGCTATGTGACCCCCGACACTTGTTCTACTCCCGGGGGCGAGTCGACTCTGACGTAACGGTGTCAGCGGAGACCTCATTGTGTCTGAAATAACGCGTCAAGATGACAACGCGTATCGAAGGGAAACTTACCTCGATATAATTAAAGAAATTTACTCCCAATACGAGGTATAAGAGGTAGCTGCAAATAGAGTTAAGACATATTATGATGCATATCATCATATAGCTTATCCGTTGTGTAAATATTTTTATTTGTAAAGGATTTATAGGTATGTAAATACCAATGATATGCCTAATGGCGTAGGAATTAGATAGTTATAGAATTTATTTAAGAAACTAATTAATGTATTATATTTCCAAATTATATCTCAATGCGATAGTAGGTATAAGACCCCGGTAGTGTTAAAATAAGACGCGCAGTGACACATAAATACATCAATTACTCAGCCTAATTATGCTCTGGCTAGCTAGATTCCAAAAACAATGAAGAGTATTTATGAAGTTGAATAATAAATTAACGTAGCGCCAAATGAAACATCAAAGAAAAATATATACTTTTTTCTTCGAAGGAAACATAATAAAGACATGGAATATTAATAGAGTTAAAGGCTTTGATAGTAGAAATAATAATAGCTAAAAGTATATCGATACTAATGATCCATTTGCATCATCAAATAGTCATTGATTCTAAATCTGTGATAACTATTAACTGAATAACGCTGAAATCAACAATGTCGTGACACCAAAGACGACGTAGGCGGTAGAGTAGGCAGGAAACGTTAATATTCAAGTAAACCTATTAACACAAATAAATCTATAATTAGCGTAATTATCCGCAACGTTTCGCGGCTGTAAGAATAGTCGAAAAGTTTGGCATAGTCCGCGATCACTCGGCAGGTAATTACTGCTCGTCGGCGGCGGCGCGCGCTGCTGAAAGATTGACACGCACACGACGGCTTCCCGATGACTCGTTTATTGCGAATACTGCTGAATTCACGCTTCGTCATACTCCCCGAGTATAATTAGCCAAGTATCTTCTAAGGCTGGGAATATATGATCCGGAATCCGGAACGCCGGAGAAAATTCAGAGCCTTGAAAATTGAAGTCTGCGCTAATACAATAGAGTTGAAAATCGAAGTGTCGAGTGTCGAGCTGTCATATATGACATTGACATTTGACTCGACAATAATATTATGAGCTCGATTTTCAGCTATATTGTATTAGCACAATATTCTATTTTCAAGGCACTGAATTTTCTCCGGCGTTCCGGTTTCCGGATCATATAGTCCCAGCCTTATGGATAGGTGAATTGAATTATAGTTGTGTCCAGCTCGAGTTGAATACGATCGAACAAATTAGGTGACCATTTTAAATCAATAGGTACTAGTACCCAGTAAGTTACCGGTTGGATTGTAAATTCAACTGTAATGACTTTTGACGTTATTTCAATATAAACATTCAATAACATTTTATTACATACTAGTTGTTCCGACACTGTTGTTCTGTTCTTAATATCAACTAGAATTTATAAATAACTACACCTACGATGCAACCTACGTCCTAGTCTAGGTGTAGACCTACACCTACTCCTACAACCTACACCTTTTCCAATATTTCTCATCATTTAACCCTCCCCTAAACTTCCACAATTATTTCAAGACCAAAATTAGCCAAATCGGTCCAGCCGTTCTCGAGTTTTAACGAGACATTGCAATTGCAATCCAATCTCTTTATTAATACCACGTTTTAAGCCATGTCCCTCGGGATCGGGATAAAAAGTATCCTTTGTCCGTCTCCTGGTTCTAAGTTACCTCCCCACCAATGTTCAGCCAAATCGGTTCAGCCGTTCTTGAGTTATAAATAGTGTAACTAACACGACTTTCTTTTATATAAAGAGATTTAGTTACACCTGATTTATTTGAATTAAAAAAAAACTAAATTTGGTCTGTGTTAACACTGTAAGACTCACTGTGTCGTCTATTGAATTTAAATTTAATATTCTTCACTGGATACATAATGAGTATCATAATATTTATGTGTCAGAACTCTTTATATTCGTCGATCAACTATCATTTGAACGGGGTTTGCTGGTTTCTCGTAAATATCGTCCACAAATTGTGTGACGCCACAGCGGGAGCGTCGCACAGCGAGGGGGCGATTTCTCATCACGCTGCTGGCCTCTGCCAAACGCATTTTTAACACCTCACCTCGGACCTAAATCAGCAATGTATTTTATGGGTGCATCGACTTACCAGTTTGTTATATTGCTACAGCATACCTAAACACACTTGCTCAAGTTATGTTATAAACATTAAAGTATCCTTTTGCAACTCTCAGTTCTGTTTTTAGAGTTATCACTGACATTCAGCATTCGGCCTTAATTTTTAATCATTGGCCATACAAAGTCCATAAAGTTTAGTTTAAATTGTTACGAGTCCGAAAATTCATTTAGCTCTATTACCACTGCTATTCGGTCGTATGTTTATGACATAAATATATATTGTTAGGTTCAATTAAATCCAGTTTGCGGTGAACACTACAGCTTCATAGTATTTGTATGGGCTCATAATACTTTATACCGAGTACGGCGAAATCTATCGAATTTTGTGGAACATTGTGTAACCAATAATCTCTTTGTTTCAGATTACAAAACTCAAAATAGACAGTAATCCCTTCGCTAAAGGATTCCGCGATTCTTCTCGTCTCACCGAATTTGAGAGGTAATAGATCTCATTGTCTATGTTTTGTCACATTCCGTCAGTATTTATTTTAGTAAAAGTAACTAGAAAATCAATGTTGAACCCTTCTTGTGTAATTAAAAAATTGACCTTTATTAATTACACAAGAAGAAACACGCTTCATTGTAAGAGTTCGAATGTCAAGTTGCACCGCGAAGCACAGCTGCTATAGCAGATGATGTATGACTGATGTCATATAACGTGTACCTTGTTTTGTAGTGAGTAAAGTTCAATTTTGGAGAGCTATCTTAAAAATGCAGCGCTGCGTCGCGTCCCACATCGTAGTGGTGTGAACTGACTCTAATACTAACTGCGTAGGCTTAGCTATTAAGATTGCTTAAGTAACATAACCTAATGTGTAATCAAGTATTGGACACGCTTTTAAAACAAACGCACCGATATTGATTGACGCTTTGTACAGTCAATTAGGCTACCGCACGGATCAGATAAATGGTAGCCTGCTTGTATTCGATGATTAGGAATTTGCTTTTGAATTTCCCATCAAATTGCAACCCCGTTGTTCAGTTTTCCCCGTTGATTATTATTTATGTAATATCAGTATTTTATTTTGATTTTTTCCTTTTTGAGATTCTATATCACGGGGGAGCACGATCGAACATCAGTCTTCCCTGAAGACATGCGCTTCAGCGCCGCTAACACTAGGTATTATATACGATCATTAATTTTATACACCTGGCGCAATCTTGGCCGTATACTGAACGACTGCCTCGTCATTTCAGGGAGACGATGGAGTCGATGCTCGCCGAGCAGCACTATCTGCGGTCCCCGCTGCGGCCCTTCGAGCTCGACCAGCACAACAACAACCTGACGCTGGAGGAGAAGGCGATTCTGGCCGCCAGATCTCAGCTGTTCCTGCGGGCCGCGTACCCGCTGTACGGCGTGCCGGCGGCGGCTCTGTGGGGGCAGTGGGCGTGCCTGGCGCCGCAGCTGCTGGCGCAGCAGCACCTCGCGTCGGGGTCGGGGCTGCAGCTGCCGCGGCCGGTGTACCCGGGTGGCGTGCCGGCGGCTCTGTCGCAGCACCGCTTCTCGCCGTACCCGCCGCGGCGCGCGTCGCCCGGCTCCTCCCCGGACTCCCTGCGGGACGCCAGCCCGCTGCCGCCGCCGCCGCACCCGCCGCACACGCCGCACCCACCGCACAGCCCCACTTAGTGCTAACGCTAGCTTTTTGGCTATCCAGTAAATTAATTATATGAAATAGTCAAACGAGTGTAGTTTGATCGCTATTTATTTTAGAACGTTTAGTTATAAAACTATGGAAAATACATAATGGAAATACATAAGTATTTCCATAAAACTATTGTAAAAAAAATGGACAGTATTTTAAAATATTGATTTCTCTCAAACTAATTTGTATCATATTGTAAAAATATTTAATTCTATTTTAAGACTGTAATTACTGTTATTTTAGTGTAATTTTATTATGTTCCTAATTTATTTGTGTGAAGCTGCACAGAAACTACATCAAGATGAAGTTCAATTGACAGTTCTCGATACATGTAAAAATGTACACATTAGGATTTCGGTGTAATGAAATTAAGATGTATAATTTTAAAATGTATGTTATTAGGTGATATGTGCAATAAAATGAAATAATTGGTAGTAGACATAATATTATGTAGTAAGACATAATAATATATGTAGATAGTTATTATATTTGCTGTGTTTAGATAGACTTGGAGGAAGGTAATAGTTGCCGAGTACGGACACATAGGTCGATGTATCTATGTATTCCTTAGTTAAATTGTAGCTATTATAAATAATATATTAATTAATGAAAAATTAAATGTTTGTTAACATACTGGTTGTTTTCTTTTAGACTTTTAATCATCATATATATCAATACGTGAACTCATACCCCTTTTTAAAAAAATATATAAAAATGCAAACGGAGGACTATTAAATTTGGCGCAGTTAAAGTTTATGTGTAAAAATATTAGTTTTCCGCACAGTGCACAGTCCTACCTCAGTGAGCGGAAAGCTAATATTTTTTAAATAATGCATTAGAAATATATACAAATAACAACAACACACTACCTCAGATTAACAACTCACACTACCGTCCGCGTCCGTTAGATACACGTTGACGTTTGTCAATCTGTCACAACATTAACATTTAGATTTTTAAAATTTTTCCAATCTAATAGGCAAAATAATTTTTATAAAGTAGAAGCTTAAAAATTATGATTTCTACGCGACCACAAGTTTTATGAAATCCAAAACGCCACGTAGCACAATACTGCCAACTTTACCATCGCACCGGATGCGTTAGGTGGACACACACATTCGTCCTAATTCATAAAAGCACTCTTTCAAAATTTTATGTTACATATAAAAAAAAATCTGATTTGTCGATCATAAAACAAAGAAGATTTATCTAAGAGACAAAAAAATCGTATCATATCATATTACAGTCCCGCGTGTACGTTTATCATATTAGAGTAGACTCACTATGTAACTTGTATGGTTTTCCTAATTAAAAATAAAAATGGTTCAGGAAGCAAGTGCGTTCATGGTCCTTAAAATCCCCAATCCTCCGATTACCTCACTCACTCAGCGAAATATAACGCAAGCATTATTTCTCGCCGGTTTTCTGTGAGGCAGTAGTATATATCCGGTAAAGGCTCTTCCAAGCCACGACCAGGAAAACCGCTTCCTGGTGGCTCAGTAGTCACAAGTCGCAACTCACGGCGCGAGTTGCAGGCTCTATGGAATAAAAAAATACTTGAGCGCTTGGGTAAATGCAAAATGTTACTTTTCCTAAATAAGACTTTTGAAGATTAATATTATATTCATATAAGTTTGTTTCCTATCTATTCTACTACTATAATATATTTTGAAAGTTTGTGAGGGGATGGATGGACGTCTTTTACTCTTTCACGCAAAAACGACTGGACGGATTTTGATGAAATTTGGTATAGTAGTAGCTTAAGCTCTCGAATAACACATAGGGTACTATTTAGTTTTAACCCGAAATAGTAAAGTGTTCCCGTGGGATACTGTCATACGCGGGTGGAGCCGAGGGCAAAAGCTAGTCTATAATAAAAGTACCTGGAATACTCCATAATCCAGGTAGATAAGGAAAGAAAGCAACAGATTAAAATTGTTTAAAATTACTCCTAATTACTACTTCAGATAATTAAGCAAATAAATATTTATATTGAAAAAAAATATCCTACAACTGAGAGATTTCGATATTAACCTTTTTTAACCATTACAGTTTTGAAGCTATTTGAATACCATTAAATGCTATTTGATCTTTATTTAATGCACTCCCCGCGGTGTCTTTCGATTCAAATATAAAACACCATAATATTTTTTGTTAATTAAAAAATTATTCAATGGTACTTAATGACTGTTTAGTATTTTTATTGACGATTCAACAAAGATGGTATTGTATTTTAATGAATTAGTTTTCGAAATATAATTTCTATAAGTTCCTCTAGTGTTAACTAACTCAAAATAGATTATGTTAGTCATTTGTCACGTATAAAATGTAGGTACCTACGTGTTCTAACATTTAACGTATAAAGTACAGAGGGACAACATTTTCATTATAAACTTTGTAGTTATATTGTGGTGGACCAAATAACGCCACAATCCATACGACATCTGAAGTTCATACAAGTGGGCTTTGGCCTGACCGGGCACCTCGCTCGGTCGGAGCCCTTTGGGGCATCCACTATTCCCACATTGGTGACCCTCAACAGAACACGCCTCCTTCTGGACATCATCATCACTCCCCACTCCACCACAGGGTATCTCGACCACCAGCCTCAATGCACCGCGGCCCTCACCGGGTTCATCGGGCACTCTCACTACAACGATGGGTCAGCAAGCAGAGCACATCTCTCCTGGTCAGCACGTAGCATCGGCTCCGTACGGCAGCACTCCGACTCACTGGAGCCCGTGCAGCAAGCAGCACAGTTCCGACTCACTGGGACTCTCTGGCACTGGCAACTCAAGCAAGAAGACTCAAGATTCGACCTCCGGTCTTCGGGGGGAGTGATGCGGCGGATCGATTAGCGCCACAATCCTGAATTGCGCTATCGAAGTGTTCAAAGATCGGCACTATATATACGACGTCTGAAGTTCATACAAGTGGGCTCGGTCGGAGATCTCCCTTTTGGGGCTTCCACTATTCCCACAATATCAAAATTAGTTACCAAATTATTTATTTATCTCCAAAAGTAGATTAATCAAAATAATACCAACAATGATCACACTTCGTTACATAGAATTGCCGATTAATATAATTTTTGATTTAAATGTGCTTAGAAAACGCTAGTATTATACCTAAGCTCTACCAAAAAATAAATCATTTACAAAATGCATAATATTAATATGTATAAAATTGTATTCATAATGAAGCTTAGTAAGATAATTTCATAAAGTTGTTTCACGAGTTACACCGTTCGTTTAGGACAGCTCTACTGTTATCACGGCGGGGAAAACCGGTCTTCTTTGTACAACAATTTGCTACTAGGTGGCGTTACACGTTGCATTTTCAGTAAAAAGTTAAATGCTTTGGTCGCAGAACTCTTTAGAAAGAAACCCTTACATTTTGCAATACTTTGGTAGTCTCTAGGACTGAATTTTTTCTTTAAGAAGTTAAAATGATGCAATATAATTATATATAACATAAATAATAAAAATGTAATTAGTTTTTTTTGAAATAAAAAAACCCAAAAAATTGTAATGTTCTAAAATGCCACCATGTTCTAAATACATCGGCGATAACATTATCTAATTAATTGTTTATAACCCGTGATTCAGTTATCAACAAAGAGCTAACACACCGTGACAGATTGCGAAGCAGTTAGATTGTGCACGACACACAATTATGCAAAGCATAAAGTTATCTAGGAAAACAACGCACCCCAACTATTCAATTATAATGAAACAGCGGCGAGGCCACATTCGAGTCACATAGAAGGGTCGAGCCATCGAATTAGTTCGGCGCGTGGCTACATTACTAGGACAAATTTCTCGTCCCCCGGGCCCCGGACTGTGGGGATGCAACGCTAATCTAATCTGGATTGTAGCTAATAAATGTTGTACCACCCTGCAAGAATTTATCGCTTGTAAAACTGTTTCCAATCGTAGAAATAGTTCGGATGACGCCGTACTTTCGATGTGGTCTGATTGAATTTGCCATTTCACTGCCTCTCTCATTTATTTCAATGAATTATGATTTGATAACTTCTTAATGCGTGGATTTTTGATTATAAAAGGATTTAATTAAAAAGGGGGTTTCATTAGGTATGATTCTTTTTAGAAAAGTTGAACATAATTAAGCTCTTGGAAAATGGAAGATAAATTCAGACAGCCAAATTTTAAATAGCCAAGCTATTTTCATCTCATAATAAGAATGATGTAGAATATCTATGTTTTTATGCATGTATGAAAGATATAATAAAATTGCAAAGATAAGGAAGCTTTTGATATTAAAGGACCATTAAAATAACCCCATTGTTTTTACACTAGCCAAAACAAAGGCTACGCGATGGATTATCGACGTGCCTCCTTAAACCAGCGGGAGTATGCCCTGTTATTGGCCACTCCGCTCATAATCCCCTTTTAACTGCTCAGCCGGGGTCGAAGGACGTGCTCCGAATGGTAATAATCCAGTTTTTCTGTTCGCGAACATTCGCACTCTTTAGTCCTTACCTTTAATGTTGAACGTCGTCGGTGCTCGGGTGATCCTTATAAATTGGCACCATTCGGGTATGTACCCGAGTTGATTGGACCATTTTGTTTTTTGCTGCATTGAACTGAAGATATAACTGATACGAACTAGTTACTAGACCAAGAATATAACGAATGCAACTATAGCAGAAGTTATAAAAAATAATGTAAAGACGAAGTGCATAATATTTCTTTTCATATTTTCCTACACAAAAGAATGCCGTGGCAAAAATAAAACTTCTACCTTGCTTTTTTATTAAATGTAATTAAATTCGTTCAATTTATTAGACGTTTACAAAAAATATTGTACATCATGATATTTGGGCATGAATCATGATTTACAATAATATGATTGATGTTTTTTTTTCTAGAGAAATAAAAAATTTACGAAGTATGAGTCGAGTTGCAAGTTAAGTAGAATATTATGCAGTTTAGTCCATAGCAGCTGCAAACTACAGTTCTAAAGTACATCGCTAATAGGCTCGATAGACGTAAGCTACGCGGAGCTACGCTCTACGCATACTACGCATGGCATAGCAACGCGTCTAACCTATTTTACGACCTATGACATAACATAGTAGCATAAACATAATACAAGCTGACATAGTTATAAATGTATAAAACGTTAACGTACTGAGGTAACTTTATCGCAAAAATTGTAAGGCGCAACATCGTAAAACAGTTTATCGTCGTTATAAGTTGCGGAGATGGTTTTTATACGTTGCTACATACTAAACGTGAGAATAAACTTTTATTATGCTTTACATACGTGTCTATGTCACGCAGCAGATTCTTAAGAAGCCTGTACAATACACGATCAATTCGCTCATTGGATTATGGGACTAGAACAATATTACTTAACAGATATTGCGCGTAAAATACGACTGTCAAAGTCATTGAATTTGCCTTACTCGTATGTAGTAAAAGGTAAATTCTATAGTCTTTCACTTAATACAAATGAACACATACAGAACACATAAACTGAACTAAATTAAATGAAATATGATTACTATCTTAAAGATCTCGTATTTTTAAATAATGTATGTAAAGGTATCTTTGCGTACAAACCGTGGTAATATCGTTGCGGCCCGCTTTTCGGGAAACTGTGGGTATCGTTGTAAATTCACGTTTACTACCGCAAACGCAGGTCCTTGATAGTCGCCGCCGGAGTGCGTCTCGTACGTAGAGGCAAAATGTTCACAAACGTGAACGTAGATACGCTCGTGGACCCGAGCCAAACGTTACTAGGATTGGACTAATAACAAAAAATACTAAAATCTTACATGAACAAAATATGTGGAACAAGGATTTGCTCTCTTTGCTTACCCATTGTTCAGGACTTTAAAACTATTTTGGCAGCCACTAGTAATTAGCGTACTGTTTTGTTGACGCTTCAGTCTTAGAGCTCAAATATATTACATAATGATTATCATACTGTACATTGTCAATTTCTGCTGCGTCACCAGCAGGTATCATACTCAACACTCTATAACTAATTAACCTATTGGCAGAAGTGGGATAGAGTTGCGTTAGGCGTAGCCTTTTCCTTGCTCTAGGTACTAGACTAGCACTAAAATATTACATATTATATAGAACTCTTCTAAAAATAGCTTAATAAGAAATAATAAATAATTTAAATTTCATCGTGTTTTTTCATAAACACCGCCTCAATTCTGTTTTCGTCATCTACAAGGCTATCACGTCGAACATTGCAACTCGATAAAAGTTATTTGCGTTCAATAAGGCGAATGATCCGACTTTTCCCATTTTTCCTTTACAAATGGCTTCGCTTCACCCTTACACCACGCCTCCCACCTCCCTTGCGGTGCAAAGTTGAGGGCATTAGCTTGTTATCGGTGTGAAGAGAGCGCCCACCTGAGCCTGCACCGACGAGTCCTACGAGTTCCTCTCATAGACGAAGCGTATCAGCATCGCCGTTACATTGCTGTTTTTGTTCTCTTACAGAAGGTTAGTATCTTAAATACACAAGAAATGGACAATGAGTTTTTCAATAAAGTAATTTCATGGAGCTAAATAAGAGTAACAGATAGTATCTATAAGCGTTGAGATGTGGAAATAGGTGGGAATCGTGAACGTGTTTTGCAAACCAGCCGGGAAAATAAGGTGTCCCCAAATTTAACTTTGTCCACCGGCGCTGATAACAAGCAATATATGCAGGACCTCATCTGATAAAAAGATAAGTATATTTCATTGTTCCAAATGCTTTTCTTTGCTGAAATTCATTTTTTGTTTTCTGTCATTTCATAAAGTGTATCGGTAGTTTTGTAAATCCATTACGTAGCTGAAAAGTCTCTATTAGTGATTATGTATTAATGTTAATGACTAAAAGAGAGTTTAATTTTTAATTTTCTGCCCTTTGAGGGCAATCAAAAGTGAGCAATAAATTTGCAATAACCTTTATTAGTATTGGTCTACAACATTATTCACACGCATTTAATAGTTTTTAATCAAATCAGTGCGGTTACAGTCGCCGAGGAGCCGGAGGTCCCCGAGGAGCAAGAGCTCATTGACAGGTTATTGATACAAATAGCCAATATTCCCCCTACACCCCCGCTCCCGCCGCACCCCGCGCCGCCCGCCGCGCCCCGTCTCGATAACACCAATAAAACCTGATTGATATTGTGTAAGTGCGCTAGGAAAACGCGGAACTCGATTGATGTAACAGCCAAATTCGATTGGAGGAAAATTGAAAAGAATTTCACTAACTTGCGATATGAAACCTTCTGTACCGGTAATACGGACTACCGTATTTTCATTTCACATAATAAATGTAGCTTTTGGGTAGTGCTATTGATATTAGCTGGAGGCGTGAATAGTACTGTTTAATGGTGCCTCGTAGGCTGTTTGTAACTCTGTTTGTACTTCGAAAATTAGTGGCATTGGAAACTCCATCATTAATCACCATCTTTTATTTGTACCAACTGTAAAATGAATTTTGGCTTACATATGGCCTGTATCACAATCGCCTAGTAAGTGCCGAATAGCTTATCTGGAAGTTTTGTCGCTTCTTACTTTATACTGAGCGACAAAGACAAAACTTGCGAATAATTGCTCATTAGTAGATTATGAACAGACCCTTAGTAATGTAACTTCACCAAGTTTTCATAAGACTCAACAAAATACGTTTTATGGGAATAAAACAAAATTATTAGATTTTGAAATTCAAATGACATTTTTTTAAATTATCAAGTGAACTCTTTCAACAGTCTGCAACCTATTGATGAATTCACCATAATATTGATGAAACCACATTAAAATCTTGCTCAATCAATCTAACACACTAGTATAATGTTCAAATGTTCACCCTTGGTGTTAAATTATGGCAAGTGAGCAATAACTGAGAGCGGATAATTTCGCTTCGTCAGTCCCGGGGGATAGAATTATTCGATTCCGATCAGTCCTCCGTTTACAACGCTCTTGAGGATCACCCCGTTGTGGGAAAATGTCTATTAAATATTTATGACATTCTGAATAAGTGTTACATTTAGATTATGAATTCAGTTAACTCGTATGTAGTTATTTTTTATCGCTATTAAAATTAGGCGTGGGTTTATCCGACTTTAAATTTGAAATATCTTGAAGCGGTGTTTAAGACCTAGATATTTTTAACGCTATTATTATTTTTGAATCAGTGTGCTGAGTGCGAGGTTTTGTCACTCAATTGTCACTAGGTACTCGACGTGAGAAAGTTAACTGTTCTACAATTTGTATGGCATCGAATTAGTTATCACTTTTTTTAGTTAGAGCGTTGTTCCGAATCCGATTGCCACACAAATTCTAGTAAACTTTTTCACGACGAGTACTAATAGAAACTCGCACTCAACACATAGAAGCACACAACATTCATCAAGCCCTACTCAAAACTTGAATATATAGTATACATTCTTGTAATATATATGATAAATAATAATAGTCAATAAAGAAACAAGACGAAGCGGCGTGAGTCGAGGCACTTTGTAGCTGTCTCGTCCCTCCGTCATACACAGAGTTCCCTGGCCTATCATATTTCACCAAGACTATTTTTGCAAAAAGCGTTTCAAAGAAACATCAGACATAATCAACTTAGATGTCTATGTGCTAGATTGAACATAATACATTGAGACATACATGAAGACATGCTAAGTGTATCGGTCACTTCGTATTTGTTTGGGTCAAATCAAAATCGCAAAGTGTCGAATTTCTTCAGTCATGTAAGTTACAACATTTTGATACATGACTTAAATTAAAATTTATACCAAATAAGTTTTCTAAGCTACCACTTATATATAGATTTTTTAGGGCTTGGTACCCAGAGGGTAAAACGAGATTC
Source organism: Phengaris alcon alcon (assembly GCA_037179445.1). Classification (NCBI taxonomy): domain Eukaryota; kingdom Metazoa; phylum Arthropoda; class Insecta; order Lepidoptera; family Lycaenidae; genus Phengaris; species Phengaris alcon. The sequence continues at coordinate 1,084,923 of JAYRCH010000225.1, forward strand.
TAATACTGAGACTTCGCTGTCCGTCCGTTCGTCTGTCCGTCTATCTGCCACCAGGCTGTATCTCGTGAACCGTTATAGCTAGAAAGTTGAAATTTTCACAGATGATGTATTTCTGTTGCCACTATAACAAAAAATACTGAAAACTGAACAAAATAAATATTTAAGGGCTTCCCATACAACAAACGAAGATACTGTCCCGTTTTTTTTCTCGATATTAGTAACGGCAACATTATTTTAAGTTAAGTTGTATTAATTTTTTTAAAAATCAATAGTAAAGGGTTATTGTTTTCTGGTCAATATTAAAACTGATAGTTGCATGGCTAAATAATGGTGCGGAATCCTTCATATGCGATTCCGACTAGCACTAGGACGGTCTTTCTTTCCTACGATTGCAACAAATTCCTATGAAACTACGCTTATATGTAAGTATGCCACAATTATAACTTAGGTATTATTAGGGTATACCTACATAAAGGAACTAACATAAAGCTTATACGGAGTAAAACTTCTAGTATCTTCAATGGTCATAGACTAATGTATACGCTACATTACTAATTTACTAGTCAGTAGAGAAGTAGAGATATTCTACTAGGCTACTACTATTATAAATGTGAAAGTTTGTGAGGATGGATGTTTGTTACTCTTTTATGCAAAAACTACTGAACGGATTTCGATGAAATTTAGGTATAGTAGAAAAAGCTAGTTCTTTAATACAGGAGCTGTTTTATTTTATTGGTTTTATGCATTATGTACCATTTAACCATGAAGATCTGACGCGATATTCATGGCATTTAAATACTTATAAAACAGTAATTATAAATTTAAATTTTGGTTATAGCAACATTCCTTTAAATTATTTTGACATTCTAACCTTTAATTTACATACAGCTGTCATTTTCTTTAATTCAATATTTACTAAAATATGTAGTTAATTTAATAAGACGGTTATCGTTTTATAATTGTAAAGATCTAATATGTTTGTGCGTTAAATCTTTTTCTGTCAAATTATTGCATTCTTAAAATCAAGTCCTACATAGTATAACTGCTTTAGCCACAATAAAGAAAGAATCTATTAGTCGAGGCAAGCAATACGTTATTTTTCTTTCAGCTTCAAGAAGATCATAATATTTAGATATTATGTCACTGTTAATCTCTATAATACTCTTGTCCCTTACATTGGAAAGAAATGGCAATATAAAAAATAAAGTCACTTTTGTCCTACAAATCTGCGGCGATAGAGTGGAGCTGAAACATTAGCAAGCATATTCTTTGGCTGAAGTAGGAAAGGTTCAAATCAAGCGCATAGTTAGAAATTAGCACTTCATTATTTTAGATTATTTGAATACCTAATATAATTAAATCCGGAATTATTTTAGGCCTCTTTCGGTTTCCGTAATAAATATTTATTAAACAAAATATTTAAATGTTTTTGTAACCGAATTTACTATGATCGTGTATTAATTAATTAAAACAATTATGATTATCATTTAAGCACCTGAACCTACGGCCTTACCACTAAAATATGTGTTTTAGTCCATATGTATATTCAGCTTTTAGAATATCCATTATTTACTATCTGGAATTGTTATCGGAATTAGTTATTTTTACGATAATTACATATTTATGTATAAGTCACCTTTTATTAATTCAATGTCATTATAAAACGTAGTCTACATTTATGGTAACGTTGGAAAATTAAAACATACGCGGCTTATACATTTAAATAATAATATTGATTTAATTAATTAAATAAACACTTTAAATGTAGGAAGTGTTTTAAATGTGTGTGCTATTCTTAAAATTATTTAAATTTATTTAAAAAATATGTTAGCAGACGGCGAACGTATATGGAGCAGATAATCACTAGAGTGGAGACCACGCTTAGGCAAACGTGGTGTAGGACGTCCTGCGGCACGATGGACCGACGATTTGGCTGGCAGCGGATTGTGGAGGGCTGCCCAAGATCGGGATGGTTGGCACTCATTGGGGGAGCTACTACGTTCCTACATTCAACAGTGGACGGCGATAGGCTGATGATGATGATGATGATTTAAAAAATAATGCATTCCGGCACAAATGCATACAATAAAATTCATTCAAATCGGTCCAGCCGTTCAGGAGGAGTTCAGTGACATACACACGTACAGTAGAATTATATATATAAAGATAGGTACAGAGAAACAGTTTTTAGAACGATTCAAATTGATCCAAATTAGAAAATTTTGACATCCCCTTCAACGGCCCACAATTTTCCACACAATCGTGGACGCACCGTATGCTTGTAGTAGTGCAAACAAATCGAAACTATGTAGCTGTTTATCTGTTGCTCTTTCTTTAATCTGTTGTACGGAGTCCGTTCTCCTTACTCATTCTGACGTCGTTGTGACTTGTGAGTGAACCGAAACCCCACAGTACTCGAAACGCACTCGACGGTCTTTACATACTTTTTGTATTAATCCGTAATAAAATCTCACTCAGTCAAAATATTAAACTTCAGCCCCGCCTAAAAAAAACTTCAAATTTTTAGGCGGGGCAGAAACTGAAAAATGCCGCCCCCGCCCACTTATATTTATTTTTACCTCTATCATATTTATAATTTCAGCTAGTAGACATTAGTAGACAGTAGCTAGTAGGCCTTCTGGAAATAATGCGCGCCTTTCCTGCATACTAAACTGTTATGTAACCAAAATACACTACAATAAGAGCCAAAGTAACTATACGTCATCAGTGGCGTAGCAAGTCTTAAGGGGGCCCCATATCAAAAAAAATTTGGTTTGGGAGATAATGCATTACGATTTTTTTTTCTGACACATGTTCGGGGGCTTCTGTGACCCGGGGGCCCCATATAATTGGAACAAGAAAAAATGTTGTTTCCAAGTTTGGTTAGGACAATGCAGGCTGATTACCTGATTGCTTGAAAAGAAAGATGATCCATGCGTCGGATGGGCATGTAAAAAGTCAGACCTGCGCCTCATCTCTCGCCAGTTGTGTCGGTTAACCGTGCCACTGAGTTTCGAGAGTAAAGGAAGAGAGAGTGCTCTTGTGTACTGCGCACACACTTGGTCACTATAAAAATTACTCCTACGTAACTGGCCTGGTTTCAATGAAACCGGCCACCGTCACCGAAATCGGTGTGGTGGAGTTATTTACGGCTAATACAGCGGTATCTACCCCCTGCTATACATGGAACTAAATACGTATATATAGTAGTTAATTTATATATCTTCGATTATATTTTGCGTAATTAATAAAACTAAAATCGGCCACCTACTGGCGCATATCGACAGATGTGTCCAATGTAGATTTGCTTGTTGAAAGCTTGTGGTTTAAAAAACAGTATGAAAAGGATTGAAAGGATGAAGGGTTTTTTAATGGATTATTGTAAAACAGTATATCCTGTACGTAGAATATAAGAAATTTGAGTGAATGACGAAATATTCGTCTGTAAAGTACGAATTTGTCCGCCCTCTGAACTTGCCGCCCGGGGCATAGGCCCCGGCTTGCCCCTAGATCCGGGGCTGTTTAACTGTTGCGAGAATTAGGTTTTTTCTGCAGCGGCGTTTTTGATGGCTTAACCCATGTGATGGATTGGGTCTTAGCCTTCGGGCACACACAATGCCCGGCTTTACATAGATATCGGTCGAGATAACTTTCGGCAAAGGTGCGAAGTCACCTTAACGATAAAATCTCCACTTATGCTGGTATTTTTGGCCCGTAAATTATGGACATCAGCACAACAGATCAAAATTTGTGATGTCAAAACTACTTTTATTTATTATGCCAAAAATGTAAAAAAGCTTTATGAGTCCTAAGGTCCTAGGAATAAAGATTATTGTTACAAAATTACTTCTATACATTTCTGCGTTTCCATTCTTTCGCATGACGATTGACCCCGTATGCAGAAGTTAAAACTCCTATTATGTAGACGATACATACATCCTCACAAGTTATGTTTTAACGAAAATGTCTTATTAAACGGTTATGAAATCGTCACACAGGTGAATATATTACAAAAATTTTAACGTTGTATTTTTACCCGACTACGGCGAAGCTAAAAGGAAGGGTAATTTACAAACATACATAGCCTGAGAAAATAATTTAGAAAATATATTTTAAAAATAATAGATACTTACTGAAAAATTAATAAAATATAACAAAATCTAATAGAAAATAAAAAAACAAACATACATACATACATACTTTGTATGTAAGTATGTATATTTGTTACACCGTAGCGGCTAAACAACTTAAGTATCCGATTTTAATAAATTAGGGTTATAATTAAAAATATACATATAGTTATTTAAGAACTGTTACAAACTTGCATTTCAAATAACAATAAAAACAAAATAAGCTAGAATATTCATTTATATCATATCAATTGTAGCATAAATATTTTGGAGTCGTGTAGCGAGGGCGGGCGCGATCGCCGCAATCGCGAGATGCCGCGGCCGGCAGGCGGCAGGTGCAGCTGATTTATCTCCTTAAACGCTCACCAAATTACCGTTTTCCATCATAAATACCTTATTACCATAGCCATATGATATATTAATGCGCGACACGTAATCTGTCCGCAGCCTGAGGTGCTGGGCATCCGCGCAGTATCACGGGCGAATCACCCCTTCCTGCGGTACGAGATACGAGTTACGACATCCTGAGCGTTATCTATTACGCTCTATGACATATTTATTGTAATTACGTCCGCGTAATGTAATGTTTTTATTTACGACCATAATGTTGGCCGAAATGTATAAGCTAAAAACTTTAAATTTTTTATTTGAGAAGCTAGAACTACACCTATTGGGGCACTAGTACTTGAAAATTATATAAAACCAGCTACCAATCCAGCTTCTTGCAAATAAACAAATCCACGTTTATACATTGTTATTGGCGACTTAATTTACTACAGCTTTATGCCATAACAAGAAATAGTTAAAATAAATTATCTCATTGTGTTACAAGTCGAACGTTTATACCTGATATACCCCATCTCACAGGCCCTCGCAGTTGTGGCGCGAGAGTAAACATCCCAACAGACGATCACTCCAGAATTAACACAGACCCCTCGTATTTAACTTAGACTTTCAATTTACTTTCAATGAATTATAAATGCGCGTCTGGATACCATAAACTGATTTTGGAGTTTGGACCAATCATAACGCGTTTGACGTTGATTTGACTTTTATGAGAATATCATTTTGCTGTTTTTATCATATCGAGACTGCTTCGAGCCTGTGTTATTGTTAGATTCAATGGGCAGTATCGACCTACAGGTTAGGTTTCGCCGCCTTGTAGTCTGATTTTTAGCAGCAGTAAGCGCAGAGTGTAAGTTAAACGTCTTGAGAAATTCGAACTTTTGACTTGTATCGTTTCAATTTTTTTTATCTAAATCTAATTTAAACACACAATCTTCGTTTCCCGTTGAAGTTATTCAACAGAAAGTGATCGTGATTCACGATATTGTCGAGTACTGTGCAACATGCATACTGCGTAGGTACAAAGCGTCAACACAAATTGTAATGAAATCGACCGGCTGGTATACGCAGTGTCACCTCTACGATACCCACTCAGGTAGAGCACACCGTGTAATAAAACATAATTATGCAAATCAAACAAGATTCAAGTGCAATCGATCGAGTCGCGGTACCGGCACGTCGCTCCGTTATTACATTAAAGACACCTTTACATAAAGAACTGCTTATAATTACTAACACCTTTGCAGTGCCCTTTGACAGACTATACTTTATTGTTATGGGCGAGCATTTAATACTAATCACCCAAATTAGGGCTTTGCTCCACACTAGCATGATAAACGACTGCAACATCGTCATGCGCTAGTGATCCTGAAATTGTGATATCGATATTTTATGAAGCTTATAATGCATGAATAATTTTGTATTGTTTATAAAATATATTGTACAGACACATAGAAAATTCAAAATTCAAACATAAAAATCTCAATTTCATACTTTAGACTACAACTCTTCTCCTTGTCTTTATCATCATCTTATACTTTAAACGAGCATTTATTGTATATCTATTTAGGTACTAGCTTCGCCGGCGTGGGAGAGTGTTCGTGGCAAAAAACTTCTTTAGCAAATAAACCTGCTGCAATATAGTAATATGACAGAGTAAGAATATATACTTATAATAAATTTTCACACGTACTTTTTAATTTTAATATATGTCCTAGTTAAGGATTAGGTAATATTGTATCCGTCTCAATAGCTTCTGAAAATACCATATTATTTGTGATCATTTTTTTTAAACTTAGAATGGGTATAATAATAACCTATCGTTTAAAGATAGACATATTTATGCCATCGTACACTTTTTTGTAGACACCATGGTACCGACTTCAAAAATATAAAGATTGAGTAGAGAAGTAGTTAAAATTTAAGCCGAATTTAAAAGGGAATTATTCAGAAAAGAAGTTCTATTTCATACTTTTTTGTACATTTTTACTTGGGAAGACGGTTTTCATTTTTGTTTAAAAATAATAATTTTTCCCTTTTTAGTTATATTTATTATTATTAACACATTAAAAGATACTTATCAATACAAATTAAACCGACTTCCAAAATATAAATACACAAAAATGTATGTATTTATACTTTGGAAGTCAGTTAGTAAATTTAGTAAATCTTATTGTACGTATATTATAGAACTACTATAATATACTTATAGAATGTTGTACTAAACCTCAGCTACGTATACGTTGTACTAAGCCTCAGCTACGTATACGTTGCACTAAGCCTCAGCTACGTATACGTTGCACTAAACCTCAGCTACGTATACGTTGCACTAAACCCCAGCTACGTATACGTTGCACTAAGCCTCAGCTACGTATACGTTGCACTAAACCCCAGCTACGTATACGTTGCACTAAGCCTCAGCTACGTATACGTTGCACTAAGCCTCAGCTACGTATACGTTGCACTAAACCTCAGCTACGTATACGTTGCACTAAACCTCAGCTACGTATACGTTGCACTAAAACTCAGCTACGTATACGTTGCACTAAACCTCAGCTACGTATACGTTGCACTAAAACTCAGCTACGTATACGTTGCACTAAGCCTCAGCTACGTATACGTTGCACTAAGCCTCAGCTACGTATACGTTGCACTAAACCTCAGCTACGTATACGTTGCACTAAACCTCAGCTACGTATACGTTATACTAAACCTCAGCTACGTATACGTTATACTAAACCTCAGCTACGTATACGTTGCACTAAACCCCAGCTACGTATACGTTGTACTAAGCCTCAGCTACGTATACGTTGCACTAAACCCCAGCTACGTATACGTTGTACTAAGCCTCAGCTACGTATACGTTGCACTAAACCCCAGCTACGTATACGTTGTACTAAACCTCAGCTACGTATACGTTGCACTAAACTCCAGCTACCTATACGTTGTACTAAACCTCAGCTACGTATACGTTGCACTAAACCCCAGCTACGTATACGTTGTACTAAGCCTCAGCTACGTATACGTTGCACTAAACCTCAGCTACGTATACGTTGCACTAAACCTCAGCTACGTATACGTTATACTAAACCTCAGCTACGTATACGTTATACTAAACCTCAGCTACGTATACGTTGCACTAAACCCCAGCTACGTATACGTTGTACTAAGCCTCAGCTACGTATACGTTGTACTAAACCTCAGCTACGTATACGTTATACTAAACCTCAGCTACGTATACGTTGCACTAAGCCCCCAGCTACCTATACGTTGTACTAAGCCTCAGCTACGTATACGTTATACTAAACCTCAGCTACGTATACGTTGCACTAAACCTCAGCTACGTATACGTTGCACTAAACCTCAGCTACGTATACGTTGCACTAAAACTCAGCTACGTATACGTTGCACTAAACTTCAGCTACGTATACGTTGCACTAAACCCAGCTACCTATACGTTGTACTAAGCCTCAGCTACGTATACGTTGCACTAAACCTCAGCTACGTATACGTTGCACTAAACCTCAGCTACGTATACGTTATACTAAACCTCAGCTACGTATACGTTGCACTAAACCCCAGCTACCTATACGTTGTACTAAGCCTCAGCTACGTATACGTTGCACTAAACCTCAGCTACGTATACGTTGCACTAAACCTCAGCTACGTATACGTTGCACTAAACCTCAGCTACGTATACGTTGCACTAAACCTCAGCTACGTATACGTTGCACTAAACCTCAGCTACGTATACGTTGCACTAAAACTCAGCTACGTATACGTTGCACTAAACTTCAGCTACGTATACGTTGCACTAAACCCCAGCTACCTATACGTTGTACTAAGCCTCAGCTACGTTTACGTTGTACTAAGCCTCAGCTACGTATACGTTGCACTAAACCTCAGCTACGTATACGTTGCACTAAACCTCAGCTACGCATACGTTGCACTAAAACTCAGCTACGTATGCGTTGCACTAAACTTCAGCTACGTATACATGCACTAAACCCCAGCTACCTATACGTTGTACTAAGCCTCAGCTACGTATACGTTGCATTAAACCTCAGATACGTATACGTTATACTAAACCTCAGCTACGTATACGTTATACTAAACCTCAGCTACGTATACGTTGCACTAAACCCCAGCTACCTATACGTTGTACTAAGCCTCAGCTACGTATACGTTATACTAAACCTCAGCTACGTATACGTTATACTAAACCTCAGCTACGTATACGTTGCACTAAACCCCAGCTACATATACGTTATACTAAACCTCAGCTACGTATACGTTATACTAAACCTCAGCTACGTATACGTTGCACTAAACCCCAGCTACGTATACGTTGTACTAAGCCTCAGCTACGTATACGTTGTACTAAACCTCAGCTACGTATACGTTGCACTAAGCCTCAGCTACGTATATTGCACTAAACCTCAGCTACGTATACGTTGCACTAAAACTCAGCTACGTATACGTTGCACTAAACCTCAGCTACATATACGTTGCACTAAACTTCAGCTACGTATACGTTGCACTAAACCTCAGCTACGTATACGTTGCACTAAACCTCAGCTACGTATACGTTGCACTAAAACTCAGCTACGTATACGTTGCACTAAACTTCAGCTACGTATACGTTGCACTAAACCCCAGCTACCTATACGTTGTACTAAGCCTCATCTACGTATACGTTGCACTAAACCTCAGCTACGTATACGTTGCACTAAACCTCAGCTACGTATACGTTGCACTAAACCTCAGCTACGTATACGTTGCACTAAAACTCAGCTACGTATACGTTGCACTAAACTTCAGCTACGTATACGTTGCACTAAGCCCCAGCTACCTATACGTTGTACTAAGCCTCAGCTACGTATACGTTGTACTAAGCCTCAGCTACGTATACGTTGCACTAAACCTCAGCTACGTATACGTTGCACTAAACCTCAGCTACGTATACGTTATACTAAACCTCAGCTACGTATACGTTGTACTAAACCTCAGCTACGTATACGTTGCACTAAGCCTCAGCTACGTATATTGCACTAAACCTCAGCTACGTATACGTTGCACTAAAACTCAGCTACGTATACGTTACACTAAACCTCAGCTACGTATACGTTGCACTAAACTTCAGCTACGTATACGTTGCACTAAACCTCAGCTACGTATACGTTGCACTAAACCTCAGCTACGTATACGTTGCACTAAAACTCAGCTACGTATACGTTGCACTAAACTTCAGCTACGTATACGTTGCACTAAACCCCAGCTACCTATACGTTGTACTAAGCCTCATCTACGTATACGTTGCACTAAACCTCAGCTACGTATACGTTGCACTAAACCTCAGCTACGTATACGTTGCACTAAACCTCAGCTACGTATACGTTGCACTAAACCTCAGCTACGTATACGTTGCACTAAACCTCAGCTACGTATACGTTGCACTAAACCTCAGCTACGTATACGTTGCACTAAAACTCAGCTACGTATACGTTGCACTAAACTTCAGCTACGTATACGTTGCACTAAGCCCCAGCTACCTATACGTTGTACTAAGCCTCAGCTACGTATACGTTGTACTAAGCCTCAGCTACGTATACGTTGCACTAAACCTCAGCTACGTATACGTTGCACTAAACCTCAGCTACGTATACGTTATACTAAACCTCAGCTACGTATACGTTGTACTAAACTTTTTGTGTTGGTAGCGAATTGGTGTTTTGGGTTCCAGTCCCGGTCAGACTAATAATATATCATCATCTCTTTTTTTCGTTCCACTAGAAATGCTAGCAAAGCTCGGTCTCCTAGTTACTAAGAATATATGAACACGTGAAGCAAACATTTTGTACCCGTTTATAAGAAAATTAAGAAAACGGAGAAGTATAAATTTTGACATAGTTAAAGTTTTTATGGAGGAGGAACGAGCTGCACAAATCTTTTTTTTTTAAATTTTCAAAAATACATTAAATGAATAAAACTAATGTTACACTAGTCCTCAGGCTCAGATTAAAAACTCTCATTTGTCCATTTGTCTTTCACATACAATATTGAAATTTTTATTTATTTTTATTTTTTATATCTAAGAGGCCAAAGAACTCTTAAAAAGTACAAACTTAAAAATTATATGAATTTTGGCCGACTATACTATACCTAAGTGGGCGACCACCACTGAGCAACTAAACTATACTTAAATAGCTGTAATGATTACACTCTAGGTGGAGCAACATTTCCTCGTGTAGGGAATTACGATATAACTTTAACCGATTTGACATAATTAAGAAGATAATATGTCGCATCATTGAAATGTCGGTAACGATGTTAACATATCAGAACCGGGACTACAGACTACAGCTGCGCTATCTAAACAGTATGCTAATTTGAGAAACTCCAAAATTTTACCTTTAGGGTCAATTACTCAATTTACACGAAACGATACCCGACATGGCAGAGTATTTTTCAAATAGCTACCCAAAACTTTAATCATTACACAAGAAGATACACGTTTCATTGTAAGAGTTCGAATATCATTTTGCACCGCGCTGCACAGCGATTATTCGTTTTTTATTTATATTCGATATTCGATTCGCGCAATGTGCAGTGTATGACTGATGTCATATGAAACGTGCACCATTTTGTGTAGTGAATAAAGTTCAAGTTTCCATAGCTATCTTAAAAATGCAGCGCCTCATAGCGTCGCGTAACATCGGTGTATGAACTGGCCCTTAGTTGAGCACACTTCTGCATAGTGCATATGATTGTAAAAACATATTGATTCGTCTTTTGTCGCGCAAATTAATAAGGCCATTGATATTCTTATCGCCATCACTTCCGCCAGTGACCTCGACCTTTCGGGGACCTTAGAATTTGACAGGTGCACCAGATACCAGCTTTGCGCCCGCCGGCGCTATATATCACTAACAGTATACAAATAATACTTAATTAAATTAGTAGTAAAATTTAATAAAAATAATGTCCCGTATTGATAGTGGCATAGTGGCAGGTGGGGGCTTTCAGGAGTCTCAATTGGGCTATTAATTAACTGCCTACTTATATTTTACTACTTATTTGGTTTTCACTATTATTATTTGTCGTTATAACAACAAGAAAATAACCATTAGTATTCATTATTCGATGTAAGTATTTTATACATGTTCATAAATAAGAACATGATAATATAATTTTTATTTAACAAGGTAATACATAATTATATAGCTACGATTGTTCTATGTGTGTTGTGTAATAATAATAAAGTAGAGGTCGCGCTGTGGTCGAAATTCGACCATAATTCATGTTTCAATTTTAAAGTTCAACTTTTTTAGGTTTCTTTTGCCTCTTGGATACGCAATAAAAATAAGTAAATGTTGTTTATGGATTGTGAAAGAAAGATTGACACTCATTGACAATTGTGTCAAATCTACTGTAGGCAATATAAACAAACATGCTAGTATAAGTGAGGTAGTGTGTGTTGTTGTTATTTTTATAAATTTAATGTATTTCTAAGCGTTATTTTTAAAAATATTAGCTTTCGGCAGGCTCCACTTAAACTTTAAATTTTTTTCACTTTGATCCGTATGCACAATTCTCGTAAAACTGTACTTGAAATTTTTGCTTCACGTATTAATATAATAAATAATAATAGCTCCCCACACCGATTTCGGTGACGGCGGCCGGTTTCTTTGAAACCAGGCCAACTACGCGGGAGTTATTTTATAGTGCCCAAGTGTGTGCGCAGTATACAAGAGCACTCTCGAAACCCAGTGGGACCGATGACCGACACGACTGGCACGACTGGCGAGCGAACAGGCGCAGGTCCAACATTTTACATGCCCATCCGACGCATGTATGGAAACAACATTTTTTGTTGTTTCAACGCGGAAATCGAACCCACGACCTCCGAGTGGAGAGCCAAGCTCTAAACCACTGGACCACAGAGGCTGTTGTGCTATCGGCAAAGTTCCTGCTCGACCAGTTTCTGAATTTTTTTGTCCTTTGCACGGGGACGCCTCAAAAATTCATAAAGCACATAGGAAATATCAGCGTGATTGGTTAACGCACACGTCGCCGTGTGCTCGACCGTAAAAACGATTAGTTGTAAGGTCGTGTTCGTCGGCGTACTATTTGACGCATGCGCTGTGGCAACACTGAAATTAATAACAAAGGTTTGTAAACAAATTTGAAATTTGTTTTTTTTTTTTTTTTGAAGATTTAATTGCCTGGTAACGAGACCTTTAAGCCTAGTCCTATTTTGAGATACTTCTTTTTATTTTACACTTTAAATAGTTCCCACAGTATTTTTTATGTATTTGAATAACGCATTATAACACGTTTTGTTTTTGAGCAAATCACACAATTGGCGAGAAGTGTCACTGACTTCTATTATTTCACTTTCCAACACTAGTCTTTGAAAGGTGAAGTTTGGGCACCCGAAGAAAATGTGATTCTTGTCGGCGATCTCAACGTTACAGAAAGTGAAAATATTGCTGTTTATGTAGTCTCTCAAGATATGCAGGTGTAGAGTTATGGCCAAATCTCAGTCTATTTATAGTTGTGATAAAATCACGGCTAGCTATCTTCAGCTCATGGTACCATGGTTTTATTGTAAAATTTTCTTGTATCCGTCCATACAACTTTCCTTATGTGAGGGAACTCACATAAAGGCAATTGTTATTCCTTTATTTTGTAATCGCCAGACAAAATCTTTAATAAAATAAATAATATAATTAGTTTTTAAATTAAAATTAATATGCTTTAGACTATTAATGCGACGTAAAGAATGTGATAAGATTAGAAAATATTTACAATTATTTACACCACTAATCAATTTTAAGGCTTCAAAAACTACATATGCCTCTGCTGTAAATATGGAACACTGTTTATCTAGAACAAAGCTTTAAGCAATTTGTTTTTGTGGTTGATATATGGCACTTCTCACATATTTATTACCTTTACTGCCATCAGTGTCGTCTGTCATGATTTTGACAGATTTGCATACAATTCTCATCCTATAACGTTACGTTTACGCCTTTGTCAAATGTTCCTGCTAGGCCCACAAATCTGCTGATTTTCGCGCTTAGTTTTTTTGTTTTCTCTGTTTAACTTCTGACCCTCGCTTTTTATATAATTTAATTTTATAAATTTAATACCAGAGTTGCTGAAATTATCTGTGCTGCGTTTTAATGGACTTCTGATTGCTTTACTGCTTGTGCGTGTGAACTGGACTCTTATCATTCATCATGAACAGAAACCTCACAAGGGATGTACACGTCCAAATTCTCGGCATGCATCAACAAGGGCAGAGCATCGCAAACATATCTATGCCACGGTAAGTCATACTATTTTATTAAATAAAACATACGGTAATATAATAAACTAAAGGAAATTTTGAGGGAACCGTACATTTTGCCGCAATGAAAAGAAGCCTATGTCCTTCCCCGTGGTATATAATAATAATGATATCTATGGATGCTTCACACCACGTCAGTCTGGCCTCGTGTTAAGTATCCGAAGAACTTGTGTTACAGGTACAAGAAAACGGGAAGTATATTTAATACTTTTATACTACGGTTATAAGCTTCGGTTTGACAATTAACCCAAGTAAGTGTCAGGCTATTTTGTTGGGCACTCCTCGTATTATGGCCAAGGTTGATGTAGGGTCGCTTTCACCAGTATTCTTCGACGGCTCTATAATTAACTACAGCTCTTGTGTGAAAGATCTCGGATTACATATCGATTGTACTCTCAATTGGCAAACACAGACAGCTACCGTATGTCAAAGAGTTACCGGCACGATGCGTTCCCTTTATCGACATAAAAACTTTTTACCGACACATATCAAAACCTTGTTGGTACAGTCTCTCATATTCCCTATCATCGATTATGGTGATGTGTGCTATTTTGACCTTAATGCAGACAAGCTCGACAAATATGACCGACTACTTAACAACTGTATTAGATTTATTTACAATCTCCGGAAGTACGACCACGTATCCTCCTTTCGCTCCAAGCTGCACTGGTTGCCTGTGCGCCAACGTCGCTCAGTACGAGCCCTGTGTGTGCTCTACTCTTTCCTTAACTCACCCAATTCTCCTGCTTACTTAAAGTCCCACTTCCAATATCTTTCTAGTAGTCATGATAAATCTGCTCCTCAAATAATGCACTTCTCCTTTGTCCTCAACATAGTTCTAGTCTAGTCCATTCCTCCTTCCACATCCAGTCTATTATACTCTGGAACACTCTTCCTACGGAAATCAGAATGTCCACAACCAGAGATACGTTTAAGCGCAGAGTCCGACAGTTGTATTTGAAGTATTTGGCAGAATCATGAACATTTTATTATAATTTTTGGTTGGTTAGTATCGTGTAATTATGCAGTATGGTATATGTATAATGTATATTATGTTTAATAAATCATTTATGTACTTGTATATTATAGTATAGTATGTAGGTATATTAGTTTGATATGTATTATGTTTATTTTAGTAAAATTTATCTAGTTTGCTACGAATATTATTGTATCTATTTTTATCATTAGTTTTACACGACCTTTCGTATAGTTAAATGTTTCTATTTTTCTAGATGGAAAGCACCTTCGTATTTTGACTCTGTCACCACCCTATGGTTGACTGGTAGAAAATGCCCTATGGCATTAAGTCCGCCATTCTACATTGTGCAGAAAGTGTATAAATAAATAAATAAAATAAATATACATATATTTAAGATTTTTATTATATTATACACATATTTAATACACATTCATGACCCAGGAACACAGAAAAACTTTTTGTTCATTCGGCGGGATTCGAACCCGCGACCCCCGGCTTGAGCACCAACGCGCTGAACCACTGAGCCACAGAGGACGTCAGGTACATTTATTGTATATCAGTGACAAATTTCATTAAAATCGGTCCAGTAGTTTCGGAACCTGTGCAAACAAAACAAACATACAAACAAACAAACATTTCCTCTTTATTATATTAGAATAGATGATGTTTACTGACAAGGTAATATAATATATTAATAAGTATAATAATAATATAGTTTACAAAATATGAATTTAAAAAAATTCAATTAAAAAGATACAAATCAAAATTAATATCGCATCGATTGCAAACGTCTTTGAAGCCGGTTTTTACGCGTGAGTATGTTGCGTGATGAGTCGTGTCATCACTATTCATGGCTGCCAAGCGATTTTAGCCTTATGACTGGTCGAGCGGAAGCTTTGTCGATAGTACCTATATTGTATACGCAGCTGATAAACCACAGATTGTTTTTAACACACTTTATTGAATATTTTATTTTTAATATGCATTGCATAGATAGTAGTTACTTAGTATGCAGCATTAAACTTTGCTGAGTTATCGCGTGATGATTCCGACAAAAAATGCAAAGCTTATACCATAAACAGCTATAAAGGAAAATATTACTAGTAAAACTTTTAAGTGCATCCAATATTACAGGTTTTAGGATTCCGCATTGAAAAGGCCCGAACTCCGAAGAAGCCGATGCTATCTCCACGTTACGACTGATTTTTTTCATCGCCACCGCCACTTTACGAGGCGTAGAGTACCTAACGAACTTTTACTAAATAACAAATTGCATCAAAATTTTCCTTTATCATCATATATCACTATACAAACTTTGTGCCCTATTTCAACCCTTTAGGAGACGAATTTTAAAGAACTATAAAGTACATACTCAATAATTTCTATTTATTTTCTTGAATATTAATAAATATTTAAAAAATGACACAAACTTTCAACCATTATTTTACACCCTCAGAGGGTGAATTCTAATAAACCCTGAAAGACGTATGTAATTATATGTATTTAAGAGCACGAATCTCAATTTACATCGAAATCGGTGCAGATTTAAAGATTTTTCATACAAATATTCAACCCCTATTTCACCCCTTTACGGGTGGAATTTTTCAAAATCCCTTGTAAGTGCGCGTCTACATTGTAGGTAAATTAAAACTACTGTCCAAACTTCACGTTTCTACTATTAGCGGTTACGGCTGTGCGAGCGTCTATACGTCAGTCAGTCAGTCAGTCAGTCAGTGGGGACATCTGCTTTTATATATGTAATAGGTATATAAAATATATATTGCTATGGACTATGGTGCACATGTATTGATGATAAATAAATTTCCTATTGAGATAAGTACGGAGCTCTACGTATTTATTGCGAATCACACTTGGCCAGTTTCATAGAAACATCTAATGTACTGTTATAGTATCGAATTAAACCCTTGTCATTATTTATTATAGAAATAATTGTAAACCTCGCTCCAGTGGACTCAACGGGCGATTGGCACGTTGTACCTAATAAAACTACATTGTTGATTCCCAAGTAGTCATGAGAGCCATTTTTACAATTAGGCTGGCTCAATTTCTCTTCACGGTTCGTAAATCTGCTCAACAACATTGTCGAGTGATGCAATATCGATGGAAAATTTTTAATTCCGTAATTAACGACTTAACTACATGAATCTCTTTTATCGTGATCCACAAAATTAAATACGGACGATACGTAATTGTTACGTCGCGCTGGGAACAACGTTAACATAAAATATCGCTTTTAAGTTTTAAGTGACTAATAGATAGTATTTAAGAGATAATAATTAAATAAATGTTAATATCTAATTAGGTATATCATACTCGTCCAAATGTAGGTACTTAAATTTCCTCAATAATAAGTTACTTTTTGTATTTAAATAACTTAATTTAAATTATAATTTCAATAATCTAACTTACATTAACCAGAAAACATCAGGTAGTTTCTCTAGTAGATGAATTACTTAAATGGGAGCATTAGGGCGAGCTAAGGCGTAAATTATAGTTATTTTTAATAGTGCAAGGCTCCATCTTATGTAGCAGCAACGATATGATCGTAACGAGTCTTTACTGCGCCAACATTAACACGACTACAGCTATTTTAACAAATAAAAAAATAAAAATACAGTTGTTGAGTTGGGCCCTTTGTAGCAGGCGAATAACACACAGCGTGGGGAGGTAAAATATAATAATAATATCTATGGACGCTGCACACCACGTCAATCTGGCCCCGTGCTATAAGTACTCGTAGAACTTGTGTTACGGGTATCAAACAACGGGAAGTATATTTAATACTTTTATATTAAACATATATTTAAAAATTTTATTATAATATTATACACATCTACTACCCAGGAATACACAAAATCTTTTTATTCCTTTGGCAGAAATCGTACCCGCGATCCCCAACTTGAGCACCAACTACTGAGCCACGGGGGTCGTCAAAATCAAGTTATTGTAAGAGTTTGTGGTATGACCATACTTTTTTTACAATTAATATCTCAAAATTAATATCGCATCGATTGCAAACGTCTTTGAAGCCGGTTTTTACGCGTGAGTATGTTGCGTGATGAGTCGTGTCATCATGATTCATGGCTGCCAAGCGATTTTAGCCTTATGCCTGGTCGAGCGGAAGCTTTGACGATAGTACCTATATTTTATACGCAGCTGATAAACCACAGATTGTTTTTAACACACTTTATTGAATATTTTATTTTTAATATGCATTGCATACATAGTAGTTACTTAGTATGCAGCATTAAACTTTGGTGAGTTATCGCGTGAAAATCCTGACACCGTAATATAATTTCTAAATAATCATTATAAAATGTTATTCATAGTTTTACTTATTTGTTACATTGTAGGCATTGTCAAGGGTCTAATAAAGTAATAATTTATACCAGCCTTCTCACAAACTTTTAGAGACATCGATTAATTTAATGATAGAATCGTCGTTATCTTTTAATTATATACCACCTGAATTATCTAAGAAAGGTGCATTTTGGAGGACTGAACAAAAGTGCCTATACATGAATTATATAATTCATTATCCTTGAAAGTGTAAATGTCATGGAAAGTCTGATCTAGGCTCAGAATTGAGTGCAAAATTCCATTTTAGACTCTGCCTTAAAAGTTGTAAGAACTATTTTTGTTTTATAATCCAATTCAGTTTCACTTTACTAATTGTATTCTATCGAGTATTTATTACACAGATGTTCGGGGTAACCTCCAATGCCTAATTTGATAAAACATCTAATCTACTGCACATGTTTTTAATTACAGTTGTAGATCGCCTGTATTTTATTTAATTAAACGCAATTACATAAATAAACGTTTCGAATAGTTGAATACTGGATAGTGCTAATAGATTTTTTGTGTTTTATTGAATGTTTTAGTTAATACCCCGAGCCGGGCGAGGCGTGGTCGCGCGATCTTATCGGGCCCATTAGCGGACACCGCGCCCAGCCACTATCTGCCGCATCTCCGACCCTTTCATCCCGCGAAACCACATAAATCCCTTTTAAAACGTGAATGATTCTAATCCCTATCACAAAATCATACAGTTCATACTTCGATAGCAAAGGCCCCGTTATCGTTGCGGTCAACGAAAGAAGTAAAAGATGAAGTTGGAACTTTTGTTTTGTCTTGTATCTCCTAATAATGTGTTTTTGGATGTCAGAATGTTCGGTGTCCTATCTCGGCATGTATCACGTAATTTGCGTGATGCGGCCGTTTCGTTGATAGGCTTCATCGTCGGAGACCTCCGTCAGACGTTGTCATTCTCTCGTTAGAAAGTAATTCGAGGAATTTTTCACCCACGCTTCGACGTCTTACATTCTACTATTCAATGCTATCAGATCTTCTGTTCATAATAATAATTGTTGTACGAAATGCGATCGGTTTGAGTGATTTCAATAAATATCGGAGCCATAAAGATTTGTTCGGATTTTCTGGCTACGTTTGTTGAAAAATGTGATGCTTGGACTTTGTTGGTACTTACCTATTTTGTAAGGCTCTATAGTTTGCTTTCAATATCGAATACTAAACTACTAAATTACTAAATTTGTAGTGTAATTACTAAATTATTTACACTTTTTTATTAAATTCGTGGATTGGATATCCTATATGAAACTATTTTTTATTAGTCGAACCGTTTTTGAGATAGATTGGAGCGCTCAGCCATACCTACACATACGGTGATCAAAAAAGTTGTTTATGAACAAAGTATTAAGCGCCCAAAAAGTATTGAGTTTGCATTATCACCCATTTCTCATAATTTACTTACACTTTCATTTTACTTTTATTGAATCATAGATGAATTGTGTTGATATCATGCAAAACGGTTTTGACGTTGATTTGACGTTTATGAGAATACCATTTTGCAGTTTTAACAAATCGGGATTCGGGACTGGATCGCAACTGTATTTTTGCCGGATTTAATTAGCATAATCTACCTTCAGATATTTATTCCATTGTCGGAATCAACATCTGGAAGGATCGGTACATTTTTCATGCTCATACTGCACGTATCGTGTCAGATCTCATTAAGACGTGTGTTTTGACGTGCGATCGGTAATCCGTTCAGAACAATCCGAGTACTGTCACGTGTAAGTCTACACTCTACAACTTCCCTCAGACTGAGGCCCTAGAAAACTCACATACCATCGTTGGCATAAGTCGATGCGTATTTATGTAAGTAATAATAGTAATTGTTCATAACTATTGCATCGTTAGATCGATATCTGTAGGTGCGAGTACGTCAAACATCGTGGTATTTATGGAGTCGTGACCGGGCAGACCGGGAGAGAGCGGCGAGGACAAAGGAGCGCACAAAAGCGCCGCGGCCGCTAATAAGCAATAAACAAGGGGGAGGAGTCGGGAGACGCACCTGAGGGATCATATCGCAACCCGCGGAACCCTAGAGATCCTGAGAAGATGCTGGTAGGTTTATAATACAGGAACAATTTACACAAACCTTCAATTACACAGGCTGTTCTAAAATTTTGTGACTGATCATATAGACTTGAGGAATCATATCACGGCCTACAGAATCCGAGATGCCTTAGAAGATGCTGATAGGCTTATTAAAGTACCTACATGAAAAATCTATATAAAAGAGAATACACATATTATTCTGAAATCTGAAAATTTTTCCTGCTGAATCACTCATCATCGTGAGTTTCAGAGAAGATGTTATATTTACTATTGTACATAGAAAATTTACAATTATACAGGTATGATCTAAAAATTGTTGACACAAACCTTATATGGCAAACCTGCTTAAAAAGAGAGTTCCTGAGTAGATGCTGGAAGGTTTACAAATGAAAAATCTACACAAATCTACAATTATACAGGCTGATCGGAAATTTTTCAGACCGGTATTATAGGTAGACCTATAATACCGGTCTGAATTATAGGTCATATCGTGCATAGGAAGAGTGCTCAGGTTAACATGAAAAATCAGGATATCCTACAAATTAAGTGACAATGGGGATGATAATCGTGAGGGATTGTATCCGAAGTTTCGTGAGAAAATGATAGCTGTCCCTAAAAACTAGCGATGACGAAATGTAGAGACAAAGTTGCTACTTACTGCCTTAACTACCAGTTGCAAATTTTAGCTCCAAAATTAATTGGGGCTGAAACATTTTTATTATCACATAGATTAATTTTTATTATTAAAGATTAATTGAAGATTAAGATTAATTGAGAGGCTGAGTACAGTTAACTTATTTAATCACTATATATTTTCATAATTATAGGAAGTTATTATTACTATTATTTATTTAAAGATTAATAATACTTCGAATAAAACTGTTTTTATTATTAATAAATTGCCTTTTCCGAGTAACTCACACACGCAGTCACACTCCAATTGCCCCCGCAGCGGAGCGTGGCCCATGCCTTTCGATGCAATTAAAAACCAATAAATGTTTTAAATAAGCTCAGCACTTATATTATTATTATTATATTTTATTGCAAAATTAAAAAGCGTTATATCCGTTATGCTATTTTCATTCGCGTAGGTTGTGATAAAAATGTGCTTCACTTTTATATGGGTTACATTAACCGATATAAAATTAATATTCTTATGGAATCATTATAAACGTGTCAAAAAGTATAAAAGGTCTCTTCTACAGTACCTAAATACTGAAGAGTCATAACTTACGATCTCTTTCATGTACGTCACCTTTACAGAAATAGACAGGACTCAATATTTTAATACCTACTTAATTAACAGCCTCCGTTGTCTAGTGATTAGAGCTTGACTCTCGACTCGGAGGTCGTGTGTTCGATTCCCGCATTGGAAAAACAAAAAATGTTGTTTCCAACAAATGTTGCGAGTGTCCATGGGCGACGGTAGTTGCTTACCATCAGGTCACCCGTTTGCTCGTTTGCCCCCTCATTTAATAAAAAAAAAATGCAGGCTGATCATCTGATTGTCTGACAAGAAAGATGATCCATGCGTCGGATGGGCATGTAAAAATCGGACCTGCGCCTGATCTCTCGCCAGTCGTGTCGATTATCCGTCCCATTATATCTCCGGGTTATGAGAGTAAGGGAAGAGAGAGTGCTCTTGTGTACTGCGCACACACTTGGGCACTATAAATTACTTCGGCGTAACTGGCCTGGTCGCAATGAAACCGGCCAGCATCACCGAAATCGGTGTGGGGAGTTATTTTACCTACTTAATATTATGTAAGAAAACAAATAATAAATATTTCTTA
The DNA here is from genome assembly GCA_037179445.1 of Phengaris alcon alcon. NCBI lineage: Eukaryota > Metazoa > Arthropoda > Insecta > Lepidoptera > Lycaenidae > Phengaris > Phengaris alcon. The sequence goes on from JAYRCH010000225.1 coordinate 1,106,970, forward strand.
GTAAATGTAGACAAAGTTAAGCAGTTCTGCGTATTTTTAAACCCTCTATTATTAGATATTAATTATTATATTTTTTTTGCTAACTGCCAACAACATAATATTATTTATGTATTTGAATTTTGTGAGAATTAGGCGGCTTTTCACGCCGTGGTTTTGAGACGAGCCTGACAAATTATTGTGGTCCACACTCGTGAACTGAGGCGCTGAAAATGAAGCTTTACTTTCAAACTTATGCCATCAACATAGAATAACTACCACTGGTATATTCCACAAGAACAATAAATAAAATTAAGTTATTATAAAAATATTCTATTTGTTCACCTTTAATAAAAATCTAGTCAACTTTCCATTTACCTTTTTCTCCTATTTGAATCTGAATGAACACGTTCGTGGCGTTAAGTCGTTTATAGTTTATAATTTTCGCTATCCGCATGCGAAGACCACCAGCTGGCAAACAAGGTAATGACGCGGTTTACTACTGGGAAATTGTAATTACGGCAGATTCGGATCGTGTTTGAAACGTTAAGATTAGCATTCAAGGATGTGTCTGCATGTCTACAAGTGCAATAATTGTATGTGGTTAGCCGGTGACTGACAGAGTGGTCTGTCGTGACCGGCGGAGAGCTGCTGTCGTTACATGTTATAAATAAACGCTTATCCTAGATAAGCGGTTTATAAATAGGCCGCTGTGTTTGCGGCTACAATGTGTTACAGTTGACTGATTTAGTTCTAATGGTCTTCTTTATTGCATTCCATCATGAAGATAATTGTTAACGAATGACAATTAAAAATTGCAACAATGTTTTGATCAAGTTTCAAAACATCTAACACATTTTATCTAAAACAAACCACATAAATAACTGTAGGTGCCTGTCCCTACTGGATACGTCATGCAACATAACAAAAAGTTTTAGGACGGTCTACAATTTAGTAGATGGATTATAATTTTTGCATCAAGGATTAGCTAGCATTGGCTTCGATATATTATTGTTTAAAGAGGTCGAGCGCAGGATTGGTAAGTTTCACACCAGCATCGGCTCATCAGTTCGCACAACTATCAGCGAACAAAGCGATTGCTAGGCGGCGTGACGGAATAATTCGCCGTTTCCCTTGACTTCGACGATTAGCCTCTCTATTTACTTGTCTATCTGAAGCTGGCAGCTGACGCCGGACATGCCCGACAGACGGACACCGTTACAATTGCACATTGACTTAGAAAAACGTTTGGACAACCGACTTGTCCGTACCGATTCGACAGGACATCTCACGGAGCGACGGTTCCGCTATCCAATTGTTGCAATCAAAAACAAACCATTGCGCTGTTGCGTTTAACTATTTTCTACTTGGAAATATTTTATTTACTAGCATATAGTTCTAGTGTTGTTGTTTCAGTAAGATGAAAAATAAAAATTGCATTTGCCGATTATGAGTGTCCTGTACTTCTTATTTAAATTGTAGTTCAAATTTCTTTCAGTTAAATGTTTAAGTAAATCTTATGGTAAAAAATATATATTTTAAAAGAACAATTTAGGATATACTTTTTGCTAAAAAGTTGGTACCCGCGTGAGTTTTTTTCGCCGGATTCTTCTCGCCGGGTTAGGGTTTCGAATCAGTGGTAATTGTAATATTTTTTTTTCTTTTAAACTTTCAAAAAATAACATTTTGTTTTAATTTTGAATTAAAATGTTAATTATTTTTTTCTTGCATTTTAGTAGGTACATACTTAGATACTAAGATGGTAAGCAAATTTAAATTTTAGTATCTACTTAACAATCTTGTTTATGCTCGAGTATAAAATACAATGATAGTACATTATGTAGGTATTATGAGCCCTTTTACAAATATGCACTCTGCGAGATTAGGTATTTGAAGCGTTCCCGACATTTCGCATTTTGTAGTAATTTTGCAGTTGTCGTTTTTATTGAAATAGGTTAATAAATTCATGCTCATAAAGTAACAATTGTTCTGGTATAAATTTTGCTTGGTAATATTATCGTAGATAGGAGTAAATCACAGTTAACTTAAAGCAATTTTCGAAGTTGTTTGGCTTAGAATAAGATTTTTTCTATATTAAATCAAATATATTTCAAAATTCTAAGGCCACTACGAACTATACGACTATATAGGAGATAACGTTCTCATTTACTTAGAACAGTAGTTCAATCCAGGAGCTCAAAAAAGTGCCTTCGCGAATTTTATGAAAATCATTCCCCGCAATTTTGGGTTTAATTAAAAAGTTAAGCAACATTTACAAAAAGCGATTCCGCTACGAGCTAGGCCAATAGCTATTCTGCACTATTCAATATGTCAAAATTGTTAATGTATATTTGTTTCTGAGATCAAGAACGTCGTAATTGGCCATTTTACGCAAAAATCACAGTCGAGATGTAATATGCCTCATAAGTAGTAACACAGAGTATAAACATAGGTCAATGAAGCATAAAAGTTTTTATGGATCCCACAAGAGAAATAATGTAGATCTCAATCTATCGGGCATAACCATGGCAAGATCGCACGTGAAGCCAGGATATCTATCGCTCTTAATCACTGATTATCTGCTATAAGTCAGAGCAATATTGCTACGAGATACAATAAATTATCGTAATTAATACCAACACATACGAGCGATAATCATAACAATAAGCATTGGTTATGAACTCGATTATATAAAAGTACTTAATATTATCTTTGGGTTTGAGAAGGAAGAAGAAAATGTTTCTGACAAAAGGTTTGCAACCCCAATTATCTCGATATTAGTGGTGGTGAAATGCTGAAAATATTTTTCTAGCTTTTACAAAATTTACAAACATAATAGATCTTATATGTAAAAAAAACAAGTAAAATAATAAATAATGTTAAAAGTTATGTTAACGCAAGTCCGCCTTTCCGCGAACTAGTGTTTCCCTCGAAAACTAATCAACGTCCGCCATTATGCGTTCACGCTCTCCGTCAATACGTCTCGCGCTCGCCCGGCGAGGAGAGCTCGTCGACCGAGGAATTAACTCCGACAACGCTACAATAGACCATAATTATGAAATGTGTTGTGATTCCAAAAGGATATGCAATTTTTCTCTCGCGCCGAACAATGCGGGACCGTAATGAAAGGAGTCAATCAGGGGATGTCAGCTGCGAAACACGCCCGCGCTAATTTATGCGTGGCTCTGCAGCGAGTGCGCCCGGCCTCCTCTTTTAATGCACTTCTCGTCGGACAAAGGACAATGAAATCGCACTCGTGGTAATGAATGTTTATTAGACATGCGTTTAAGAGCGCCTTTGACGGTGTCGCGTTGTCGTTGAGACTCGAGGTAATGTCCGCGTGACACGCTGCTTGCGCTCGCTCGGCAAGACACAGACGCTCACGTCCTCTTATGAGTTTATAGCGAAGCGAACGCTGTATTATTTACTAGCATTATACGCACAATTTGCGTGGCTGTCGCGAGGATCGGCTATAATTTCCCGATGGCAGCATATCCATCAATACGCGCCCGGGGCCCCGGCCCGGCCGGCCGCTTTCAATTTGTAGGCTATACGCCGCCAATTACCGGACGGAAGGCCATCATCGATGTATGCGCTTAATAACGCCTAATGACACTTAATAAAGATGGAATATAAAAGTGTGACGATTATTTACAATGCACGATTACAGTTAATAATGGGAAGTGCATGGATTGAGCCGTACGACACCTTAATGTTTTTAGTTACGAATATAATTGGGTACATTTAGGTATAAATAACAATAGACTACAATTATATATATATATATATTTTATCATGTATAAAAAACTCGACGAACATTACTTGAACACTATACTTTAACTACGAATATATATGGATGGAAGTAATTTTAAAATAGTATTACCAAATGAGTATTATTTTGATATCAAATAACTTGCTAATGCGTTTTATAATGAAATCAAAAACTTTTTTTTATAAAATGGCCGTACTGAGGGGTTCGTTCTTTGTAAGGCCAAAATTTCCCTAACCTACCCTAAATCGGTTACTGGTTTTCCTAATAACACTAGCAATTTTAACATAAATCGAGGAAAAAATATATTTTTTTTATTTAGTACCATAAAAAAATTAGAAAATAATAGGTTATTTAACTAAAAACGATTTGCTGTGCGCACGAATAACAATTGTAACGTCGATAACTGAAGTCTACGAAACGTGGGATCGCATTGCCAAAATAGCGGCGCGAGCGACTTGCCGCCGCGGTTGTGGTCTTGAGTTTGATGGATCATAGTATGTAATAAATGGAATATGTCCTTACGTGTCAATTACTACGACTTTTTAATAGTTGACCTTCAAATTTGCGTGGCATTCCATGGGCCACTCACCTTAGTTTAAAAAAATATTAAATAAACCAATAAGTTATTTTCACAAAGTATCTAAGTAATACCTATAAAATATTATACTAGGCCAAGACAAAGTAAGGCATTTCAGCTGTGTAGACACACTAAAAATCGTTTCAAAAAGGATGCTTCTCCTTAAAGCTTCAATGTTCCTAAACTATATACATTTGCACTAGATGGCGCTAACATCGTATAACTTTGACTATGAAATTCTAAGGGCTGATTTCACCAGTGAATTTAAACGAGTTTAAAATTCTAAATTGCATTTCACCAACATAAACTAAACACGTTTTTAGCCAAGCCGAGTGTAAGTTCTGAACTCCGGATGTCATCGATTAAACACGTTCAAGAGCTGTCCTAAGAACATTAAGAAGAATAACAACGTACGAAATGTCATGAGATTAAAAAATTCTGTATTTATTTGTATATTAATAACGCATTAGGTAGCTCTCACAAATCGAAAATTCTAAAAAATACATTTGTGTAAACGAAAACGTAGATACTATTTTTACTCATTTTTCGTTATCGCGTCTAGCTTAAATATGGCGAAACGTAAAACGCGATATACATCGACGTATGAACGCGATCAGTAGAAAGTCAGTTTTATAAAACGAAGCTTTTATTGTGAACAATTAACAATCCACCCTTAGTATATTTTGATTCCATATTAAGTTTATATCTACCTCGACATAATAATATTTAAATAAAAGTTTGTGTATTATCAGAAGTAGGTGATGTCACAACCCCAGAAAGTCGTTAGCCTATACCTCCTTAGAATCAGATAAAGAACTAAAAATGTTATTAACCCAAAAATATATTTTTCTTTTTACATGCTAATGGTATGTGAATGTCGGCGCTTAATCACTCCTACAGTAATTATCAAAACTTCTTTACATTTCAAGAGCTTTTCTTCTTCAAATAAAATGGCGCCACCTGGTGATAGTCCTTAGAAGTTTTATTAAATAAGGTGTCACTATTACACACAATTAATATTATTATGATGAGAAAATGATGATAGATATTATAATCATAATATTATCAATGTCCTAATGCCAAATCCAAATGTTGGACTTCCAAGAAATTATGCATCCTGTGGTTGAAGTTTTTTTTTTTGAATCCTGAATCGGGTAGTAACCAATGTTATTTTTAACATTATAATGGAGATAAAAATAAAATAATACAACAATAAATATCACTTGTTTTAATTTATTAACACGTAGGGCCGAACCCTGATATGTGTCACTACTTACGACTGCTCACATTGTAATTTTACTCATATTATGTATTTATATTTGATTCTTATTGTAGTTTATAAATATATATCAATTTTACACAATACATACAACGAGATGAAAGAAAATATAGATGTAGATAATTTAACAATTCAAAAGAAATCCAAAAATTCTTCCCTTATTGGGTTATGGTATATTTTTTTTTTCTGTTTACTTAAAAATTTCTCTGTTAAAGTGTGTTATGAAATTAAAAACGAAATAGAAATAGATGAACTTGTGAAACCATTTTGTTAACAAACTTTTTTATAAAATGCTACTTTAAAAAACATTCGCTGCAAAAAATAATACCCCTTAATAATATAATGACTTAATCATAACATATTTGCTAGAAATGAAGTCTTACGGCCCGTTTCAATAACCTTTGAATGACGACGTTTTTAACAAATAGTTATTGGTAGACAGGTTATTGAAGCCGGCCGTTAGCGGTTACAAAAATAGCTTTAGTGCAAACAGTTGAAAAATAATCATTCCACGTAGATTCTAGTGTAATACATCAATGGCGCTGCAGCGTGAACAACACAAATTATAGCCCGAGGCTCCGTCGGCGCTGTTAGCGGAATACTGGCTGGTACAGTTTTTTCATAGATTCGTCTTGCTTGAATAGCATGTAACGTAACATTTTTTATTAAGTAGTTCACGTCAACAAAACACAATTGGTAAAATACAAAAAAAAACATTAACCTAATTTTGTGTTCGGGAGGAAAAAAATATTTAAAATTTGTGTTTGTCCGAGACAAACAAAACATATTATAAGTATACAGTGTGTGAGCAGTCACTTAAAATATTTTTCTACAATTTGAAAATATCTTATCCGATACAAACATCTAGGTTGCGTATATACAGTGCTTAATCTACAAAAATAATTTAGCCAGCTACTTTACAATATACAGATATCTTACAGGTATTGAAACATAAATTATATTCTATTTTACAACCATACAGATCATGTATCACCCAGTCTCCAGACCACCTATACCACAAAAAGTAATAAAGGTTTATTACGCCTTTCTAAAGCAATCTGAGTTGAAAATAAAAATCAAACCAATGATATTTTAGAGCTTTTGATTTTGCACTTTTACAAGAAGTTAACTTAGATTTAGTAAAAACTTGCCAAGTGCGGGTTCCGTATCAAAGGGCAAAAAATCACGATTGTAGGTATGGGAGCCCCACTTAAATGTTTATTTTATACTGTATTTTTTCCCCGTTTTAAAATATTATGTAGCTATAGCGGCAACATAAATACATCGTCTGTGATACTGTCTAGCTATTACAATTTACAGCGGACAGCGGAGTCTTATTAATAGGGTCCAATTTATACCCTTTGGGTAAGGAACCCTAAAAATGATTTTGCAGTGAAAATATCAAAAGGTAAAATGTGTATTTTTTTAATGTTAAATGGGTTCAAAAGCAGTTAAGAGGTTATAATATCTTCTTTTTCAAACTCTATTAATAATACGAACACACATTTTTATTTATGTGGGACTTACTTAGTATTTTACTAACGAAAACTGATTTTGAAAACATTTTAAACATTTTAAACTGATTAAATTTATATTACTTATACAATTAACAAAACTACTGTATTTACTGGAATGTTTGTAACAGCCATGACCAAAAGATACGCCAGTGACAAAATATATATTTTTATTTAAACCTCTGCTACGATCTTTGGTTATAGTACTACTCAATATATATACAATGCGGACATACAATTCTATAAGAACAATTTTGGGCGAAATTGAAACGAAACGGGTAACTGTAATTCGTCTAACTATACATTCTGGGGTAGGAACCTTTTGTTATGAATTAAATATTATAGTATTATTTTACAGCACAACACTAACCGTATTACTTACAGTCACTTCTATTAATATTTAGGTACATTTTAATAATTAAATACATAAGCCTTATCCACTTCTCATACAGCCCTCGAGGGTTTCACAGCACAATTATATTAGTCAACCGGGTGGACCGGTTCACTTCACATGGGATGCCGGGGCGACGGCGCGTGATCGGGCCGCGGCGGCGCGGAGTGGTGCGCGGGGGAGGGGTAGGGGCAGTAGCGCAGCGTGCTCGGGGGCTTCTGCATCCACAGCTCCGAGGGCAGGGCCAGGGGCTGGGGCCATGCCGAGGGCCAGGCCCGCCCGCCCAGGGCCAGCAGCTGAAGCGCCGGCGGGGTCCGCGCCCACGCGGCCCTCTTCTCCGCTTCGTCATCCCCCTGGCCCGACCCCGAGTACAGCCGGAGAGGCGACCGCAGCAGCTGCTGCTCCATCAGCATCAGCTCCATCGGGTCTCTGGAAATATGGAAAATACATTTCAATAAAATACATATTCATTGTAATGTTATTGTAATTTTATGGCGACAAGTTAATACAATATATTTTATTATTATAATACAAGTTCATAAACAACATGATATAACATCTGGCGAATTGGTTAGACATCCTAATTCATTCAATAAGATATCTGACAATATTTAATAAATTCCTTATTAGTATTTATTGTATTGACCTCTAGATTTACATTGATGATTATTTTTTTATACTTTTAAAGCTGACTACGCTATTGTGTCGATAACTCGATATATCTTTTTTCAACCCACAAAATGTGATATGCTTAAAAAACAATAGTTTAAAGTGTATTCTAACTGTAACTGTTTCAAAGAAGACATTTAAGGAGCAGAAAGTGGAAGGTGGATAGAAATGCTATTTCGGTGGCAGTGCAGCGGGATGCCGCGAGTTCCGCGAAGAGACCGTTTCGCGAGCGTTAGCTTTCACCAGGCCATAGACTATAAAACTAACTTCTGCGAACGGCGGCCACCGGGGCACGTACTCTTAGTCTCGTACTCATAAAGCAGTGGATACTTCACTAAACTGCTATAACTTACGAGGTAATAGGTTCTAATTCTGATTAAATAGCTGTCAATCATTATATAGGATCTTTTCTAGGAGGTAACTTGTATAGGATCTTTTCTATATATTTTTACAATGAGTGATGTTCTAATCTCCAAAAATTTTTTCTTTCAATATCTTCATAATACCAATAATTCCTGCAAAAATTATCTAGCCCTACCCTACCCTCTAAAACTGTCATATAATATAGAGCATAACTTCAATAATTTGTTTTCAATTTTATAAATTATTGCATCGAATTTCTTCAAACAAAATCCGTAAGCATTTCCCGTTCGATATTTCGGTCGAAATTTTACGAGTCAGAGTTACGATGTTAACACATTCCTGGTTTATTACGAACCAATCCGTGGTGCCTTTATTGGTTCTCGGAGGTTGTCGCGACCACTACGTGGACTTGCCGTTAATATAAGCATTTCCGTCTATTGTTTTTAATAATAGTTAATATAACAAGAGAATTATACAGTTTAAGTACTTTTTATCCTACATTAGCCATCCAGGGGAAATTTTTGGATGGTGACATATTTTGTTTTCATAGATTATTATTATGTAGAGTATAGAAGCTGAACTCTTCTTTAAAATGGTTTAAAATTAGTAACATTCATTTGTTTTTGCTGTGAAGACAAACAATAATTCCAATAGGCAATATCAGTTCGACGTGCATGTGTCGGGCGGGATAAGCGAGCGTGACGAGCGAGACGTGCTTGTAATTGGCGTGACATCACGAGATGCCGTGACGAATTTAATCTATCACCGCAGCGGCCGCAGGCGCCGCCGAATCTCTGCGTCACCGAGAGAGACGGAGATAGTCCCTCCTGAGACAGAAATATGCCATTTCACTTCTGCACTAATGACTCGCCAAGGATAATCAATCTTTGGAACCTACAGGTAGTGTTCTTAATTCCTATGAAAACCGTCAAATCTAAATTTCACTGTGGATATTATGAAAGTTATTTGATTCAAAAGCATTTTAGGCTTTACTATGATATCATTTGTTCCCGATAATTCGACACGGATCGGTATGAAAGCCAAAAGTTTGAAAAAGGTTTCAAACTTCAAAGTCCCATATAATTTGGAATGAAGTCAGTCGTCGAGTTGTCTGAGGTTGTCTGAGGTCGTATGATGTTGTATCGGGTGGCACGGGGGCGTTAATGGCGTATTTATTATGATCTCGGTATCGCCGTAATGGCCGCCACTCGCCGCCAAATTACAGGGCGGCTGTTCTCAGAGCGCTCGTAGGGATGCCCGCGAGAACTTTTATCGATAACAATTTGCAGAGGACAATTTATATTTGTCGCGGATCGCTACGTGACAAATACATTTCTTATCTACGGGGGTAAGAAATGTATATGTAACGTCACGTGCAATTTATATCTTTATTTTTCTTTAGTTAACTTTACTACACTTTTTAAATAAATTAATAATAACTTTTTATTTAAAACATGAACAAATTACCTACGAGTATATAAGAGTAGTGTGTCCGTCCACGAGTTCAGTAGTTAATAAAAAAGTATCAATATCGATACTTTTTTGTTTACAAGTCACAACACTTGTCTAGAACTGCTTGAGAAACACGTCTATCAGACGCTATAGGAATAATTTAACCATATGATGATGGTGATTGGTGAGTATTTTATCATTCCTCAGAAAATCGAAATTAGGGATTTTTTTTTCTTTTTTTAATAAAACGCAATATACTTTGAAGTTAATAGGTAATTATCATAATTGGTTATAAATACAGAACATTTTTGGATTTTTGTCTTATAAATGCTTTTAATCAATTTCTCCTAAATATGATGTCATTTGAACAATTGTGTTAGGTACTGCTCAAAGATATTATAACATGGAAAATTCAAACTAAAACTCTGTATTAGATCATTACATATGAAATTGGCGTTATGTAAAGGAGGAACATAAAGTCGATTTTTTTAAACATAATATATTTATTCAATCAAAGTATATACCATTTCTATATATATATATATCTATGCACTTTTGCCATCTCATAGGTAGTTCATTGATTCCTTTACTAAAAAAAAAATTCGGTCAGGAATCAATAAAATCTTTGAAGGCGCTTTGGACTGCCCCATCGGAGTTGAATTTTTTCCCTTGCAAGAAGTTATCCAAATTTAAAAAAAAATGGTAATCTGTTGGAGCAAGGTCCGGGGAGTACGGTGGATGTCTTAGACATTCCAATTGAAGCTCCTCTAATTTGGTAGCCGTCTGTTGTGCAGTGTGTGGTCTAGCGTTGTCCTAAGGCAGCAGTGGCCTAGAGCGAATGACCAACCTCGGTTGTTCAGCAGCTAGCTTTTCCATCATGATTTGCAGTTGCTGGCAATAGACATCTGCCGTAATCGTCTGGCCAGATTTAAGAAAGCTGTAGTGAACGACACTGGCACTAGTCCTCCAAACGCTCACAAGTAACTTTTTTTGAGTCAATTTTCGCTTGTGGCAGCCTTGGCTGGTTCGCCATTCGGTTTCCATTTTGTAAACAGAGTGAAGCAAAGAAAAAACTAAAACAGGAAAAATCAAATGAATTACGGTTTTTGAAACACAAATGCATGAGTATCAATTTGAAATGCGAATTCCTAACCAAAGAAGATATATTTGAGATCAATGTGGCCAGTACGACAAAACGCCAATTTCATATGTAAGGACCTAATATTACGATCGTATATTTTATTTAAGTACTTAAATATTTAATTATTTAATAATATCTCATTCGTTATAAGTTGCAACCTTTACGGTTACTTTGATTTTATGAAGTGACAGAATCGAAAGCGGCAATTTACCGAGAGATAAATCAAGAAACGCGTTCCTCTAAATGTGCAGTACGGATCTTTATAGAAGCGGGCTGTGTTATAAATGCTCCATTTCCTACATAATAGCTGCGAACAGATAACTATTATAAGTAAGGTGAACTTTACTTACATTGCTGTAATTAAGTACAAGTAACTACCTCATGCTTAACGACATTAACTCCACTATGAGACTCCACTCAAAATACTAAATAATTATTCACTTTTTTAGTATTTTTTTTTACTATTTAGATATTAGATAAACATGAAACTCACTTAGGGCCTGTCCACATATTCACGTCACGCCGTAGTCTATGTCAACGTGTGTTGCCGCGTCGCGTCGCGGTTTTTCACGACATCTCAACGTCGCCTCAGAACGGCGCAAAATGTACCGGATTTTACCACGGAGATCCCGCGTCGTGACGGTCATTTTACGGCGACTTGAATTTGTACGTATGGTCAACGGACCGTGCCGCGATACCGCACCGTCTCATGATGATGACGTCGTGACGTTGACATAATATAGACAGGCCGTAACACGTTGACGATTTTATCACATGATAATCTACGCATGCCTTATGAACTTAACAACCTGCAAAAATAATTAAAATTGCGAAAAAGTTATATTTAGACATTTCGTATGAGTAAACAGATTTACGACGGTTTGTTTTTAACACATACAAAATTGTTCTTTAATTATGTATTATAGTGTAAATATATAAACCATCTTGATATCATAATCGAAAATCTTGAGTAAACGTTCCACGAATTAATTACTTTTATATTTAAACTTCAATCATGTTACAAATGAACGTCATCGAAACGGTTTAACATGTTAATAAGAATGAATTCCATTCGATAAAAAACTGAGCACTTTCACAATCTGTATCGGTAGCGACGGGTGAAGGAAGCGCGGTAATTGCATCGATAATATCTCGAATTAGCCGTCCATCACTAGCGGACTATCAACGCTCGTCGCTGTTCAATTAGTCGGAATCGGTAGCCACACACTGACGCCTAAGATTAGATTATTAATAGGTTCAATGAGCCACTGATTTGGCCGTGACTCACGCTTAGATGAATTATGAGGCGATAACCTAGCAAAAATTCCGTCCAGATCTTTTGAAAAGTAAAACTTGTTTGCATAAAGAATTATAAATTAAATTTTTCATGAAACTGTGCAATTTTGCTCTCACCAATGTGCAGACAGAGAACAAAAACAATAATTTGCCTTTTATATCCGACGTTGAAAAAAAGGAGGCAGTTATATATATTATATATTTTTATTTTTTTTGTATATTCAACGATAACTCCACCGTGGGTCTGTTGACCGATTTTCAAAATTCTTTTTTTGATGTGAAGGGTATAATTTGTTACCAAAGTGGTGACCTAATGATGAGATCCATGAGGAATCGAGGGAACTCCTCGAAATTTATATGGACACATATAGTGATTTTTACTTTTTCTGAAATAACACAAGCATATGCTACCAAAAAATAAGATTTTGCACCAAGGTATACCCTGGATCGAAAAGCACTGAACAGAACTCCTCAGTCTTTAAAGATACAGGTTTGGAAATTTCGGCTTGTTTAAAGAACTGCAAGCATATGCCACGATGTAACTTACTATATACTACGTAATCATCATCATCATCTTATTTACAATACCTAATGGAAGCCTGGCGCGTATTCAATTATACATTCGATCGTTTATTTTAAACGTTCTTAAAATGTATCAATAACAATTTAACAAATATCACTAAAAAGGGAAAAATTAGTATTTTAAACATAATATATATAATAGAAATAATTAACATTTTAGCTGAATTTAAAAGGGGAAATATTTAGAAAATAAGTTTTATTTCACACTTTTTTGTGCATTTTTACTTTGGAAGTGGGTTTAATTTTTGTTTAAAAATAATAATTACCTCATACAAAAACATTCCACATCGATAGTTGTAACATCAACAGATATGCGACAGATACAGTTTTGTTTTATATATTATTTAATACATTCACACCTATTGACAGCACAAACCGAGGCTCCTTGTTCATTAAATTTATGGGCGATTCGTGGCATCCAGCCAGAATAAGTGTGCTGGTAACGGATAAATGTGACGGATTTTATAAACGCTATTAGCCATGTCTTTCACGGTGACGTCTGATTCTATGTTGTAAAAGTCGTAATAAAAATGAAATGACACTAAAAAAACACTATTATTAATAAGGCTCAATCACATTAATCACATGCGGAAAGTTTTATAAATACGTTACGTTTTTTTATATTATATAAAATACGAATGGCAGCATCATATTGAAATTAGTTTTGATAAACTTATTCGTCACTATCAAGTTAAAACCAAATTACGACAACATTTAGGCTTCAGGCGAGCCTAACACTTGAAGTCTATAATTGACTGGTTTACTTGCACTCGACAGTGCAATTTTTGTTAAGTTATTAAGACTTTTTGCGGCGTTCCAACATTTTCAACACACGACGCCTCGAGAACCGGTACTGTGTGTCGGCTCGATGGTCAGATAATAGAAATACGCTTTAATTTGTCGTTTAGTGCATAATGAGAGCGCGGCCTGTAATTACGCGGCGCCGCGGGCTCGCTCGCTCGCTGTTGACGCGCGCTGTTTCCACAACCCCTACCACGATTTCTCGCAACAATATTGCTGTATACTGGAAAATATTTGGACGGTTACATATTTTATCTGCCGTTAAAATAAAATGCCGGTAAAAATTCGTAGACTTACTAATAGTTACCAGATCATTCTCCTACTTAATGCAGATCCCAGAATTAGCAATGTCCAAAGTATCAAAACTTTTAAATGTTTAATTGATCGCGCGTTCTGTTATAGTACATATATCTACTAGGTAATATTGAACAGCTTCTAAAGCATATCAGTAGACAGTTTCGAAAAACGGTTTAATTTAACTCTACATAGAGAAAATACACAACTGCGCTGAATTTTTCATATTCTACCATGAATATTCAGTAAACCGTTGGTAGTGGACTGTGGAGCTGAGCTCAAAAACGGCCGCACTCGATTATAGCCAAAGGCTCTCTCTCGTCTCACAAGGCGGCGCAGTTTTAACATAATAAGTGTGAGTCAAAATTACACAGTCCGTTTCGAGTGCCCATAGCCCACGTATGTAGGTGTTAATTTTGTCATTATAAGTAATTTATGGTTCCAATAAACATTGTCTAAAATTAATGTGTCATATTAAATGTGACATATAAATCTTTCCTATAGTTATCACGTTATGATCGCTATCTGTGAAATACAATTCCAAATAGAAATCATAATATTATCGTGTATTAACAACGACAATTATTATTAGATCACTATAAACCGGCAATAGGCTTCGGCATGCTTACCCCTAAGTTGTTTTGATTATTGCTCTTTCAGTTTAAAACAAAAATAAAGAAAAGAAATGTAAATGAGTGGGTAATCGGCTCAAAAGCTTGCAGATCGAATATTTATTCGGCATCGTCGGATTTTTCGACGATTACGGCGATAGAGCATCGCATCCCTAAATCGGCGTTTCGATCAGCGTTCGGTCGTATCGGCCGCAATCAGAGGAGGCGTTTTTAATCTTTTATTCATGTGAGAGCCGCACGCCGCACAAATTGCAGGGCGGCCGACCTAATGCCTTTCAACTGTTGCTAATAACCTGCCAATTTATCAAACTCGCCTCCAGCGCCGAAGTCGGACCTGCTATCGACCACGTGCCCATCGCCTCCCAAAACACAACGCCGAATCCATCGATATTTCATTATCTCACACGCTTAGGGCCCACTTATACCTCAATTCGCGGATGTTTATCGCTAATTAGACGTTCCTAAGGTGTTTTCTAATCGAAGCCAAAAAATATTCCACGGTTAAAAATTATGGGAGCGAAATAGGAATAAAATTGAGTGAATTTTTAGTTAAATTAACTTATGGTAACTGTAGATTGTGATTGCTATCTTGTCGGATCAAGTTTAATGCGTACGAACAGGACAAAGGAACGAGCCGGACTCACAAATTATAACAATTACCTGAATAATTAAGTTACACTTTACAATTACCAAATTGCTTTAAGTATTCATAGCAATATAAAAAAAGTATTATGTAAGTATTAATAGCAATATAAAAAAAAATGTACTCTGCTAAGTGCTAGCTTATAGTACGCTATCTCGTATTTAGCAACATAGAAAGAAGAACGAACACAATAGAAAGAGACCCATGCTCTATTATTGCCCAACATTATAATGATGGTGAACGTTACCCCAAGAATGTAAAAAATCCTCACCTGTCAAAATCTGTGAGTCTTGACGAATCCCGAAATCCCTTCGCGAACGGATTGGAATCTATCTTGAGTTTAGTGATGAGCTGGTTCTGGTAGGCTGTGACTGCCGTGAAAACAGTCTCCGGGAAGATGAAGGTCCTGTGTTGCTCCCGAGAGAGGTCCGTGATGGTACCACCTCCTTCCCGAATCTTCACCAAGTGTATTCTAGGCTGGTAGCGATGCATGGAGTTGAGGACGATCTGTAAAAGAAAAAAATAAGAGTATTAATACAACTCCAAGTACAGTTTTGATTTTTGTATGCGTCTGAAAGTATCTCTAAATCAAATAGGCTACTAAGCACTAACCTATGTTTATCCCATTGTTGTAACGTAGATACGTAAAAAGTACACTCAATCATTTGTTGTTATGAAGAAGGTACAAAATCAACAACAACAATTAAGATACGAAAATCTCGATTTCGAAAATACAGACAACTGAATCCAATGTTAATATAAATTTTAATATCATATTAACATACACATAAAAACTATTTAATTACAAACGTGATAATTACTTCGAAATAATCACCATATTATTTTTAGACGAAAATTATTTTACGCATTGTTTTAAATGAAGAATTATGATTACTTCTACGAATCGACCAAACTGCCGCGCGGGCACTCCAATAACGGTAGCTTAATTCAGAGCGTTGTTAATTAAAATGTAAGTACGTTATCCATTTTAATCATAGAGCCTGTGATTTCTCATTGAGAACGTACAGTTAGCAAAGGAACGCGTTATTTAAACTTTTAAGTGTCAAACAGAAACGACTTAAAATATAGAGGATAATGGGGGACACTTTATCCCCCTTTTGTTTTGTAACCGTTATTTCATTTATTCAGTCCTATTTGAAAAAAAAAATGGCACTGGAATACGTGGAAAATGGAAATTATCTGACTACAAGAATATGCGACAGCCAACAGAAAATCAGTGAAAAAAATATTAATTTACCTACTAGAACTAAAGACAGGGAATTGTTTCAAGTGTCCCCATACTTGTCACTTGATCCTCCATATAATTACTATATAACTTTAAAAGTTAAAAAAAACGTTGATTTAACCTTCATTTATTGCTTATTATTTATTCTGTATTCGCATGCATTGTTTTAGCATTAATTAAACCTTAAAAATTTTTATGGTTTGGTACTTTTTCTTGTGTGCCTTTTCTTATTTTTTATATCAATGATTAATCAATAAATAAAAATATTTCAAGGGAAACTTGATCCAGGGGATCAAGTCTCTTCAAACAAAGTGTACCCGGCAGTAGTTTTATGTTATAAACAAATTAATAATTAAAGTCGATTTTGATTAATATTTTTTTTATAATACGAAAGACACATAGAAAAGTATTAATTTTAAATGTATACATATCTTAATATAGTTTCTAACTAACTGATAAATCAAAAGAAAAACTTAATAAAAGTAGATTGCAACAAAAAACATTTTTCGTCCACCATTTCAAACAGTGCCATATCTGACGATTCTATTCATTTCTAAAAGTTTGCTGGTATCGTATACTACCATAGCCACTGTAAAAGTAGATTTTGTAATACCCTACAGGCACTGTTAATTGAGTGTACCTAGTCTCCCTTATGGATCAAGTGTCCCTCTCCTCCCGTATATTTATTTTAATAAATGCCAGATCTTACAACTATTAGCGTTTTGTCTCATATAATTTCCTCCTTCTTTTCTACCCTTCATAACTTCTGCATCAGAACTTTGACTATAAATTCATTGCACACAGTTGTACTCACTACTCAGCTAAAAGCTGTAAAGGGCGTTTTTGCTGACTTTACATGTGGTAATTAATAGTAGGGCCTGTCGAGCGATGTGACGCGCCGATAGCCGCGCACGGAGCACGGCAAGTCGCTGTCCGACTGACAATACCATTAACGTTACAATTATTAATTAACTAGAATGGCTCCTATCACAATTTCGATTACATGGGATAACGACAAATTATTATAAGTAGTGCATGATAAAAAAAATAAGTACATTTTTGTTACAGACATGCAATGGCACCTGCTCTATATCTATTGACTGAAGGACGGGCTTTAGCTCTACCACGTAGGTTTTTTTTTTCTATAAGAACAAACTACAGGCTTAATGCCCGTACATTTTTAACCCAGATATAACAATTATTATGCTCAGGGCATTTATGATTTTCATTTTAGAGGGTCCGCTTCTACACAAAAAGTCGGAGTATCCAGTACGCCGTTCTAAACACTGGACAACGCGCCCTAGGGGGCGCGTGATTCACCAGACCCTGGTATGTGGTAGTGACCACACCATACGGTAAACCACCATACCACGTCCCCCAGGACTATATCACCTCTCATCTCAACTCTCACGCTTCTAAATAGGTTAAGCTCTACCAAAAATGACATTACAATATTTGGTAGAGGCTAATCTAACGTATGGAATTAGTGGAGTAGAGCTAAAGACTGGCCCTCTCTTAGGGCTCTGTAAAACTTATTCGACAAACCTTATGACCTGAATGATTTATATTCGTACATCATTAAAGTTATTAAAAACGTGAGCCGTGTCAAATGTGAGAACCGTCGGTCGTGAGCTAAATCAAAGCGGGCGGGGCGTGGTCGGTGTCATTACTGCGCCTCTAATTTCCTCACCTGCGCCTAATGAAATATCGCCTCACTTATTTATTATCCCCAAGTGGTGATCATGTTTAATAATATCGTAACAGTAGATTACCGTCTGAGATGAGATCTAATTATTAATTACTAATGTCTTCGCTGATTTTCGATATAATACAGATGCCTAGGTATCTATATTCCGTACCTACAGCCACGTAGGTATATGTATCGATAAAGTAGATATTATGAAGTATGTTGACTAAACCTGAAGGTCGAATCTGCTAGTTAAATTCTGCAATAATAGACTTACGATGCAATATCGAAGATGACACTATGTTGGAACAGCAAAATGGTATTCTCATTTAAACGTCAAACCAACGTTAAACCGGTTTTGATTGGTCCAAACTCCTAAAATCTGTTTCTGATATCAAGATTATTCAAAACGCGTTTCACGTTGGTTTTACGTTTATGAGAATACCATTTTGCTGTTACAACCTATCAACTTCGAGATTGCATCGAAATTGTATTAATGTAAGATTTAATTAGCAGAATCGACCTAGTGCTATACATTTTTATTTTATGGTTTTTCAACCGCCTTATGATTTACATTCGAAATTCAAAGTTTATCTATATCAGTGAATATAGCTCTTTTCTCTATCAATGTAGCAAAATTCTCAAATAATAGAACATTAATTAGGTAACTATAACCAATTACATTGAATACAATTTATATAGATTATTTACATGCTACTTTATTAAAAGTGTCAATATCCGTGCCTTTAATAGAATTCTTAAATATCTCTATCTATTTCACCTCATGCCTATAATCGATTATTATTATTATGATAGCAGCGTACGCCTTCATAGAGAAATATAATGGTATCACGTACGCGGCGAGGCGATGACATGGGTCGTTCTGCAGGGATGTACTGCCCACTCCCTCCCGTCGAGCGTCAAGGAATATTAATCTTTAATATAAAGCGGTAAGATAATATATTCCTTGCCGGCGGGGGAGCACACGTAATTGCGCCAGGGGCGTAGTGAGGGACGTAGGGAGGAGCGGTATGGCCGCCAGAGGGGGCACTACGCTCCCGAATGCAGAGCGGGGAAGACGTCGTCCTAACGTTAGCCTTGTCAAGGTTAAAATAAGGTTCGTTTGCATCTGATGCTAGTCAGTGTTTTTACTTCTTTATAGCAACATAGAAAGCTGACGCAATGTTTGTTTTTTGCGACCACATGAAACAACATACCTTGAAAATTATTTGTCTTATCAAATATCATGAAGATAATAAGTCTATTAAAATTGTTGCTATCTATATAAATCCTTAATTGATGATGAAAAGTAAATGCTGTACAACCGTAATTAATTATATCAGCAGCAGCCAGCAGTCAATGCAATAATTATAACTACAACTAATGAGAGGTTGAGAATTTTCATTATGATCTCTAAAACTGCAAAAACATTTCTTCAAAAAGAAAATACGATTCTGTTTCGCAATCTTCTAACAAGTGTCGGATACCTATCCGACACTTATTATAAGCTTATTTGGAAGTTTTGTCGCTTACTTAAATTATGTCGAGCGCCTGAGATAAAATAGGTATGCGAATAAGCTATGTGAAGGCGTGACTCGTGCTCATGTTTTTTTTAAAACATTACACAGAAAACATGAAACAGAAACATTTGTTTTCATATACAAGCTGTCTCCACCTATAGAAAATATTTTCGATTAAAACAGAATAAAATGTGTAGAAAAGATCATGAGTTCGATGAGGAGGAAATATTCGCAGATTAAGCGATTGCATAATATGCAGTAACTATCAGGGAGAAAACACGGATTTCAAGTTAGGCCATATTTAATGACCCGCAATTTTATTACGGGTCAGTAAAGTATCAGGAGTTACGAATAGAAGACCGATTTGGGATTGATAATTTCTTTCGTATTTCTATGTATAATTTCTCCAAAGGATGTTTCATTTTGTCACAACCAAGACGGACTGAAAATATTTTATATATAAATATATATAATAGGCTAGAGACCCCTCTCTACCCGCGCGGGGAATATTTTCCGTCCGTCTCGGAAGACAAAAACATTGGGTATGCGTACACAAATGTGTATAGCCACGCCTCAATGTTTCGATGTTTTTGTGTAATGTTTCGAAAAAACACGAGCAGGAGACGCACCATTACACTTACCAATCAGTAGATTGCAATAATGATGAAAAACAAAAAATGATGATTGAAATACATAAAATAATAAAAATAAAGTTTTAACACACTACCTCAGATTAATAACTCACACTACCTTAAGTTTGTATGATAACAATTGTCAATATTTCTTTCACATTCATAGACAACATACGATAAAATTAACATAATATTTATATTGCGTATCTAAGAAGCAAAAGATTCCCCCCTAATAAAGTTGAAACTTACAATATATATTACGAATTGTGGTCGAATTTCGACTACTAGGTGACCTTTAGTAGGTACTAAATAATGACATGATTTATTTTCATGATTTTATTCATTACTTTGAGTGTAAGAGCTCTGTTTGGTTGGCTGGCACTGGCAAAATCAGTCTATACTGTTGAAAAGTGATTTCTTTTCATTTCACGCGTAAAAACTCGAGAGAAAATATGGAATGGTATTCAATTAATTTCTAATGGCGTGTATAAAACGAGTTGGCCGTCAATATAATCTGCGCCGATATTTCGATTAGCGCGGGCTCGGGCGGATTATGGCGGATTTTCGCCTGCCGCCGACAAATTGCCCCATTTGTACCGCGCACCGGTGCCACACACCACCTACACTATACCTCATTTTATGGACACCTCTAAATATTTAGATAGATGTAGGTTAAAGCTTTTGGTGCGAAACGGCTATTGCGCGGTACAGAGGGACCTGGGCTCGTTGTGTAACTACGAGCATGCATATACATAAATAATACAATATCTACAGCTCCAGTTACACTAGTAACTTTCGAGCGCATCTCGAGGCTTCCAGACGACAAAAGTTAACAACTTCCATTACAATTGCTTCAAAATTCAAATAATATGACGTGGCCTGTGGTTATTTGTGTGGTTGATTACTGTAATAATTCGTTCCTTATTTTGCAACAGTTTCAATAGGCATGAACCTCAATAGTAATTACTTCAATATAAACGTATGCTAAATACATTGTAGCAACAACGATGTTCTCAGAACCGAGAGGCAACGAAGGAAGCGTGTAACTAGTATTAAGTAATTCAACTCTATTAACATGTAATTTAAATGCTGTTTATTATTAAGTAACGATATCATAATTATGGTAAGGATAACCCTTGTATATTTTTTTTCGAACAGGTTTCATAATTGAATTAAGTATTTGATAGTTTCAATAAGTATGGGACATAAGTAGATAATAAAATTTTGAAATTTAAAGTTATTTTTTAATACCATACTAAACAAGATCAAAATATTGGCAAAGCATAAATCTACAGGGTTTTTTGCACACATTTAGATCTGAAACCATATTTCAGCTTTCGGCCTATATTAATCATTGTAATAATATTAGATATATTACCACTAAATAAATAAAGCTCATATCAGATTGTAGTAAATAAACTGACAGACAAACATTTAAAATAATAAATGTATTTATTTATGCAAACACTGTTCGCCCGTTTAGTGTGTCAACGGTTTCTCTACCAACTCTACGTAGGCGAATACAGTCGCACACAAAAGTCCTTAATATCACAAAATTAAAATAGTATAGAGGATCTATGAATTCCGCAATGATTTTTACTTAATAGGTTGTAATCTAGATTGAAATTTAAAAAAAAAAAAGTTAAATTAAATATATCTTAAGAATTCATAACTGTCGTAAAAATCTACGGTGAACATAAATAGAATATTCTTTTACGTTATGTTTAAAATATAATAACATGATAAATTAAAAATTATGTAGTCATATTTTAATGGGCATATTTATCAAAATAATTTATTCTTATTTGTTTCATAATAATATACAATTTAATGAAATTATTATTGTTAGGGCGTGTTGCTATTAAGGATAACTACTAGGTTGGTACTAGGTAGCATGTACATTGTGAATGATAATTGATTTGTGTTAAAATTATTCATTCCATTTTGTAAGTTTACCTCGTGGCCCGTACCTATTGACAAGGAGAATAAAAAATTCAATAATAATTAATATCTAAATATATATATTTGAACCTACTGTGCAGGAATGTACGATAGTATCTAAGGACAGCCAACATAGCTGGTAAGCGATGAAAAATGATTTTTAAGGTAGAAGATATCAGGTTCTATAAAGAACCTTTCCCACTGGCAATTTTAAGGGAATCATTAATTCATCATTAACATTTGATAACATACAAAGAGAATTAAAATAGGTACCTGCTTAAGAGCGGTATATTAAATTAAATCGTTATAAATTAAGACGCAAAGTATGAAGCTTAAATAAGTTAAATACAGTAAGCCAAAAGCCATTATGATATCGTGTTGAAAAAAGTTAAGTAAGAGTTCTGCATGACATTATCTAAATCCTTTGCGAAGATATAATCGAGGGACATGACAAATACATTTTACCGAATTACGCCATAAGAACCTTAGTAGGAAAAGTGCTTCTACATTGTCAATTTTATCATACGAAATATCAGTTTTAATTTATTCAAGCATACATGATTGATCGCGTAAGGCTGCGTTCACATTTATGATATGGCGTTATTGTTCTCTAGATCTGCCGAAAATACGAAAGCAGGTAATAATTTCGAATATTATAATTCATAAGTATCAAAACATTAGTTATGATTAAATGAAGGCTTAAATTTACTAAAAAAGGTTGAAAAATATAACAAGTGTACACACTTCCCAAGATATACATTTAAAACCTGTCATTAAAATACTTAATGCCAGCATATATACGTTCATCATATTAATATCAATAAAATATGAAATAGAATACGAGCTCGTAAAGAAAGTGACGTGGGCAGCCGAGTGAAAAAACAGGTAAATTTTCATTTAACTAGAGACTCGTGTGTCGCGGCCGTCACCCAGGGAGCGACGATAAACGTCATCTCGGAATGAAAAACGAAAAAAACGCACTAAAAATATATCGCTCACCGGCTTCTTAGGGAGTGTTATACTGGACGTTTTATTAAATACGTATCTAACATAAATATTTGGTCATAAAAAAGCCATGTAACACTATCTAAATAAATTGGCAATTACAACAATCGTTTGACATAAATTACAGTGATTTTATTAAGCTATCGTTCGTATTTAAATATTAGTCACTATATTATAATAACACGACACTATATTAATTGATGGCATTGAAATTTTACCGTCGCGCAAACCGGTCCTAACCTAGATTATAGCTATTGCCTATTAGGAAAGGAGTAAGGACTACAATAAAACGATAACGGTCCACGAGCACATTTTTTTTAGCTTTCTACACTATAAATTATAATTTTTTTTGTTTAAATACGTGCGACTTTTAAAAACTTGAGTCAATCAAATCTCATTGTGGTCTCTCCTCCCCACGAAAATAAATAAGCAACGAAGGTAGAGCTAATATTGCTTTGTAGTCAGTAAAATAAATGTTTTAAACTCCTAAGCGCGATATGAATTTAAACTATGAAACTTGAGAGGGCGATATGTCGCTGCGGACCCCCGCTTGGAGCCGCAAGAGGCCAACTCAAACGCATCATTACATTTGATTAATACGATTTGTCCTATCATTGGCATCGCGTCATAACACCAGACGCGACCCATAACTCTGTTAAATGAGCACACGTCTTTACAGTAAAACCGATAAAGTATTTGCATACAATGAACTCAAAAACTACAGGTCGTTACCTTCCGAGGGTCGCATTCCGAAGAAAATAACTTATTTTCGGTTAGTGAAAGTAGTTTCAAGTTTAGTAAAATTGAATGGTAGCGACTAGGAATAGATGAATTCGGAAAATTCAATTGAAGGAGCGTTTTTCATATTTTTTCTGCCGTTAGGGTCAGACCCAACTCATACAAAGCGTCATCTGGCGGCGTTAGTGGTATCAAAAATGGTCAATAAGAATTTTAGATTATTTTTCTGTCACCAGGCGAAGCTTGACACGACGGTCCTTGTCGTGTCACAAAGTTGTCAGATGTCACGAATTTAAAAACCCTCAGTGGTTACGTAACTAAGCTTTATCGTTTATATAAATAGTGCTTGTAGGTCGAGGTGGAATACTGTTAAAAATAACCTAACCAAGAGCATGTCAGGACATGTCTAAGGAGGGTTCCGTAACTATCAACGCATAGGTTTTCTTTGAATTACTTAAGTTATTGTCCGAATTCGCTCAAAATAATTTTCCTACAGAGTTTTTAGCATGGGCTACGAGTATAAGCATTAACAAACTTAGAAGTTTCTATATCCTATAGTTAGAAATGCCAGGGGGGCGGGCAACTTATTACCCACTTTGGAGGCCTATTACTCGAAAATGGTTGACTTTCTAAAAATGACATGTATGAAACATTGCCTTTATTTTAAAATACGCATTTAACGATACCCCACACTATGGGGTAGAATGAACAAATATATTTCTTCCTCACTTTACATGCATCTCGAGCCACCCTTAAAATATAATATTATTATTATTTTATGACACCAAAACCGAGATCTACGCAGATTATATAACTATTCCAAAATTCATCTATTTTTATTCATACCTACAGAAGCTAGAAGGCGGACAGACAGACAGACGGACGTACAGAGCGCAACTATAAGGGTTCCTTATGAATTACGGAACCTTAAAAACATAAATTACTACTAAAAACATAAACTACCGTAGTCATGTAATTATATTTATAGTAAACAAAGATAATAATTTGTAGTTTCGCGCCATACAACACAGAGTAAATAATATTTCCTCTTTAATTTATGCCTATTATAATGAGTGTGTGACTACACACTCATTATAATAGGCACAAATTGGCTGACAATTTGGCACAAAGGCTGGTCGTATTATAAACCGGCACATTTAACGAGGCAGTTTTGACGTCTCGGGTGACAACGGGCCTTCCCATAAATACTTACGCGCGTGCAAAACAAATGTTTGTAATTTTAACACACAAAGCAAACGTGTTTATATTTTAAAGCAACGAAAAATATTAATAACGATCCTAATAAATCACGATTGATTCTACAGTATTCATTTTAAAAATTCCGTTTGTCAACTATCAATAAATCGATGAAAATTAATTTTTATCAGCCATTTGTCAGCACAGCAGTGTGTCCGCTACTTTATTGGAGCTATTTCGTTACCTTGATTATTTCGTTATTTTTAACTTATTTAAAGCTTTTAATTAGAAAAGTAACTATTTGTTTATTTAAGCGTATGGTGCTTTAAACATATAAAATATCCTCTGACGTTTATATCTTATATGATTTTTACTCAAGTTATTTAAAATACCACATACACTCACCAATATTATTAACAAGCGTATCGATAACTTTAAAGACGTACCTACATATAAACTCAAATGCTATTCTTTCAGACAATGTAGCTCAGTGAGTATTCCTAAAGTTCTTTATTATAACTAACAAAAGCTATTTAACTTGATGGCTAGCCATGTTTAAGCGGCGACTAGATCCGAGGCAACCACGTTTAGCATTATCATAAAAAGAATTATTGCAAATTGGCATGTGTATGATCCACCTCTCTGTTATTATACACCATCTGGTTTCTCGAATGTTCTCCATGAAGATACACGCTAATGATAGTAGCGAAATGGTTAAGCATTTCGACATTAATATTTGAAGTCAATTTTGTTGGAACTATTGATTATACATAATATCCGCCAAGTACCACTTTCAAAAGACCGGCTAAACGTATTGTTCGTAAAATTGGACGACAGTTGTGAGCTAAACCTTAAATCGCATGCTGGTCATAAAGTTTTTCTCGAGTAAAATTGACACGATAGCGAGAATCGTAACTTTTAACGATACCTACAACTCAGTTGCAAAGCATGAAATAAATTTGTTATTTATATGTGAAAGTTACAAAAAAAGTTATCGTAGATACTAGAGATAGCTATAAGCAGCTAGTACTTTTGATGATGTTTTAAATAAAAGTTAGCACTTTGCTGATTTTATAATTAAGATTCTGATTATATCAGTTATCAAGATCACTAAAGATTGGGAATCAAGCGATAATCTATTCAGAAGATAATTTTTAAGTTTTTGAAACGCATAGCACATTTAGGTAATTGTCATTAAACCGGAGATAAATTTTGCCCGAAATTGAGTTGACAAATATCTTAATTTATTCAATGATATTCAATTAGATGATCGTATACACTGTTGATAGTTTCATAAACATATTGTTAATAATAAATGTACACAACCGAGCCACTTCCGTCGATAACCCCCGCTTAGCCCTTAGCAATCTCCTTAATATGATATTAGGTCCTTACATATGAAATTGGCGTTTTGTCGTACTGGCCAATTTGATATCAAATATGAGATATATCTTCTTTGGTTAGGAATTCCAATTTTAAATATTATACTGCTATTTACTCATGCATTTGTGTTTCGAAAACCGTAATTCATTTGTTTTTTCCTCTTTTGGTTTTTTCTTTGCGTCACTCTGTTTACAAAATGGAAAACTTGAAATATCGTATTATTTTCGAGTACGAGTTCCACCGTGGCACCAGTGCTGCAGAAATGGCTCGAAGGATTAATGATGTGTATGGCGGCGGTGTCGCAAAAGAAAATACAGTGTGTTTTTGGTTCCAACGTTTTCGTTCTGGAAATTTCGACCTGGAGAACAAGCCCGATGGCCGGAGACCAAAGTTGATAATGAAGAATTGAAGGCTATTGTGGAAGCGGATCCATCGCAAACCATGTCCGAGTTAGCTGCAGGCTGCGGTGTTAGTGATAAAACTATTTTAATCCACTTGAAGCAAATTGGTAAGGTGAAAAAGCTTGAAAGGTGGGTACCTCATGAATTGAGTGCAGCAAACCGACAAACGCGCGTTGACTGCTGCGTTACATTACTCTGCCGGCACAATAATGATGAAACTTGTGATGAAAAGTAGGTCCTGCACGATAATCAGAAACGCTCATCGCAATGGATGAACCCTGGCGAACCAGCTAAAGCCTGCCCTAAGCGAAAATTGACTCAAAAAAAGTTACTTGTGAGCGTTTGGTGGACTAGTGCCGGTGTCATTCACTACAGCTTTCTTAAATCTGACCAGACGATTACGGCAGATGTCTATTGCCAGTAACTGCAAATCATGATGGAAAAGCTAGCTGCTAAACAACCGAGGTTGGCCATTCGCTCTAGGCCACTGCTGCTTCAGGACCACACACTGCACAACAGACGGCTACCAAATTAGAGGAGCTTCAATTGGAATGTCTAAGACATCCACCGTACTCCCCGGACCTTGCTCCAACAGATTACCATTTTTTTTTTCGAAATTTGGATAACTTCTTGCAATGGAAAAAATTCAACTCTGATGGGGGAGTACAAAGCGCCTTCAAATATTTTATTGATTCCTGTTCGAATGGTTTTTTTAGTAAAGGAATCAATGAACTACCTATTAGAAGGCAAAAGTGCATAAATAGCAATGGTATGTACTTTAATTAAATAAATATATTATGTTACAAAAAATCGACTTTATGTTACAAAACGCCAATTTCATACCTATGTAATGACATGATATTTAGAAATTATTTAAGCTACACATCATATATCTTCCGAATAGAGCTATTCATTTTTATTGGATATATCTTTGGAATACATACATCAAACAATAATTGTTATTGATACCCGAATGAGAAAACGAAACCTTTTACTCTCATTTATTAGTTTTGACTTTTTCGTTTTTCAAAAAATATATTAAATCCTCGAATGGAATTAAAGGAACCTTACCTAATCACATCTTAGGCCATGCATACTACAATATTATAAGTGCGGGTATTACTTACACGTTTATTAGGCAATATTATATTTATTGCCTTAATCTTCTGATGATTTTCATGCTGTATACCTGCAGATTTCTACTGAATAATATATTTCTCCTAGCAACGTATTACGAACAAAGCAAGAATTTTAGTCTCAGGCACTCGGCCTCGAGATGCAAGCGCATTACAACAGTTATATAAAATAATGCCGTAAAAGTGCGTCGTAGTAAATGGATTATAGTATTTAATACTACTTGTTAACGATGGATGTCTTAATTCTACAATTACTGTTGGGAGAAACTGGTAAACACCGGTACAATCCTCATGAGCCTCCTAATCAATAATTGTCATATTTTGTGTGGATGTAAACTGCAGAGTTATTTCAATAATCATTCTAAAGTTGCAGAAAATTTGTATTGAAACTCCATATTTTCATAATTTTTCTTTTTTAGGTATTTTTATTTTTGTGGAGTTCGGTTGGTAAGCATTAAGCATTGTATGTTTGAGTTTTATCATTTTATTGCTAGTCAATGACTACCAAGTGAGATAAAAAAAATATGAAATTATAATAAATAAATATCTATGGACGCTTCACATCACGTCAATCTGGCCCCGTGCTAAGTATCCGAAGAACTTGTAACGAAAGAAAGAAAACGGGAAGTATATTAAATACTTTTATACTATACATATATATATAAAAATTGTATTATTATACACATTTAATACACTTCCATGACCCAGGAAAACAGAACCCGCGACCCCCGGCTTGAGAACCAACGTGCTGAACGACTGAGACACAGAGGTTATTATTATTATTTATTATTCTTTCATTATTACGAGAATATTAGTGTAGATTGTTATTTAATATTAAAATTATAACAAATTGAAGTTTACTAAACAGCCTTGGATGATGATAAAATCGCATTTATAAAATATACATTTATCTTGATTTCCTAAACCAAAAATTTACATCTAAGATTACATTTACACCTGCTTTTGTATTTTATGATTTCTTTTAGTTCACATATTTTTTTTTTATAAAGAGTAGGTATGGTCTACATTCCTACTAAATTCAAGTACAGAATATATTGTTGTGGCGTGATGAAAGAGGGAAAACTAGTTTTCTAAACCTATTTAGTTAGAATTTAAGTGAAAACTTATCTTACCCTAAGAAAAAGTAATGATTTTAAATAATTTTAGGTAGGTACAATACATATATGAAATATATACAGTATATGAATACAGTACAATATATACAGTATATGAATACAGTACAATATATACAGTATATGAATACAGTACAATATATACAGTATATGAATACAGTACAATATATACAGTATATGAATACAGTACAATATATGAAACAAAAATTAGAACAATTATCTTTACGAAGTGAAATTAAAAAGGAATGATAAAAATAATTAATTATTAGCAGTATGTTTATGTATGTAATTGTCAGGTTACATTCTTTAATTGCAGAGGTAAAAGATAATAATGACTTCTCATATTACTAGCCTTAATTATATTTACCAAATATATAACTATGATATATATTGCAATGCATATTGTTAAATGTAGTCACCTACTTACATAATAACGGAAAACGCATTAATTATAATTCCTACGTCCCATATATTTCGGGTAAAACGAAAAAAAATATGTTTTATCCCCACTTCACATGTATGGAGAGCCACCCCTAAAATATAAAATTATTATATTTTATGATGCCAAAACCGAGATCTATACACAGTCTATAACTATACCAAATTTCATCCATTTATATTCATAATTACAGAAGCTAGAAGCGCGGATAGACAGACAGACAGACAGACAGAAGGACGGATAGAGCGAAACTATGAGGGTTCCTTGATTATTACGGAAACCTGAAAAGCACCAAAAAATATTCGTCTCTCGTAGTTAACTAAGGCAAGGCTTAGAATCTAAAATCACAATCAATGAACATGTAGCTCGCACAAGTAAAAGAAACGAAACGCGACATGTTGCTGAATTTTTAAGATGGCCGTTCAAAATTGAACCTTAATTATTACATAAGAAGGTACACGTTCACTGTAAGAGATTGAATGTCAAGTTGCACCGCGCTGCAGTGCGTATGACTTATGTCATCTCAAAACGTATATCGTGTAGTGAATAAAGTTAAATTTTCAATAGTTATCTTATAAATGCAGCCCCGCGTGGCGTCGCATATCGCCGCCGTGTGAACTGACCCTAAGGCAGATCTAACCTGAGGGTCAATTCTGCTAAATAAAACCTGCAATAATACAATTAAAATCAAGTCCCGACACGCTAAAACTGTTAAACCGGTACTGTCGTAAACGTTAAAGCAGCGTCTAACGCCTACTGATTGGTCCAAACGTCACAAAATCAGTTTATGATAACAAGTCGCTTCACTTATAATACAATCAAAGTAAAATGAAAGTCTACTTTAAATACGAGAATTGAGGTTCAGACTGTTCCGGGCTGGTATTAGAGTAAATTCTTACACTCGAAGTGTACTTGTAAGTGCTACCAGAAACATGGCTTCACTTTTACACAGATACTTAGAAACTATAATAATATTATGTTTGATTACAACAAGTATTGTAGTTAAAATGAAATATTAATTATGGGAAGCGAGCAGCTTAATGGCTGCCTAATATTAGGAGTTGAATAATAAATAATATGAGTTCGGAATAATATGAGTGTTAAATCTAGATTACAATTTGTCCGTAAACCGTAAAATATTTAAGATTCTAATAAAACTATACAAAAGTAAAATCCACACTTGTAAGAACATACTACAGTAGCATCACTAGTTTCTGAACACCGGCGTACGCGAATATATGTTGTATTCCCGGTAACGAAGGGTTCGATTTCTTTTGGAACAGTTTTCAGGAAGTTCCACTATTGCGATAGATTTAATTTCCATGTTTTGGTACACTCTAGTCACTGCGGGGTACCATCATTCTATATTACTTGTTAATTTATTTTAACGATCGGTAACACGCGGTGACGCGGCTTTACTTACGATTACAAAATAGATTTTTTAATGAGAATCAATTTCCATTAATTTCTCTGTTTACCTTCGGAACGTTGACATAGTTGACATATTAATTGAAACATTTAACAAACTGTGTAATGTGTTCTAGTCCCATCATAAATAGTTAAGCGATAAGTCATATATGTATATTAATCATATTCAATATTCATATTACTTAGGGCCTTGTTTGAATTATACAGAATAATGTATCAATATTTTTCATTGATCTATTTAGGTAAAAGTTTTGTGCCGATTTCATACATTCCAAAATACACAACAGTGTTCTTAATCCAATAACAAATATCATGTAGTTCGTAGAGAAATAAATAATAATCTTTGGAAGGTCACATTACATTAAAAAAAACAAACAGTTATAGTTACAACAAGATGAGAACATTAAATATGGCAGCGGCTCACCTGTCGGTTTTATAACTCATATTTTGTTATCATTAACGATGTGAAAATGTTAATTATAATTTAAAATGCAAACCAATACAGATATTGATTGAGTTCATTATTTGTACAAACAAGCTGTTTTATTGAATATTATTATAGTATTTATAGTAAGTTTTGTTGTTTCTGTTCCACTATGGGAATAGTGGATCTTTTCTTATTACTCTTGATAATTAGGCAAACATTTTATTTTGTCCGTAATAAAAAGCACCATTGTAACAATGGTAAGAACATACGTTAAAAAAAACTACTAACGTTCATGATCGCAATTCGCAACAGTTGTGAAATCGTGATCATGTTTCGTTCGTTCGTTTGTAACGTTTGTTCTCACTTCTAGATTTTTAATATATTCTGTTTTTTTTTTCAATATTTTATAACATTTGGGTTTGCATAAACGTGGTAATTGTACGCGATTCAAATTATTTTCTTAAAAACTTAAGGTCAATTCACACCGAAACGAAAGCTATTCAAAATTGAACTTTACTCATTACACAAGAATATGCACGTCTCATTGTAAGAGTTCGAATGTAATATTGCACCGCGCTGCACAGCGCATGTGCAGTGTATGACTGATGTCATATTAAACGTGTATCTTTTTGTGTAGTTAATAAAGTTCAATTTTGAATAGCTATCTAAAAAATGCAGCGCAGCGTATCTTTATTCGTCGCGGTGTGACTTGACCCTTACATATATAAAATTCCAGCTACACGATAATATTATTGCGATGCGATCCGTGCTGATATTATGTCGTTAGGCCATCATCAGGTTTATTTTATTCAACATCGGTCTCAAGAGGGCAATTATATTACACTGAACATGTGTAGTATGTACATAACGTTGCTAATCGCTGCCTCTCCCCGATTATGCCGTTTACGAGCTTTTTTCGAGTATCCAGTTAACGCAAACATGAGTAACGTTGAGTGCATTGTGCTTATTCCAGCAATCCATAAATCTATTTTACGGTGACGATTAAAAATGATGCGATAATCAGTAGTTAGAACAACTCTTTTAAATATTATTTTCACAAGAAGAAAGTGATGTAATTCGTATTTCGTAGCCAAAGAACATAAATGGGAGTAAAGAACATAACTGCAAATAAAGAAGTCACATGGATCGACTATGAAACAATCAGCACATAATATTCAACAACATATAAATATTTATATATTAATTTTACGAGCACGTTGTCAAGTCGCAATCACAAACGCCGCAATAAATCATCGCCGCCATCATTAATACATGTTACGTTAACTATTTACATATTTTCATTAATTCTACCTTTATACTAGATTACGCGTGACCCAAAAATAAATAATGCTTAGGAAATCAGTTTTCTAATCTTACAATACTTAATTAACTAGAGTTTTCTGTGAAAGAAAAAAGTTCCTTGTAAAGATTTATTAAGGTTTAAAAAAACCAGCCAAACGCGTATCGGGCGGGAATACGTTAAAATGTTTGTTGTATGAGAGCCCACTTATATATTTATTTTATTCTGTTGTAACTTGTAAGTATTTCTTGTCATAGGCCGCTAAGACACATGTTGCCACAACAGAAAACTTCTGTGAAAGTTTCAACTCTGTAGCTCGGTTATGAGATACAGCCTGGTGACAGACAGACGGACGGACAGCTGGACGGACAGACAGGCAGCGAAGTCTCAGTAATAGTATCCCATTTTTACCGTTTATGTACCTACGGAGCCCTAAAAAACGACAAGTAACATACATCAGGTGTGTACTGTAGCGGATAACTGTGGCTGGACTCTTTGGAGAGTCCAGGCACACAAGATTTGAAAATAATATTTATAGAGGTTTGATTAGAGTGCCACACACTTGAAGAAGTGATGGAAAGGTTGAATGAAGCGAATCTTACATTAAAGCCTTCGAAGTGTCGATTCGGGTATCAAAGGATAAACCTCTTAAGATATGCTATTTCAGATGAAGGGATAAGGTCAGACACCGAAAAGATTGAGATGTTAAGGTCGTTAAAAGCTCCCGCTAATACCTACCAAGGAATTGAAGTCAGCGTTTGGGTTATGTTTTACTATAGAAAGTTCATAGAGGGATTCCCCGAGGAGAAATTGCCGTTGTCTATGTTATTGAAAAAAGGAAGTAAGTTTGTTTGGACGGAAAGACATCAACAGATATTTAATAAAATTATCAATAAAATTATTAATCCTCCGATTTTGAAGTATTTTGTGAATGATGAATGTATGTGCACACGGTTGTATGCGGATGCGAGTAATGAGGCATTAGGTTGTTGTCTTATGCAAGGAAAGAAAGAAAAGGATGAAGTAATAATGCATCCAGTAATTTACGCGTCGCTGAAAAGAAATATTCAATTACTGAAAAGGAAGGGGTCATTGGAATTTTTGTTCACTAGGGTGACAAAATTTCGGCTAAAGGGCGGGATGTAGCGGATAACCGTGGCTGGTCTCTATGAAGAGTCCAGGCACCAAGATTTGAATATTTATATTAAGAATTCGATGTCATTCGCTACGTCAGAAAAAAAAATTTAAACTAAGAACGGCTTAGAGCGCATAGGGAGTTGTTTGCGATTGTTCTTCTCGATAATTATGATATATGTTGTGTAAAATAATAAATTATATCAAGTATTGTGTGATTTAATTGGTAGACCTAGCCACCATCAGATAGTGGCTAGGTCTACCAATTAAATCACACAATACTTGATATTATTTCTGAGCGACTACCTCCCCATACAGACACCACAGTACACACTACACAGTACAATAGTGTATTTAGTTAAGACCAGCAGTAACAACTACCTAATCTTAGTTATCATTTTAAAAGCACCAATTAAAGTCAGACCATTATTCTCAAATTTTTAGTATTATATAGTAAAGTTAATTCATTTCATTTGTAGTATTAGGTCGGTATACAATTAACATAATAAAATCTAAACAGCGGCTGTCGACTATTTTCGCCTCGTAAAGTTTTGCCGCATTATACTGCAATATGCACATTCGTTACAAAACCACATTATTACTAATGAAATATTAGAGCAACAAGCAAATGCGGCTAGAACTCCCTTGTGAGTTCTAGCCGCGTTTGCTTGTTGCAAGTCACGAATTAGCCAGTGGACATAACTAATGTTTAATTATGACGTTTGCGGATGCCTACTGAAAACAAATTAAATCTTTTTTATACCAATTAATAATAATCAATAGTTACAAATTATAACCCGACCGTGCAAATGTTATAGCTCTACTATGTTACTCGCGCCATCTTCACAAATCTTATTGACACCTCATTAATTAAAATCGGACCAATAGTTTAAGCGCTACGGTGGAACAAACATACATACATACATAGTTTGACTGCCAAAATCATTACCGTTCCTAAAAGCAGAAAACATATAAAATCAACTTAGAAAAAATTACCCAAGGGAACTTGTTATCAGAAGTTCCGATGTTTTACAAGTCATTGATAGTATCACAGTATTTTTCTTGGCTAATTTACTTTGAAAACAAAAATTCAAGTCGCGTGATAGTTAATCTGTAACGGTCACCGAGCATATGCACAGTAAATTATGTTAAGTAACTTTCACATTCATTGAGAAAAGTAAGTTTATCCACTGGAATAGAAGTCGCAGACAATTGTGCATTTACATAACACCTATTTCCCATATTATTCATACAGAAAAAAATCGGAGGGAGTCGGATTCGCGCACGAAGGGTTCCGTACATTATCTATACAACTATTAGCACTAATATCGAGCACTTGTATTAATTTCGAGCAAATACAGCGAAAAATTCAGGTTTTTTGTATGAGAGAGGTATTTATTTAATATTTATTTTATTGTTTATTTTTATTGGGAGAATATAATACAATTAATAATCAGTTCTTTTAAGTATTTGTTGTCATAGCGGACACAGGAATACATCATCCCACCAAAAAGCATTTTCATGTTAAAATGATCCCAAGACGATGATACCATATTATGACTCGCACTGTTAAAAGTTATCAGGTCTCATGTAAAACCAAGCTTCTGACTCTACACGTCCTGACTACAAAAGCATGAATTCACAAACTCAACCTTAGTCAAAATACGTGGCCTGGCCATTTAGATACATTCACTTGGGCGTAAGGTGAAAAATTTGCTGAATGTTTTTCTGTTATACTATTCTTGTAGGAACGAAACGGCCAATGCACATATTTTTACTAACCATAGTAGTACTAACCATGAATTCACGAACTCTACTGGTGTAGAGTTGAGAGTAGAGTTAGGACGTGTAGAGTCAGAAGCTTGGTTTTACATGAGATCTGATAACTTTTAACAGTGCGAGTCATAATATGGTATCGTCTTGGGATCATTTTAACATGAAAATGTTTTTTGGTGGGATTTCACTTCTTTTAGTAAGTAATTATAAGTTGTGATGACAATATTTTTACCCGACTACAGCGAATACAAAAGAAAGGGTGTTGATTTTGGCAGTCTATGTTTGTATGTTTGTTCCACCGCAGCGCCGAAACTACAGATCCGGTTTAAATAAATTCGGTGTCAATTGATTCGTAATAAGAGAGCAGGTAACATAGGCTATATATTTTACGTAGTCGGGTTATAATTTTTATAAAAAATATTCGTAATTCGCCAGGCAATGTCATATACGCGTGTCTCAGCAGCTACTAAGTGTCAGACTTTATACGTTGTTGGCAGATTGGTCGCGAGTTCGAACCCCAGCCAGACGATTTTTTTTTCATTGTTTTAATTTATTTTTCTATTATATTTTATTTTTCATACTACCAAGAGTTACAAACTATAACTATAACTCCGAGTTAAGCTTCGTCTCACAGGTACTTATTATTCGAATCTTTCGGGGAAAAATCTATTTTAAATTCTATTTCTTAACATAAGAACTTAAGGAATACATAACATAAGAACTAAAGACTTAAGTAATATAGCACAGCGTAAGCACAGATTAATAAACAGTTACTACGTAAGCGTAAGCGCGAGTCAGGGGTCGAAGCGCTGACATCTCTCGGTAGTATTAAATAAAATAGAGAAATAAATAAATAATCATTTAATTCACATATAAAGTACACCCATAATTTTTAATTAAGTTCTACTTGAATACACATAATATCAAAATAATTACTTCCCCAGTATTCTATAGTAATTTCAACGGAGAATACTTAAAGTTTAATAACATTCAAATTATTAAAAGGACGTGCGCACGTAACGTGTTCGCATTAAAAGTACATTGTAATATGTTGATAGAGATTAAAAATACTTATTGTGGTTTTTGTTGGGTTACATGGTTATTAAATTTTATTGTTTGTTATTTATTACACGGATCTCTACAACAATTTTCAAACCTCTAGCGTCGAAATTTGCGGAAGATTCATACACACTTTCATCTCCTAGTTTAAAGGGTTAGAGGATAAAAGTTCCAAGTTTAATAATGTTTATGTTGTTTATGTGCTAATACTAGCTTACATACCAAATTTCAGCTTTCTAGAACATCCAGAAGTACCCTATAATTTTATTGATCATCAATGAGTCAGTGACGAAATCAGGAGATTTTGATATCAATACAATCTAAAGTATAAGACGTATGCAATCAAAACTTTACATGTTTAATATATCCGCTAATGAGACCATATCCTGAAATTTTCGCTTAACTGTATAATTCAAACTCAAGTTATGAGGGTTCAAAAAATCAACGAAACGCTTCAAGAAAAGGTGGTCTGGTAGTGCCCTTGCGCTTCGCTTGACTCGTCTTGGCGGGGGCTCTACCGTGCCCCCATATCTATGAAAACTGCAACTGTCTAGTTATCACGATTCACGGTTCACGACTCACGAGATTACAGCCTGGTGACAGACAGACGGACAGACGGACAGCGCACTCTCAGCAGTAATAGGGTCCCGTTTTTACCCTTTGGCTACGGAACCTTAAAAATATTTTACCATACATACCATTTTTATGGTTGGCATAATTGGATAAAATATTTTTAATTGATAAAAGATCCTCCTTTCAATTTCTAAACTAAACCATAGTTCATAACTCTTATCTTAGTAGACTTCTTCGTTGTCAACTGAATCAGTTAAGGTAAGTACTGATAACTATATTGTCTATGACAAAATATTGGCAGTAGATATTATGATATATGTGTGAAATGACCAAAGCACAGTGCATTTTAGTACAGAAGGGTTACAATTGTAAATAATTAAACATAGATCAAGTAAATTAATAATAGGAATTCACTCACGCTCTGCAAGGAATGACGAATGAGAGGGCAGCGAAATGGAACAGACAGGGCGTGGCTCCGTGATGGATGGAGCGGTCCCGACGAAAAACGCACCTAGCACTAATTGGCTTTCCCATAAAGCAAAGACTGATAACTATCACATTCGTCATTTTGAAATAACGTTACACAACAAATTTGTTGAGCGCTCATTTTTGAATATAATGTCCAAAAATTAGATACATTCTGTAGGTAAGTTTTTAAGGGTCTGTTCACACCGCGACTATACGTGGCGCTGCATATTCTTAATGTTATTCAAAATTGTACCTTATTAACTACACAAAAAGATACACGTTTCATGTGACATCAGTTATACACTGCAAATGCGCTGTGCAGCGCGGTGCATCCTGACATTCGAACACCTCTCGAGCGTCGAAACGTGTATCTTCTTGTGTAATGAATAAAGTTCAATTTTAAATAGCTATCTTAAAAATGCAGCGCCATGCTACGTATTGTTTCATTTCGGTGTGAATGGACCCTCAGGTAAAACATACAAACGCAATTTATAGAGGTTATTGTTAATTAAGAGTGGTAAGATAATTCAAACGGAGTTGCAAAATGTAATGTGCGAATTAGATTCCAATAATGATCTCATTTTAAATCTCATAATATAATTTATTGATTGATCATAATCAAAATAAAGTTTCTACGATATAAGTCCATAAAATAATATACATGTGTGTTTGATGCTCAAGCGCAACGAACTAAACATGTAAATATTTTATCAGACGAAAACACGATATAAATCTTGAACGGGATTTAAACAGTCTTTCAAACATAAGCAGGTGCTGCCAATTGCACAAGCGTGGATCAAATAGGCCGTCTACTGAGCGGTTAAGTTAATGTCATGGACGAGCCACGTCCAACGTGGTCTTAATTTTGTTATTTATGCACGATTAGGTGCACTTGGATAAAATAATTACAATAAAGTTAATTTATTAGCAGCTATTAACGATGAAACGACTAAAGTTGATGAACCGTGACTAATAGCGGTTGTAGTTTTGACCCCCGACACGACAAACAGTTGCGCCTGCTATTCGTGATATTACTGACAGTTGCTTTCCATTCTTAAAGTTCTATTCTTTGAGACCGACGCATCAATTCATGTTCCGTCATAATTATCGTTTCTACAATCATTTACACTACAGAAACTGTGAAATTATTTTCTATCCGCATGAGACAACATTATTAGAGATCCAATTACAAAATGATTGATTACACCGGTGTCACAAGAACTATTATGACAAAAAAGAAAATAGCACAGCGAAGAATATTCGTGAGATGAAAACACGAGTTCAATTGCTGGTACGCGAGTGAGACCAGCGTAATGGTTCGTGTTGCGTATTGGAAACGACTGAGTCGAGGGATCTAGGTAGGCTGGCGGGTGACATTTACATCAGCACCTGCGAGGCTGATGGTAGTGAGCCGGCTGTCGCGGCAACATGTGCGACTAATTTGTTGGCAACACACTCATTATGTCCCGCCGCCCGAGGTGTCGCCGACACCGCCAATTTCACTCATAATTCTATAAAATTGCCACACGCATCAGGAAGTTGCTATCTCAATAATGTTAACCCCGCGTCTTTGTTGAATGTTCTGCATATTTTATTTAAACTGTAAAAGTTGACATTTTATTTGACGAACGATACACGTAACATGCTCGTAACCAAAAATTATAGAGGTCAGTATGACACCTATGTAACTGCAGATACTTTTAAATTGTCCTCCCCGTTGTAAGTTTTTAGTTTCCCTTTTAACGATTGTTTAAAAATGTTAAATATCTGACCTGTCCATTTTTGTCCATCTCGTTGTTGGTGAGCTTGACCTTCTCGAAGGAGACGACCTGCTTGCGCAGCTGGTCGCCGGAGAAGGGCGAGTCGGGGTGGGGGTAGAGGCGCGCGGGGGCGGGCGGGTCCGCCTTGCCGGCCACGAGCCACGACGATCGGTGGTAGGCGTAGCGGTAGCGCTTGCCGTCCACCGGCACCACGTCCAGCAGCACACCGTAGCGCGCCTCCGCGCGGCAGCCCGAGAACGACACGCGCACCGTCGGGAACATGCGTCTGAAATTAACGAATAATTTATTTTATTAATTTGTAGTTAAATTTAAAGCGTTGGATATAATATTTAAAACAATCCCCTCTTGTAGTAGGTAGAATAAGATTTTAGATTCTAATAAGAAATAACCTAACCAAGAGCATGTCAGGACATGTCTAAGACGGGTTCCGTGACTATCAACGCGCAATAGGTTCTCTTTGAATAACTTCAGAAGTTAATGTCCGATTTCACTCAAAATAATTTTCCTAAAGAGTCTTTATCATAATATATCAGCATGGAAACTTACAACCTTCTATCTCCTAAAGTTTAGAAATGCAAGGGGTGGGACCAACTTATAAACCACTTTGGAGGCCGATTACTCGAAAATAGTCGAGCTGGTAACTGAGCTGAAAGAGCGTCTCCGCCTAGTTAGTTTTCATTAACACCATGAAACGTCGTAATTAATATAAATTATACCTCATACTTCATGGCAAAAGCTTATATGTGTAGCTTATAGGTATACACCATACTGCCTATCGTGTATCATCCAATCGGCGCTACCGATTGGATAAGTTAGAACTAACCATGTGTAGGTGTAGATTGCCATGGCAGTTGACACTCTTTTATTTCATTATGGAACTGATCCAATCGATAGCGTTAAGTCGATCGGATGAGTGGTAGTATGGTGTATACTAGGGAGATACTGTAAGAATATTAATAATATTATTCTACTGTATTCTTCGATATTACTACTTTTAAAATGACTTGCAAAATGACTAACATAAGCTTCCAAATTCAGAAAATACTTTAACTGTTAGCTGACCTAGTCATTTTCTGTCAAGTGATCTTTTAAAAGTATATTATAGTATAGTAGTAAAGTATCTGACAAAGATTGATTAACTAATTCGTCGTTTACATATTTTCAAAAAAACGGGGCTTGGGCTTATATTTAATGTGATTAAAGCCTCCGTGGTCTAGTGGTTAGAGCTTGGCTCTCGACTCGGAGGTCGTGGGTTCGATTCCCGCATTGGAACAATAAAAAATGTTGTTTCCAAGTTTGGTTAGGACAATGCACGCTGATCACCTGATTGTCTGACAAGAAGGATGATCCATGCGTCGGATGGGCATGTAAAAAGTCGGACCTACGGCAGATCTCTCGCCAGTCGTGTTGGTTATCCGTCCCACTGGGTTTCGAGAGTAAAGGAAGAGAGAGTACTCTGTGTACTGCGCACACACTTGGACACTATAAAATTACTCCTGCGTAACTGGTCTGGTTTCAATTAAACCGGCTATCGTCACCGACATCGTTGTGGGGGAGTTTTTTATTATTATTTTTAATATGTGATCGAGTTTGCTGCCTTCAACTTTAAAACTTGCTGATGAAATTAAAAAAAAAAACGTCTTGTGCTAAAATAAAACCCACCAACTCTCTTCAAAATATTTCAATAAGCAGGTAAATTAAATAAATATTTAATTTTTAGATAAGCACTTATATCGAATCTGTACAAAAACTGTAAAAATAATCCTCCAAAACAACCATAAGTGGCACTTTCGATAAATATCAGAATTTCAAATACCACGTAAAGTATCGTAATCGTCAGATTCGATACAAATACGTTAAAGAAAATCCATGTAAACTGCCGGAACTGCCACTTACGGTATTTTTGTAATATGGATAAACATCTTAAGCAATCGGTTCTGCCCGATTCAATACTTTATTCAGTAACATTTTCAATTCAAGAAAACAATATGAATGCCAATTGGTACTACAAAATATAAAAATAAATGACGCACGTATATTGCAGCGAACACTCACGTAAGTGGCAGTTACGACATTCTCGGACTCAGGTGCGCAACGTTAACTCGAGTAAGTTAACATACGTTGGTATTGGTCGGACAGACTCATAATATGTTGCGATAAAATACGACTCAACAAAAAGCACTTTCAATTGGTTTTATAAAATTTTTGAAACGTGGTACTAAAGATACCAATATATATACACCAAAACAGTAATTAAAATGCCATTTTGCAGTTACAATAATTTACTATAATTATAATTAGTCTATTTATAACGTGTCTAGCGTCTTAAATTGTTTTTTAAATGCTTTTTTCGACAGCAAAGGTGTGATTTTACAAACTTGTGCGATATTCTTATTAGAATAATTCCACTTGTTAATTTTTTTAGATTATATTAAATACTTATTAAAGCAAATTTTACGTAGATTCCGAATATACTAATATAAGCTAGTGCACTCATACGAATTTTCCTCGAAATCTGCATTTTAGCGCTGACCGGCAACTAAGGTCATACGTCAGATTTGAACGGGACACCTTACTACCAAGGACATAAAAACTAGGGGGCGCCCGAGAGGGTAGGCGCCGTCGATATATTCATATTTGTGGTGTGCTTGCCAAGACCTTTCTTTTGATACCAAAGACGTGATGATTATCTCGGTTTAATTTTTTTAGATGTTAGAATTTGAGGTAATATTTTCGAAATAAAAAAAAATAAAAAATTATACAGCCTATGTTACCCGCGGCATCATTACGAATCTATTGCCACCTCATTTATTAAAATCGGTAGTTTAGACGCTACGAGAGAACAAACATACATACATAGACTGCCAAAATCATTACCCTTCCTTTTGGCTTCGCCGTAGTCGGGTAAAAAATCGGTTGTCTGTAAAGTCGGTTTACTGACGATAGTTGAACGTGACGTCATAAGAAAAAACTGATGGATCGCTCACTCAAGTAGGAGAGAGACAGATTCCGCGCTCTCGCTTGCACTTCAAGCCTTAAATGAAACGCCTCAGAGCGAGGTAACGCCGCATGAGTCATGTTTTTTCGTGCGTACAGCCGGTTCCATCGAATTATAAGACGTTATCACGTCAAAAATAAAATAAGAAATAGGTTAGTTTACAGATAAGTGTTGACAGTGCTTTAATTTACTGACTGCTTAATAATGACCTATGAGTATCGAGATATGACAGTATCGAGATATGACAGTATCGAGCAACGGTCGCGTTCGTAAAAACAAACAATTTCAATAAAACCACGCACCGGAGGTAAAACATTTTTCAAAAAATGATTAATCTATTAAATATAAAAACCGGCAGTGACCCAACCGGCGACTTCTATAATTACAGGGTAAACGCGAAGTAGGAAATC
The DNA here is from genome assembly GCA_037179445.1 of Phengaris alcon alcon. Lineage (NCBI taxonomy): Eukaryota > Metazoa > Arthropoda > Insecta > Lepidoptera > Lycaenidae > Phengaris > Phengaris alcon. Next base: position 1,150,164 of record JAYRCH010000225.1, read on the forward strand.
AAACAAATATGATGTATTCGATTATAATGCACCCCTAAATGGGACGATGCGCTTCCGCCTCAGCGACGCGGGCGATACGATCTCCGCTCCTCGACCGTCCGTCCATACTCCTAATAGTTTAACATAATTAAACGCTAGCTCCGAGTAGAAGGCAAAACAAGTTATTAGGCAAGATAACCCTCAATTTGTTCATAGCCTACGACCTTTGGAATGTCGAAAACAAATAAGTCTCGTGGATTGACACGTAGATAGATCTATCGTTATAAAACGGGAGTGAAAGAATGAGTAATGAGTATCAATAAAACGACCGGTGTCAACATTATTCTTAACCATAAATCGTGATCTATAAAGCCTATATACGGCGACAGTCGGGTGTGACGATAAAGTGCTGGGAGTAGGAACGGGTCGCGGGCGGGGGTCATAAATAAACGGTATTAAGGTGCGTCTGGAGCTGGTATCGGCGGCGCGGATCTCGGCCGGACAATAAGTCGCTGTCGGCCGTTTATGAGCGGTCGGAGTCGCGGTCGCGAGCGCGCGCCCGCGCCACCCAGCGCGAGGTAATGAGGGGAATACGTCACACACAAACACGCTGCCGTAAATACTTACGCGAAGATGAATTGAACGTATTTTACTGTTCAAGTTATTTAAGGCTTCGTAGGCGTCAATTGTAGTTCCCAAACGATTTATACGAAAGGTGATTGTTGATAACTTTAACCTTCAAAGTTAGATTAGAATGCAATGATGATTAGGATTATGATTAGAAAATCAACGAAATTAAGTAAGTAATATAAAAGCAAAATTATAAATACACGTTTGTTTTGTGAAACTTAATTGTGTACGATTCCCATAGCTCATAAAGCCCTTTGACGGGTTTTCGAAATAATTATTTTCGCAATTAATTTCTGTGAGCGATTAGCGGGACTTTGTAGAATGGAGACGGCAATTGGACATTATTTCACGAGCTATAAACTTGATGGAATCGTTAGCGACAAACACTTGGCACAAAAAGTAATTACTTCGTAAAATATCACCTTATACAGATAAAATATGCGAATTACCGTAGCGCAATTAAAAATATAATAAATCTTACCTATCGCCGTAGCAGTAGCGATGTGGGTTGAGTTTTTCTACAGAATTACGACATGGAGAAGTGTATAATTGCATTGAATTTTAAAAGAGCCAGTTTATTTTCACTGAAGCTGATACTCAATTTTATTTGAAGTTCATAGATGATAGAGGCCAAGAAGGATAAATCAATAAACATAAAGGTACTGACAAATTATTTTAGTCATGAAATATTAAATTTTAATCTTAAATGAATATCTGTTAAAGTTGGTAATTTACACGCGTGTTAATTTGAACTTAGTAAAAAATATATTTTTTTTCCTCTTTTCGGTAAAATTAATTCAATATGGCCGCCCTCGTTATCTAATACATAAATCTTTTTAGCGTTGATCAACAAAAACTCTACATTTACGGTATTGTATTCGTATAAAATTATACAAAATAATTTTGTGTAATAATTTAGTTCGAATTAAAACCTGCAATTTATTCAGATGTACCAGTACCTATGTGTACAAAGGAACACAAAGTTCGGTTTTGAATTTGAGGACCAATTATGGTGAACCGCTTCCGGGCCCGAGGCGCGAAGTGTACCAAGTGCTGAGTAGTGAGGGGTTGATGTTTACACAATACTTTGTCCATCAGCTGGCTCGGTTGTCACAAGTCCCAACTTGAGTCAATAGTTTTGAGTTTGCAAATGAGCACATAACCCCTTTCTGCTTGCGGAAAATGGAAAGTCCTCATTTTCCATAAGTATAATTGAGACTCTCTCAAAACAACAAATCTATCTCAAATGTCTGATTTAAGAATGATTCTCAAATGAAAACTCAAGATGGCTTATTTTAATTGGTTAATGAGAACTGAGAACACGGCTTATGCGTGACATTTGTACTTTTAGATTCACTGCATTCTTAACGCGAATTTATACTGCGACCACTGAATTTAGCAACACCAAATCATAAAAAAAAAAAACAAAATTAGACTATATATGTTAGTCGATAAAAATATTATGATCCACGATGAATACGTTATAAGTTATAATATTATAACGTTTTTGTTATTGTTCAATAGCGACGTGTTATTATGGCAAATAATTACATACATTTTCCGCTACTCGCAGTTGATCGTATTAAGATTAATGTGTATCTTATGTATACATCCGACCTTTACGTACTGTAAATATAAAATGCATTGAGTTTTTATACCTCATAAACTTATAGCTGTTAATTGGCATGAGTGTTTTTTATCGTCTATAATTGTCCAATGAGTGATGATGCGTGCACTTTTAATCCGTAAATTATAATATGTTTATATAAAACGGCAGTATAAAGTTACAAAGTCGCGAAAACTGGTTCCTAATTATTTTGCAGTTTTCCTTAAAATTGAATAGATACAATTCAAACTTAATACCGAATAGAAACGACATAATATATGAAATATCAGTCTTGCTCTTGAACAAATATTTATTTTAATTGTGACTAGGTGTTTTATTTATAGTTATTATCGATAATAATAATCTGAATTGATAATAATCCGACTGTGTCTAAATTATTTAGACACAGTCGGATGAAAATGAAGAATGATTTGTTCTCTATTAAGACAGAGCTTCCAAGCTCGGTGTGTGCTGTTGAGTCAGCACGCAACAGCCCCGTGTGGGTACGAGTTACGACCTCTCACTTTACAGTTTACACCCAATAATAACACCACGGATGACCTATATCGATTTATTGCTGGCATGATTGTTCATGACTGTACACATGCAGTACAACGCAAAAAAAGAATTCGATTAGTTGATAAATATTTTGTTGATTGGCATAATTTTTTGGCCACTTTCAAAGTTATGTAAAGCAAATAGCACCCTGCACACTTCGGCTCGCAGATCGGGCTGCGTTCCAAACTGAGGAGAGATGTGTGAGACTGCGTTTGGACTGCGGATCGAACGCGGCTTGGGCTGCCGGCCGGCATATTACATAATAGTTAAATGGTCAAAATATGTCATAGCGCGCGGTTCAAAATGTGGAAAATGCGCTGTCATTGTCATGCCAGATCGGACTGTCAGCCCCACGATTTTAGTCGTTCGGTTCGGACTTCGGAGCGCGGGTTGGAACAGCATGTGCTATTTCCCGCGGTCCGAACTGTACGTGTGACGGGTGCTATTGAGATTAGAGAAGATGTCTAGATTCTAGAGATCTGCCAAAAGCACTTTCGGGTAATAAAAAGTCAAAAGTTCATCATTGAACTTGAGCTTGTGAAGTGACAAATAGCTTATCTGAAAGTTTTGTCTCTGTCGCTCAGTATAAAGTAAGCCGCGACAAAACTTCCTAGGATAGGAAAAGGATTTATTCATTAGTTTCAAAAGGAATTACTTCGTTAGTTTGCAACTAGGTCTAAGTGCTGACTCACACTTTCTCACAGCTAATGTTTGTAGTCAAAGTCTTTAGCACAAAGACTTACGGTTTAAAAATACAGCAGTAAGTGCTTCTGTTGTTGTATATCTAAGGCTGATGTAACAGAGTCGACACAAATTGGGAATAACTGTCGCGGCGCGCGTGCGGCGCGTCAAGCAGCTGTCGCTCAGGCGTCGCGTTACTTCAACGCCACGCGGCTTTGCCTTCGTTTGTCAGGCTAATCTGGCAACCGATAACCATTTCTAAATAATGGAGAAAGAGATAAAGATGGCAATTGAAAAGAACTTTTAAGTAAAGGAAGAAATTAGTAATCTCTGCATCTTAGATTTCAGAATCAATTTTGAAAAATCTTTTTTTTTAAAGAACTTAGAAATCCACATTAATAAGGATATATAGATATCGTAGAAAATCCAACTTACCACGAGCGAAGCCGCGGGCCAAAGCTAGTATGAAATACAAAAACTCGAGCTTTTAACTGCAAAACTAGAAATATTTAAAACCAACTAAAACGAACTTGCTTTCTATAGACCATGTAATACTGGTGCAGTTGTCAGTAAATGAATACAACACAAACGGGAGGGAACATCTCGACAAAATATCATCTGTCAAGTTAATTTTAATACTCGCGTAAAATTATACGAATTGACAGTTGAAATGTTTTGTCGTCTCTCGGGTAATCGAGCAAAAAGGAATCCACACTTTATTATGTCTGTTAGGAGTGTCGAAACTCCTTATTTTTTGCTCATAATTTTAATACCTTTGTAGGAAAGATGATGTTACTTGTTAGCCAGTAGTTGTAACCTAAATATTTTTTGCATATTAATTAAAGTTGTTTTACTATACTATCACAAAACAAATTTTAACAGTAAGTTATAAGCTTCATCAGTAGTTAATTTCGTTACGTAATAAATAACACTAATATAAATAATGTGAACTTCGCCGGTTATTAACGATTTAGAATAAATTTTGTAAAGTAGCCACGCCGCGGGGTGCCGTCGCTGTACACAGCTAACATTTTTGCTAATTAAAAACTACCCAAGTGTATGTGATACAATGTTTTAAGTTTTATTTATTAAGAAAAATAATAACTACTCCAAAACCTAAAATGCTACAAAACAAAATCTCCCAGGTCGTCCCCACCAGGCAGAGCACCTAGAAGACTCAAAGAGTTTCCTCGCTGGATTGCGATACTTATTCTCTGGGCCAGGTAGGTGCCGGCTCTGGGGTCTCGGGTGGCCGCAATGAGTTTTTGGAGATTTCTCTGAAAAGTTTTTGCGCACCCAGACCCCATGTACCTAGGGTTTCAACCCCAAACGGTTCAAATATGAGATCCCCACTAATGTTCTCATATTTGCGCCGCTTGTGGTTTTCCGCCTGATTGGCGGCCGCACCTGCAGAACTCGAGGAAAGTGTAAGAAGAGTAGAATAGTATAGTATACACAGAACAGTGTATGTTGTTTTCACAATCTCATTTAAAATATCGTCGGAGAGGGTTTCCGAGTGATAGCACGCGGCATATTTTAAACGCGCAGGGGACGTGCGTTTTAGTAACGCGTGCTTATAGCCGTGTAGATTCGCCTAAGCAGGAAAATATTGTTGCATAAAGATATTCATCCGAATCTTGTTTGAAGCGCGTATACGTGCGTCATAACCTCAATTGGGAATTTGAAAAAAAATATATATCGATTTTTTTATGTATTTTAAAACTTTATTAATATTTAATGCGAATAATGTGAGATTTTTTTTTCAATTAATTATAAATCAAATTAGAAAAAAAATATCACACGACTATCGCGAAACGTGAACGCGCCACGATCGGTCACCATATTTGTGACATCGTAATGTTAAAGCAATATAATGAAAAGTCAAGAAAACGACTATAACTTTGAATTTCGAACTCCAATACTTACGATCGCCAGTTGCAATTACCCTAGAGTGAAAACTAACATTATGACATCACACGCGCTCGGGTTTGTTCGAGAGCTGTTGGCGTGTGTTCGGTACTGAATTAAAAACTTTTGGAAGGTTGGACCAATCAAAACGCGTTAAATATTGGTTTGACGTTTATGAGAATACCATTTTGCTGTTTCAACATACTGCATCGAAACTGTATTATTGTAAGATTTAATTACCAGAATCGACCTACAGAATTCAGGATGATAAGTGCTCACTGCTCACTGAGATCTCCCAATGCCGAATCTTTCTACATTAGGACTGAAAAAGGCTACTGGATAATTTAATAGGTTTCCCACTTAACAAAAAAATACTAACATTCGAAAGTACCTACCGACTACTCTCGTGGTTACGGAACCCTGAAAACTTTGCATATCGATGCAAAAATATTTTATATATCATAAATGTAATTGCGTATAACTACAACCCGCCTTCAACACCTCATGTGAGTTGTAACTATACTAATTAACTGACCTATTACCCGTTTTATTGTCCTGACTCCTAATGTCGTTATATTGCTAATGGTGTGTCCGTAAATCAGATAATTGCACTGTCAAAGTATGTTAAAATATTAATGAAGCCCATCAATTTATTTAGAGTTCTGTCTACGGAAATTGAATAATAAAGTAGAAGACTTGTCGACACATCCAACTTAATAGTTCGTTTTAGTAACCAGGGTAAAATTGCCTAATCCCCAAAACCTGGCTTGCTCAATCTCCTTAACAAAATTAACTTTATTTTCATTGTATTCGGGACATTATGAATAAATTTTTTTATGTAGGTTGGTAAGTATAAAATATATATAGTAATGAAATCAAAATGTACTACAGCGTGTTGTCGAATAGTCGAACTTCGAGGTACCAGGTTGTCGCATTTAATAATTTAATAATATAATAATTAAAAAAAAACAAGAAGCATTTAATAATGAGTTTATCTCGTGAAAAACTTTTACAACCTTTCTCTGGATACTTCACATTGCTCTACTCTGATGACATGACGTTGTCACAAATTATTATAATTACTTTATTGCACACTCGGCAAATGAGGACACGGAATACATAAAAGTGATGTGGAATAATACATTTTAGCGTTTAATTTGCTTGAAACGAGGATGGAGAAAAACAGAATTAAAGCCCAAATAACTCATTTCCGGTTTAATTATTTAAGTATGTTAATTTACTTAATAAATTTCTTAGAATGAATCCCAAAACTTAATTGCTAATTTGCTTATAACGTATAGAGTTTATATAACTATTTGACGCAGGTTAAACCTTGCAGGTACACCGAGATATTTTTCTAACTTTCTATGACCCACAATAAATACATAAATATATAAAATAGTACCTAATCCCATATTTCAGGCACTTTCTATATTATAACTTCTGATATAAACGATACGATAAGTAGGTAAAATCGATATTGAAACAGATAAAATTATTTAAATTACTAGGTACTTAGGTACTGATTTCATGAAATATCTACTTGATTTAATTAAGGTACTAAACGAAACAATATGGCCGCGACTTAACGCTTTTAATTTAAGAATTCCGCATACACGGTATGTAATCATAAAATTTTAATTACACCATAAAACGTTATTGTGATTGAGTTCGTTATCCAACTTTTTAATATCATTATGCGTTGTAAATTAATAAAGATGTAGATATTTGGCTAAATATGAAACGGGCGCCATAAAAGCCGAAAATTAACAAGGTGGTGTTTTATATTTATCAGCCGGTCTGCGCGTCGGCTTCGTGTTTACGACTTGGGCGCGCAGCGTTTCCGGGCGGAGTGCGGAGTGCGGACCCCATTCGCCATAAACCTTGCCCGGCCATTGTTATTCAACATATCAGCTTAAATTATGACGGTTATATTCAAATTTGACAATCCACCGTAATGAAGTCATCGGACTATCTTAATCGATCATATCACTAGGTTATTAAAAATGCAGCATGTTCTATAGCGTGTAAGATTGTGTGATACAAGCTATAAATTAATATGCGTTAAATTAAAAATTTAAGTCGACTTACTTGATTTATTCGTGAATCATCATACTGACAATAAATAAATAATATGTACAAATTTGATATATATTCGAAATATATATTATATTTGCTTGATTGTGTCAATTCTCAATATGTATTATATTTTATTCCAAAACCAAAAACCAGCAAAGTGCGAGTCGGACTCGCGAACGAAGGTTTTTTGTTCTAAATCTTATTCTTAATCAAAATCTCTACCTTTGGTTGGCCCGAACTAGTTTTTATGGTTCCGTACCTAAATAGTAATTATTTTTAAACAAAAAATGAAAACCGACTTCCGAAGTAAAAATACACAAAAAGTATGAAATAAAACTTATTTTCTAAATAAGGTATATTTAGATTAAGAATATGAATTTAGATTAAGAATAAAATTTAGAACAAAAATATGGATAAAAGTGTCGTTATTGTCTCTGCAATAACGACATTTTTTTCCATATTTTTATTCTTTTAACCGAAACGTATAAAACAATTTTAGTTATTTAATCCATAAGTAAAAAATGAGAAAATTTATTAAAATATAATTAATATCCATTTGTCAGGACAATTTTGATTAAAATTATGCCGTAATAAATATGCACGGCAATAAAAGGAAGGGAGCTTGCAAGCGTTTACATAATCGCAAAAAGTAAAATGCTTGTTAGTTCATTATATTAAACGATTGTACCAGCTGTATAATGAGGATAATATTACGATGCCCAAGTAAATTGCATATTAAATGTCAGCAGATAATTCAATAATTTCTATGCACTGTGCTGGGCAGTGGACAGAGATCCCTGGCCCGCCTGACTACCCTTATATATATTCTTACTGATAAAATGTATATCATATTTTTAGTATTCGTGTGTACAATGAACGTATGCAATATGCATACCCGGAAGTTTGTGCGGTGGACCAATTTTAGATACAACCTACTAAATTTGCGACAATTGTACTCACTTTACTTACATTCTGATAAAGTATCAACATATATATATATATATAGGTAAGAAAATAGAGTAATGGCACGTCTTGGCACCCCCCACGTCGTCCCTGTGTTTGTGGTGCAAACGTGGACAGCCTCGGACACCACGGGCTGTCCTGTCAACGAAGCGCCGGCCGCATTTCCCGACATCACTGCCTGAACAATCTCATCCGTCGGGCTCTTGTCACCGCCGGAGTGCCAGCTGTGCTGGAACCCTCTGGTTTGGCGCGCAACGATGGCAAGAAACCAGACGGTATGACCCTGATCCCTTGGAGAGTGGGACGGGCTCTTGTATAGGACGCTACTTGCGTCGATACACTTGCTCCGTCCCATGTCCAGGGCACCTCGAGTTTTGCAGGTGCGGCCGCCAATCAGGCGGAAAACCTCAAGCGGCGCAAATATGAGAACCTTAGTGGGGATCTCATATTTGAACCGTTTGGAGTTGAAACCTTAGGTACATGGGGTCTGGGTGCGCACAAACTTTTCAGAGAAATCTCCAAAAAACTCATTGAGGCCACCCGAGACCCCAGAGCCGGCACCTACCTGCCCCAGAGAATAAGTATCGCAATCCAGTGAGCAAACTCTTTGAGCCTTCTAGGTACTCTGCCTGGTGGGGACGACCTGGGAGATTTCTTTGTTTTGTAGCATTTTAAGTTTTGGAGTAGTTATAATTTTTTTAGTACTTACCTACTTTTATAGTTTGTAAATATTTTAAATAGAATATAGGTTAGGTAGAAGTTTAATGATTTTTATTACTACATGGACGATTTTCCATTTTTTTTATTAAAGCAACATAAAAACAAGTAAGTAATCGTAGTAAATTTTACTCTACAATAATTAATTGACATTATTCTACTATAACATACGACATAATCATTTCAAAGTCTGTTAGAAATGTTAGTACAATTGTTTGGTACCTTTCGTGCCCTTTGCTAAAATAAATAATTGGCCCACCGTACGTACACACTAATACTAAAATATGATATACATTTTATCAGTAAGACTATAAGGATAGTCTGGCGGGCCTGGGATCTCTGTCCACTGCCCAGCATAGTGCATATTTTTTTTTGAATTAGGTATCCGTTGACATATAATATGCAATTTATTTGGGCATCGTAATATTATCCTCATCTACATGAATAGGCAGTAGGCACGAAGGTATCAGCAGATTAAGAAACAGGCACTTAGAATAATAAAACAATAATTCATTCTAGATACACATAGATACATACATAGATAGATACATACATAGATTACTTCATGTTCATTTCTTTCTTCATGTTTTAATTTAAATTTTATCGCGCCATTATTGATTAAAATATCAGAGTGGCCATGATAGATCACCTGCAGATTTCTCGTGCCCTCCGAACGCAGATGTTGGATTTCGTAATACAAATTGAAATTATTCATCTCTTTATATCCAACTAGCTTTTGCCCGCGGCTTCGCCAGCGCGGATTAGTATTCTTGGAGAAAAAAACTTCTTCAGCAAATAACTCTACTCACAACAATATACTTTTGTATACAATATTGAAAATGTTTTTAGGGTTTCGTCGTACCCAATGGGTCAAAACGGGACCCTATCACCTCGACGCGACGTGCGAGAGACCGCTTGATTATATATATATATATATATATATATTGTATATATACTACTGTATAGTTTAAAGGGCTACTATAATGTATATAAAATTCTTAAAGTGAGTAGTATTTAATTTGATAAGGATCAACTGTATCTGTCTTAATAGCTTCTCTAGAGAGCTCCGATAAACGCATGCGATCGCTGCTAAATCATAATGTCGAATAAGGCGAACCGCGGCCTTCGACGCCTAAGAGAGAGACGTATACCATCGCGGACTTTTTTGTAGACCTTTTTAAGGTGTACAATACTATAGTATATTATTTTGATCTATATTGTGGGGTTCAGCCAGCGTTTGCAATGTAAGCGCAAAAAATGTGTTTATTTACGACATTAGAAAACCTCTAAAATTACCAGTGTTTATCTACTACAATATGCATGTTATATACATATAAACCTTCCTCTTGAATCACTCTATATATTGAAAAAACCAGCATTAAAACCGGTTGCGTAGTTTTAAAGATATAACATACATAGACAACATATACACAAACGTATACACAAAGATATAACATACATAGAGACAAACAAAAAAGCGACTTTGTTTTATACTATTATATATACTATTTTATACTTTTATTTTTTTTATACTTTGTACTATTTTTATACACGTGTATGTAAGATAAAAAGCTGTTAACACGTTAATGAGACCAAGTGAATTTAATTTTTATTGCTGTATGGATTTGAATGAAAAAATTAACATTACAAAATGAATGACATATGATTGTATTAAAACAGTAGCACCTGTATACCACACACAGCTATAATATTATATTTTTTGTGACGTAATAATTACATAAGTTTTTTTACATTTTGCATTGTCGTAATGATCGTCTCTGTAGGTAAAGCTAGTCGAGAGATGAGCGTCATTAACGGGATGAAGTCATTAGGACTGCGTAAAACAGTTAATTACGAAGCTATCTACAGCAAAGGTGGCGCTTCACGGAGGAAACTTAATCGATTTATTTCATGGAGATATTTGACTAATTTTGCATGTGGATGAAACATTTATTTGGATGGGATATAGATTAGGGTCTAATGAACTTAAATAATTGTAACAGATGCGGTCAGAACCTAATTTCTGAGTGGCAGGAACGGTGGGACAACACTATCAAAGGGCGTCACCTATATAATTCCTTCCCTTCGGTACGCGATCGACTCTCGAAGCAATGGATAGAAATCGACGTCGCTCAATTTTTGACAGGACACGGAAACTTTAAAGCGAAACTATTTGGATTTACATTAGTCTCGTCTCCGCTATGCGAGTGTTCGACCGAAGGTAGCCCTTATGAACAAACTGCTCATCACATACTCTGGGAGTGTGATCTCTGGTATGACGAAAGAATCGAAATGTTGAACAGCTTCCATTGTGTTTCTAGGGTTGTGTACTATGAAGATCTCGTGGGCTGTGCGAAGAACTTCCGAGCTTTCAAACGTTTTTGTCATAAGTACTATTGGAAACAATGCAACACTTTTTTGTCATTATAAATGCGTTGTAATCAACTGTCATATTATAAATTAAAACATTTAATTACATTCTGTCTTGTAGTCATAAAAAAAAAAACGATAAAACATGTTATTCCCGTGGTGCTTCCCCTTTAATTCTGACTTTTTGTCATCACAATTTTTGCTGTCTCCCGCTTTGCTTGGGGGGGAAACTGGAATACTTCCTACTCCTCCTACAATCTTCTGATTAATTTCGATGCGGGTTCCAAGACAGATTTAGCATGTCCCCCGGGCACCCCTGAGATCATATCAAAGGGTTTTTGCGGTTGGTTACCACTGTCGATCCTGGCTACACAGGAGTTGCAGTGGTGGGTAAGTGTGGTGGGCCAATTGCCCGTTTAAAAAAAAGATGCGGTCAGTGAAACAAACTTCTTAGTAAAACATATATGGGAATAGGAGGCTTCTCACGAAGGGGTCAGCAAATCATCAATTAAAAACGACATTACAATAATCACATACTCAATACAGCGGCAAATAACAATTAATTGCTAAATGGAAACGTTATAATTCATGGCATGAGGCAAATTGAGCTGTGAATGCGAATTGATTATGAATACAAAAAAAGTTCAAAGTTAATTATATATTTCATTATCTTCGCGATTGTTTATCTTGCGTGTTTGAGTTCCACGGCCATAAAACTGTACTCTTGCTTCATGGTCATATAGGTTATTGTACATCACTTTGATAGTTGTGTTTTACTATAAAGTGGCACGTTATATTGATATCGTGGGTTATTTAATTTTCTTGAAATGCAAGCTATAGCTCCTAGGATTGCGTTTTTACTTTCACAAAACGAACAAACTAAATGGCGTTGGATCATTTATGTGTATGTCCTGCTGTGGTGGTTTTAAATTAAGCTAAAATATTAAAAACATAAACATTAGCGTCAAATTTTTTCCTTGAAGAAAATAAACGACTACTCAAATGTTATGACACATACAATAAATATTTTGAGTACCTACAGGCTCCGACGTCGCTCGGTTAAAATATTGTCAATACAGTGATGAATCGTAGACGTGTGAGATGAAGTGAGCTACCTGACTGACGGCGCGGGTCGTTAGTGTGACTGCAGCGTTACCGATGATGGATCACCGGCGCCGCCGGCCACCCGACTAATTTCATTTAGAACGCTAATGTATATATATGTGTGGCTACAGATTAACAAATAGTCACTAGGCTGCCTTTGGCATTATAGTACGTGTAAAATGGAAGTTACATAGTCTCATGGAAAAAGCAAAAGTCTGTTGGCATAATAACTCCTAAAACTATGGCTATTTTACCAATTAGCTCAGGACGACTTTATGAGTGGGCAATGATCTTCTGCTTCAGTTAGACAGCCATTTAGAAGACTGTGAAATTACGTAAAGCATAAATGTTGAAATTAGACAATATACTTTCTAAAGGTCATTGACGATAAAACCTCACAAAGCTTACCTACACAAATTAACCAAACGAATAAAACCCGTAACTCATTACAAAAAGTTACGAAACCAAAATGTTAATTAGCCTCGTGGTTACGTGAATATTAAATAAAATTTACATTAATGTTGAATGAAATAAAATGTTTAATGAACTAATGACAAGGTTTCATTCTTAAATACTCTCACTGAGATTACACTTTGAATTTAATTATGAAGTTTTAGAGACTGTAACATCGAATTTTTTAAATACATATTTAAACACCGTCTCGAAACTTCGTCGGTGCGAGTAGGTAATTAAAGTCGGTTTTATGGGCGCAACAAGACAATTAGATACCGGAATAATTATAATTTTATGTCACTTCTGGCATGCCATAAAACAAAAATAACAACATTCTTTTCGAATGTAAAATTATATTCCGGGTATATACAAAAACATTATTAATTATTATATAATTTAAAGGCACAATAAAGTCGTCAATTACATATACATAATACGGTTTTAACGAGGCGAAGTAACATTAACGGGTCTCTCGCGACCAGCGAATTGACGCGCGTTGTAACTTTTAATAGCGGGGATCGCGGACGCGGGCAGCGGCTACCGGCTACCGGCAGCGAATCAACACCTTCTCGACTAATAGCTGTATAAACAGACTAATAAAACTTTGAAACCTACGATGCCGTTAGTAGAGGTTGTTATTAATTCTGCGTACATCGTTCCCAACGCCACGGTACGTAAACATGTTTTTAGAGAAACTATTTAATTTTGCAAGCCTTTTTATAGAGCTCTTACTTTTGTTGTGCTTTTAACTTTTAATCTATTACGAATCCTTATCAATAACTCCCAACAAAGAGAACTCAGAATCATGTTACGATTGAGAAAAATTATTTAAGTAATGTTAAAACGTTGCTAAACACTAGCTGTAAGTATTTCACGTTAGTTATTTTGACAAATTTTAAATATACCCATTAACTTTTGAAAATCGTTATTTATGTGGTTTGAAAACTATCATATTATACCTATTATATCGCTTATCTACGCTTCCACAAAACCCGTTAAAATTTCACGAACTCTACATAATACGTAGACAATGCATAAAAACTTTATCTTACAGTGTATGTCCTGAAGTGACGGTAGACAGGTGGGATGTATGTGACGGGGGGTGGGTGGTAAATGCAGTCGGTCGGGGCGCTAACGGGCGCGGCACAGGGTTCCCAACCGTCGGAGCTTTGTCGTGCAGACACGTCTTTGTTTGAGAAAAAACGGCTCTACGGTTGGCAACCCTGGCGTGGCGGCCTCGAGGGGTCATGGAGAGGAGAGGGAGCCGGGGGTACCAGGGGTGCCGGGGGGCTCGGGCGGTAGACGTCGTCGAGAAGCGGAGGCTGCGATCGATGAAGCGCGGACACGCCTCGCGCACCAGCCGCGAGCCACGCTCATTGTTGATTGCCTCCTGACGGTACACCTTACTACTTTGTTTCTTTTTATACCACACGTGAGTAAGATACGGTTAGAATTTAAAAAGCTTTAAGTATTTCACTCAATATGTTTTTTTTAAATACCTTTAGTCATTTATATGCAATAATATTTTATCTGACTAGCTGACCCGACACGTTTTTCTGTCTTAACTATGAACTGGAATTAATAAATAACTACACCCACACATAACACATAACCTACTCGTACATCAACGTACCTACACCTGTAGTAGATGTAGGTGTAGACCTGTAGAGGTCTACACTGTACAGTCTACACCTACCTACCTACCCTCATAACCTACTACTAGGGCTTTGTTGTTTGTTCTTACTTTGCATTCCATCAAAATTTCTGAATGCACCTATAAACATTTGACAGTCAAGCGACACTGGGGACATCAAATAGGTTAGTTTATTTTAACCAAACAGTTCCTATCTATTTGATACCTATCAAATAGGTAGGAAGTAGGATCATTACCATATTATATTTCCCACACTAGCTGTTTCTAGTCCCGTTTGATAGGTAGGAACAGTTAGTATGAGAAAATATAATATTCGTTTTTTATTATTTTCCTCACAATTTTTCAAATTTTACTCGACATACAAACCTTGCATGAACTTCCATAATTATTTCAAAATTAAAATTAGCCAAATTGGTCTACCCGTTCTCGAGTTTTAGCGAGACAAAGGAAATACCTATATATAGGCAAACCTATATACTCGTATGAGAAGAAATTAGAAAATGATTGAAGGTAATAGAGGCATTTTACTTAATTCCAGTATTACGAAAAATAACCTAGAATGATAGCGCTTGACCTCTTAAAAAAATTAAATCTCAATCCATGCCATCTCTAGGCATCTCAAAATAAATTATATCTGATACTTGTTAGGAATTCAGTTACGAGGCGGAATGCTTACAATTTCATAGCTGTCAAGCGATGATCCGTGCGGTGAGCGTAAGGAGGGAGGTATTGTCAGGCGGTGCCTTTGCCCTGACACCGCTCTGACACCGTCCAGGAAGCTCACACCTCGCTCACACTCCCGACACCAAATCCGACAACTATTAACAATTCAACAAGACACTTTTGTAATCCGCTTATATTAAAAATAAAATTCCAGATTAAAGATTTGGATCATCCAAAAGCTTTGGTACATTTTTAATTATAAATACAAGTACTAGGTACAGAATGTTCAACTATGAAATTCGAAACTCTCGTTTTTCTATTTGAACGGCCACAATCGATAGAGTATTATTTTATTATCTACGCGACTCTTACAATTTCTGTGCCAATGTAAAATGCGCACTTTTTTGAAATCATAAGTCGTAGGTCAAAAGCTTTATCTATATTTTGCTCGTGAGAGTATTAAATCAAAAACTTTTTACCAATAAACGACAAAACAAGATAAAAGTCTTTATCGCTATATCTAATATCTTGTCAGAGCGGTTAGCTAAGAGGGATTAGAAGACAGCGACAAAACGACGAGTCGAGCGCTGCCGCCCAAACTGCCGCCGAAACTTGTACGACATACAACACACAACTCATTTTAAGCTCTGTGTCATATACTTTTAAGAGTAGAATTCGATTGACGAAAGTTATCTATGGCATAATAATTATATTCTATGTCGAGGAATTCGGAATGATTTTATAGGATAGTGATCTGTCACCGATAACGCGCCGCGTCTGGTGACAAGTGAGGCTCTTGCGTGTAATCTGTGTTATTATTTTTTATCGAGCCCACTGATCTATCTCCTAAACTAATTTATTTATTTATGATGTTTCTATTTGCTTTGGTATGTTGTTGGTATGACATGAAAACACACGAAATTTAATTTTTATCCCCTACTTAACAGCATCATGACTAATTATTAAAAACTTATCTATAATATTCTTAAGTACCTACCATTTTTTCAAAAATTATTTCTACAATAAATCAAGGTTTATTAATACCAAGTTACATGTAACTGAAATACATTTTTCGAAAATAGAGCAATAACGGCCTCTGGTGTCATGGCGTCTGCTTGTGACGTCACGACTGTTACTGCATTCCAGACGAGTGAAGAAGAAGTAAATTTTATTATTTTCGTTCACAGTCCTGTTTGATTATCAGTTGTTACACTTGGATTGAATTGGTAAATATGGACCAACATCTTATTATTTCCGTTATATTTTTGCAAAAGAAACAACTTTTTCAGGGAAAATGTTTTCCTTAAAACGTAACGTTTCGGATAACATTAACAGCTAATGGAACACGCCAGCATCTTGCATAGACAACGCATGAAAAGTGAACAAGGCCAACATGGCGGACTTCTGTGTTTTGAAGTTTATTTATTTAAATTAATAAATAAATATATCTGAATATATTAATCATACCTACTTTAGTAGATAAACACCATGTTTTAGTATTTCTTTACGAATTGCTTATAAGTACGCCATTCTAGGTCATGCTAATTATGCAATTAATCTACAAAAAATAAATTCTGACCTATGCAGAAAAGATGAATTCGGAATTTATTTTTTGTTTTTTTGCCTTACGTATATAATATTAGCTATAGACGAGGCATGTCGAGGCAAAAACTGTCCCTACTTAAATGGGCCCACTGTTTGGGTTGTTTGGGGCCATTTTGACATTTAAGGTATGGTGAAATAAAGAGAGGCGTAAATTTTTCTGGTATGAAGATTTGTTCTGTCAAATATACGTCATAGCCCATCCTTAGTTTTGAAATCATTGATTGTGGAATAATAATAAAATAAATCGAAGTAATCAATGCTTATCTGTTTATGTTATCTGTTTATGTAATGCTTATCTGTTAATTATGTAAATAATAAGTAATTAAAATCTGTTCTAATAACTAAAGTCATGCATTTTCGTTAGTAATAAAACACTTCTGAGAAATAACAAGGAAATATGGGGCAGGCTTAATGAGGCGATAGCACAAATCACCACCCGTGAAACATTATCAACGATTATTATGAAATGTCTTATGTAATGGTGCCGTGAACCCTGCGAACGCTTTTCCTTTTGTCCTTAGCTTTGTATAAACAACATGTGGCTTAGATATATTTTTGTGGAATTGTATGATAAAATATACATTTGAAAAATAAGAACGCGCAATAGGTTTTCTTTGAATTACTTCAAAAGTTATCGTCCGATTTCGCTCAAAATAATTTACCTAAAGAGTTTTTAGCATTATCTATCACCATGGAAACATATAAGTTTCTATCTCCTATAGTTTAGAAATAGTAGTCTCCAGGGTGTGGGGGCAACTTATAACCCATTTTGGTGGCCGATTACTCGAAAATGGTTGAATTTGTGAAAAAGTCATGTATGAAATCTTGCCTTTTTTTTAAATACCTATTAAACGATATCACACACGATGGGGTAGAATGAAAAAATATTTTTCATCCCCACTCCACATGTCTGGAGCCACCCCTAAATTTAAAAATAATTATTATTTTATGATGCCAAAACTGAGATCTATACACAGTATTTAACTGGCTGGACCGCTTTGAACCTATTCAACGATACCTGTCACGATAGTGTAGAATGAAAAATAAATCCATCCCCATTTCCCATGTATGGGGATCCACCCCCAAAATTAAAATATTTTATTTTATAATGCCAAAAATAAAATCCATACACTACCTTTACTGTACCAAATTTCATCAATTCTTATTCATTATAACGCATGGCTGCGGTACAAAGTAGCGTAGAGTGTTAAACTAACTAACCACAGCTACTGAACGCGGCATGCCACTTGAAAATTAAATATCTTGAAAACAAATTATTGACGTATTGAAATAATTATTTCACGAGTGTTTTTCTCTTTTTAAGGAGAATACAGAAAGGCCCCAGTAGGTTGAAGGTGTAGATAGTAGGTGTAGGTAGGTACACTTACCCTACCCACTTACCTACAGCTAGTAGATGTAGTTTTTGATGTTGTAATTGTATGTATGTAGGTAGGTAGGAAGGTAGGTAGGTGTAGATGTAGATTGTTGTTGTAAGTTTAGATGTCGGTATAGGTTGTAGATGTAGTTATTTATTTATCCCACTTAATAGATATAAGGTATTAAGACAAAACAACGTGTGTCGGGACAGCTAGTATTTATACTTATAATTAAGGCAAAATGCAATGTACTATCTGGAGTGCCTAAATGTAATTTGTGTGCATTTCAATACTAGATCACTCAGGAACCCTACATTCTCATAATTATAGAGCATCAAATATTTCAGTAAAACACTTGGCGTGGGCTCTATATCAGCGATAAGCCACTAAATTATCGAACTGATCTTTTGTTTGACATAGACATTTAATAAAAACAGTTATGACCCATACATATTAGGTATATTAATGTTTTATGCTTGCTGCTGGCGATAGCGCTTCTATTGTTATTCTAATTCCTATTTTAACACCGGATATGTTGTCTTATCAGGAATAAATTAAGATATTTCACTCACACCAAACGCACCGCCTTATTAAAATAATAATTTAATTAACTTTAACATATTTATTTATCTAGAAGAAAAATATAATCTAAAGTCACTTTTTAAGTAAAAATAATCTCTCAACATCTTAACTCTGAAATAATAGCCCACGCGACAATATAACATGATGATTGTCAAGATGTCTAGGCATAATGCAAAGTATTGTAGGCAGTCAATATTATGTAATTTGAACTAAAAGGTTTAACTTGCTTATTGTTATTACAGGTAGCTACTTGTACAAATCGCTACCAGCTTTAATAGCCCTATGAAAATGCCAAGGCTTACCCTTTACTTATTGAATTTCGTTGGTTGATTAAAGCTTTTATTGCATCCCAAATAAAACTAATCATGTTAAAGCCGTTTTTAGAAATTAGACAAGGTTACTTAAATTAGGTCAAAGTGTCGCACGTCACGCTACACTTAAACAGCGATTACATGCCGCCGATCTACAGGAACATTTTAAAGAAGCCTTTATCGAAACCTATGTTGTTTATCTTATTGCACGCAAATTCTAATGTAATTTTCCATATGGTCGCTTCAATCTGATTTGAGAAACTTATTAGATACATAATTCTGTATTCCCCGATACCTGGATACGTTTTAATACGCAATGACCGTATTGATAGACGTGGTGGTGGAGTAGCAATATATCTTCGCTGTGATTTTACTTATAAAATAATAGCGTCCTCTCCTTCCTCCCTCGTCCACACCCATGGTCAACTCCCTGCCCCAGGTTTTTCCCATCACGACCTCATCTTTCTCTCATACATGTTAAAGCCTACCAAATCAACTCCTAGGTTCATATACAGACGTTGCTTTGCTCGAGTAGACAGACAAAAATTATGCACGGACGCAGTAAAAATAGATTGGAATCCACTGTACGATGCCGTCTCTATTGACGAAAAGGTTAGCATTTTTAATGAAAATGTTATTGGACTTTATAATTTATATGCGCCCATTAAAAAAATAAAGTTAAATCATCCGCCTGCGCTTGGCTAATGGACGATATCCGTGCTGCGATGAAACGTAGGGATCGCACTTTTCGAAAATTTAAGAAAAATCGTAGTGAACCCAATTGGGCGAACTTTAAAATAGCTAGAAATCGCTGCAATCAAATGATACGGAACGCTAAACACCGCCATATTCTCGAAAATTTGCCTTCCTCTCCCAATGTTTGGAAATTCCTAGAATCCCTTGGTATAGGCAAGTCGCATCAAGCAGATCTTCCTACGACAATTATTAGTCTAGATGACATTAATTTACACTTCTCCACAACTCTCAAGCTTGATGTTGACACTAAACGTCAGACTATTTGTTATCTAAATAATTTACCACGACATATTAATATACCTTCTTTTCAATTTACAACAATCGATTCCGACGAGATCAATAAGACCATCATTTCCATAACATCCAAGGCTACAGGATGTGATGAGATTAGCCGTCAAATGATCACTGCCATCAAAGATAAAATTTTGCCCCATATTATAAATTTTTCCCTTAAGACGTCGAATTTCCTAATCAATGGCGTAAAGCTTATGTTCGTCCCCTACCAAAAATTACCAATCCCACTAACGCCTCACATTTTCGTCCCATTTCCATCCTTCCCTACCTATCTAAGGTGCTCGAGGCCTGTGTATTTAAGCAACTGTCCAGGTTTGTTCACCTAAACGATATTTTGTCTCCACTACAATCGGGTTTCAGACCTGGACATAGCACCACCTCTGCACTATTAAAGGTTCTTAATGATGTGAGAGTAGGCATTGAGAACTCTAAAATAACAGTCCTTGTTTTGATAGATTTCTCGAATGCTTTCAATAATGTCAATCATGACATTTTGTTAACAATACTTTCTAGACTTCCGCTCTCAACTGGGGCTTTAAATTGGATCTCTTCGTGCTTCCAGGGCGTCAACAGTCGGTACGCACGGACCAGTCCTCCTCTTCGTGGTGTAATCTAGACACTGGCGTCCCTCAAGGCGGTATTCTTTATCCTTTGCTCTTCTCATTATTCATTAATTATGTTACTCTCAGACTTCGCAGTATGTATCATTTGTTTGCGGACGACTTTCAGCTCTATAGCCAAGCAGGAGTGGATAGTATGTCAAGTGCTATTGATAAGATTAACTGTGATCTTAATTTCATAAAGGACTGGTGTAAAAACTTCGGTTTGACAATTAACCCAAGTAAGTGTCAGGCTATTTTGTTGGGCAGTCCTCGTATTATGGCCAAGGTTGATGTAGGGTCGCTTTCACCAGTTATCTTCGACGGCTATATAATTAACTACAGCTCTTGTGTGAAAGATCTCGGTTTACACATTGACTGTACTCTCAATTGGCAAACACAGACAGCTACCGTATGTCAAAGAGTTACCGGCACGTTGCGTTCCCTTTATCAACATAAAAACTTTTTACCGACACATATCAAAACCTTGTTGGTACAGTCTCTCATATTCCCTATAATCGATTATGGTGATGTGTGCTATTTTGACCTCAATGCAGACAAGCTCGACAAATATGACCGACTACTTAACAACTGTATTAGATTTATTTACAATCTCCGGAAGTACGACCCCGTATCCTCCTTTCGCTCCAAGTTGCACTGGTTCCCTGTGCGCCAACGTCGCTCAGTGCGAGCCCTGTGTATGCTCTACTCTTTCCTTAACTCACCCAATTCTCCTGCTTACTTAAAGTCCCACTTCCAATATCTTTCTAGTAGTCATGATAAATCCCTCCGCTCCTCAAATAATGCACTTTGTCCCCAACATAGTTCTAGTCTAGTTCATTCCTCCTTCCACATCCAGTATATTCTACTCTGGAACGCTCTTCCTACGGAAATCAGAATGTCCACAACCAAAGATACGTTTAAGCGCAGAGTCCGACAGTTGTATTTGAAGTGTTTGGCAGAATCATGAACATTTCATTACAATTTTTGGTTGCTTAGTATCGTGTAATTATGCAGTATGGTATAATATGTATAATGTATGTTATGTTTAATAAATCATTTATGTACTTGTATATTATAGAATAGTATGTAGGTATAATTAGTTTGATATGTATTATGTTAATTTTAGTAAAATTTATCTAGTTTACCTTTCGTATAGTCAAATTTTTGTATTTTTCTAGATGGAAAGCACCTTGGTATTTTGACTCTGTCACCACCCTATGGTTGACTGGTAGAAAATGCCCTATGGCATTAAGTCCGCCATTGTACATTGTGCAGAAAGTGTAAAAATAAAAATAAATAAAATAAAATAATTCTGCAAGACGGATACGTGTAATTGGGGCTCGAGAGCCTTATCAGCGCGTTGTGGACTTAATTAGGGTTGTACTAATTGTTGTTTATAGTTGTAGTATAAGAGGCGGCCGCGAGGCACGCCGACACGGAAACGCCGAAATAGAGGGGCATTTCGGCATCACTGGCCCTATTAGCATTTCACATACTACGCATTAGTGATTATTACGGCGGTTAACTTTTACAACTATTAAAAGGCAGTGACTAGGTAAGATCGTATAGATAGCAATTACAATCCAGGGTTACGTTACCTATGAATAAGAAGTACAGCTAAAAGCATAAAGGCTCGTGGACAGGGTTAGTCGATTGGTAGATAAGTTTTTAATCGTTAGCATCATGGTGTTTTCCTTGTCGTACGATAACTTCTTGTACTTTAATGATCTTTAGCTTGAACCAATTCATATTTTAGGGTTCCGTAGTTTACGCCTCGGAACCCTTATGGCTTATATTTTCTTCATGTCATGTCCGTCACCGGCTTACTTTCTAAACGGTTAGTGCTTGAAAGATGAAACTCTGCATGTATGTGTATTTACTACGTCGACAAAGTGATAAAATAAAAAACTTGAGAGGTTGCAAGGGACACCCGGATGGAACGAAGTTCCCTTCGATTAATTAGTGAAGGAATTGTAATAATTTTTTATTTTTTTTAAGTTATAATAATATTTTTTTTATTATTAACAAATATAATGTAATATAAACTTAATCAGTAGGCTCAATTTTACTCGTAGTAATAATTGGCTTGTGGTAAAAAATTGAAGGGAACTAATAATTTATTCCACGCCGCACGGCTTACAACTGTAGCAAAAAGTGTCTTTACAACTTTTGGTCTTAATTTTTTCCGTCTAGCCCCCTTTCGCAACGCGCGATAAGGAACTTCGTTCCAAAATGCACGTAGTGTCTGATTTTTTTTCTTGCGTCTTTTTTATTTAGGTTCAGGAAGCCTAACTTGTCAAATGCGCTTACTTCGAAAACGTCGAAAGAAATAACGAAATAATAAGTAAACATATAAAATATTGGTATAATAGTACAGAACTCTTCGTGCGCGAATTAGACGAAATAGATGATATTTTAACCTTTTGGAGGTTAGTAACCTTTTTAGGATGCTGCGTGGGAGAGCCATGCTTCGGCATCGATGCACCAGCTCAACCGGATAAATACCTTATAGAAATCCGTCGTGAAATAACGCTTTCGTTGTGTTTCGTGTGAGAGTGAGGTTACCGGAAGTTCAAGGGGGGTTGGGGACTTTATGGAGCAAAAATCCAAGTGCGCAACACCAGAGGAGTTACACTTGTAACGTCCACGGTGGATCCTAAAAACAATTCCTATTATTATTCACTATGATTATGTTTATTATACAAAGCTACTCAAAACTTACAACATTATAAATTCCGGCTCAAAATTAGGCCACCCAATAAAGATATGGCTACACATACCATGACTCCAAAAAAGGAACTGCACAAGACATTTAGTAGCTACTTAGCAATAGGATCACAAGCACGATAACGTCAAGACGCTCTTATGACGAGCAGCTGGGACTGACGGATGAGTTGCCGATCTAATTCGGCCGAATACTAATGAGGTAACTCGACTGTTCACCTGTCCCGAGAATTCTCCCCTCCTGGAATTAATATCAGCACTATCTCTGCGATCAAATATTATGCTTTAGTCTATGACGTCAATATGCCGCGGACGTAGGTATACTTTTATAGGGAATTTGATTTACCTACCTAGTACCTACCAAGTTTGATTTCTGAGAATTTGCAATGCTGCTTAGATTTTGTAAAGCTATATATATGTGGAATAGTTAAAAACTAACTTTTTATTCAATAAGCTTCTTCTCTTTTTATATTTACAAAAATTGGATTGCAATTCCTACGTCTAAAACTCGCGAACGACTGGACCGATTAGGCTAATATTGGTCTTAAAATGATTGTGGTAATTCAGGGAAGGTGTAAACAGTAAAAGATATTAGTAAGATTGCGCAGAAAATACTAAAAACGACGATTGAATTTTCCCACACTAATTGTTCACTGTGTTCAATTTGTCACTTGACTGTAACTTATTTATAGGCGCGTTCACTTTACGAGTTTGGTTATTTATTTATTCCAGTTCAAAGTTAAGACAGAACTTCGTGTGTCCTCAAATATTTACAAACATTGTCACCTTCATAAAAGCATTACATTGTTGGTATCAATGTTGGGTTTTTTACGTCGTTAAACCGTGATTTAGTGTAAAACGCGGCGACCGGCGAGACATCATCAAGTGTGCTCTGGCGGAGTCATCAATCATCGTACATCGCTCGCGACGTTCCGTGACCGATTCCAACTCAAACACAATTGTGCCCATGCCACCCACGAGTTCTTGCGAAACGTGTCAAATAAATGTTTCGCCTTTATCCTCTTCATTGTCCAAATTACTGAATAGAAACACTAGGGCTTTTCTGAGGTTACACGTCATTTATAATGTAGTGTTTTTTCTGTTTAATTTGCTTTAATCAATACTGTTTTACAACAGTGTGCTACTCGAGCTTATGTACCTCGACTATTAACCTAATAATCCCAGAACTAAAATATTATTATATAATTATTAATACAATTGTAATAAGGTATATTAACTTACCACGTTGTGTGGTTAAGGTTTACTTACCTTAACCACACAAGTTAAACAACAAGTCAGTAAAAAAATCAACCTCGTCGGGGTTTTGACATAAATTACATCAAGTTTTAATTGAACACTTCTATTATTCGTTGCGGAGCTTAATTTCCTCGAAGAGTGTCCAAAATGTCCTCAAATAAAATTTAAAAGCTTTTATTCGAAAAATATTCATATTTCTTTTCAACGGGAACAGTTTTTTGTGTATAATTTATGAATTCAAACAAACATTTACAATGGCTCTCCTACCAACTCCCCGCTGAGATTGGCCAACGTAAACGTTCTAAAACTGTTAATAGTGGCCCCATATTAAGTTTTTTTCTAATATTTTATAACTGTTGGTTTTTAATTTTAATAATTCTATCACTGATGCTAAGGTAGATAGATATCAGCTGTTTGCTTAACACATTTTTGCCCGTTAACGTTTTTTCTTTGCACAACATTATAGATAATGATAAAAGGAAGGATATATTAATTGAAAATCACTTGTTTCTCTACACATTTGTACACAGGCGTCCGAAACGTCCCTATTTCAGAAACAAAATAAGTGCTGAGGTAATATGGGGTACAAAATATATGTAAACACATATTATTATTTACACTACAAATGCCAACAAAAGTAATAATTAATCGCGTCTCATGCGTCTTGTTTATACGCGAGTCACAATCAGAGGAAATTAACGATTGCTGTAATTAAACGGATCGCCGTACCATTCGGTAAGGCGATCCGTTTGTGGCAATATAGTCACGATAAGCGAATTAATTGTGAATGATGATGAATAGATGGATTCATAGGCCGCCGAATTCGACCTTTGACAGACAATGCATAATCAATGAATTGTCTTGATATAATAAACTGATTTTGGGTCAACAAAAATATTCCGTATTCTCCTCAAATCTCGGCCTAACCGTTCGTTCCTGTAATCCTGTCACATTGGCGCCCGACACACGTACAGTTCTGTGGACCTAGCAGGAATATTTGACAGTGGCGTAAACGTAATGTTAACTAAAGAAAATTGAATGAAAATCTGACAGCGCCCATACAAGTTTCATATGCGGCGCGCCCATACAATATACATATTACGGGGGGTCCCATACAACAGACATTATTTTTTACCGTTTTTTGCTCGACAGTAACAGCACTATTAATAATATAGTCGCTTCAAATATTATATGCTGAGTTGTATAATATTAATATTATATTTTTAAATAAATAATTAAAGGACCATGCAAAAAACTGTATGGGCAGTGTCCCCACCCCCCAACAGATGTCACACCTATCGAAGATCACAAAGAGATGGAATATTCTTCGACAGTAATTGATATAAAACGGGCCAAGTGCGAGTCGGAATCGCGCACGCACACAGTATAAAATGAAGTCGCTCAGTTTCCTGTCCACTTAGATCTTTTAAACTAAGCAACGGATTTTAATGCAGTTTTCAGCATTGGATAGAGTGGTTCAAAAGGAAGCTTTATATGTATAATTCATGCCACTCGTGCGAAGCTGGAGTGGGTCGCTAATATAAAACAATAAAAAGTTAAATTCCTATTTCTCTCAAAACCCCCACTTCTGAGGTGAATGTCGCCATACTAAATAATTATAAGCATGGCAAGAGCAATGCCTGTGATATGTTTGGAATATGTTGGAGGGACGGGACGATTTTTTGCATCGTTCTTTAAGTAAATAAATATTTAGGGGCATTCCCACTATCCATACAACAAAAGTGACTTTACGGAACCCTGCGTACGCGAGATCGACTCGCACTCGCCCGTTTTATATCAGCTACTGTCGAAGGATATTCTCTCTCTCTCTTTGTGATCTTCTATTAATCAATAGCTGATGTACTTGTAAGTTTTAACAGTAGGTACTCAATATTTATGCAAATAAAATCGGAACCCAAAAGAAACAACTAAGCTTAATTCAAAGTACCTGGGTAACCGAGCTTTGCTCGGGCTTCTGATGAATTTAAAAAAATAAAAACAATCACAAAAATATTTATCTAACCGGGATTCGAACCCACCACATTCCGAATTTTCAAACAAAACTAAAACTATACATATACGCATACCAAACTGCCAATCGAACTGACAGAATAGAGTACAAAATTAATGATAATAATATTATATTGTTGCACGACGAAAGAAAAAACAAAATTGCGTAGTTTCCCAGGGATAAGACCTAGCTGGATCGATTTTTCTCCCCCAAAACTTCCTGCATACTACATGGTAATTCTTGCAGCCGTTTTCTAGACTCCGAAATATATATATATACGAGATTTTCTCGTTTATGTATAAGATAACATAATATAATAAACTTGTCACATTATGAATAATCAAATGGTCGAATCAAAATGATGTTTTCGTCAATAAAGTTATCAATAATCACGACCTCGTTAACCGCTGAGGGCGCACTGTGAGTGTAAGTATAGACTCATTCATAATAAAGATATTATATTGCCGGCGGCGCATTCTCCCGAGGGTAACGAATCGGTCGACCGATTAACTCTTAAACGACAAAAAGAGGAACTCCCTGCCCGCAGCCCTCTTGTTCGGGGGAAAACTAAGCCACGACTTCCGCTAATTATTCTGGAGAGTCGTTGCGCAAATATCGCCATCCCTTTCGCACCCCGCGATCCGATGCACATCTCTGCAAAAACTCTCTGAAAACCAAAATTTTCCTTACCCGACGGGCGGCCATATTTCTTCCCTCTCGCTCCCATTAAACACGCCGTAAACGCTTTCCTTTTTTCACGCCCTCACTCTAATAGAAAGGCAAATTACGAGCTTACAGGCGCGGACGGGTGGCGATGTACGAAACCGCCGCGACCGTGCATCTTGCGTCCCGCTCTGACACGTCGCCGGCCATAACTCTGCGCCGTTTCAGTGTAGGGGTTGACTACGTGAACTTTCACGTCATATGTTTATGTTTATACTTTATACGTACAAGCTACCTTAAAACTGAATACGTATGAGAATAGTTTGGGACGTGAAAATACTTCTACTTTAAATGTGTGTCCACAACAATGAGAAAAAAGTGAAATATTATTTCGAGTTATCTTAATTATAGCAAAAGGCGAATAATCTGATCCTTTAGTTTAAACGGTTCATCTTTGTATTATTAATAATTTGAATCTCGGAAACTGCTTCAACAACTTCCATGAAATTTAGTACGCAGGGGGTGGAAAATTGGTCTCCCAGGTACTAGTTTTTGATCTAAAAGACCATGTGAAACTAAAGGCAGGAGAAAAAAAGCAATAATTCAACACGGATTTATCATAATTAGTAATAAATGATTACAACGTCGTGATTGTCCCCGTCTCTCGAGTGAGTTGTATCCGTGGCGTAATGTGGTAATGACCATCAGGGCCGGCGACAGTTGATGAGCGCCTCGCGTGACGTCACAAACTATTATGCCTGTCAATTCCCTATATAATTTTCATATACGTCGCACTAAATATAGCACGGTGATATTAAATGATTGTCACCGACTTCCACGCTCTAACAAGTGATAGAAAATAATATTAACATTTGTTCGAAAAAAAAATCAACTTACACTTGAATTTAGATAATACTTTAAGATATAGAGTTTATATTCTTTACCTAATACTTACCCTGTTAAGAAAATTAGTAAACGCTCTTCCCAAAAATATTGTAATAAACCGGAAATTAGCCATTCTATAGATAATTATGATAATGAAGCAATAAAGCTCAGCGTCCAAACACACAACACCGTAGTAACCAGGGGCGTAGCTACCGCTGTATCAGCCTTATCAATTATATGGGGCCCCGGAAAATTTTTACTCTTTACTCGGGCCCCCAAAAAATTTTTGATACATGGCAAACCTAAGGCTCGCTACACTACTGGTAGTACCCACCTGCTACATAAAGCTAAGTATTATCCGCTGTAACTTCCATTCTCACAAGAAAGAGTTCGGAGCTTCCATCGGTACCAAGAAAAACTCCTTCTTGCGAGTATTTGGTACTTCAACTACTTGGTAGTAGTGACTTCATCTGAATAAGTAACGAGCAAATAGTATTATCAATTGGCTGTTGATACGAATGGCCGTCATTTTCGAGTTATCGACTTAACGCCAACGCCGTCGCGGAAATGGAAAATAATGACTTCATCGCTGGGTGGTGCTGCTAACAAATGTAATTTGGTCACATTAAGCGTCATTTGGAAAAAAAAAAAAAACTTTACCGTCGTGCGTGTACAAACCTCTTTAGTTATTTACGCTACACAGAGGATTACTGAGCGAGGCTAATGACGAAACATTACACAGGTGGTATGAAATAAAAATATAATAAGTCAGCCAAGTAGCTAGACAATTATTATTTGATTGTATCAATATAATGATAAATAAAATAAATACCTAAACATAATTTCCCTATATATTGTTTGCTCTAAGCTAAAATGCTACGGCTTCATATCCTGTAGTAAATAAAAAACTCTTTGGAATATCTAAAGGTGTTAAAGTAACAAACAATAACAAATTATTTTTTAGTTAGTAGAACGTTAACAGCAGTTCTGTAACATCTGCTAATCATCTCCTTTTATCACCGCAAGCTCCCGAGTTCCGACTCTACACTGTTTTTGTCTCGATTCCATATCGACCACCGGAGTTGACATATATCATTTTTTGGGGTAGCGGTGAAAATGTAATGCCGCGCTTAAAAATGCACCATACGACAGCTCGTGTGTTCGTCCCTGTCTTTAGTGTGCGGGTGAAAGAAGAAAGCGATACCACGGTAACCATTTTAGCGCCTGCGGCTAGGATCATTTCAGAAAGTTCACGGTGCAACTGCTTCCGCTTATTTTAAAAATTTATGGATACAAATAAATTAAGCTTTATTTCGAAGCTATTTTCAACGTTGTTCGTGTTCAAACTCCATTATTTACAGATCTAGCAAGATAGATGACTTTATATAGTACTAGCGACCCGCCCCGGCGGCAATAAGCGAACAGACAGCAGAAACGACTTAATTTTATATTATGTAAAGGTATATAAACAAATGCAAATTTTGTAAGGCGAAAATTAGTTTTTCTTTTGCTAGTTTTAAAAGAATTCACCTTCTGATGCAAGAGAAAGTAGATAAGAATTAATTATTAAACTTAAATTAAAACATCCATGATATATAATTTCACAGGGTTTTCACGGACGTTTGTGTTTGAGCGATCACTAAAAACAACTCCTAAGTAAACATTCTCCAGATGTCAACTATTAACAAGGCATTCGGAATAAGGTCAGGCACAAGCAGTAACGAGCCAGGGCCGGCCACAATGGCTCGTTTGGCCAACAATACCGCCTTCTCGCGGCTCACTTCATTACGCACCTATTGTACAGCACGCTCCTGAACTATGACTCTCCGCCGGTGGCCCACCTTTGTCTAAGATAATCTCGATTGAGCTTTTAACGCCTTATTACACTTGTACAATGGCGCTCTCACTACCGCCGATCGATCAGCTGGTCGATAATCACTAGATAACGATTGATTAGGAAGCCGTAATCGATTAATCATCCTTTAGTTGGAAATCAACTATGGCACAACAACAAACAATTTTGTTAACTATAAATACATTAGAGAGACGTTTTTTCAAACGTTTTTACAAAATCATTTCTGGGCGCAATAACTGTTTAGCTATTCGTAGAGAAAATGTTTTTGGAGGCTCTAATCAAGGGTCAGTTCGACGCATCGCTTGCGACGCTGCGCCGTATTTTTTTTTAAATACGTATCGTCTCGTTTCGGTGTGAGCTGATCCTACAGGGTTGATCCAGTCAGGCTTATAATGTGAAAGTTTTTAAATTTAAATTTTTTATTTTTTTATAAATGTGAAAGTTTTTGAGGATGGATGGATGGACGTTTGTTTGTTACTCATTCATGCAAAACTACGAACGGATTTCGATGAAATTTATGGTAGTAGTTTAGTCTCTGAATTAAAACATAGGCTACTTTTTATCCCGAAAAAGTACCGTATTCCCGCGGAATACTCGATACTATATTTACGCGGGCGGAGCCGCGGAAAAAAGCTAGTAAAGTATAATTAGTTGTAGGTATGTTAGTGTAAATAGAAAAGTGTGAATTGAAATATCTGCATAATTTATTTATGCAGAGGAGTAGTCATGGTAGTCTCGGGCGTAGGCGGGCAGTCGACAGTCGGCACCCCCGCACTTTCCGCGTGCAGTTGCCAGTTGCCACACAATACCTAACTAATTGTACGTCGACAGACCACTGTGCGCTGCACTGTCACTATCTCGCTTCGACGTAAAATATTAAATTACAAAACGAATAGGCATAATGATACAACAGAGGTAAATCATCTTTGTTAAAACGTCTTTGTGTTATGTGTAAGGTTAATGTTTTGTAGAGAAAAATCAAACAGAATTTTAAAAAGGTTCATAATAATTGAATTTTACTTTACGCCAGGTCGCTTTGTAGTCAAAATTCGCCCCTATTAAATTATATAATTTTTAAGTTTGGGCTTATAAGGGTTATTTAGCCTCTAAGATAGAAAAAATAAAATAAAATGTAAATTTTGTAACATGTTGAGAACGTCAACGCGTAACAAAATTGTATCTGTCAAACGCACGGTTCACGCAAATGTGTGAATAATCTGTGGTAGTGTGTGCTGTTGTTATTTTTAATATACATAAAGTATTTCTAACCATTATTTAAAAATCTTGGCTTTCTGCACACCTTCCTCTACATAAACACCTCCGTTCGCACAATTGTCGTAAAAGTATCCTGAAATATTTGCTTTACATATTTATACATTTCTAAATCTAGAGTTTTGTTCCCCGGAACATTACAAAAGCCCCTGAAAATATATAGTTTTACAATAAGTGTCAACTGCACAAAAACGATGTAAATAACCGCGAAAGAGCATTTTTTTCGGTTTACGTAAGATACACGTAAGTACACACATAGTGTAATTAATTAGTGATTATGTGTTATCTTGTAAATTAGGAATCATAAAAGTCATAACGAGCGTTGTTACGAGAGGGTTTTTATCCGATCCAGATGATTACGTCATCAATCTCCGTCACCTTTCAACGGGAGCGCCGTAGAGACAGACATGTGAACAGTGAACACTCACTAATGAGAATGACCGATAGCTCTTAAACGGTTTGATGACTTTAATCATAATAATTTATTCAATAATGATTAAAAATTTATAGACGATTAATCGAAATCAAACGTTTGACTATTAAGTTTATTTGGTTCGTTGTTAGCTCTACAACGACCACATAGAGTTCCACAGAAAAAAGTTTTTATTTCCGTTTATGTGCAACAAAACGCACAACCAGGTAGCATGAATCATTTAACATTCCCAACGGGTTAATATTGTGACAGGTTATTTAGATTAATATAAGATTAATGTTGTACCGAATGTGAAAACCGAACAGGCGCACAAACGAACAGTAGCTGACAGTTCGCGGCGCGGCGAATCGCGGGCGTGGGTGACGGTTTGTGGATTGTGATGCAGGCAGCGGGTATCACTTCATTTTCTCTTATTAAATTCCTGCAGTAGCTCTTTTAACATTAATCATGACGCCTTTTATAATTGTCTGCCGTGGAGTCGTAGCTCATTTCTCAATACCTACG
Organism: Phengaris alcon alcon; assembly: GCA_037179445.1. Taxonomy (NCBI): domain Eukaryota; kingdom Metazoa; phylum Arthropoda; class Insecta; order Lepidoptera; family Lycaenidae; genus Phengaris; species Phengaris alcon. Next base: position 1,182,659 of record JAYRCH010000225.1, read on the forward strand.
CATCGATGTTTGTTTTGATGCAATGTTTATAATAACAATAATGTGATTACTTTTAGTTATATTTTATAGACTATTCCTACTTCAATTATTGTTATCATATTATGCTTCTCAAATAATAATAATAAAAAAATTGTTTACTTCAAAATAGAATTATAAACATATAAAAGGATGGGTATATTTTTATACGATTTGTGAACTGTTTTGCTCAGTTATCTACTAAAAAGTTTAAAATAAAAACTAGTATAGAAGAAATTTTCTTTTTACTTCTTAAAAATAATGAAGAACGTAAAACTGCAGTGTTTTAACTAGAATTATAATATTTTCGTTTAGATTCGAAAATTCTACAAGTCATCGATTCTTTTTGCTGATTAAGTACTAACACACTTTATGATTTATTTCATTACTACACTACCGTCATATAGTCAAATTATTATTGATAATTATTAACAATAACATAAATTATATTATAATGATAGTTTCCTATCATTAGCTTCACAGGTAGCGAGCGGTTCTAAAATATTTATATAAGTATTATAAATCGTTCGTGGTTCATTTACCTTGTATTTGCCGGCTGTATCGCCAATTAAGGTGAAATAACAGTAAAATTGGGATCATCATTATATCGATTCGCCATAGTGTAGTGATTACAAGGTTTTCACTGGTCCACATTATTTGCTGTATTCTCCTTTATTAAGTTGAAATTAAACATATTTTTTGAATAAACAGGTACACAGATAGACCCATACCTCTACAACCTGCATTGGTTAAAGGCTACAGTAGCTGTTTTGGTGAAACCAGAGAGCTGCATAATATTGATAGGTAGTGTTGCATAATATAGCAGTATTAAGAAGTAGAACTATAAATGTCATATTGACAGATGTCACAAGCACAGCCTATCTAGTTAGTTTATTTTAGTTAGCCAAAAGGCTATATATAGCTCCCCACACTGATTTCAGTGACGGTGGCCGGTTTAATTGAAACCAGGCCATTTATTTTATAGTGCCCAAGTGTGTGCGCAGTACACAAGAGCACTCTCTCTTCCTTTACTCTCGTAACCCAGTGGGACGAATAACCGACACGACTGGTGAGATATCAGGCGCAGGTCCGACTTTTTACATGCCCATCCGACGCATGAATCATCTTTCTTGTCAGACAATCAGGTGATCAGCCTAAAAGGCTATATATAGGGCTTATATGTGTTAAGCATCTTTATCATATGTACCAATAAAGGAGAATATAACAATTGTTGCTGTATTATTATTATCACCACTCAAGCGTAAGAAGGATCTGTAAGATACAAGACGTCGTAGCCCACAACAGGTAGGTATGTTGATTTACTAGCGTAGCGTTAAAAAAGTCAAACCTACATAATTAATAACCGTACGTCCGAAGTGTAATTATATCGATACAATTATTAACCGATTACAGCCCATAGCACATACATTCCAAACTTAATTACAGAATGTTATTGTTTGTACGAGCTAATATTCTTTAAGTTACTCTGCTTAGATTGAATTAAATCAACACAATAATTATTTACTAATTTAATAAACATACCTTAAAATTTGTTAAATTCGTAATTTTATGATAATTTTAATTTGTTGTTTAATATGCAAGACTACATATTTGTAATAACTCACGAACCCGACTTGAATTATGTTTGTTAAAATGTGTGCTTTTTAATTGAAGTAATTTTTTGACATTTTTCAGCGATCAGTTAAAACAAGGCAAAAACAGTGAGAAATGACAGCCACAATTATAAGAACTCAGATTGTTTATGGATTACAAAATGATAACATATTACAGTACAAACATAATTATTAAATTGATAAGGTGCCTACAGCAATCATAAAGTATTAAAACTCAACCTGTACCTCAAAACAGCGATTATTGAGATCTCTCTTATACATCTATCTGTCTTTCCGTCTGTCTGTCCGCCCTTCTAACTTGTGATTATGAAAACAAATTGATCAAAATTGGTACAGTTATAGATTGTATATAGATATCGGTTTGGCATAATAAGATTATAATAATTTTATATTTTAGGGGTGGCTCTCCATACATGTAAAGTGGGGATGAAAAATATTTTTTTATTCTATCCCATGGGGTAACAACGAACAGGATGCTGATAGATCATGCTAAAGTTATTTAAAGAAAACCTATTGCGCGTAACAGAGCCCTCCTTAGACTTTAATTTGTAGACTTAGATTTTAATTTGTGGACACAAGGTTTAGGGAAATCATATTTCATTATACCGATAAGTTTTTGTAGCACTGACACAGCACGGGTCCAGATCGTAGTACCTATTAATTCAAAATTTTCCCTTCAAAGACCCACGCCATCGAAAACGATACTAAAATTACTGATGTTAGATATCGAATCGTCTTAGTAACATTCCTACGATGTATTTTTTTATTGTATATCTACCCAGTATTAGATATTATAGTACAAAAGATACATTTTTCTTTGATCATATAAAAAAGTCTAATTGGTACACATTATACTCGTTCCTTAGACAATAAACAAGACGATATCTCATTCTTAAAACTGTAATTATAGCAATCAAAATCTTCACATATCAAAATGCGTGCAAAACTCGCGTTACTCATTCGTTTAAATTTAATCTATATATCCACCTGTTGTATTTAAAACGTTAAATAACCATCGGAGCCGCGAGTAACCATGGTACGGCCACGGAACATCGGCAATAATAAATATAGATTATATTTTATAACTTTCGACAGCTTGCTCGGACGGAGCCAGGTGCAGATTCATAACACGTGTAAATTTTTGACTGGGTATATTCAATCAAACAAAATACCGGATGAAACTCATAATTTCGTTTGATCGCGTTGATATTGCGGCTTCATTCAGATAATTATCTATAAGTAGACATTTTTGTAATGGAAGGATCGTCAATTTGCTTGATTTGCTCTGTGAATAATTTTTTTTCTATACAAACTTCGCAACTTTTAGGGGGTGGATTATGGAAATGCTTTCTTAGCGAATGTAGCTTTTATTAATCAAAGACAATTATTAATGTTTATATTATTTTGATAATCTAATTCAAAATTTATTATAGGTTGCAAAAGCAACAGAACATTTTGCGCACTATAATCAATTTCCCACTAGTTAACATTCGCTGCGATTTAAGTTAGTAAAATATCACAACAATGTACGAAATTGATGACCTTTAATTGTATTTTCCTACGAACATGTTTATTGGTGATCATGGCGCTATTAAAGTCGGTTAACTTGTTCACTGTGCATACATTGTATACTTCTGTGGAAATCGTATTTACGATTGCATATTAACAAGCTATAAGGTAGCTATAAAATTATATTACCTAGTAGATAGTTACTCAGCTATAACTATACCTAATCGATATTTCAATATAACGAAGTAACTATTTAGTAATCTGTGATTTCATGTGAAGCTCATATATAATATAACTTGTAAGGTTGTTACTTTAACTACATGCACATTGGCTAAAAGACTAAGTTGCCTAAACATCTTTTAATAGTTCGTACATAATCGTATACAATACTAGCGTTTCTGAAATCTGAATACGGCATTGGGTCCCAATACGGACTGTCGTGAAGATTGAAGGTCAAACGCACATAAATCGTCCTCTAGTTATGTCTTCACAAAGTCGGCAGCGAGGTGGCCGCCTGTAAATCAAAACGTCGGCCAAAAAATAAAACACAAACTGGAACAGACTGCCGTTTCTCGTGAACGCTAGTGATGCGCCGTCAAACAGAATACGTCGATATTCTACACGGCGCGGAGCCTCCAATAAAAACGATTTTGAGTGAAACTTCTCTAGCGGCGATGAGAGTGAAATTTCAAGGTTGCGTCAGGTCACGACACAATTATTATATTGATATAACACCATCTGTCGGAAGCTACTTATACTTCTTTCACAACAACTTTCTAAAGTACGGCTCAATACACAGATGGCGCTAGGTGTACAAATTTTATTTTATTCTATTATTTTTGAAGTGATGTTCTAGAGGCCCGATGAGAGTATTTTTGGATTTTAAATGATGAATGAAATTTCTCTTCTGCCACGGGTATTCTGGACAAGTTATTTTTTTTTAAAGCACTGCACACGTAATGGTGAAAAAATTTTGCAAGATTTATTATAAAGCTCTTAATTTCTCAAGGAAACTTAAAAAAGTACTATTACCTTATTGTTATTGTCGAGGATTTGTAAATGGCACATCTCATGTGCAACATGAAAGGGATTGTAGTCAGCTATAAAAAAGATAGAGCTTATTACGGGATGTCCGAAGATAAGGGCAACGTCAGCGTTTTCATATTAAGGCTCTCGTAAAAATGCTCACAGTGACACTTCCCCCTTTAGCCATATATTCCCAAATAGCCTTCCATTCTGTATACACCAAAAATATTATGGACAATGCAAATAAAAAGCATCTTACTTTTGTACCGACATTTTTTATGGTTCCGCGCCCATAGGGTAAAAATGAACAGTTTTTTTATAATATCGATATTAATGACGAGAACAGGTAGACGCTTGAAATGTTTACTAAATATTGAGTAATATATTCTCTTTAAAAATAAATAAAAAAATATATTTACTTCCATACAAAAAACATGATTTTGTTGCTGTTTTGCTTGATGTTAATACTTATTATAATGCTCTATATGAGTACTAATCGTTGTATAGATAATGGTACGGAACCCTTCGTACGCGAGTCGCACTTGGCCGGACACAAAATATAATATCATTTATTTTTAACTGCTCGCCAGTTTTTTTTCACTCCCAATATTTATTTTGTGAGAATGTTTAACTTAAAAGAACTGTTCAATTACGTCATTTCAATTAATATTCTAGAATAATATTTTGATTAGATGCTGTTACAAAAAAGACGAACTACGACGAATTACGAGGTAGTCTAGACTAAATTAATGCTGCAATGTACTAATTACTACAAATGTGACAGTCTACACGAAATATGTATTTTAATATATTTTATTTTAATTATAATATTTAAATTTTGAACCACATTTATACTTACACAAAACGTTGAGGTTTTTTCCATAGTTTTTCTATCATCGTACCTAATTATTACATTTGAAATTAAAATAATTTAAATAGACTCTTTCTTTTTATTACCCCTAAAATATCGTCTATATTTTTTTCTGCAATAGACTCAGAGGAATTTAAAATTAATTGATAACATTGTAAGCAATTTAAAAACATGGTTCAGCACCCTCCCTGGTTAAATTTGTCACTGATATCCCATTTTGATTAGATGTCTCGATTTATCCCTTGTTTACAATTTTATAGCACGGACAAAGGGCATTGATACTTAGGTAAATAAATATCTGCTATTTTTTGAGAACTGTAAAAGTAAAGTTATTAATTAGAAATCTTATTCCAGTTTCGTGATTTCTAAAAGAAATAATTGTAAAGAAAATTACCTGCAACACTTAGAAATGTACCTACATAATCTATTCTAACAAACTATACAACTTTTTATGAACAAAAATTTTGCGATTTAAACTAGGTATCTACTTTCCTACCGCCCTTGGTAGAACGATGAATTCGTTTTATATAATAACTTAACCAAGATCATGTCAGGACTCGGTCCTTAGGACGGAGGTCCTTAGCTATCAACGTGCAATAGTTTCTTTCAAATTACTCAAAGTTATTGCCCGATTTCGCTAAAAAAAAAATTTAAGGAGTTATTAGCATGACCTATTTGCATGGAAACTGACAAATTTCTATCTCTTATAGATAAGAAATACCAGGGACTAACTTATAAATCACTTTGGAGTACGAATACTCCAAAATTCGACTCGACTTAGTAAAAAAGCCACGTATATATGATTTCATTTAAAACTATATATTCGACGACACCCAAAATATAAAAATACGTATTATAATTTTATGATGCCAGAACCAAATTCTATAATATACAATCTATAACTATACCAAAATTCATCCATTTATATTCATAAATAAGAAAGCTCGAAGGACGAACAGATAGACACACAGACAGACGGACAGAGCGAAACTATAAGAATAAGTGTTTTTTGAGTACTGCGGAACCCTAAAAATGAAAGTGACATTCGTATTTTTTTATTATTTTTTTTCACAGGTTAAATATTTAAAGCGTTTTCTCAGCTCATATATAAAGTATCAAAACTGTTCGTTCCTTGTTAGCAATGAGTGTAACAATGGAGCTGCGTCCCCGGGGATCGAACCTCTCCGGGCAGTGATTTAGACTAACTACACGTGTTGCGACGCGGGGGCCGGGCACAACACTACTATAATACAGATTAAATGCTTGGTGTGCATTTTACAATCAATTTTAATATTTGGTGAATAATTTTATAGCGGGTTATGTAACAAAAACTATTCTGCTATAATTATGACGTAATCGCTCATACAAAATGAAATACAGATAATATGCATGAGCAAATAGGGATTTTTACTATGGTAAATGCTCAAAGACGACAAATACTCTGGTGGACGAGTCTGCGGACGTTTGCGGTTAATTGGTCTGCCGAATGCGACCACTACACCTATATATCGACCCGTATAAATTATGATTAATCGTAGAATAATGCAAAAGAAAACTTTTTATTAACATTTTGCAAATTATTATTTTCAAATATGCAAATAAATACCATAAAACATTGTAACCAAATTAAATATAACAAAAGCAATACTTCACGGTCTGATTTATGGTATCAAAAGTCACTGGATCCCCTAAAAGACTTGTTCCCGTCAAAACTAGACGGGGGCATACAATGGCAATTTTCCGCTCACCGCCCGCGCCGGCGCGCAATTATTTAGATAAACTCTCGGCGTGACTATAAAAACATCTTCCCCGTTTGTTGTCTCCGGGACAATTTATGTCCGGGCATTACGCCGGTTACGATAAAAATGTACTTTTAATTTATCTCGTTAAAGGGTTGAAGGACGATGGGGTTCGCGGAGTAATTACTCCAAAATTAGCCACTCTGTCTAATGAATCCATTATGTACCCCTTTTCCGTTGATTACGTAGTTCGATCTTGTGATACTTTCTCGGTTAGAATAAATTTTAAAAGTTAAAACCTTCAGTTAATCGTAGAACGTACAAACTTATTTTAGCTAAGTAAATTTTATACTTTGTATTCGATTCTTTTTCAATCAAAGAGCAATTACACAAGTGTGGTACTCACCGTCCCGTCTTAGTGATGATCATCTCAGTCCCCAGGTCGTGGAACTTGTCCCACAGCTCCTTGGTCTCCAGCTGGCAGTCCACCGTCAGCAGCTCCTCGCAGTTGCATGACGTTACCGGAGGAAGCAGCGGCCGCGCGGGGGAGGGCGTATCACGCTCTCCAAGATCTAAAAGAGGACATTATTCGTGAAACTGGTACAATGGAAATATGGTCGCTACTTTAATGATTTCAATCCTTATATCTACTACTCATAAGCTCTACAAATCATATTTTTTTTGCTGACTGTCCTAACATTGTATTTGTCATTTGAGATCTATTTTGTAGGAACCCGGCAATGTAAAGCGTAATACTATAATTTTCTCAAAATGTCTCAAATAAACATTTTCTTTCTTTTTTTCTGTGCATCATCTGACACCAAAGAAAATATATAGGTATCTTTAAATAAATAAATAAATATATATATATATATATATATATACGTAGATTCTAACAGTGATTAAGAAGTTGCATAGATTCGCTATCAATTAGAGGAGCTCTACGAAAGTATATGAGGTAATATCTTGTGTAAGATAATCGGCAAAAACTCAATCAGAAAATAGTAAACAATGAATGAGAGTAATATAATCATGTAATTGACTTGTGCCAATATGTTTTCTGCAGCTATTCTAGTTAATTGCATTCATAATATGCATGTGTGAAAATGTGAGGTTTATGTGAACTGTTTATAGCAAAGAGTATCGTTTACTGGAAGAGATATTATCGTGTGACTAGTACCTATCGCTTTACTCAACGATGATGGCAGAAATGTAAATAGATTATTATTTATGTAATATTTAAAGTTCATGCTTTTTATAATACTTTTAACACAGATACTTTGTTAAAATAATGATAATTTAAAAACGGACAATGCAGGTAGTTGAACATAATATTATTATAATTATGAACATAAAATAACATGCGTTCCGAAACTTATTTTTCACATCTGGAGGTGTATTTTTAGCATTTTTAATGATAAATTCGTTAATTAAAATAATTTCATGTCTATTCTAACAATTTTATAGCTAAGTATTTTATTTCAAGCGAGTCTTAATAAAGTACAATTTAGTTTTTACGTTGAGTGGGTACAAGGTATTGTGTGTCAGAAGTGTAATTACTACAGTTCATATTATATGCGACTTACACTCACATATTTTATGATAACGGAACATTCCTATTAAGTCAAAGATTTTAATTTAAAGATAAGGTAATGTTAGTTCCAGTGTTTTACAAATATTGAAGTAATACGGGTGTAACTGGATATCGTGCTATGGGATATTAAATTAAAAGCTATTGATTGAATTTTTAGGTTGGACATTTTAAATCTTAATTGCAGTAATTAAGATTAAAAATGTCCAATCTAAAAAATCAAACGGGCTACCGACGACAACGAACGGTAGTTATCGCCACATAATTATTATAATACAATTTTGACAAATCGCCACTGGCAGACGTGCGCGGTAGTCTTATGATTAAATATTATTTTAGTAGTGCGATAAGCATGCTGTACCTGCTTATCCCTTTTAAACTTAAAAAAACAAAATGTCATAAAAAAGTGTGTGTGTCAGCTCCGACGCACTACTGGAATCTACTCTAAAAAGTAAAATTTGGTGCGCAATGCAATGAGATCGACGTATCTTCGGCTAACATCGTGTGACACCGTACCGCGTGACCGTGTGACATCGTGAGTTTGATTTTACTCCCGTAGATTTTCATACCCCAAGCTTATATTATATGAAAATCGTTTCATAAGGAGTAAACTCCAAAAGTAAAAAATATAGATTTTAGATAGGCAGGTCAGGAGCAGCAGCGAGTCCAATATAAAATATTTGAGTCTTCATTATTTAAGTATGGTGTTTTATTTCTTATTTTAATTAAATACTTTAAGTTGGACCTTCTTTGTAGTCTACTTAACAACCGCTAACTTAAATTAACGCGCCCGATTAAATTTTAATGCTTTTTTTACCTTTTTTTAACGCCCTAACCGAGTAAACTAATTTTCAGACCTTGATTACTAGAGCCATGTGGGACACCTTTATTATCTTAATCTGACCCCCTCGAGTTACCACAAAAATCCCCTCTTGGGCTACCCTACCATAACGCACGTTAGTAAGCCGCTGAAAAATACTAAATGTGCACCAGCTTACTTACCTGAGGAAGGCGTGGGCGAAGGCACGTGGTCGGAGGTGTCCCTCTCGCCGTCGGAGCACTGTTCCACATCGACCTCCACGTCCTCCTCCGGCCCCGGGCTACGGCAGCTCGATGCCGGGGAGCTCACCGACGCCGGAGAGCTCTGCCGGGACGACGGACCTGCGGATGAACAATATTTACTAATGCGAGTATAGAAAAAAGTCACACCAGCAAACGAGCAGATAAATTAAATGACGATGAACCGGAACACACGAGAAGTTACTAGTGCGTTGCCCTAGGATTTGCCATTGCAACGCTCACACACAACGAAAAACGAAACACAACGCCAGCGTTTTTTCATGCCAGTGAGTCCATGTCATCTCTCCGGTCGAACCGGGCGGTTCCTATCGAAAATTGACTCTCCCACGGTAAAAGTTTATTTTTCCAAATGAAAAAAAGTGCCGGATGGAACTTACGTCTGGATTTTTTTCAACAAGATAAGCCAATAATACCTACCCACAGTACTAAATAAATATTATAAAATATGTTATAATTTGTAAAAAGAAATGTTATAATTTGAGAAACAAACGTCATAAAAACACCAAAAGTGTTATGATTCAATTAAAATTAATTATCTGAATAAAACAATCAAAAGTTACAAACTCCGGACTACGCGTTAAGGCGCTACTATGGAACAAACATACATACATAGACTGCCAACATCATTACCCTTCCTTTTGGCTTCGCCGTAGTCGGGTAAAAAACTTGAAATCGAATCGTTTCAGTCATTTTTTTGTTATTAATTATGTGATTTCCTATTAGGTACTGAACTGTCTACGGTTGGGAGAATGACTTGTTTGTTTACGAATAGATTGAAATGGACCTGAAAAGAGTATACGTGATACGTCATATCTGCATAATAAAGTAGTAAGATAACATACACGATATTTTAAAGCCATATCGTACCTCAAAGGTCCAATATGGGCCAAAATACAAGTTTAGCAATCCGATCGCGCTGACAAGCGTAACCCGAGCCCTACAGAACAGCAGCAACACGAGATCGTCTCAGTGACTTCCTAGAACTTACTCCGAGGAGGTTCCTCAAACGAAGCAGAAGTTATTTGTCTGAATATAAATTATTAATATGGAGTTTGGATGTATGTTACTAGGCTATGCTGGGTGATTTTTTATTCCATTTTGAGTGAAACAGGGTATAATAGGTACATGAAACAGAGTACTATATATGGCATTATTAGTTTATTTTTATTTTCTTTTTTCTAAACTTAGTCAAAAATTGTTTTACTACATCGCACTACTAATTATAAAAAATATTTCAAAAAATTATGAAACTATAAATAATTGTCAGTCTATTGACCTCCGTTGACCCTATGACGTTGCGCGTGATATGAGCGTACAACGGCGCGCGACGCGTGAAGCGGCGCCCCGTCGCCCCCGCAGTAGGGTGACCTAAGATCATGATCTTTTTAGATTTTCCAACATTCAAATATTTGAGCATTGACACCAATGCTTCTGCATATATATTAAATTTTTTGATACAAAACAATATGTTTTTCTCGAAACGGAAATAAAAAATCACCCAGTATATAGCTCGCACCTTATTTTACATATTGTGCTACAAGTGCACATATAGTGCACAAAGTATGAAGCAAAAATAAACATGAAAATAGAGATGACAAAGTGGAGGTTTAAAAAGTTTTTCATAACCTTTAAAACTAAGGTGTAAATTGATTATTTAATAACGTAGTTACATTAGATAAGCTACATTCATCTTATGCCACAGAGTTTGTATCATATTGATAAGTTTCAATTGATGTAGAGTTAATTCTTTTCATAAACTAGAAAATAAATTGGGCGTTTATGACCTTCTATTTAACGATTGACTTTGATTGACGACCACAAACCAAAAAACTATAAATAAATATTAGATGGTACAATTTTCACTCGCATTTCATTTCCCGTAATTATTTTAATTTAGATCCATGGAGAAGTGGAGATAATCAATAAATTGTTAAAGTTAAAATATCACATACTGCAGATATATGACCTACGCCGTTGAAATCTAGATGAAATCACACTTACATTTAACCTAATTTTATCTTTGGTTACCGTAGCTGCTAATTGTTCCAAAAAATGCTCTTAAATTATTCTAACCAAACGTAAGAAGAATTTGATCTACCCGTGTGTTTTGGCCTGATTTTTGTCCCTGCTATTTGCTACTCGCAATTTTACAATACTCTAGTCTTTGGCCTAATTGATATGGCTTCGATTCACTTGCTCTGTGGCACATTAGGCCAATCGACATGCGTGTGTGCGCCAGAGCATGTGTTTCAAAGCCATATCAATATTTATTCTTCAAAAGTGAGGTATTAATCCGTTGTTAGTGCTCTGGCAGCCGGTGTCGTTCGGTTCCGCGCAATTAATCCTAAATAACGAAGTGACCTGCAATACGACGCGCCTGCGCCTGCGCCGCGGAAACCACTCCAATTACTCACACTCGCAGTTTTGTTTCCATATTTTATGGGGAATCTTTTTTTTATTCTTTGTACACATTTGCGAAGCTTATGGGAGATGAACGCATTACAATGATATTGGTACGCAGATATTGCAGATTTGTATAGGTATCACATAAGGTTGCTTTTGTACCGGAAAAAAGGTACCTAGATACGTTATAGTTAAGTTAGTTTTTTGCATCCGCACTGAGACTGCAACGTATGTAGGTAATATTATTTAATAGTATCAGAAACTTATGCCAGTATGTTTTCTAAAATTAAAGTCCTGGCATTATTTTGGATTGTTTTTCTTGTCTCCAGTTGGTGGGTTTGATTTTCACAGTAAGTTTTGTCAATTTGTTTCAAATAAGATTTAACAGTAAACTTATCATAACCAGTAATCGCCGTGTGGTTTAAATTCACCCATAATCTAATATATTAAATTCTCGCGTCACAGTGTTCGGGTACACGATTCGATCCGATTCTTATGATTTTTTTTTGACGTGATAACGTCTTATAAATTGATGGAGCCGGCTGCACGCACGAAAACACATGACTCATGCATTACCAAGTACTGTTACTTGTTACCGCGCCTTAGGTATGTGAGCGGTGGGAAGCAGAGGCGGGGGCGCTTGATGTTATTACTCAGTTCGGCGCCAGATTTCGCGGCGGCAACACGACTACCTAAGGCGCGGCCAATTAGTTCCGCGCGCACTATAAACATGACGTTGTCACGTTCAACTATCGTCAGTAAACCGACTTTACGGACAACCGATTTTTTGCATATTTGGTAGGTCTGAGAATCTGAAGTAATCTTATATTTTTTATATATGGCAAAACAACGTTTGCCGGGTCAGCTAGTAATTTATATGATTTAGAAGTTGAACTTTAAAAGAGTTCTTTTGTCTCTTAGATAGACAAAAAATGTAAATAATTTTAATGTAACAGATTATCAAACCCTAGCGTGTAAACAAAATTGTATCTATCAATGCACGTTTGTGTGTATTAATCATCTGAGGTAGTGCGTGTTCTTGTTGTTTTTATTAATTTTATGTATTTCTAAGCTCTTTACTCCACATAAACTTTAATTTACCGGTCAAATATCATACTCCTCCAATTGAACTTCTCGTAAAACATGTATTAATAAAATAATAATTAATTTATCATAATCCGTAGATTATTAAAGCTGTTAATTATTAATATTAGTGTTAAGGACAGCGGCCTCGTAACGAAAAACATGAGTGAATTTTAATGTGAACAATAAACGTGTAATTAAAACGGTACGTAAAACTAGAATAGTGGACACTCAGTGACTATATGTATAGATTTATATGGCATCAGTGTGGAAAAATAGTGTTAAAATGGTGTTTTATCAAGTGCGGGTTATTTTGATTATATATTTTTAACTAAAGCTAATTTTAACGTAGCTTCTTTTGATTTATATAAATAAACGTAGTACATAACGTGTAGTATAGCGCTTAAGGTTATATAATAAATGGTTAAGAAATTATTACGAAAACAGTGGTAAAAATGTACAACATTTCATATAAGTTGAACCTTAAAATGTAAATAACTTTTCTATAGAATAAGATGTTTAGTATATAAGGGTTTATATGTCTGGTTATGATAATAAAGTATTTCACACAACGCGTTTTGCTTCACCTGGCTCATGGAAAATGGGGAAAATTATGGAAAATAGCCGTATAGAGAGGTAAAAATGAAATGGAAGATCGGCCCGAAAGAGGCGTACGGGCGGGGCTCTCTATACGGCATTGCCATGAGCCAGGTAAGCGAATCGAAAAAGTGAAAAAACGTTCTCCTCAAATAAGTGTTTTATTATCGCCCCGGCTCTGCCCAAATCGGTGTAACCTTGCTATCTTCGAGTCTAATCTGAGCCGGCGGTTGAACCCCTGTGAATTTATACAGTCCTGTACAGTAGTGCGTGGTCCTTCGAGCCGGATTTCAAGATCGAAGAAAAATTTGAAGTCCATATCAAGTTGAAAATAACGAAGACGGCACTTAGAAAAATTTCGTCAGCTGTTCTGAACATAGAAAAATTACCGAAGAATCAAGATAGAAATTTTTACTGAAGACTGGACTTGAAAATTTTCGTCAGCTGTTCTGAACATAGAAATTTTTTGAAGATTCAAGATAGAAGAATCCTATCAAGTCAGAACATTGGAAACCTTATCAAGATTTATCAACGGGAATCAACGCCAGGGATTAGATTGGACTCAGAAGATCGGACTCGAGGATACAAGGATACACCGCTGCGAACGGAAGCAAGGATCCGCAGATTTTTCATCGGAAAAACCTCCCGAAAATTCTTGAAAAGGAAGATTAATATGGAAGATTAACATTGAAGATTAACATTGAAGATTAACATTTGAAGATTAACACTGAAGATTAACATTTGAGATTAACATTTGAAGATTAACATTTGAAGATGGTTATAACAAGAAGTCAGAGTGGGGCCGAGGAGAACCAGCAGCAACCACATCGATTTCCGGATCCGCCACGATCGCCGTCCGCTGCCGCTACAAGCCAGCCGCCGCCGACCGAGGGAAGAGCGGATCTGCTTCAAACTATTTTGAAACCGAGACCAGGTACCAGCAAGGCGCCTGCATCCTCGGAAGTACGAACCCTAGCCAGAAAGAAGGCTATTTCAATTAGATCGCGTCGATCGACAGCAAGTGTCGTCGCGCGTATGCATTACGAGGCGGAGGAGAAACTCGCCGCTCTTCGTAAGAAGGAACTGCAGATCGAAGCAGAACTTATAAAGAAGAAGCTCGCCGCTGACGTCGCCGCTGCAGAAGATGGTAGCAGCCCCGACGACGACGAGCCATCAGAACAGGTGGAGCAACGTGTCCGAGCCTGGCTAAGCGAACAGGGTCCCGAACCCGAAGAGGCTAGACAAGAGCCGACATCAATGGAAGAAAGAGAGACGCCGAAGCCAGAAGACATGCCACCGAAGGGAGCCCAGAAGACGAGGTTCGAGTGGCCGCAGCAACGCCGCCCACGCTCACCCACACCGCCCACGTCTAGGGCTAATGGAGTGGAACAACTTGCCGAAACATTGGATAAACTGCTAAACCAACGCCAGTCGCGCCACACTACGGAGTTGCCCATATTCTCGGGCGCTCCCACTGAATGGTTGCCATTCAAAGCAGCCATGGAAGACACCACTGCGTTCTACAAGCTCAAGCCGATCGAGAACTTAGCTCGTCTGAGAAGCTGCCTACGGGGAGAAGCAAGAGAAGCCGTGGCACCACTGCTGAGCGTCGCGACGCCGCCTGAACAAATTATGAAGACCTTGGAACAATGCTTCGGTCGACCCGAGGTTATGGTCGATCGCATGATGGAAGATCTGAAGAAGATACCGAGGCTCGGAGGTTCGGCGGTAGAACTCAACCAATTTGCAGTGAAGATTCAGAACATGGTAACCATCCTGAGGAAGCTGAGGCACGGGTATCTCTTTAACCCATTGCTCACGAGAGACATCCTCGAGAAGCTCAGCCCATACGAGAAGAGCAAGTGGTACGACTACGCAGAAGAGACGTCGCGCTTCAGGAACGAGCCCGATGTCGTCCTTCTCTCTGAATTCTTAATGAGAGAAGCGGACAGGGCGCTGCGCTACGGGTTCAGCACGGCACTGAAGAAGGAAACACCGCGTCCACCTCCTAACAAGAACGAAGCCCGAACGAGGAAGCCAGTCTTCGCGATAGCAGACGAGGGCAGGGATTCGCCGAGTCGCAGCCAGCCAAAGAGAATACGCAAGGAGTCAACGAAGTGCCCGATATGTGCCGAAGATCACGCTCTATTTCGCTGCGCTGCTTTCAAGAAACTGAGCATGCAAAAGAGATGGGACACGGTCAAAAAGGAAGGGCTGTGTTTCCGGTGCATACGAAGCAGGCACAGAAGATACAACTGCAGGGCGAAGCCGTGCGGCGTGAAGGGCTGCAACTTGCCTCATCATGCGCTGCTGCACGAAGACAGGTCCGGCGGCGCCCCACAGACAGAGGACGCCGTGATTACCGCATCGGTCACCTCCGACCGTGCGGTGAAACTTAAGATGAGAAGAATTCAAGTTGTCGGTCCACGGGGCGAAGCGGATATCTTCGCGCTGTTCGACGAGGGCTCGACAGTGACACTACTGGATGAAGACGTCGCGAAGGCTATCGGCGCAGACGGCCCACCGAAGGTGCTGAGAATGCATGGGATCAATGCCGAGAGAAGGGAAGAAAAAAGCCGACTCGTACAACTTGGCGTACGAGGTCACGACGGTACCAGATATGACGTCACTGCGAGAACCGTGGCCGGATTGAACCTACTTACTCAGTCCGTCCCGGAATCACTGTTTCGACTTGCTCACCTGCACGATCTCAAGAACGAAGAGATATGCTATGAAGACAAGAAACCCCAACTTCTCATCGGCACGGACAACTGGCAGCTCATTGTATCTAGGGAGCTGAGGATCGGCAAGAGAAACCAGCCTGCAGCCTCGAAGACGAAGCTCGGCTGGGTAATCCATGGAAACATTCCCAGACGCCTCGCAAAGCAGGAAAAACACGAGAAAATCCTGCACGTGTCTACGATCGAGACCCGAGGCGAACGACGGGAGGAAATGGTGAAGAAACACTTCGAAACAGACGCACGGGGAATAGCGTCCAAGGCAAAGCTGACCAGAAGATCAGCGAGTCATCGACCTCTTTGGCAGAACGGCCAAACGGATGGAAGAAAGTCGATTCGAAGTGGGGCTCCAGTGGCGCAAAGAGGGCGTCACATTACCCCGGGGTTACAACGGGGGGAGCCGGACAATCTGCAGGGCGGGACCGGGATTCCAGTGGCACGCGGGAGGTGTCACAACCCCAGAGAACGGCGGGGGGAGTCGTGCGGACTGCAGATTGCAAGGAAATGGGGAAGTACGAGTCGTGTTGGCCGCCGCCAAGGCCAAGGTGGCGCCGCTGAAGGCACAGACAATACCAAGGATGGAGCTACAGGCTGCCCTGGTCGGAGCGAGGCTGGGAAACGCAGTCGCAGCAGAACACAGGTGGAAAACGGACACGGTTTTCTACTGGATCGACGCACAAGTGGTTCTGTGTTGGATACAGAACGGCAGCCGCAAATACACACCGTACGTCGCGCATCGGCTAGGGGAGATTGCCGAGCTGACGTCCGTTCACCAGTGGAGATGGCTGAGCACGAAGAGCAACGTCGCCGACTTAGCCACCAGAACGGGCTACGTTCCGAAGAGCGACGAGGACCCTTGGTTCCGGGGGCCGGACTTCCTGCGCAGGCCGATGAACGAGTGGCCCGCGGAGAGTCCCGCTAGAATCGAAAATCAAGAAGAATACGTCGCCTTCCACACCACGGAGGCGAGCGAGCTGAGCTGTCTACCAGATGTGACGCGCTTTTCAAACTACGAGCGCCTCGTAAGATGCACGGCGATGGTCTTGCTGTTCGTCG